>VWZX01001534.1:57572-657572 GCA_013399015.1 Galbula dea
TTATTTTGCGGGGAACAAGGACAATGGGGAGGTGGCAGCGAAAGGAGCTCAGTGTTGCCGCTCCGGGCGTGGGGAGCCCGCGGTTTTCTGCGTGCGGGGGGCGCCGAGGCAACTTTGGTGGCGGGAGGAGGGCTCGGGCGCTATTTATAGCGCCTGGAAATGACGGCAGCGCTGCCTGCCTGTAGCCTCCTCGGTACAAGGCGGGTGGTGATGGTTTACATAATTGGGGGGGGAGGGGGGGGCCCGACGCTGAGCTAGCCGACTTGGGGCACGGGGGATTCCCCCGCGCTATAGCCTCCCTCCGAGGGCTTACAGGAGCGGTGCGGCTGGTCCCTGTCAGGCGGGCTGGAAGACAGCTGGCCGTGTTTGGGTGGCCAGGCATGGCTGTCTCCCGGCGGCATGGTGGAAACTAGCTTTTCCCCTTGCAGCTAGGATCGCTGCGAACAGCTGAGAAAAGGCGGCGGCGTCACTTGCCGCGGTGGCTTCGTGCTCCATCGTGAGAGGAAAAGCGTTAAACGTGAACGGGGCAGCTGCTCCCGTCCTGCAGGAAAACCGAGCTCTGGCTCCGCCGGTAACTTTCTCCTCGCGAATTTTTTTTCTGTTATTTCTCCGTAACTGAAGTGAAAATAAGCTCTTGTGCTTCAGTGTTTTAACTTTGGGAGGCTTTCCCTGCTGGAGTTAATCAAACCGAAGCTTGCTAAGACTGCTTGCATAGGTTTTGTCTGGCTTTCTGGAGCCACTCCATTAATCTTAAGCATATTTTGTGTCACTCTTTATTTTGGAACCTAGAACGAATGACGGAGAGGTTCATTTCTTCCCCATGCGCTTGTCTGTGTTTCCCAGCAGCAATGTGAACACCCCCACGCAGGCACAGAAGCTGCTTGCGTCTCTGTCCCTCGCCGGTGCCCGGTGTGCTGCTTGCGGAGGGAGCAGTTCCCGCCTGCACCCCCTACCGTTGCCCCCCTCCCCCCGCCACGCTATCGGGGTGTTTGTTTACACATCCGGGAGCCGCGCGAGGCGGGGTCTTCCTCACGCCTATTGGTTGTCTGGCGCCCCGCCCATGTGACGTCACATTCAGGGTCGGGTATGCTCGTTGATCTCTGGTGTAGGGGCTCCCGGCGGGGGGCGAGGGCCCGTGCCGGGACAGGTTCCCGGTGAGCGGTGCCCGCAGCGCCCAGCTGCGGCTCCTGCGAGAGAGGTGGACAGATATTGGTTTGGTTGTGTAGTGCTCTGCTGTACCGGTCAGGGCTTCCAGAGGTTCCTGCTTGTTCTAGACTGGTAGGTACAGAGGCAAGTCACCCGAAAGGGGCTGTAGAGCCATTCGGGGTGATAGATGGCAGCCGCTACGATGGCGCTTGCAATTATTTTTGCAGTTTCATTCTAATTGCTTGGATCTTCAGGAAACCTGGCTGTCGTGTGCGTGAGAAAAGCACAGACTGTGCCATTGTCTAAGAGTAAGAAAGGCAACAGTTGCTTCAGTTTTTTAACACTGCTTTCCACAGAGTACTGAACAACAGCTGTGGAACCTGCTACTGCTTGTAACTACCAGAAAGAGGTGAGGCTGGATTTATTCACCATAACCAGAGCAGCTGTGAAATGTTTCATGCTTGGAATCTTGCTTTTTATCTCACAAAGTAACAAGTTCTCTGATTTTTACAGTATCTCCCAAACACTTAGGATTACCTTTTTTAGAACAGGGTTATATCAAATACATTTTTCCGAAAGAGCTTTGGAGTTCTTGAACTTCTGTAGTTGAAGGACTTGGTATATTGTGTCTGAAGGTCTTGATTGCCTTCAGAAGTATGAATTAAAAGAGCTAAGGATGCCTTGAATAAAAATATTTTCCTCTTGTATTAAACTTGCAGAACTTCTGCAAGCTTTGAACTGGTGTTTCAATTACTGATTGAAAGGTCTAATCCAAAGTCAAAGCATCTTTGTGGTGCCTTTCACTCTGAAACCTTAGGGGTTTTTTTCCCCTCCATTTCTGTGACATTTTTATCTGATTTAGGTAGGATCTGTATCTTTCTAGCATTAAAAGAGTTCCAACAGGGAATTTAAAGGGAATCTCATTTAACTTCCAGGATTGTATTTTATGTGTCATCTTTCTCTTATAACCTGTTATCTCTAATAAATGTGGCTTAATGTCTAGCTATTCTGAAAAAGCAAACTTGTTTTCTCCAAACACCATAATTATTCTTTCCTTTGCAGCTATAATTAAATTATCTTGGGGCAATAGGTATATTTGTTTAAATAACTGGTTTAATAATAAAGTTCTCCATGCTTACAGGGTTAATATTTCAAGCATATTAATATGTCCGTTATCAAATCTGTTTCTTTTCAGTGAGTAACAAAAGTCCAGTCATTGTGATGTGTGATATGTGCTTTGGTTGGCAGCTTGCTTCTGTTGTTGTGGTATATTTTGGATTGCATATGTTCTGCTGTGTCTTGTTTGTGACTATTGCAGTTCTGTGTGTAGGAAATTTTCTTGTAGCCAGTCCTTTAGTAATTCTTGAGTCTCTTCTGCTGCTGCTATAATAAGCTTAAGATTAAAAAGAAAAACAACAACCCAAATCAAAACCCTTTAAGTCTTGCTGTGGTTGTCTCCGACGCTAGGTATGCTGTACAGATTACTTTCTCAAGGCTTTTTTTGAAGCATAGTGACTACTCCTATAAACATACTTTAAATTATGTGGCTTTCATTATCTGCTCTATTTGTATTACTAGTATCCTACTGCTAGAAGAGTGGTTAACTGCTGCCTTGTGCATGGTTTATGACTGTGATAAGTGTTTTACTGGCTCGTTTTAATAGGGGGATCAAGATAGTGTAAATTCTTTACATTGGCTGTCATTTCTGTTTGTGCTATTGACCTAATCTGTCAGTCACCTGATAGCTGATGACATAAGTGACTGTGCAGTGTTCATGTTTGTGTTGCTCATTAGCCTGATGCATACAGTGTGGTAACTGATGGCCTCTGACAGATACTAGATCTAGATTTAGAATCTTAATTTTCTAGCAAACTCTAAAAAGGGCTTGCTTTCCAGCATAGCTGGAATGTGTCTAGCCTTCACTGCTTGTGCATGTAATGTCTCTTAAAGGCAATGAGAATTCTAAAGAATGCAGTTGGATATTTTCTGTGTAGAATTTAGCTTTTATTACCCAACCGTGATTTTGGTAGCTTCCATTAATACTGTTCTAGTAGAACTAATGGGGAAGTATCCAATTAGCTTTCATCAGGACACTAGTTAGAAAGGCTTTTGCCTAAAAATATAATTCTGCTGAGCTTGAAAGAGGAGGCATGGATCCTTGAATAGGGTGGCAGCATCTTTGTTGGTGTTTGACCTAAAGCCAGATGTGATACAACAAGGTTTTTGCTGAAAGCTGGAGTGCAAATGGCTGTTGTATGTTTGCTGTTGGACATAGTGTTTTCCAAGATGCCTTGTCACTTGCTGTATTGGAATTGACCACTGGAACATCAAAGACCTCTCTCTGATATGCCTTTTTGCTGTATTTTTCTGCTTGAATGTCTTGAAGAGTATACTCAATGTATTGTAGAAAGTGCTAGTGTTTAACAGAAAACAATGTCCTTCAGTAGGAGTGTGAATGAGCTTCAGTAGGAGCCATGAATGGAACAGAGTGGCTTCTTGCTGTGTTGAATGGAATTTGAATTGTGCAGCTTTATAGGAAAAGGGGGCCTGTAGTGGAACCAGGCTGTTGCTCTAAATAAGTAATGCTTTGATTTGTCTAGAATTGTTAAATTGCAACTTTATTCTGGTCTTGTTGTAAGCTGCTAATTGTTGTTCTGTTCTCACCTTCAGGTTGACTGTTTCTCTTCTGTCATTTGTGTGGAAAGTGCCACACACACTCCAGAACAACAACGGCTTTTGCTTGCATATTCCAGTGTTTCTTTTGTCAGCGAGTTCAGCAAAGTTGTAATTCTTCAAGTGCCAGCCCTGAGCTGAGTGAGGAGCCACCAGCAGAGATGGTAAAAATGACAAAATCAAAAACGTTCCAGGCTTACCTGCCAAACTGCCACCGCACCTACAGCTGTATCCACTGCAGAGCCCATCTAGCCAACCACGATGAATTGATCTCCAAGGCAAGTGGTTTGTTTAGAGACTTCCTGAATTATTTCTTAACCAGAATGGTTATCACTGTTTCCAGCAGATAAGGGATGCAATTGATGCATACTCTGAAGTATCTTCTCTGGGTTCACTCTTGAGTCATACGTGTTGTGTACTGAGGAATGGATGTACTCTGGAAACCTGAATGTGACACAAAGGCTGATCTAATATATCCCCCATATTAACAACCTCTGTCTGCTGTCAGGCAGGTACTCTTTTATGAGCTGTCATATGAAAAGTCTGCTAAGGAAAACTGTCAGAAGAAAACATGGGTCTCTGGGTTGGGAATTCTCTCTGATTATAGTTACTCTAGCTAAAGATTTTTTACTCTGTAAGACTGAAGGTCACAAAACTGGCTGCTTCCAGAATGTTCCATTTCTATTATGAAATCTGTAACAAACAGGTTTATTTCTACTGTATATAGTTCCTAAGGAATATGATTAGCCAGAAAAGTTCAAAGTAGTTGGACTGTCTAATTTAAGTTTAGAGGATGTGTGGATCCTTGAAAGGGGTAGACCTGTCCTTATCTCTTGCTGGAAGAAATCAAGATTTGCAATGTACAAAATACGTAGGAAAACTCTTGTAAGTTTGGGATAAATGCTTGACAGACTTGTTCATTCTTAGCTTCAAATGAGCTCCTGGTGAATTTGCTCTTAAGGGTGTTCTGGAGAAAACACTTAGTTGCTTTTCAGACCTCTTAACACAAGCTGCTTTCTATAGAACTGTTTTGTCAAATAAAGGGTTTGCCACTAAATTTTATAACTAACTTTTATCTGTTGCTCCTGGCTGTTTGTGTGTTTAGCAGCACTAAAGTGATGCTGCACTTGAGTGCTGAAGAGTTGAAAGGGGTCGACAATGCTGTTACTTCTGAACTGAGGTTTTCTTTGTGTGAGGAGAAAGTGTATCTGCTTACTTTTCCTTTAGAAGGTTGTCAGGAAATAATGGGTTTTCCCCAAATCCAATCCAAGCACACATACTTAATAGGAGGCTTTTTATTTAGTGGACTTGGATCTTTGGGGTTTTTTTGCATGTCAACTGAACTACCACAATTGCTCTCCAAGGTCTTGGAAATCCTTGACAGCAGAGTATTTTGAATATGTTCTTAAGCACATCACATGTTCATATTGCAACTTCGTAAATAATTTCGAACATTCAAATCAAATTTTCAGTTTGAAGAACATAGAGAACTCTTTACAAAAATAAATCTAGTAATATGGATTACTAGATATATGGACATGGATTATGGATTACTAGTATATGGATACTTGGAAATTGTTTCTAAAAAGCATTGAGAAGGGTGTTAGGTATGGATTCTGCTTTATTTCTGGCTTCCATAATTTTCAGTGAAGACTAACTACAAAAGTTTCTGTACTTGCATGTTGAACATACACTGATTTGGCAGCTGATCCATATTTTGTCACCTTAAGGTTTCTTGACCGTATTTCATTGTTAAATCTATGATGACAAATACATTTAAATGTGAGGTGTATCTGTTTGTATGTTTATAAAATAAAGAGTATTTCTTATCTATTGTACTTCTATTTGAAACATAGCTTTAAAAACGCCACCCACCTTTAAGCTTAACTTATGTATTTCAACATTGGAGAAATTCTTCTGATTGAAAGAACTGTAAAGCAATAGTTAGATATACTTGGACCATTAAAAATAAGTGTTGTCCTGGGGATGACAGAGGGAGTGGTGGGAAGAAGCAGAGTTTGTTTTGTTTTAAATGAGAAGACAGGTTTACCTGGAAAACTAAGATACCTGACAGAACAACAGAAGGACTAAGACGAGTGTACCTTCAAAATGGTTTTTATATGAATCTGTTTCTGAAGTTATCTTCCAGGTGTTCTCATTGATGCACAGAATGTGCAATGATTTTGAGGGTTTTTTATTTTTACTGAAGATCTAGAAACCTGGTTACTGTAACTACCTAGCTGCAGCAAACATACTTCACCTGAAGTGTAACAAGTAGCAGAGGAACTGCACTGTTCTTAGTTGCTTTGAATTTATTGATGGAACAGAGAATTGGACTATTTAGCCTAGTTTTTTTCCCCCGCCTTACTTTGAGGGCCTAGTTAAAAGCTGAAACTGTGTATACCACTTACTAAATACAATTTTTGGTTACAGATGGTCTCACTTTTTTCCAAATGCTTATTATACAATCTCACTCCAGAAGCCTAATGCCATAAATACTTCTCAGCAGATAAAGGTAAACAGTATTTGGTATCGAGCCATAACTGCTTCATTTGAGGGTAACCCCTAGCCCCGTGTTTCTTGAGCGCATTGTGATTGTTGCTTTCTGTTTGTATGATTAAGGAAGAAGAGCCAAAATGTGCTCCACTCTTAATTTAAAGCAGCTACAACTAGCATTCTGCTGTGCTTTGATTTGTAAGCATTTGTTACACCTGACACTGGTAACATTTCCATCTACAATATGAAAAGATAAGCTATGCTATGAAGTCACTGGTATTTCTCTTAAGTGTTGGTCTTTCATGGAAAAGCAGAGACTTGCTGCATATTGCTGTCAATTATCATTCTGATTCTGGTTCTCACAATACCAGACTTCAGTGCAGATTTGCAGTAGTTCTGCTTTTGAGAACTGTTGATGACAATTATCTGACAAGGATGGCAGCACAGACAGATCACCTTTGAATTTTATTTCCTCTTTCTTTGAGCAGCAGAATCTTTCTTGCCTTAGAATTAAACCATGAAGCTCTTTTCTTGTGCCCTTTGCTGGTGATAAAATGGCAACCAAGAGTCTTGGTAATGGCTTAGAGGTAAGAATGCAGAGTAGTAGGACACTACAAGAATCTGCTACCTGCACAAGTAAATTCAGTTACATGTAGCTTCAGTTTTCTCTGAAGCTGAAAAGACTTGGTGTGTTGCCTGGTGTTGAAATTGGCTTGTGTGTTAGCCGTTAGAGTATACATTTCTAGAGAACTTCATCTTGTAACTTCGTTTTCTGCATCTAGGGAGGAACTCTGAGAAAGGGGAGGAATGGGAAGAAGGCTGGTTGGGAACTGGAGTCCCGAAATAGGAAGTCATCAGTAGTAGAGACAGTAGTAGTAATGTTAGTCTGTACAGCTGAAGGTGTGCATGCGTGTATCAACAGCTGCCATTGTAACTCCAGTCATTTGGGGAAGACACTAGTTTGAACGATACATAAGCACTAACAAACTGCAGATGACTTTTAATTGTAATAACTGATTTTGAAGTTACATTAGGTATGTCTTAGATGCTACTGATTTGCATGTTAACAAGTGTGCAAGTGCTGGATTTTTGTCTCGTTGGTGAGAACTTTAAAGTGAATGTTAAAAACTTTAAAATAGCCCAACCTATTCCAAGGAGTATTCCAGTCTTCACTATGCTGGGCAACAGGGGAAGAACCTGCAGCTTCTTTATTTTTCTAAAGAAGCAAATGGATACTTTTGGAATCATGTCCTACTGTGACTACAGGCACAGAAGAGAAGTAACATGAGCAAGCAATGGCTGGCCTTAAAAAGCAAGAGAGAAAATTGATGCTATAGGAGGTACTTGTTGGATGTAAAATGTTCAGATAACACCTAAAATGACCACATAGTATATATTAACAGTAATTTTTTAAGTCCCAACAATTAAAAAATGGTCATAATTAAGTTTTGAGGAAAAAAAAGTTCTCCAAGACTCCTTGATGTCCAGGGGAGGTTGCCACTTGTGTGGCTATTACAAAATGTTACATGTGCTACTGTTAAACTGTTTCTAAAACAAATTTTGTGAATGGCTTAACTGAAAGCTTGCCTCTGATTTGTTATTAACAGGAAATTTTATAGGAGACAAATGTTGCTTAAAGTGCATAAGTTCTGAAACACTTGAGAATGGCTTGTACCCACCAAGTTCCAGTAATTGTTTAGAAATTGAAGTGCAGTCCAACAAATTACAAAGAAACACAAATGCCTAATAGAAATCTTGTAACCTAGTGGCTGTATTGCAAAGGATAGATAATGCTTTGTTTACTCAAGGTTGACTTGCTTGAAAAACTCTGGAGTTATCCTACAATGTGTCTCAGTGCTGTGGAGGGAAGAAAATCTGTTACTTTGTAGATGCCTGTATGAATATTATCACTTTCTTCCATTTTGTTAATTGCAAAACATGCCTGACCAGAGGGAGGAAAAGTCATGAAGAGTCACAGACAAGACCATATGTTTCAATGTTTTCAAGCACAAATTGTGCATGAAGGCATAACTGCCATTGACTTCACTGGGGAATCCTTGCACCTCATGCATAGAACAGTCCTGGTTAAATTTAGTTTTCCAAGGCATTCAGTCTGTCTGCTGTTATATTATTGATGAGAAGGAAAAGCCTTCAGCTTAAACATTTTTAGCCTTGCTTAGCAATCTGTGTTTTTGTCCTCCACTGTTTAACTGATGAGTTCAGGAAGAATTTTTTTAAGGCTTTATTGTCTTTAAGTAAATAATGCTCTTCTTAGCTTGACTCAATTTGGTAATCCTCCTTTGCTTATAATATAAGGAGTACTTGGAAAGATGCTGGGCCTCTTGTATGCTTGAAAGCCATTTTTGGTCCCAGAAAAAATTGAGAGTGGGTGTATATTTAATAGATATTCTGGTAATATTTTTTTTCTTTTAAGAGATTAGAAAAGCTAGAAAAGTTTTTTGGATTGTGTTTTTTTTTCTCTTGGGGGAAGGAACTAGTTTTTGGTAGAGAAGCAATCTTTGGAAAACATTCAAGAATAGACTTGAAGGCTTAAAGGAGCTGCAAAGTATGCAAGGAAAGTTGTTCTGAGTGTTTTGACATAGTTATTTTTGAAATGCATTCAAGATGCTGTACAACTCAAGACAACTTTTCCTGCCTGACAAAGTTTTCAGGAAATAATTTGCCAGATCTGCAGGCATGCAGTTTTGGGGATGGAAATTTTCAACTGTATTCTCTACATATTGAGCTTTATAACTTGCTTTATTAAAATCTCTATATAGAATGAAAATATACTTCCAAGAAAATTTGTAATACTTACCTTGGAGTCATCTGGAGCTTGCTGAGTAAGCAGCTGAGCAGCATTGTCTCTAATTGTCTGCAGTATTGAGGAGTTGGATCTGTAAGAAACATCAAATGAAACAAATATTCCCCCCATTTTTTATTTGTCTATACTTTATGTTAAATTCAGTTCTTTGAATTTATTTTGCAAATATTAAAGTGTTAGGATATCCTTACAGTCTCTAATGCATCTTACTCAGAAGATAATTTCAGACATCAGAGCACTTGAATTGTTTCATTTTTACCTTAAGAATACTGCCTCTGAGAATGCTGTGTTTGAATTACTCAGTAATATTTATTTGAAATGTGTAGTTCTTCAGAACACTAATTCAGGTTGATCTGTCTTAACTTGTAAAGTGAACACTAGCAAATGAAAGGAAGCTCAAGAAAATGAAAAAAAACCCCAACCCCTATGGACTTCTTTCCATGCTTTAAAATTGTTTTTCCATGTTATGAGTAGCTTGCAAGCTGTGTGTACTGTTAATGTCATTCTGACTTGCTTGTAATGATGCCTGCCATACCTTTAATACAGGCTCAGATGTCTCTGGATGCTTTCTGTGGAGCGTGATCTCTAGCCATGCAGTCTAATCCCATCTGTGGGGAATAATTAATGACATAAGCCTTTTAGTAACTTCCCTTCCCCCCCCGAGCTCCTAGGTATGCCTTAGGGCAGTAAATACATGTTCTCCTTACCTGATACTTCCTTTTCTCCTGGATAAAACAGCTAATCCTGATGTTAGAGGCAATGACTGGTTTAACTTAGAGACACAGATCATATCTAATTCTTCAGGTATGTACTAGTGTGTTAAGTGGAATGTTTATAAAGTTTCTTTACTACAAAATGTATTGATGGTAGAGGTCTGTCAGATGACTTGAGAAGATCTTAATAGCAAGCTATTCTTGCAGTCAACCTTAGTATAATTCCTAAGCACAGCTGAACAGTTCTGCTTGCACTGTCAGACATTCTAGGTACTTTCAACTGTGCTGAAACAAGGAAAGTTGTGGATCTTGTAGATTTCCTGTAGGAATGGGCAGCTACTCAAAGATGTGGCTTTTCTAGGGGGAAAAACTTAACTCATAAATCATTGCAGTATTATTAGTTAAGGACCATTAAAAAGCAGGCTTAAAGCAAGCTAGTTTTAATTGTGAGTATTAGTTGAACTGATAATTTGCCCAGCTTTTTGAAGTAAAAATCCTAGTTGATGTCATTATTAATGGCAGTTTGTCTTCTAATTCCTTCCTACTAGGTGAGGCACATTTAAGGCAGTTTTAATAGTGTCTTCTGGTGTAGTTATGATTTATGCATAGTGGTAGCAATCTTGAAAGTGCTGAACAGATCTTGCAAAGCAGAAATCTGCATTTGCATAGTTGATGCTTATTCTGTAGAAGAGCAGTTTGTCTGGAGACTGGTTTGAACAGTTATGCCTGTTTGTCCTGGATGCTGCCATTTAAAATACTCTTATTTCCTTTAAGGACTTGACACACAAGGGCATTTAACCTGTGAGTCTCTTAAAATTCATATCACTATAACTGAATCATACAGTGCAGTGTGTGAGAAACTTAGCGCTGGTAAGAGCAAATGTTTGTTTGAGACTAATTTTTTTTTCTAGTTAGCAAAATATTCTGGTTTTTGCCAAGTTACAAGCTCAGCAAGCAGTTCAAGTGCCAATATTGAGTTGTCCTAGTTCCATTTCTAGTAATGAGATGCATCAGGAAGTAGAGCTTTGGTGATAAATCTTTCTTATACCTGTTAGTAGATGGAATCTTATGTGTTAATCAATATTTTGTGGTCAAGAGAATGCATATGTGATAGATGTATACCTTTTTGTGTTGTTTGAATACAGCTTGGGGGGGGAAAACTCAGCTATTCAAGTGAATAATAAACTATGACTGCTGAGCTCTGACAAGTTATAGTCATAAGAAAAATTAAAAGGCATGGGAATTTAAAAATTAATATCTTTACAGTGCTTTTACTTAGCATGTAAGAGTTCTGCATGGATGAACTGCAGACCATTAACTGCCCGGTGACACAGTGATGTTGTGGTTGGACACTGATTTTAAAGGAAAGTCTTGAGTTGCCTAGACCAAAGCTCTGTGTTCCAGAGTACAGTAACACAAGTTGCTACAGGTTGCTGTTGAGTTATCTGAGTGCTGTAAACATGAAGGAACTCACTCCTCACAGCTGGGCAAATAAACAATTATTCTGTGGCATGTAAATACAATATTTAGCATTTAGCCTCTAAACATGTTTATAGGTAAGAAAGATGGTATCAGATGAATCAGCCAAACTCTACTAGCAGGAAGCTAGAGAAGGTGCGAATGGAGAAGCTATTCACAGTGGGATGTTAGGGTTAGGTAATGAAAATGGCCATTTCTGATGGTGGAAAAACCTAGGAGAGTACAGCATGTATCTAGGGCAAAAGAACAAGAGGTGCAAGAAGAGACATCTTCAAAAACACATCAGAGAAAAAAAAAAAGCAGAAGTGCATTCCAACCTGCAGCTTCTGTTTCATTTAGCTAGAGGGTTTTTTCAACTTACAAAACAAGAGAGGGAAAGAGCTGCTTTTTCTGCTATTCCTGGCATCCCCTTGCTGCACTCTGCTTAATTTTGAAAAATACAGGGTCAAAGGAGAGTTTTTATTAGGTGATATAGTCAAAATGAAACAAACTTGGCAGAAATAATTGCATAAGTAGTGTCCTGACTCAGGATTTCTTCTGGAGATTTTTCTTTCACAGCTAGCTGAAGAACTTCAGATAGGGCATATAAGTAGTTTAAAAAGTGATTGTGTAGGACTAAGGACTAGACAGAAACCCCATGCACATTAATTTGTATGCAATTGGCATTGGTTAATTAAATGTAAACAGAGAAACTAGCACATGGTTAATTTAACAGGAGAGAGTATGAGAGAGTATTTCTTGGTGCAGTTTGAAAAAAGATTTGTGAATTCTAATTCACATAATAGAGTCTTAAAGCCAGGAGAAATGGCTGCAATGTTTTTAATTTAAGAATTTTTTACAGTAGTGTAACCAAAAAACTTCTTTGAAAGTTCTTTTTCTTAATTTTGGGAGCATGGAACAAGGGCATTCGGGTTTGATTGTACTCTAATGAATAAGGGGACCTTTAAAGTGTGTCCTTTGCTTTTTCTTAAATTTTGGGGTTGCACAGCTGTGTCTAAATTCCTATGCTGTTGACTCGGTTACTCATTTGTTAGGCAATTTGAGAGTATTCACATGGATAGCTTTTGTTTTCCTTCGCAGTGAGCAGGTACTGATGATGAGATGCTGGCGCTAGTGTCTGTAGCACTGCACGCTGGAGGTTCTGTGCTGTTCTAGCCTTGTGTGCATGTGTTCATCTCGGAAAACTGAACAGGTGGTGGGGTTTTTTGTTGTGTTTAAAGGTAGGTGTAAGGATTACTTTCTGGCAGAGCTGTTCAGACTCTGTACTCAGCTGAGTCTCTTCTTTCAGGGTCAGTCCTACCTGAAGTTTTAACTTTCACTGTACTGCATACCTTATCTTTTTTAACTTGCCTTGTGAAAAATAAGACTTGCAGTTTTGGCTGATGGAGAGTGCTTTTTTGCCTTTTCTATACATGAAGAAATATGTTCTGTCAATAAAAGTATCTACTTAATTCTTTTAAATGGTTGCTAAAATAATATTATTAGCACTATAAAGTGTTAATTAGGTCTTTTCATCTTAAGGTAAGATTTTGAGTGGCTGGGGACTGCATAACTGCACTGTTACCATTGCTGCTTACAGCAGTCCAGAGTAGTCCAGATTTCTTTTAACATTCTTTGTTTCAGTATATAATCTGGTTAATGTTGATCAGTGTACATTTATATATATTTCCCTCTTGCATCCTTTTGGCAAACTGTTCTGAGTAAGTAGCTAAGATAGAACAATTACTGGTGTTGTGTTGCTAATTGTTAGACTGAAAATATCTATTTTGGTATCAAGTGACTTCTAATTATATAACTAAATGCATGTCAGAAGAATCCATTGCAGGAAGGTCCTTCTGCCTGTAAGTTCCATGCCTAATGGTACTAAAACCATTCAAAAATATTCAAGGTGAGACTTTCCTTCCAAAAACCTTCCATGCTGATCTAATACAGATTTCAGGAAAATTGCTCTTTGATCTTCAATACTAGAACTGCAAGGATTATTGAAAACAATTGTATTTTCTGTCTTCTTTGAAAGTAGGTTAGGGAAGGGAAGTTCTGGAAAAAAAGAAATTAAGACAGCTAAGGGATATTTTTTAAAAAATGGAATTCAGTATGAAATACAGAAAAAACTGCTTTTCATTGTGATCTTGTTTGAATGGGATATAAAGGCTATATCTGAACTCTTCAGTATTACTATCAGTAATCCAATACTGAAGGAATAAGTCAACAGATGAAAGCAGGGATGTCTTACATACATTTTGAATGTTTTGCTTCTAGCTGGATCTAGTCTGCTCACAAGTTTTGCCAGGATGTTTGTAGCGCAAGGCTGTCTGATCATAGGTTCAGGTATTTGTCTTCAGTAGCATTTGTAGAGTGCACAGTAGAGGTGTTTCTGGTTGTTTGGTGCAGAAAAAACAAAGGTGTAGTTCACAGGCACTGAAGCTGCTTTGCAAACCAAATCAACCCCTAGTAAGTGTGATTGATTAGGGCTTTGCTTCAAAACTGTGCTACTGCTCTGAACTAAAACATTAATTTAGATGGAGCCAAGGAAATCTTAGCAGTCATCTTCTGTCCATAATCCATCAGGAATGGAAGAGATTTGAAAACATACGTCTGGGCTTGGGCATTTGGTAGCAGTTGTTTTATTACTATAAAGCTGAGCTTATAAACTGATCAGATGCAGTTCCTGCATGCAGTGTGTTGTTTTCATGCTTGGTCCAAAATTTCACTGGTCTTGCATCACATGATACAATGAAATAGAAGTAGTCATCTTTGGGGTGCAGCAGGAGAGGACAGAGGAGGTGGAAGTATTTCCTTTTGAGTTAAAAGCAGATTATCTTGATTAGCATGAAGGATGTCTAAGAAAATAAATGGGTTTTTTACCTTGCAGAGAGACAGAAAAAAAGTTTTCTTTGCATTGCGGATGTATTATTCTGAACAATAATACTTAACAACTTGAAAGAGTTACTAAAAATCTAATGTGGGTGAACATTTTATTGACCAGCCTTTCCTATAAAGAATAGGCATAATTAATCTGTAATAGCTTATATCTGTATTATGTTTATATGTTACTAACACACCCTTCTGGAACTAGGTTGGGTTTTTTGCTTGGTGGGAGTATTTTTGGTTTTAACCAGTGTCTTTTTATTTCTTTTTATGTAGTCCTTCCAGGGAAGCCAGGGACGAGCCTACCTCTTTAATTCTGTGTAAGTATGTTGCTGTGGTTATGTACAGTACCTAGAGAGGGTTGAGTTTTCTTTTGTGCTTCATAAGTGGAAAACAGTAGGAATTAATGTAGCTGTACTTCGTCCTATTCTTTTTAGTGTTGGCTTTGCTCACCAGCAAAAGTGAGAGCTACTGAGCTGCTTCTGAAGTATCCCTTTGCACATGTTAGTTTATCTTATATTTTAAGTAACTCTGCTGATAGCTGAAAGTTTAGGGGAGAGTGTTAATGTGAAAATCTTTTGTGTATTTAATGGTAACTCTCTTGAGTTGCTATTCTGAGATATTCCAGCAGACAGAATACATTGTGGACTGTAAATTTGCTTTAGACAGCTCTGCTGTAGTCTAAAGAAGAATTTTCCAGTGTGATAGTTAAATATGTTTACAGGTTAATGTTTCAGTAAACTTGGTACATCTGAAATGACCTTGAATATTGCAAATAGCTGGAGGCAAAAGGTCTTTGTGATCTTATCAAGCCTAATATTTGCAATTTCAGGCACTTCTACCCATGACATTGGGCTTTTTGAATTTGCTAATGGATATATTAAGTATAATATGCAGGATTGTATTTTTCCTTTATTTTTCAGCAGTTTATTGTGTTGCAGCACTTTGGAAAAAGAAGTGCAGTTAAGTGTCTTAATCTGTTTTAGACCAGGATAATGGAACTATAACTGCGAAGGATTTGATTGCACATCCTTGAAATTGTTTTTATATGTAATTGTTCAGTGATGTCTTGAGACTTTTAGTATAATTGCAGTAGTAAGAATCTGGTAGTAGGAGAGCAAAAGTGACAAAATTTTGCTCCTGTATAACACTTAAGAACTTGGTTTAGTCTTGCCTGATGTTTTCTGTATAGACTTACGAAAACACTGGCTTCATGCAGTATTTCATGGGATGTTTTCTTCTGATATTGCCATTTGTTCATCATGGCTTAGTCTGCTGATGTGTAGTGAAGAAATATTTATGAGGCTTTTTAATTGCTGCTATTTTGGAATTGTTTCTAAATTCAGCTGTGGGTGCTGATTTACTGGTGCAGACTTCTGTAATGGAAGTCTCAAGCTTTTTTGAACAAAAGCCCAAAACTGTAGAGGCATCCAGTTACTCCTTAGTGTTCTGTTCTCTGAAAGTTTTAACTATTTAGCCTGTTTTTGCTGGTGGGAGTAAGTAGGCATCACCAACAGTTTGCTGTTTACACTAGCCACCTGAAAAACAAAAACCAAACCCTTTTCTTCCTGTCCTTCAGCAGCTCGGAGTAACAGAGGAAGTTACTGTTAGAGCACTGAATAAGTTATGCACTTTTTTAAGTTATTTTTTGTCCTCTGGAGAAAAGATGAGTGACAGAGAAGAAAAGAAACATTCTTCTGCAGTTAATGTAATTTCTCCTTCTGTTTTCAGGGTAAATGTGGGCTGTGGTCCAGCAGAGGAGAGAGTTCTTCTGACAGGTTTACATGCTGTAGCAGATATCTATTGTGAAAACTGTAAAACCACTCTCGGATGGAAATATGTAAGCAGTATACTTCAGTCTTCAGTAAATGTTTATATGTTGGGGTATAGATACTTGAGTAGGCCACTGAGTAACATCTATACTGATAGTTTAGGTGACTTAGTTGTAGGGCTTTTGTATACTTCAGACTGTAATACAGTTTTGCTTCCTTAGCTCTGTGGGAATGCTGTAGCAGGTAACTGTTCTGAACTGCCAAACAAGCATGAGCTATACGTACTATTACAGCTATCTAATGCTTCTGTAATACTTTGTGCAAGATTACCAACCACCTCCACTAAAGCAGATGGAAGAAATTGTCACAGTGGGTCTTTAATGTCTTGGGCTGCAAAAGTTGGTTCAGGTAGCAAGAATATGAATTACAATAAATGGTACTGAGCATGTTCACACTGCTTACAACTAATGTGAAGCTAATTCTGTGATTTGAAAAGTTGCCTGTGCAATTGCACAGTTACTGTAACACTTGCAGCTGTGTTGTAAATTTGATGTTTTGAAAATGATAGATTCAGAGTGTTACGTGTAGGATTTTCATTGGTTCAGTATAGCTTCAGATTGTATAGAAAGAAGCATTCCCTCTGAAGAATGAGGACAGCTTTTGTAAAGATTCCTGTTGCTTCTTTTCATTGCTTCTGAGAATAAGGAAACTAAATGCACAACACATGCCGTTTCTCTAACTTCCACTTAAAGCCTTAAAATTCCCTAAGCAGTGAGAGAACACACAGTTCTAAAGCAAGATCTGTTGCATAGTGGGTCTACCAATTCTGTTTGAGAAGTATACTCCTATTTCCTTCACAACCCTATTCATTCTCTCTTTCTTCCCTCTTGCCCTTGATTCAGTGTAACTGATGGGGGATGTTAACTGGGTGTCTCCTGGTTTGTATTTTTAGTTCAAGTTTGCTGTTTAAAATGCTTAATTTCCTCACCTTAATTCAATGTGTTGATTTTTCTTCTTTGCAGGAACATGCTTTTGAGAGCAGTCAGAAATACAAAGAAGGAAAATTTATCATTGAACTTGCCCACATGATAAAAGACAATGGCTGGGAATGAGTTATAGCCTTTTTCCCTTCAGTTTGGACAATATTCTGTGGAACATGCTTTACAAAGACTAACACAAAATAAAGGAAGAGCTTGGCTAGAGTGGCCCTGAGAATATCACTGAACTCTGAAACCTCACAAATGAGTAGTGTAGTGTAAGTGGCTATTTCAGGCCATGTTTGCCTTTTCTCCTTGTGTAAGTTCCCTCTTTTTGTACGTGTATTATTGTGTGAACAGTTGTTTTGGAACATTTTGGATGACCTTTTTCTAAAGTCTCAAACTAGAGAAACAGTTCACTAATTGAAAACAGATTTTACTGGTTAGTATCTCTCTCTGACCTATGCCTTTAATGCTACCTTTTGCTGTGCATGCTTCTTGCCTAAACACCTACACTCCAGTCCTGTAGAAGTTCTACATCTGAGCAGTCTGAAAGAATGTATGGGATGGGGTGCTTTTTTATATGTAGCAATTTCTGATGTGTTTGGCAGTGAAGAGGATGCAGTATTGTAGTTATTTCTCTTTTAAATTTCAGCGTACCACCAACCTATGTACCAGCTTGTAGTTGAATTGGTTAAAGGTACAGTGCTCACTTCAAACAAATATTTCAATTGCACTGACTGAAGTTAGCAGGTCTCAAGTTGTTGGGAAGAGTTATACTAGAGGTTTGGTATCTTAATGAGATACCTTAGAGGGATTTAAAATCAATAATCCTATAAAATATGTTAATTTAAGACTGACATATTCCCTAGGGAGTTTGCTGGGTAAGAAATTTATAAAACTATACCTTGGAATATAAAAAGGCAGAAAAAGATATGCATCTTCTATTTTGGAGAAAAAAAATTTGTTGGTGTATTAGGTTTTGGTACTGTACCTTTGCCAGTAACAGGGACTTGTGCATCAGTGAAGTTTTATGGCTGGTTCCATGTAACTGTGTAGTCCTAATGCACTGGACAAAGAGGTTGATACCAAGGAAACTTGTTGAAGTATTCTGTATTCTGCTTCTGCTACTACATTTGAACAAAAATATTTATTTTTGTGAGAAATGGCCAGAGCCTATGATGTGAAAATTAATATAGTACCTGTAGGAAAAGGAGAGGTAATAAGAGGGAATGGAAGTTTGACTCAGTTTTTTTCATAAAATAAAATAACAAAATAGTTTTTAAAACTTGGGGGTGGGGAAAGGGTTTCTTGGTTTGCTGGCTAAATCATCCCCAAGTACCTTTTTGTAATAAAAATGTATATGAAACTCACCTTCTGCTTTGTTCTCGCGCTGTTTCTTAAGTGGAATGAGTTAATGAGAGAAAATTCTGGGAAGTACATGCACAGTATTAGCTGTTGGTATCTGTGCATGCAAAATCTGAGCAACTAGGAAAGAATGCTTTACATAAATTTGCTAACTTTATTTTCAAATTAAACAGTGTCTGGAGACTTTTTGTATGTTAAGCCTTTTAATGCTTGAGGACAACGCTTGGGAAAAAAAGACTTGTAACACTATGGAAGGACTGTAACTGAACAGTAGGGAAGCCTTGCAGTACAGAAGCATTTTCTCTCAATAACAATTCTAAGATGGCACCTGCAAAACTAGTCATAGGTGCTGTGGCTGCTGTTATGTTTTTGGGAATCTCTGATAGGCTTTCTAAACTCTGCTGCACTTTAGAACTTTTGTCATACATGAAAAACTTTGCCAGTGGACAGGGGCAATACGAATCTTTAAAACCAGCTCTTTGGTGTTTTTGAGGAGAGGAGGAGCGAGAAGAGAGTTGACCTGTGTGTACACGTTCTCTTACAATGCAGGCTGGCTAAACTGCCTTCAAGATGAAGTGATCTATAGCTATGAAAAAAATTTAAGAATTAGAGAAGTAGTTAAAGCTGTTGGGTTTCAGTCCAGATGCCTGAGGTGGTGCAGTCATGTTCAATCTGGATTTTGTGGCTTACACATTACTGCTTTGTGTTCACATCAGGCTTCAAAGCCTCCTTTTTAGCAATGTCATTGATGCAAGATGGGCTTTGGTGTTGCCTGTGTCTTGATCTTTCTGACTGGAATTCTTGAGATTTGGTTTTCCTCTATTGTAATGTGTATTGCTAACAAAGAAGGCACCAAAACTGCTATCAGCAAAAAGTTTGTGTTGGTTTCAGGGTCGAGTTGCAGTGTTGATACTTGTGAAGATGCTTGTGTGAAGTTTGTATATCTGGGCTTTTATTTCCTGGCTACAGACTCCTTGAAGCAGTAGTCTGGACTGAAGACAAAAGTAATGGCTGCTTCTCAGTGGAGAGTTGAAATTAAAGAAAATATGTGAAGTGTTAAAGATTTTTTTCTCTCTAAAGTTAGAGGTTTGGCTATCCCTTGTTAGTAAGTTAATGTTGTCTGTAACAGTCTGATTAAAATCATAGAATCATTTGGGCTGGAAGGGACCTCAAAGATTATCTAGTTCCAATACCCCTGCCGTGGGCAGGGACACCTTCCACTAGACCAGGCCTTGAACGCTGCCAGGGATGGGGCATCCACAGCTTCTCTGGGCAGCCTGTTCAAGTGTCTCGCCACCCTCACCATAAAGAATTTCTTCCTACTTTCTAGTCTAACCCTAGCCTCTTTCGGTTTAAAACCATTACCCCCCATCCTATCACTGCACTCCTTGATAAAGAGTTCCTCTCCATCTTTACTGGAGGCTCTTTTTGAGTACTGGAAGGCTGCAGTAAGGTCCCCCTGGAGCCTTTTCTTCTGCAGGCTGAACAACCCCAGTTCTCTCAGCCTGTCCTCACAGGAGAGGTGCTCCAGTCCTCTTCATTTTTGTAGTCTCCCTCTGGATGATTCTAAGTTAGAAATTCAACCTCCTTCTTCAGTGCATTATTTCTATTTCAAACTGGACACTTTCACCAAAACCTTAAATTAACTTTAATGCCAAAGGTTGGGACTTCATCAAGTGCTTAGCACATAGAGCTTCATGCTACTGGCATAAAGAGTTAATGATCTATATGTGGTGTTTATGGCTTTTAAGAGAATCAAACAAAGCAATATTCTTTTTGGTCTTTCAAGAGTGGACACTTAGAAGGAGTAAAGAGTAGAACTAGTACAGAACTGCTGTTTCTTGCTGCCATGTAACAATTCTTGAGGCTCCTCCTGTCAAAGGAATATGTGAATTTTCTTCTGTGTTGCTTGACAGTGTCACTGATTTTTTTTTTTTCTCCCCTTGTAAAGATGTAGAGAGTTCTGGTTATTGGTTTTGGTGAAAGTAGAATCCAGATAGCAATGGCTGCTTGCTGATGTGAAGAGGTCAGTCTGGTCACTGAACCCTTCAGCAGCCATTTGAAAGAAAAATAAACTTACTTGAAAAAAAAATTACTAAAGCATTTTCCTTCTAACCAATTTTTGTAATATATTAAAGATTATATTTAAAGTTTGTATGTGTTTGCTCTGGGCAAGTTTACTTCCCCTTCAATTTGAGCACTTTTGTTACTTGTACTGGTTATTTTTATTGTTGGTCTTAACATTTATTTTGTATTTTGTTTTTTATGAACTGTAACAAAGCTTTTGTGAACCTTTATTTCTTGCTGGCTCTTTCTTGGACCAAATGAACTGACTATGAGCTGGCTTAGAAGAAATGTTCATTGGGATGCATAGGAATTTGCTAGCAAAATGTACATGTATTGAAAGTTGCTTTTGATTTTTTGTTTTTGTTTTTTTATCTCTGAACCTCTCAAGCCATGCCTGTCCTAAAGTAATTTGATGTGACTCTAATAGTCTGACCACACATTCTCTGCATAGGTCCAAAATAATAGCTGTAACAATGGTGTTCCAGGACTCAGCCTGTTTCCAAACACTGGAGTTACCTTTGGCTGGTCACTCTCAGTACCTTCTTGATTCATAAAATGCAATGCTGCCATCTACAAAAACTCTAAGTTGCAAACTTGCTGTGAAATAAGCTGTGGAATGTGGGGAGTGATTGCTGACACATCAACCTAACCACTCTTGCTGTATGCTTTTGGCAGTCTTGTACTCTCAACTTCATCTGCCAGTAAAAAAGATCATGAATTTCCCTGTTCATTGTACTCTGTACAGTCACAAACTGTATTAATGAAGTTTGTTACAATTCCATCTTAATTTGCCATTAGCAAGGCCTAGTGTAATGCCCAGCCTGAGTGGTATGCCTTGCATGCTTGGCAGTCTTCTGCAGTCCATGGGAGAGAAGGGGAAATACAGTTTATGAATTTCTTTGAATTCAAGTCTGGCCTCAGAGGTTCTGACACAGTCATCACTGCACCCATAATGGTCATCTGTATTTCTTAGTGGTGTATCAAGTTAGTGCAAGAGTTCATGAATGCTGTATACCATTTTTGGTGAACTTCACTTCCCTCTGAGACAAACGCTTGTGGAGCTTTTTCTGCACGCTCATCTCAGCAATTAGAATGCAACAGTGGTGACCTACAGTCACAGACCAAATTTGGAACATCTCCATTCTTTGATAATGGCAGTGAGTGGAAGAAGCTGTCAAATTACTGTTAAACTTTTGGACACTTTATTGTAGTTCATTGAGACTCATGTTAAAGCCAACCAGCAGTACAAACACTGCAAAAGGAACAGGCGCTTCAGAGGTTTCATTTAAAAGGACTGTTACAAATGGTTTGAGGCCTAAAGCATGAGTCATAAATGGCAGTTGAGTTGTGCCTCGTTTCTTAAACTCTTTACAATGCTTTCTTTTACAGGTGATATGGCTGTGTTGCTGTTTTTGTCCTAGCAATACTGTACATCATTTGTTGTTTCACTAGATTGTATCTACTTGAGGTATCACAATAAAAGCTTTCAATTGTTTCATTGAGTCACTTGCTGGTTTTGTGCTGTCTTTTCCTGCTAAGTAAATTCTCATACTTTATTCTCTGATAAGGCCAGAGAGAAAAGCCAGTGCTCTTAGTTGCTCTTAAAAACCTCTAGTTGTGGGTTGAATCTATTAAGGTTACTAAGATAGGATCTAAGGTGCTCTGTGATCCTCGTAGCAGCTTACTCTATACTTGTGTTATGTGTAAACCTGCTTACCCATAGATTTTTCAGTAAGGATCACTTTGGATCAGACAACATAATTTTTGGGGGGTTTTTTGATGCTTACTGAAATAATGGGAAGTTTTTGCATCATCTGATTCTTGGATTTCAGTAGTAAATAGCATAGCTTAACTTCTCTTCTTGCCCAAATGGACTTCAGAGGTTTCTACCTCAAACAAAGGCAACAGCAGGACCAGCCCTTTATTCAAAACGCAGTTTGCATCCTTACTTTAAAAAATACACATTATGCAAATTCCATCACAGCACAGACTGTCATGGCTCACCCTCCAAGGTGCACACTATATGTGTCTAACCAAGCTGGTAGCCTTGTACTTTAAGGTATAAGACAGACTATTGAGGTCGTATGTGATTATAACCAACAGCATCTTTGAGTTTGGCTACATCCATTTCTGATCACACATTGAATTCCTTCAGGTTTCTTTGTCCATAAAAGTAAGAGCTCACCCACCCAGGCACCTTCAGTTCCTGCATGTGTTCAGCTTCAGGCTGAAAGCTTATTGTGTTGGTATGAGAACAGGGATATGTTACTGAATGTGGTAAAACTCTTAGCTTTAGGTTGAGCAGCATTAATAGCCAGCTTGTTTGAATCATGATTTGAATTATTTGTTCATTTAAAAGCAAAATCAGAGAAACTTTATTCTGTAGGAAAGCTTATTTGAAATGTTTTAATACTGAATCACATAAAACCACTATCACACATGTACAATGCTAAAAGTGTTAAAAAAAAAAATCCAAACCCAGAGCACAACTGCAGGAGCTCTGTGCATTGTCTGTGCAAACAAACTTCTTTCCAAAACTTTTTTTAAAAGCTCCCTAGAAGTCAGGGATCTTGTGACAGAGAGCTGGGCTGCCAAGGGCGAGAGGAGCTTGGTTTGTAGTTGTGCTTGGGGTGGGGATTGCTACACTGGGGAGCTGGGTTGCAGATCTAAAGCATGTGCTTCGAGGGCTGGAGGGCTTTCCTAAGCAAATATAAATAGATTCTGTCATGCGCAGGAGAAACTTGCTGATATTATCACAGGGAACTTTCAGTCTGTTGATCTGGAGCTGCTGTACACTCTGAAACCATTTGAGAGGCACATGCTAAGTACCATAAAGCCAGAGTTTGAAAGGTATGTAGGGCACTAGGACAGGAGGGCTGGGTATGGATCTCTGCAGTGCTGGGAAGGTGGCTCTGCCTCCTTGGAGGAAGCTGAATCTGCCAAAGGGAAGTCTCTTACAACCTTTCCTGCAGAGAGAGTGCAAGTCAACGGGAAAAGATGTTATTTCGTGACAGCTGGGGTCACCCAAAAGCCATTCATCTCCAGACTTTGTGTTAAATGACAAAGGAACCTGCTTTTGGTGTGCACTGCACACCAAGGATGTAATCCTGCCCCAACACCCTGGTGAGCTAGCTGCTCACCAGCTAACCGTGGCCTGTGCCAGGCAGCAAGCTATGCCTCCTGCAGCTCACCGCCATGGGCTGGGCATTGCCTGAAGCCAGGCTTGGCTGGAAACCCACAGGTGTCCTAACAGCTGCTGGGGCTGGAGGCTGTTTCTAGCCATAATCTCCTTATAAACCTGAATTAATCATCTGTTCCCACTGCTGGTTAAATAAGCCCTACTGCACTGGATGGCACACTCCACTTCTCACCTACTTTAACCGATAAGACTACAAATCTGCTTCTGCTTGTCTGATTGAATTATCTTCCCTTCTTCCTCTTTTCCAGTTTTATTTTCTTTCTTCCTCAATTCCCCACTTTCTTATGATACCCAAAACAGTGCAAAGTCTGCAGCATTTTGCTTTTTGTTGTTCCTCAATTTCCCCTCCAGGAGCAGCACCAACAATTTGTGGTCAGGCACGAGATTGATATTTTGTGTTGGTTGATCCAGTGCTGAATCAGAGGGAGCTGCTGTGTTTCCAGCTTGCCTGGCTGGACATGCAGCCCTGTGCTGGGAAGCCAGCATGGCCAGATCTTGAATCTCAAGGGCAGAGGACAAGGTGCTGCTCTTTGCTGCTGACCTGTCACTGCTTTCCTGGTTAAACTCCTGCAGCAAGTTTGAGGCCTAACTGCTGATTCCCTGGCCCAATAATCAACAGAAAATGAGCAGGTATGAACTGCAGCCCCATAGGCCTCCAGGCATGCTGTGATATATTGCCTCTACTTCCTCTGCTCCCAGCCTCTACTCCCCCTGTCTTTGCTCCTGACAAAGCCCATGGATTTTGCTGCTTTAGCATCAATTTTTAGCCCTTTCCATCTCATGTCTCTTAAGTTCCTCATGTCTCTAATGAAAAGTCGTTCATGGCTTAGAGGCTGGAGACACAGATTAATGCCCTTTGTTACCTACCCATAATATACAAAACAAAAGAAGTTTCTCATGTCATTCTTTCAATGTTTGCTAAAATAGAGACTTTGCTCTGGCAGATCTCTCCTTCACTGGCCAAAACTCAGGCTGAAGGTTAACAGCTCCCAGAGTTAATGATTATCTTTCCTGGTTTGCTCAGTGTTTCAGAGTTAAAACGTGTCGATATGACTCCCCTGTGTAATTGCTGTGGTCAGCCAGCAACCAGCACTGCAGAAATCATAAGCAAGTTTATTAGCAGAGTGAAGTGTTCCTCCCTCTCCTGGCCTCCCAGGCTCCCAGAAGTGTCTGCTTGCCCAGGAGACAGCCAGGACAGGATACACCATCCTGCTGGGGCCGGTGATTACATGGAGCCTGCTATGAAAACCCCCTCTCAAAATAGCAATTTCTAATCTCCCCCAAGGCCGTTCATCAGGTTTCTAATCCAGCAAAGCTGTCTGTACTGTAACATGCTGTGATTCCCAGGCCTTTATTAGAAACCCCTCTCGGTTACAGCCTTTACTGGGTCAGGGGACTTCTGGCAATGCTTGCCTGAGCAGAAATAGCTGCAAATACTTTGTAAGACAGATCTGAGTTCATGGTTGATGCCATGACCTATCTGCACCTTACCTGTGAGAGCTGGATGTTACTAAAGCCTTGTCTGTGTGGAAATACAACTCAAGGCCAGCTCCTTGTTTGATATTCTCTGAGGCCTGAAAGCAATTGCTTCTTTTCTGGAGTCAAACACAATAGCTGGCCCTGGCTGATTGCTTTCCAATGAGATAGAAATGGCCAGAACACATTTGACAGCCAGAGCTTTCTGGGCTGCATCACAGGAGCAGGGGTTTTGCCTCCTGTACTTTCGCTGAGTTCCAGCTTGGGGTATTTGCATCTGCCTCTTGCCCACCTTTCCCTAGGTGGTTCTGACTGTCTCGCAGGCCCTGATGTATTGCTGAGGTGAGGTGCCATGGCTGACATGGGTGGTTTGCACACAAGTATGTGATATTTGCAGTGTTAGTGGGGATTCCTCTGGCAAAAGTCACTATATAAATGTAACCTCATCCCTCACAAAGCACGTCAGTGTCCCTGTGCGTGGTTGTACCAAGCATGCTGTATTAGTGAGGCAATGGGCTGTTAAATTTCCTCCTGCTGCAGAGCTTGGAGAGGCTCCCTGCATCCCAGGATGGTATTCAGACCTTGAGGCTTTAGCTGAAGAGATGCAGGCTCTCACAGGGGCTCAGCTGGAAGATGCTGAGGGACAGTGGGGACATTGCAACAGAGGCTGTCCCAGTATTCAGCAGTGTCTTGGCACTTAGTGGCAATGATGTCGTGGTTATTCCCCATCTGAGGATTTACCTTGGTGGTGCTTGGTCTCTAGGGCTGTGCCATGCAGCCTGGTGTCCCTGCCCAGCTAGGAGAGGGTGCTCTGGGGAGGTTGTTGGGAGCGCAGACTGGTGGGCAATGCTTTCTGTGCCTCAGAGCTTGTCATCCTGCTTGCATACCCTGCTCTGCAAAGACATTTTAAGCAGCAACAACACCAGTCCCAGGTTTGCTGAAACCATCGTGAAGATTTAAAGGCCCCATGCACTGAGACCATAGTGGTAAACAGCAGTGTGATGCCCCAAGACACCTCCCTAACATCAAACCAGAAGGGGAAAAAAAAAACCATTTACTAAAACTTGGGAAATTAATTGACACATGTGACAGCCCCAGCTAACTGAGCATTGCTGGTGTCATTGGGGTGTGTACAGCAGTGCACACTCCAGGAAAAGCCTATGCTGCTTTTCAGCCTCCTCTTCCCTCCCCGTTCCTGACCGCAGCCAGGCATACTGCAGCAACACACAGTCATGGGGCAGACGACAAATACAGAGTGTTTTGGTTCTTTGTTTAGCATGTTCCTCTCGAGACGCTCCAAGGTCTTGAACTCTACTGAGCTTGCTCTTTGTTGCCAGGCCCCATGTGCGCATGTCCATGCATGGGGGCTGCCTGGAGTGGCAGCAGTTTCTTTCCTGGCAGGCCGAGCTCCTGGGAGCCAAGAGGTCTGGAGCAGCTCCATGCTGCAGCTGACAGCCTGGCAGCAAAGTCTGCAGCAGCCTCTGCACTCCATCAGCCCTCAGCCAGAGCTTGACTGCACCCACATCGAGCTCAGATCAGCAGGCTGGCCCCGTTGTTTGGGGTTTGTTGCACTGTTGACATTTGTCCATATATTTTAGCCACACTTTGCTATTCCCAGCCCTCCCTATCCCTCTCCTTTTGCTAATATCATTTAGCTAATGCTCAGGAAGTCCCCATGCCCCATGAAGCCCAGAGCTCCTGTTGCTTCCACATGCTCTCCACTTCACATGATTGGCTCTGTGCCCCATCTCCCAACAGTGACCTATGCCTTGTCTTTCCCAAAGCCTCTCCAGCTCTAGACTGCAGATAGGTGGAAAGGAAAAAAAAGTTATCTGAAGGTTAACACAGGGCCCTAAGCAGGTCAGATGTGGGGCTGGTATCATGCTCTTGCCTTGCACCATGGATCCTGCTGGCTGGAGCCCTACATAGCCAAAAGGAGAGCCTCCACCTCACTCATCTGCCCACTCCTGTCCTGAGAAGACCTCATGGCATTGAGGGATCAGCGTGTTCTTGGTGTTGGATGCTGTCAGCACCAGGCAGTGACTCATTTTGCTGCTCAGGCTCTTGGTGTAGATGTCTCACTCATTTCTGGCCTTGGCAGCAGCAGCTTTGCCTCAAGAGCTTTCACTCCCTGCCCAGCACAGCACAGGCTGGCTGGAGCTCGTGGTCATTATGTGCTCTGCAATGTCTGACCACATCAGGCCACAAACTTGCAGAAAAACTACCTGCCTCATCCCTTGGTTTCCTAGAAATCCAGTGGTTGGCTTGGTGAGCAGAAACCCAATCCACAGGGCTTGTTAAATCACCACCACAGTGACCATCCCATGGCGGTTTGCATGACAAAGCATTTGCAGCTGTGCTAGAGGGTGGGAGGTGGTTTTTAATCTTTGCTTTTTCCATATGAGCTCTAGAGGCAAAGGAGCTCTTTGAAACAGCATAGAGGGCTGCAGCCTGCATGCGCAAGTAAGCAAATCTTGCTGTGTCCGGCTGCTGGAGCCCACAAGGATGCCCTGCGTGTCTGGCAGTGCCTGGGCACAGTTCCTTTGTTCCAGCCCCAGCAAGGGGCAGGCTGCTGGGCAGCTGGCAAAGGGGCTGGGAGCTTCTGATGGAAGCCAGCCCCGACTCAGGGTAAACAAACCACCGGGTGCTGTGCTGGGGCTGTTAAATGTTCAGGCTAGTGGCCTTGAAAGAAAAATTATTTCAGTGCCATGAACATAACCTGAGATGAAGATGCAGCAATGAGATGTAGGCAGTATGCCTCTACAAAGCCTGACAGCCAGGAGCAGTTACTGGCTTTGTAAGCCACTGATGTCCATGGCCTGTCTTTGCTGGCTGAGACATGATCCCTTCCCAAGAAAAGGAGCAGCCTGGGGGCTTGTTTCTGCCTGGGATGGATCCTGGCTTCTTGAAGGTGCAGCATTTGAGCCCTCTGATTGCTGCTGTTCTGGCGCCTGTTAGTGAGCATTAACGCGCTGCACTTCTGCCACTCAAAAATCCCCAAACCTGTAACAAGAGCTAAGGCTTTACCCAGCACTCTTGGTGTGAAGGGCTTGAAGGAAACATCTCTGGTTTCTGTGCATGTTGGCTCTGAAAACGAAGCTTATCTCCTTTGAGCCTCACAGTATGTCCCTAATTTGAATTATGCACACGAGGTGGGGGAGCAGCAGGGCTAGGTGAGCGTCCCTAGCCCTCACAACAAGGGTCGGTGAAATCTGCCCCCGGAATGGCCCAGCAGCAATATCCAGAGAGCTGGTGGTTACCTCTCTTCCCCATTTCTCCTGTTTTTACACAAAAATGAGCTGTGCAAATGTTTGATCCCCAGAGGAGGTGGGTGCTAACCTCGTGAGGATATCTCCCTGTGATCAGCACTGCCTGACTCCAATGCTGCCTAAACCCAGCTGAAGATGTCTGTGCCTGGACTTACTGCAGTCTTGTGGGGTGCAGGGTGCTGGGCAGGGACCTGCCTGTATATGGGCAGCTTATAGGATGGATGCTGAAACCACCTGGGGGCAGGGACCTGAGCCTGAGGACATCCCCTCTACTCCCCATTGCTCAGCACCTCACCCCGGCCTCTGAACAGCCCTGGGCAACATTTTCCTAGTATGAGCTCCGAGTAGCATCTGGTTTGGCTTCACTGTTGCTCCCTGTGGCCTCATTGCACTACATGCTCGGTTTTAATGGGAGATGAAAGCATGGCAGGGGTGCAAAGGGGCCTGAGCCAGCCCCGTGCTGGATGAAGCTCAGGCTGGTGCCGGTTCCTCGACAGAGTGAGCAGCCCTGCCACTGAGAACAGAACGTTTCCAAGTCCTCACCCTGGGAAAAAAACCAAACCATATACATGCTAAAAAAGTAAATGAGGTCAATTTCTAGCAGCATGTAACTTGTTTTGTTACAGATTAACTGCTGCAGCACACTACAGGCACTTCGCTGATCTGGTCACTTAATTTTCTCATCCTTTGGGGTTTTTGTTTGTTTTCTTAAAGACAGACACACTCCAAATTGCTGTTTGTGCTTTCATAGGGAGGTCACAGACTGCAAAGATGTTCACCTTGCCTCTACACATCTCCAGGAAAGCAGGAGGGTGGGAGTGGGGAGGAGGGGGGTGTCCACTTGTTAGCACCCCAGCCACAGAGTGGTGGGACATAGCCTGGGCTGGGTCTGAGGAGCACCTTGCCACAGAGCACGTGTGATAGCCAGGAGCCAAGACCCTTCATTTCAGTGCAGGGTAGAAATGCTGCGAATCAAATGTCAATTCTTCCCTGAGTATCTGCCGTCTCCTGACGGTGGCTGCCAGAGCCTCTCTGCCCTGCACTGGGAGGGCCGTTGCAGTGGTGCTGAGCTGGATGATTTCCTTTCTGGAAAGGTTTCAGGTGCTGCCCAGAGCGTGAGAGGGTTTTGCTGATCCTGCAGCCTGTAATCTTATTCCTGGACTTGAAATACCTCCCGAAGCTGCTCCTGGCCCCATTCCCTGCTCCTCTGTCCCCAGGACAGGCTGTAATCGTCTCTTGGCAGGACAGCCCTGACCTGAGTGCTCTGGCTTCCAGATTTCCCCAGCCTTGTCGAGTATTTGCAAAAAAAAAAAGCCCTATGATTTATTCTTGACAGCTCAGCTGGAGGGAAAAAACATGTTGCTCTTTATATCTATTCTTAATTTTGGTTGTTTTTTGTTTTTTGGTTTTTTTTTTCATATAACAGTGTTTGCCAATAATAATGCAGCAGGAACAGCCCCTGTCCCCATAACCATCAGTTTTCTGCCCTTTTTCTTGTGGCATGTGCCAGCCTGGTTTCTTGCCAGCCCAATATCTGCTGACAAAGTGTCTGGCAGTGACAAAGCCACGGATTAGCAATGGTGTGAGTGAGCCATGTTCCCTTGGCCCTGGATGGTGATGGGGACAGCAGGTGACATCCAGCCCTTTGCTGCCATTTGCACTCACTGGGAGGTGACAGCTGCCCCTCCCTCCAATAACTGGTTATGGAACCACAGCCGGATGAAATGCAAAAACAACACAGACAGACAGGGCTTATAGGCCAGTGCTTCATGATGGGAATTTTCCAGGAATACATTTGCTCTGGAAATAAGAAGATAGTTCCCAGCCCTTCTGGTCCCACAGGATGAGAGTGGTGGTGGGACAGCATAAACTGCACCTGGGAAAAGCCCTGCCAGGATGGGCAGAGGAGGAGATGGGAAAGTTTGGCTCAGGTCTGATGAGGTGGAGCTAGTTTGTGCTAACTGGTTTCCTTGTTTCCTCTAGTTACAGGGCTGGCAAGGAAGCCAAGCTCTGGCCAATGCTTTGCCCACCCCACGGCCCATGTTGCCCAGCATTCCCACCCACCCAGTGTGTGTAAGCACACTGCTTGTCTAAGGAAAGTGGGAGGAAATACATCAATGTCTTAAAATGTGACCTTCCAGGTTATTCGTTATGTAAATATATGCTCTTGACTAATCAAAGCTGTAAAAGTTAGTTAATGTCTTCCTTCTGTCTACCTGCCTCCTTGCAGAGCTCCACGAGGTCTCAAGCCATAAAACTTAGTGAAAAATGAGCTTATTCAGCCGAGGAGCTGCACAGAGACAGCTCAGGAGTGATGGAGAGGGAGCAGGATGGAGGAAGCAGGACTACCACCCAGAGTGAGGCTGACATTGCCCAAATAGGGCAAGGAAGGGCCAGCACTCAGCCATGCTCTTGCTAGTTATAATGCCTGCAGGACTTGGACAGGATGCCTCTGCTTCTGGGCAAAGAAAAACTCCTTCCCTTTGACAGTTGAAGCTTGAGAGTCCTGTTCACCACCAGCTCCTTTCCCCAGCAGCCCTGGCTCACCCTGCCCTCCCCAGGGTGACCCCCATTTCCATGCTGTCTAGGGTGCCCACTGATGGCAGTGGCTGTGGGAGAGGTGAGCAGCCTGACCCCAGCATCCTGACACGGGAGTGGCCAAGCTGTCCTCCTCCCACAAGCGCTGGGCTCCCCCCTCCTCGCCACGATGCTGGCTCACAAACCCAGCTGCAAACCCAGGCTGAACAACAGCTAAATACCGGGAAACTGGGCGGGAGCCAAGGACTTTGATCCCCAGCCATAGAAACCTCCTCCACAAGCTGATGTCTCTTTCGAAATAACCTCCTGGGGGGGCTGAGCTGACACGTGCTGCCCCTGCTGCCTTTGCAGCCCCAAAAGAGGGGGTTTGGCTGCTAAGCAATGAGATCACCTGCAAGTTTGTCCTGTAGAACTGCAGTGCCAGTGCCGGTGCTGGACAGATACATGTTGCACCAAAAATATTAATTTACCTTGGACTAGTCGCAGGTGCTGCTGTGCTCCTCCCTGGTACATCTGCACACACCAGCCAGGGAAAGGCCAGATGAAAACCTCCCCAGTTGGGGAATGCCAAGCAGAGGGTATGAGTCTGGCTTGGCACCAAGCCACAGAGATCCTGGTGGGACAAGCCAGGCAGCACTCCCCACCCCAGCACCAGGGACATGGGAATCTGCCTGTGCCAGGGCTGTGGGCACAGCACTGCAGGGCAGGTGGCCAGAGCTGCCACACTGACAGTGGAGTTATCAGAAGTGGATGCTTGTGTCTGCCTTAAAAGCTTTAAGAAAGGGGAGTTACTTTTTAAATTGTATTTTCTTTTTTGATTTCCAGGGCTTTCTCCCCCCAGTTTGGGATGGGTGATGTTGAGCTATTGGGTGTGAGCCTTGTGCTGTGCTGGATGTGAAATATCAGTGGAGGGGATAGAGCAACATCACCAGCACGTCTTCACCCTCCCGCCACACTGACCAGGCCTGCAGCACTCGCCAGTTCCACACAGCTTATCATGGACGTGGTACCTGCCCCTTTCTCCAGAGACAGGAATTTATTTTAACAACGACAATAAAAAATCCCAACCCTAACCATGTTTTTTTAGGAAAAAACAAAGATTAGAAATACTGTAAGTGGTGGAGACAAAGCACCAAAAATAGCATCCAAAGTTTCCTCCATGAGCTCTCCCTGCAGGCAGCCTGCACTATATTTGTCTTCACTTGCCATTTCTGCTGCAATCAATTTGCAATTGCCGCTGGCAAGGAACCCAGCTATTAAAAGCTCGGCTGAGATGGGTGGTGGAGATGTCTGTAATAAAGAAATCTGGCCACTCATTAAAAAAAGGTAAAAAGTGTTTTTCCCTACAGATCTTCCCAGCCCAAACAAAATCGACTCAATCTGGCACTGGCTGTACTGGCCAGGCTCGGGAGCAGCCGTGGAAACCCAGCATGGGTTTCCTTCCACGTGGGGAGGGATTCGCTCTGCAGCTGCTCAGATGCACTTGGCGTTTGCTGTGCTGGTGCCTTATCTCCGTGATTTGCTGCAGGCCACCCTGGTGAGGCAGACTCCTCCTGGGTCAATTGCTTTTATCATGAAAACAAATGGTTTTTATCATCCCTTTCATCCCGGGATGAAAGTGCAGATAGAGATCATGTGACTCCACACGCTGCCTCGGTGGGCCCCGCTGCTGGGCACACACTCTCCTTGCCAAAGGAACGGAGTAGGAAGGACAGAAAAGGCAAAGAGGAGCCTGGAGCAGTCCCTGGTCTTGCCTAAAAAATAACCCCATGGGGCTAACCGAAAAACAAACCCACAAGACTCTCTGGAGACACATGGCCCTGCCCCTGGCTTTCTGCCCCAAAGCGTCATGGCCAGTGGTGCCACCCAGTTGGTTTCTGCCAGGTCTAGGCACAGCCTGGGTGCTGTCTGACTCCCTCTGCTTGAAGAGGGGATGCTGAGGGAGGCAGGAGGGCGCCGGGACTGTTCTGGGGAGGCTGAAGGCATGCAGTCTGTGTAGCCAAGCAAAACAGCAGCTGAGGGGGGATACAATTGCTGCCTATAAATAGCCCTGGGAAGCAAGCATTAGGGAGGGAAAAAAGCTATTCAAGCTAAAGGACAATGTTGGCACAAAAGCAAATAGATATAATTAGCCATTAATAAATGGAGGCCAAAGATCAGAATGTATCTAATATCAGAAAAGTGAGAGCTCTGAATGCTTTCCAGAGGGAAGAGTAGGGGAGACCTTGACCAGTGTTTGAAACAGGCTGTGGCTACTTTTTAAAAGCCATTAAGTTATGAGCTGTCAAATGCAGCCTGCTGTGATTGCAGATGAGACTTTTTTTCTGTATAAAAGGGATGATCTGGCCTTGTCATGATGTCAGGAACTGCAGAGGGAAATGGGAAGCTTCCCTCTGCACAGTCCCACAGGTACAGCCCCACCCCCACCATTTTCTCCTCTCTTGGGCAGATCAATCCATCTCAGTCATTCCTGGAGCCCTCTGTGCCCATTCTTCATCCTTCAAAACCTTGTCAGGTAACAAACCCGTCTGGAGGGACACTTTTAATCCCCAGAACCTCCCAGCGATTCTGGCAGGCAGTGGCAGGTGCTGGCCCCTTGCTGAAGGAATGCCCCAGCCTGGACACATGGGGCTCAGGAGGACTTTTCTCACCATGGTTAAGCATTGTGCTGGCAGCAGCAGTTCCTGCCAGCTCATCCAGCAGCAGCCAGCCAAGGGCTGCTGCAGTAGGCCACATCCTGCACAGCCAGCCCAAAGGCCCTGCGCCCTCCCCAACTCCAGAAAGTATCAAGGAACCCAGGGTGGAGCCATGCATGAAAGAAAACCCTGCAGAGACGTAACTCCTGGGCCAGTGGTGCAGGAACTGCTGCAGTGGAGGAAGCAGAGGAGGCTGGGAAAGGTGATTGGTTTTCTTCCCTTTTTATGAAGGCAAACCTGGACAAACAAGTATACACGGGTTGAGCAGTGGTGAACAATGAGCTCACTCAGCCCAGCCCTGCTAACCTTTAAACAGCAACTAGTGGGACTGCACTGCAGCAGCCCCAAGACCTTGCAGAGCTTCTGATCCCACCCTAAGCAACAGATGATTTGGTGCCTGTACACACTCTCTCATGGCAGAGCCATGAAGGCAGAAGGCATAGACCTGTCCTCAATACAGGGACTGGCACCTGTAGGACACCCACTTTATGCCACATCAGCCTCCTTCCTGTCGCCAGCTCCCAGGACCTCCATCTCTGCACCATCCCCTTGGAAAAGATTACAATAGAATCATAGAATTGTCAGAGTTGGAAGGGACCTTGAAGATCATCTAGCTCCAAACCCCCTGCCTGGCAGGGACACCCTCCACTAGATCAGGTTGCCCAGAGCCCCATCCAGCCTTGCCTTAAAAGCTTCCAGGGATGGGGTTTCCACAACATCTCTGGGCAACCTGTTCCAGTGTCTCACTATCCTCATGGTGAAGAACTTCCTCCTAACATCCAGTTTAAACCTATTCTCCTCTAGTCCTATCAGGATGATCAGGAAGATCAGGATGGAGACACACAGATTGCCCCTGTGGGAACACAAACACCCCTGGCCTTTGTAGAGGACACATAGTTGAGCTGTTGGGAGATTGCTGTGAGCAGCCCTGGCAGTGCTTTGCCTGGACAAATCCCAGGAGATCTCTGCTCACCCGTGATAAGAGCAAGAGCCTGGCACAGGCAGGGAGCAGGCAGATGGGTCCTGTTATCTGCTCCAGTCACTGCAAGCTGCTGTGGTGACTTGGCTTTGCTGCCAGGAGAATTGCAGGATTAATTTTCCCTTGAAGCCTTTGCAGAGAGCCAGTGCTGTTCTGGAAGCCACGTTTTAGCTGAGAACACTTTATTGGCTTGAATGCAAATTGCACTGTCTGTGCTCTTTGAGCAGGCTGGGTAGATAAAGCCATGATCTCTCTGGCCTTGAGACCTTTTGACTTCACCAACTGCCATAGCAGCATCCTGCACCATCCCTCACAGGGCTGGCAGCACCTTGGCTGTCAAATGCCACCAGCCCTGCACAGACACAGGGCCCCATCCCTCCCATCTCATGCCACATGGAGCAGCTCCAACATGTGCCCAGGCCGGAGGTGAGACCAGAAAGCTGCTCCTGCCTTGGGGCTCAACTGTGTCCTGTGGCTGGAGCTGGGGTGCAGGCAGCAGCAAGAATCTGTGTACCTATACGGGTATGGCAGTGGCAGGGAGAAGGTTCCTCCCTGGCTGCTATTTCCAGCAGATAAAATCACCAGGCTTCAGTGCCTAAGCTCAGTGGAGGGAGAGTCAGTGCTGGCCTCAGCTAGGCACTGTGCACAGCCCCGTAGTCCCCCACAGGGAGTGCAGTCCTGTGCTGATGAGGCAGCACCACTATGCCCATGGCCTCAGGTCCCTGCAATGCACACGGGCCGAGTTCAGTGGGGTCTGGGCTCTGCAGCAAAGCTGTGTCAGGGCCCCTAGCCCCACGGTGGCTTTGTTGCAGGGTGCCTCTCAGGCTCAGCTCTTCCCCCACGATCCCACCACCAGCTCCAGGTAGCACCAAACCTTTTCAGAGCCACCTCAGCATGTGTCCCAAAGGGCTGCATGTCCCTTCAGTGGCAACATCCCTTCCAGGGCCGTGAGGTGCCCTAGCCCATGGTCACAACACACTTTTTATTTAAAAATCGTTATGCACACTTTCACACATGCTCTTGGCTGCAAATGGCTGTGCTGCAGCTCACCAGCTACAACTGCCTCCCAATCGAAGTGTCCAGCATTCAACCTGCAGGCTGAGATCCAGCCACAACACTGCATGGCCACAGCTGCTGCTCACTGGGCACCAGCATCCACGGCTGGAGCCTCCCGAAGCCCACCCAGGCTGCCCAAAGGAGGTACGGGAGGTTAGGACTGTGGGAATGGGGAAGGGACTGAGCTGCCAGGGCAGCTTTCAAGCAAGCACTGGTGAGGGTTGATGCCTTCCGAGAGCCTCTCTCTTCCTCAATCTATCCATCGAGCTCTTTTGATATTTTAGAGGTGTTTTCCACCACAGGGTGGTGGCCTGGCTGTTTGCAGCACATGGATGGGTGGACACTGGTAGCTGCAGGGCAGGGCAGGAGGGTGTGATGCCACCACATTGTCCCGCCAGGGACTGCAGCCTGGTCACAGCCTTGCACTGCAGCAGGGGTCCTGGTCCCTGTGGGTGGCAGGGATGGGGACACCCAGGCGTAAGCCGATGGAGTTGGATGTCACTGCCACGGAGGCGGGTATCCTGGAGAGAGGGGCTGTGGTCGCCAAACTCTGAGCGCAGCCTCGGCTCTGGTCCCTTCCCTGAAGTCACAGTGAGTTAAATCCTCTGCCATAGCTGTGATAACAGATTTGCTTTCTGAAGAAAGAGAGGAAGTGAGAAATCCCCGGCTGGGCTGTGCCGTGCGGTGTAACCCATTGCCAGCCGGGGCAGGCAGCTGCCCGCCCCCTTCCTGTGCAGTCTGATTTGGTTTGTTTGCCTACTCCAAAGCAAAGTGTTGAAACTTTGGGGGGTGTTTGGCAAATATCCTCCTTTGCTTTAAAAGCTACTTCTTGGCACAAGTTTTCCGGCATCCTGGTCCCTCCAAATACTGCTGCTGAGGGTGGCAGGGGGATCCCATAAAGAGATACTTCTAACCCAGCCTCTAAGTGCTGGGTTTATCTGCCAGCTGCTTCCACCAGCTGCAGGGTGTCCACGGCCATGCCTGCGGCTCCACCACCCACTGAGGGGACCAACATAGCCCATGCTAGGTTCACCAGTGCCCAGCAGGAACTGCGAGAGCTCTCTACACCTACCAATGCTGTGCCCATCTGGCTGTGTTTCCAACACCTTGGAGCCAGCGGCACCGACCCTCCAGCACCTGTTGATTCCAGTGTGCTTGGCCTCCCCCCACCTTTGAAGGGCTTGGCTGTTGACTTCGCTGCATTTAGCACTTCAGCCCTTCTCTGCTTTGGCTTTAAGCCCTGGTCCTGTATGTAGGATTCAGGCAGTGGAGGCCAGCAACCAGTGTAGGCAGTGTTCAAACAAGGCACTGCTGCTTTTGAACCAAAACCCTCCACTTCCCTGTAAGGCCATCCACACACCCATAGAATCCTGGGGCCACCCACAAGCAGCTTGCCCTGTTGAGGGGGGATGACCAGCAGCAACAGGAGCCCTGCCATGGCATGAGAAGATTTTTGTTTTCTGCCAGCAGCTCTGCAGCCAGCCAAGGGGTGGTCAACCACTGTTCTTAAACCAAAGCCACATCAAAGCTTAGACCACAGACATTGGGTCAAAGCCCAGGGGACTGAAGGGGTACAAATGCTTCCTCATCTGGGCAGGGAAGCAGGTGTTCATCCTGGCTTCTCATCCTGAGGTCTTTGGGGCAAAGTCAGGTTGCAAAATGCAGAAATAGAGCTCAGTAGCTCCAGCAGGAGCTGGGGTCGGTAGATCTGTATTGGACCCAACATACAGGCAAAAAACATGCCACACCATGCCCACAGGGGCAGGCACAGCCCCACAGCAGAGGCACTAAGGGTTGAGAAACCTCTGCAAAAAACTGCCAGGAATTGGCCAGGAAGGGTGTGGAGAGCCAAATGGATCCCTTCAGATACTTGTTCACCCTCTGCAAGGTTCCCAAGGCCACCTGTGTGAGATGGAGGCAATGGTGGGGGGGTGCAGTGTGGTGTGGCTGCCTCAGCGCAGGCATGTGCTACCTCTGCACAGGATAGTGCATCTGCATAGGACGTGCCCTATGGGGTCCCCAAACCTATGAGGCAGGGAGTGCCCTGGGAGGCAGCCCCAGGTACTTCTCTCACCTCCTCTGCCCTACAGGTATGGCAGTTGCCTCCAGTGTCTGGTAGCTGCAACACCAGGCTCCAGTGAATCCCAGCACACCCAGAAGGCCTTCCTTTCACCATCTTCATCCTACCATCACAGGCTCCTTAAAGTTGTCTCTGTCTATTTGTCTCTGCCCTGCTTCTGAAATTGCTTGTATGAGCTCCTGTTTCCAAAAGAGCGAGCTGTAGCAATTCAAACCAGGAGAGAATAGGCAAAATTAAACTGAACAACAATATGTTGGACTTTTTCTCTTGGTAAGTATGGAAACAGAGTTGCAGCTATTTAGCTTGAAAACTATTCAATCAGTACTGTTTCCCACACAGACAATACTATGGTCCTTGAGGGGCCAGGTTGAATTCATGCCAAACAAATCAGAGGTGAAGAGCTGAGTCTCCCTCAATCCCCATGTCTTTGTGAGGCTGTATGGAAACGAGCGGTCACGGCTGCCAGCCACCACCTTTGCCACGGTGTTTTGTGCTCCTGGTGTTCACTGCTACACTGCCAGATCTCAGGAAATGATGAATTTGCTGGTCATCCAGTGCCTCTGCCCTTCAGCAAAATGACTCAGGTATGATGCAATGCAAAGAAAGAGAGCACTTGGCATTATTCTAGTCAAGGCCAGACAAAAGCTACTTCAGCCTCTGGTTAAAATCCTTCTTTTTCTTTCTAAGTGCTTTTACTGGAAAAGTGTCAAAGACATAGAATGTAAAAATGTACTTACAAGTAGCACAGCAGTTCCCAAGAGTGAGTTCTGTAGTAAGGCTGCACAATTCCTGCTTGTCCCTCTAGCCATGGCAGACGATGCTTTGGGGATTAGTTTAATACACCTTGCTAGAGAACCAAGTGATGAAAGGGGCAGAAAAGGTTTCAGCAAAGCCTCCTTCCACCCCTTTCCTGACTCAGGTATTGGAAACTCTGTAAGTCACCCAGCAAAGAGCCAAGGGATACACCACACTGCCCTGCTCTCCGGGCACCCATCTTGCATCCCTATCAATACAGCTCACCTTTTCCCCGTGTCACATTGTCCTTGTGGTTCTGCTGATTGGAAGAAAAGTGGAAGTTAAAAAGAAATTGACCAACTATATTAAAGTACAGGTGTGAGAGGGAGCACAGAGGTGGGTATTCAGAACACAGACATGCTGCAGGGTCTGGCTGCCTGAGCACTGATGGTGCTTGCTGTACTGCAGAGGTTCTGGGTACAAACCCCAGCCCAGCTGCTGACTCACCACATGGCCTTGGCCAAACCACTCAACCTTTGTGGATGGGTGAAAGCCAACACCTTCCAGCTTGTGAGGTACTGACAATAGCAGGGAGCACCAGAAGGCCAGGCTGGATTCAGGTTGAGCAGTGAATGGAGGCTGGAGGCTTCATCTCTGCTTAGAGTAAAGCTGAAAGGGTTATGCTAAGCCCTTCCTAGAAGCCAGGAAATTGCTCTTTCGTGTCCATGTTATGGTGGGAAATTGTAAAGAAACAGGCAGTGCAGAGGCAGTGCTTAGAAGGGCAGCAGTCCTGTCTGCACTTTGCACAGCAGTGGTCCTTCATGGACTGCAGCGAGAGCTGCCAAAGAGCTGGAGCAGAAAGGGAAAGCAAGGAGTTATCTCTGCAGCCTGCTGCTGTGAAAGGAAACTGCCGCTTACAGCAATCTCTTACAAGGACTCTTGCTGAAACAGGAGTACTTGCCACAACTTCCTTGCCTTCCCTGTAACCAAAAACTCCTTTCTTTCATAATCTCCATTTTAATCCACTACAAAAAAAGCATTTTAGCCTTACAGATTTCATTAAACCATCTAGTCCAGCTCTAGCAACACTGTGAACTTGACTCAAAACCAGACTGAAGCAGAAGTTGGGCAGCCAGGATCAATAACAGCTTAGGAGGAAAAGGTCAGCCCAGGAGAAGCAAAAGGTTGCAATATGACACAAGAAACAAAGCTTGAAGAAAGTACCATCACACCCCTGTTCCAGGAATCAAACACGTGTTATTTCAAACTTATATGCTGCAAAACAAACCCCCACTATTATTCTTCCAGGCTAGTTTGAATTTCCTATGATTTAACAAAGATGCAATCATATCCTCAAAGATCCCAGAGCTCCTTACGAGCATCTTCAAAAGTAGAAATGAATCATTTCCTCCTGTGACAATCAACTCTGCAACGCCACGGTCTTGGAAGCAAGAGCTGAAGAGTCAAAGGCAAGCACTCCAAAGAAAATAAAAGCATTTAATGCAAAACATTTCACCAAAAGTTGTTACAGCAGTTTCATATAAACGGAGTCTTCTCTCAAAACGTGAAACCACCAATACAAATGTACTGTTACAAAGGTGATTACAAAACTTATCTCCTCAGCCACATCCGAGAGGTAGGGAGGGTGTTTCCGTCATCTGAGAACACCCAAGATGAACTGAAAAGCCATGTTTAGCATGTAGCCTGCCACTGCTAAGTGATGGAAACACACATCAGGTTTTGGATTAGAACTTCACAGGCTTATCTACCTTTACTCCATAAGGCCTTTAATGAGCTCCCTAACAATTTGTGGGTATGTAACAGAGATACCTGAGACACCTGTTAGCTATATGATATGGTTTTCCCTAATGATGGGAGGACTGATGTCGGGGCAGTGACAGTGTGTGTTCCCCTGCAGGGCACAGGCTTTAGGGATTGTTAAAAAATTATGAAGTTATTTCTATTCCTGCTCAATTGCTCCAGGCTGTAGGTTCTGGGACCTAAACACAGGTTTGAACTGGTGCATCCTGGCCTCTGTGGCTGCCTAGTGCCTCAGGGAAGTCCAGCCACTGGGAGAACAAGTGGTGCAGCTATCCCAGGCCCCTCATCTAGATTCACTGCTTCCCAGGCTGAGAGAGACTTCAGCGGGTACAGAGAGAGCTCATTTTGGAGTAAGTGAGGCCCTACAGAGACTGACAGCAGGCAGGATCCTGCCTGGCCCACAAAGAGCAAGAGACATAATTGGTCCTTGTTGAGAAGTAGCAAAAGGCAGCTGGAAGGGCAGGGCAGGACAGGCTGGAGCCCTCTCCTCCCCTCCACAAAGCACTAGAGCAGCACAGACGCTTCCCCAGCACATTAATTCACCCTGTCCTTTGGCAGACTTGGCTCGTCTGGAAACGATTACCTGTAAAAGGAGCTCTTTCACCAACGTGGCTGTTCACTGAAGTACTGTCCTGCAAGCCTGGGCTCTGCCTGGTCTGCTGCCAGCCATGCAGAGAAAGGCTCCAACTAATCCCCAGTGGAGCTGGGCTGCCTGCTCCCTGCTTAGCAAAACAACAACAAAAAGGCCTTCGAGGAAGATGCAGTGGGGGGAACGCAGCTCTCTAGAAAACAAAGCCACATTAACCAGCCTTAACAAAGCAACAGTTTTCTTCCCCGGTGGAAGGGCAGGCTGGTGCCTTCCCTCCCCAGGAACAGACTGTCTTTTGGGCTCTTCGGGGACACATGGGAGGCTGCCTTTTTTTGCTCTGCTGCTCCAGTGCTAGGCTCCCCATGCTGCTACCAGGAGCTGAAGTCCCCGAAGCCTGTGCTCTTTTTCTCTTTCTTCGCAGCTGTGCTGGTTGAGGGCCCATCATCATCCATGCTGCGCTTCCTGGAGCCAAAATGAAAACAACTCTTAGGGACAAGGGTGGAACCAGGGCAGCTGGGTGCCTTTCCTCTCCCAGCAACAGCTATACTGGAGCCAGACCATTCCTTATCTGTGCCAGCATGGGGACTGCAGTGGGGATGGGGGCCTTTGGTACACCCAAAAAAGAGGGAGCAGCTGTACTTTTTTAGCAGTCACAGTGAACATGTGAGGCACAGGTTCTGTTGCCACCTTCTCACCTGCATTTCTGGCAGCAAAAGAATTTATGGGGCATTAGATGTAAAGCAACCAGGCAAGCCTGGCACATCCCTTCCTGGTTTCTGAGCACAGCCTGTTGCAGTCACTGCTGCTATTCTCAGCTTCTCTCCAGTGGAGTTTGCAGCCCCAGGGAAACACTACTCACTCAGCTCATATACTATGGTTTTACTGTCAGGTATCAGTAGCAGATAGGGAGAACCCTGAACCATATGGCTGAACCCCCCAGTTTCAAGGCAGGCTACAATAACTGAAGGACTAGGAAAGAAAAGTCCTTTCTATAACATTTGGCCCTTTCCACAGAGCTGCAAAATCTGCCTGGGTTTTTTCTGTAAATACAGTGCAGAATGGCAGCAATTTTAAGCTGAATATAGTATTTTAAGGGACAAGCAATACTTTGTAATCAAAACACCTGACACACCAAACTGACCTACATGGGCTAACATATGTTTGTTCTCATAGTTATGCAAACACCATGCAGGTACACACACAAACTGCCCAGATCTGTGCATGCATTAATACATGCCTTTATGCAGCAGACAGACAACAGCATTTTTGCAAATACTTTTAGAGAAGTCTGCAAAAAATCAAGTGGAAGTAATTTATTTTAATCTACCCAAAACTCATGCAAAGCTGCCACTCAGGTGGGATTCTGTAGCGTCCTTAGGAACACAAGCAATGCTGCCAGTCCCAGTGGGTGTACAAAGGGAGTCTGGGAGAGGATGCTTTAAGACAAGCCTGTAGAACCAGCCAGTCACCCTGGAGCTACTTGCCAGACACCCTGTGCTCCCACAGCAAGCCTGGGAACCTGCTGTCTTTTCTGGCCATTTCAGCTGTGCTGGTACAACTGTTTGTGTGGCTGAACAGGGAACCAGATCAGCAGACTGATATAGGCTTAAGGCAACTACTTTGTGCAGGGGAGAAGCTGCTTAAAGAGAAATGTCTGTAGAACCGTGGCCTTCAGAAATAGCTGCAGAAGAGGAAGAGAAGAAAAGATGGTGTAGGAAGTGACACAAAACAGTTCCTCAAGGACTTCTGACTTGTGGAAATGCATCTACAGTTCTGAACCCAGCACATGCTATTAAAGACCAAGTTGGTCATGTTAGAGCATGTAAAGAAAAGCACAGTTAACTTGTAATGCTGAAAAAGAGCAGAGGTAGAGAGAACCACTGATTATTATGACTGCATGAAGATCTCTTTGCAAAGCCTACTGGCACAAACCAATCATCTGAGCAATGGCACTGGACAGGGTCACTGTCCAGCAGAAAAGACAAGTAAAACACTCAGCAAAGATCAGACTGGTAAGGAACTCACGCTGCAGCCATGTTAATGTATTTTCCAATCCCCTGCCGGTAAGTTTTAGGAGTGTCGACCTCTTTCTTTGGTGGGACCACCTCAGCTTTTTGTTTGGCTGCTTCTTCTTCCAGCTGGACCCTCTCTCTTTCTGCAGCAACCTGCGGGAAGTAAAGAGTGCAATCTGTTGCAATAGCTAGTCCAGAGTAAAGGAGAAAATGTCTACAATTCTTTGAAGCTTTAAAGCACTCTAAACCAGCAATCAGCACCGCTATGATTACAGGGCAGGCTTTAGGAGGCTGACCTCAAGGGCCAATACAAACAGGCTGTCTGCAGCCATTATAACAAGACTCCTCTCTTCTCACCTGCAGCTACCCATAGTTACTATGGGCATTTGGAAAGGAAGTGTGATGGACTGGGAGCCATGCCAGACTCAGTTATAACACCTCTCCACTGAAAGAGCAGCACTGATTCTGGCACAAAAGGAAATACTTAATGGCAGTTATTTAATCTTAGCTTGCAACTACACGGGCCAGGGAGCTGCCCACGTTCAAAGAAAAGGAATTAAGTTACAAACTTCTGCAAAGAAGAGCTTTAGCCTTTCAAAAAAAACCAGCCAACCAACTATCCTCACCTGGGCATCTGCCTCTTCATACGGATCAACGAAAACAGTTGTTGTCTGAATTCGTATTTCCTCCTGGGAGCAGAAAAGAAGAAGAGCAAATAAGTCTGGCTCTCAGAGAAGTGTCATCTGGGTGAACCACACTGCCACGTGAAGTCATATGCATTCACTCCCTCCTGCTTAGCCCCTGGTGCTTCACACCTACCTTGGGACGGTCTGTTTTTGGGTCACATTCCACATTCTCCATAGCAGTCAGAGTCTCAAAGCCACCAACTACCCTAAAAGAGGAAGGACATAATATCCATCTGTCACAACACATATCAAAATATTCCTGCACTCTTATATCTAATATATCTAATTTATGCCCATTACTCTATCAGGTTTTAAAACCATCATGTTTGGCAGAGGAGGAATCATCAACTGTGTTTGGAAGAATCTAAGATAACATCATTCAGTGAAGAAGGTAAGAATTTTTTTGTCAAGTCTGGGATTTGAATTTAAAATTAAACAGAACATGGAAAAGTCAAACTCTCAGAGCAAAGCAAAGCTATTTGTCCAAAACTCAGCAGCCACACAGACCAGCAAGGTGCAGAACGACCGACTGTGGACAGCCATCTGTGCAAGAAGACAAAAACCCATTTCAAAATGGCTTGACTTGCTAATGCTACATCCATAAATGTTGAACTTATTTGTCACTCTCATGAGCTTTGAAAAATAACACAACAGACTTGGTCAGGAAGCAAATGTTTTCATTAACTTCTGATTTTTTACCTTCCTTCCCCCCTTAAATTCTATATCAGATCTAAGAGTGATAACAGGAAGAAAGGTGATTGTAACTACAGCACTATTGGAGAGCAGTGACAGCGTTGTCCCTAATAACATCAATAATGCAGAAAGTGAAGGCTTGTTTCAAAAGCACATCACAACCATGAGCTTGTGAAGGCTCTGGGAAAGCAGCAGAGCACTGAGTCACAGCCACAAGATACTGCTTGGAAACTTTTCATTTCAGTTTTTACTTATAAGGATGTTAGATCCCTAGCCTCACATTTTTCAAATCAACATATCCAAATACTTGTTTCAAAATGTTTTAGGAAGGCTGAAGACTTTCTGGACTGTTGCATGTTCATTTTCAAAAAAGTGTGTGGAACAATGAGAAACTTCCAGAAAAGGATATTTAGAGAGGATAAATAGGGTGACCCAGATAATTATAAGCCTGTCATTCTGGCACCTATCCCAGCAAAATAATGGAATAGCGCAGACAGGACATGATTAAGAAAGAAAGGAAATAAGTAACAGCAACCAACAAGGTTTTGTGGAAAACAGTCTGTCAAACAACCTTCTATCTTTGAGACAACAGATGTAGTTAACAGGGACAACAGTGTCCATGGAACAGGCTTCTGGAAGGCAGCCGATATGTTGATTGAGAAACCAGAATGATATGAATTGAACACAGCACACATTAAGTACAATTGGTTGACAGGTGTCAAAATCTAATTTTGATTAGGAAACACTGAGTCAGCACACTTCCAGAAGGGTCCTGCTGGGATTGGATCTTGGTCTCAGGGTATTTAACACTTTTATCCACATTGTCACTCCTAATCAAATTTGAACACAGCTATACTTAGAAGAGCAGTAAATAAAGATGAAGACAGGCAGCTGATGCTGAGAGATCCAGATCCCTTAGAAAATGAGCCTGTAGCTGGACAACATCTGTTTTAACAGAGCCAAGACACATGGCCAGGAACCAAAAATACAGTTCCTATTAAGGGCTGTGGGACAATGTAAAGAAGCTGTAATTCTCAGAAACACTGTCCCTGGAGCCAGAGGAGTGTTTGGGGCTGGGAGATGGGCAGCAGGGGCAGGACCCAACCATCAAAGAGCCCAGAGCTGCCCCTGCAGCAAGAGAGCAACCCAGGAGCCAGCAATCCTCCAGCCCTCATGGGGTGGCAACTGTAGTGAAGCCTGATTGCTGGGATTACTGGGACTCTAGTACCAGCAAAGGTGGGCAGGCACAGGCTGGCAGAAAATCAAATTAAATGAAACTAATGGGGAAAAAACCTCAAACAAAAAAACCCCAAACTGGTGGAATATGTAGAGTGTTTTATCACCTAACTCTATTATCATACCAAAAAAATGAGTGATACCTTTACCAAGACAGACATCATATTCACAAATAATTGACACATTCATACATTTCTACTATAAGATCTCATTAAATATCCCATTTCACAGACAGGCAGACCTGTTCAGTCCTGGCATGACGGTCTGCCCAGCTGGCACCAGGAGAGGTCCATGGTCATCAGCTGATCCAATAGAGATATACACCTTCTACTATATACCACACTATTTACATTCCACACACACTCTTTCTAAGATCTGTATTAACCAAATGAAATAGGCTGACCACTGGGGTTTAAGAGGCGTGTGGGTACTTCCCATTCAACGCCCTTTGTACTTAGCAGCACCACCACCCCTCACTGCTGTCCCATGGGCTGGGACAGGTACCAAACACAACTGAGAAGATAGAATCCTTCACAGAAAATAAAATTATGCAGGTCAGAAAGGATGCTGCTCAGGAGCAGAGCAGAGCAGAGCCATCCTTGTTAATGTCTCATTGCTGCTGCACTTCTCCAAACTTCTCCCCTTTACTCCCAAGGGCCTGTCGATATTCTGTAATCAGGCTGTGACTTTTAAGAGCAATTAAAAAAGATGTATGCAGGCTAGAGCAGCCTCATCCATTTGCAACTGGAGGTAGCACACTGGGGGACGCTGCATAGGGCATAAAGACCCTGCATGAACTTTGGAAAGTTCATAGCAACTCAGTTTTAAAATCCTCCTCCAGGCCAATATCAGATTCACTTATAATGCTGATGGTTAACACAGAGCCCAAGATATATTCACTGTATTTTAATTGCCCCTAAAGGAATCTTCTGATTTAATATTGGAGGATTTTCTAGCCAACAGCTCCACTCATTATCTGCTCATATGTTTTCATTTAATTAGGTTCCGATAATTTGAAATAGCCAGATCAGCTATGCACTGGCAATCTCAACTGAGTAATCCCTTAGCTCATTGCTAGACTTCCCACAGTATCATCCCTACTGCATTTTGATGAAGTCACTACACTAATTAAGCTTTACTGGGAATATTTTGTCACTTGTAGATTTTAGAAGGCTGTGATAGGCGTGGCATTCACAGGTCATCAGTAAATGACCTAAATAGTCTATTTTGACACGATGATGAAGGGCTAAGGGGGAAGAAAACAAGTTGTTATACCTGCAGAGCATGTAATTCTCTTTTCTTCTTGGCTTCTTGTCTCTAAAAGGGAAAACTGCTGTCTTTTACACCCCTCTAGTCTCTAACACTTTGCACAGAGGTATCTGTATGCATATTTTAGTGACAGCACAGTGAGCTCTCAATATAGGTTTATGTCTTTAGACATCACCACAATACCAATTAAAAATAAAAATGAATTTGAATACAAACCACCATCTCAGAGAACTGAGAGAACTGGAAATATTTTACAAGTCACTTCTGTTCATGGAGCACTTGGAAGCTTTGTGAAGGATCAAGTCTAGCTGAAGCTGGTGTTTCATCAGTAAAAATTAAAATCCAAAAAGGAGAAGATGTGATTGCAAACATCACCCACTCAGTAAAAACTGAACTACGCACTCAACAGGACAGTCATGGCTGGGTACAAAAAAAATGGAATACTCCAACTTAAGGTCTCAAACTGTAAAGGATTTTTTAAGCTCTCCTCTGATATTTCTAAGCAGAGAGATGATGTACATGCAGGCTCTCAAAACGTGTTGTTATTGCCAAATCTCATAACGTTACATTGCTGCACTAAAGTCAGTTTGATGAGATACAATGTGTCTAAGCCCATGCGCTGGCATCCCTTACGGCACTTGCTCCTCAAAGAATGAAGAAACCAACAGGCTGAGGTAGATCTGGGGATTGTTTCTCTTTCCCACAACAGATATCCTGGGCGTTAGGAAGAAAAGCTCACAGACATCTGGCCAAGAAAAAAGACCCTGACCATCAGATTACTACATTCAAGCACCAAAACCCCCTCTAACTAGACAGCCACTACTTAATGCTATTCTAACATCCACTAACTTTGAACAAAATGATATAAACCCCATTCTGTGAATAAATCTGAGTCTCAGCATAAGGAACTCTACATCATTTTCATTAAAACAAAATGCAAACTCTGGAAGACTAATATGGTGGCAGGTCACACTGCATTAGCCTTTCTTGTGCAACGTCACTTGTGCTAAGTTGGGATCACAACAAGGAAGGGAGAAGGGCAGAAACAAGCTTAACCTTTAAATTTTTCCACTGTTTCTGGCTCTGTTCCTTTTATAAGGTGCCACGCATTTTTTGTCCTAAATTGACCAAGTGAGGTCCAAACAGATGTTCAGATGACATCCTATGGTGAAAAGGATGATACCTTCAAGACACCATTTAGAGGAGAACAACCAGTGAAACCAAGGGATTGCTGTGCACTTCCCATAGATGTTGAACAGAGAAATGATGATCTCAACTACATATTTAGCTCAGTAACCTTGAGACAGCTTGTTGTATTTTTAGAGGAGCTTGATAAATGTTGCATTACATTTAAGCATGGACGACGAGGTAGGTATATTTAAGGTTTTTTCTGTTGGTCAAGCAATGAAAACAAAAATGTGTTCTTACTGTGCAACTCTGCTTTCTTAAAAACTGAATTAAATTAGCACAGGAAATCTTTGCATTTCAAATTTAGAGATGTTATTTAAAATCTTACTTCCTGTTAAGGCTCCTTTATGCAAACTAGTAACCTTGCTTCATAACCACTGTCAGTGTCTTTGCATGAAGTGAGGTATCTGGAGCTAGCTCCATCCATTTGCAATACGCCAATGAAACTCTCGCTGTACACTACTTGGTGCTGTTCCCAAAGGCAATTGTGGCTCCCAAAGAAAACTCCAGCTCCCTAGCAGTCACACAGACATTCACACTGGGACTTAGTATTTCTCATATCTTTGTTTAGAAGAACTATAGGAACTAGGCCTTATGCAATGCTAGGAATGGCAGTAAGCCAAAAAGATAGTTTCCTGATCAGTCCATGATACAAGAACAATGTCTGGACTTCTTCAAAAAAATGCTTTAAACTAGGAAGAGAAACCAGAAAGAAACGTTGTTTTGTAAACACACTCTGCCCTCAAGGTTATTTGTATAAAAAGGAGTACATACATTTATATACATACACAAGGAGAACAACATATACATGAACAAACAAGTACACTCAGGACAAAGTGTTTTCTATGTGTAAACCCAAACGGAGTAAGCAACCTGAACTTGCAACAAGGCTGCAGTCAGAACATCTCAATCTCTCATAAGGGCTTCATCTAGCTGGCGAGACAGGGTGCTGAAAAAATAACTTGGAAGAAAACATTTTGAACCTAGACTCAACAGATGAACCTGGCACGTTAGGACTTCTCTGCTTTGGCACAGGTTTCTCTTCAGAGATCACACAACTGTTCTGGAAATGAGAGCAGCCCTCATGCAGCTGCAACAGCCCAGTCCTCCTGTGCTACAGGACACCACAGACATGGCTTCCACAGGGAGGTCTGGTTTATCTTCTCACCTTGCTCTTCACTCCTGTCCTGGTGTCTGGGGAGCTGACTCTGCAGTGCAAAATTAGGTCAGGCTCCCTACACAGATTCAACAACAGAAGCAGCTCTTCTGCTGTCACAATTTTTCTGTTCTTCAGATGTACTAAAGCAGAAGGGCAACAAGAACATGAGTTTCCCATCTGAGAAACCATTGGGGTTCACCGTCTCAAATCATACAGGGAATGTTAGAAGTGTAGAAGACCAAGCTGAGTGCATGTCACCTACTGACCCATGCCTCCAATTTGACTGAGATTTCCCAAACTACCTTGTTCATTATTTCCAGGAACAAGAGAACTGAAGAATGAGCAGCAGAAACCTTGAAAGTAAGTTAAAAGTTATCTGCATAAGCAGGTATGTGCAGCCATGTTCGAAGGGGAAAACTGCCCTCCATCTACTCCTCTCTTCAGGGCCATATCTTTTCCTTGGTTCCTGACAAACCCAAGTGATGCTCTAATAAACACACAGAACTGCTGCACAGATCATCTGCAGCTTTGCCACTGTGATCACAACACTTCTCTCTCTACTTCCTCTATTGCCCTTTTTTTTTATCACTCCACACACCTGAAAATTGTCCTTGCTTTCACGCCCACAATGCTCTCTGCTTGTCCTACATCACTCCCAAAATTCAGAGACAGTATTTCTCTCCTTCTGTTGATCAGCATGGCTTAGTCATCTTCCACTATTATTTCCAACATGCACTTTTTCATGTGTCCCTTTAGCTTTGGACAAGCTCCCGAAAAACATCCACAAAGCTCTTTCATTATTTCCTGGGGAGTTCTTTTTCCTCAGTTCTGAAGAAAGCACAAACTGCCAGTGGAAGACAGGCTGAAAGGGGTCACTGTTGCAACTTAGCTCCATCTATATGCAGTCTCTTTTCTGCTTATACAGATCTCTGGGACAGAGATTATGTTTCTACTTCTGCTTATAAAGGGCAAATGCACCAGGTCTCTGCAGCACATCAGCCAGGAATGTGAGTCTATACTCATGTTTTGGCTGTAACATCCCTGTAGCTCATACAGCCCGTGCAACATTTACAGCATGGGTACGAGGGAGCCCCACTGTACACAGCCCAGGACAGCAGACTGGACCTTCCCCTTGCAGCACTTCCCCCCAAATGCTTCTCATCCATTCTGTGCAGAGCAAATGCATGTTCATTGGTTTATATTGTTCGGGTTTCTAAATTAAACCTCTTACCAGCAAGCTAGAAGCCAGCAAAAGCCACCAGTTAGTTTTCACGGTAATTACAGCATTCTCTAAGTCAGGAGAAATGGTAATTACTAAAAATGGTAATTACTAATTTAATCTAGACAGCTCTGCAGGAAATTTGTGCAGCCTGTAACACACTTCCAAGGGAAGGCATTCTTCTCTCGCTCTCTGCCTTTGTTTTTGCTCCCTATCCATGCCAAATTCTCTCCTTTGTTTTCAGTCACATCTGTCCTCATTATTGCCATGGTGGGCAGCACAGCCATGACAAGATACCTTCCCTGTCCTCCAGCCTTCTCCTGAGACTTGAAAATTCCAGTGCACCAAGCCAGACACATGCCATCTCTTCACAGTCCCACTGCCTGCAGCTGTTGTGTTTTCCAAACACACATAACAGCCAAACACCCAACATTAATCGCTGCTACTATGCAGAAATTGTTTCAAACCAGTGGGGACACAAATGAGACACAGCTCCAGAGAAGGAACTTCTCAGTGTTCCGTCCCACACAGGATCAAAGAAAGAGGAAGGGGTAGGGAATGGCTGCTCTCTATGTCATTCTGTTCTCTGAAGTATGGTACACCTGTTGAAAAGCTCTATACAAATCACAACCAAGTCAAATTCTGCTCTCAGAGATATACATGTGACACTCACTAATGTGAACCAGAGCAGCATAGAAACAGCTGAAGGTACAGTCAAGATCAGAGTATTTAGGGTTTTATATTAACTGAAATAAGCAATCCCCAAATGTATATGAAAGTCACAACAGGCCAGTAAGCATTCCATTAAGACAATCTGATTTAACACTGATGGAAACAAAGAATTCTGATTTCATGGGTCCATTCTATTCTAGATATTATTCCTAGATATGCTTCCCAGATATTATTGTGCTATACAGTCTAAGATCAGATACAGTCACCAAATCCTGGAAACACCCAAGATCTAAAATAGCAAACTGAAGCTGGAGTTTCACCAGAGATAGAGTCTCTGGAATCTTCTGGCTTTTAGAAACAAATGCAGGTAAAAAAAGCTGAAGGATTTTGATGACAGAATGTAGATCTTAAGAGCTGCAGACATTAGCCTTTTATATTAAATTTTTAGGTAAATTCAATTACTCAAGCATTCAATTTGTAGATTAATACAGAGTGACTGGAATGGATCTGTGCCAGCATCTTTATTTTTCACATTCTTCTAATTAATCTTCATTCACATGAAAGAGAGTCCAGAGTAAAATTTACCTGCTCTGTACTCATATAAAGATGTTTTCCTGCAAGGAGCCAAATATGATTCTAACCTTTATAAAGTTTTTCCTTTGCATTTCAGCTAAGTGCTGAGAAAGCACCACTTCTTTACTCTGGCAACTAAGTTCATATTTCTGTAGTAGCAAGGACAATTAAAAAATTAAGACATTCTGCTAAAAATGCATAAAATTCTGCTATATACAGTTAATCAGATTTACTTGGACTGAAGTAATTCCTCTCTTAAAGGGCAATGAATAATGTGAAATATCATTTGAGATATTTTTCTCATAAGGTTCTTGAAAGATTACACACAGTATGAAGACTTTTGGAAGCACACTCCCTGCACCATAGTAATCTCTGCTGCTCTCTAAATTCTTTACTGGTGAATTATGGTAAAACTGGAACACACTGGAGAAACACAGCAAAGACACTAGGGGACCATACAGGGTTCTCACTGAAGCCACACTGCAAAAAGAACTGAAGAACAGTCACATTTTCAGCTGAGCTGTCCTAACCCAAATACTATTTGATGAGGTAGCAAGTTTCAGTTAACAGCATTACTGTATGGGATTTAATGGGATTTTTGCAAGGAGGACTCAAATTGTAGCTTAAATGAAACAGTCTTAAGATACAGGTAATGTAAGCCCTCCAAAAATATACTCACTTTCAGTATTGGGAATTGCTTTCTTTATCTGCTTTCATCAAATGACAAGGAAACTTTACATTTTTCTAGGACAGACCTCAGAAAGGAAAAGTAAATCTGCTTCCAGGGTGCAATTATTGCACAATCAGTGTTAGAACTAATGGCAATAAAGTAATAAAAAAAAAATTAAAATAAAAATTTTTAAAAAGTAATAAAAAATTGTTTAAAATGAAGCCAGTTTCTGCCTCAAGAATTCAGAGGCAGAGAAGCTGGATTAAGTGTATCACTTCCATTGTGCAGCACAGTTGTGTGACATCCAACCAAAGTAAACAGCACATGCATCTACTTTCAGTTGCTGCCTTTCAAATGGATAAAGCTATGAAAAGAACAAAACCCAAATCTTCATTTTAAATGACTGCAATATCCTTTGGAACTACCAATGAAGCAAGCTAGTAAAACTCCCCTCCCTGCCATGCACTGAGGCATTTGTTAGAACAGCTATGCATGACTTGGTAAATACCATGTACATGCAGCAGAGAAAGCAAAGAAGAAACTGTAACAAAGCTATCATACTATCTTCTGTAATAAATATCTTTATCATGTGAAGGCTTGACTGCAAAAGACTTTTAGAAGATACTTCTTCATAAAGAATGTCTTGGCATGGGTAATATCTTTCTATATAGATACATAAACACGTATGTATGTACACACAGGCACAGAGGCACACACACAGAGATGCAAATTTTATACTGATGAATATTCTCTGTGCTAAAAGAATAGAATAAGAAGGAATAAAAGGGGCTAAAAGACCTAACCTATGCAGAAGCTCTATGTTCTATGCCATGATGAAGAGTAGCTCTGTCATAACTAATTTCCTGGTCGACAGCTCTTAAGAGGATGAAAGCAGTATTGAAGAGGTAATCTCTTGTGTCCCAGCAATTAGCATGCACAAATATTAACATGGTTGGTTACAGGATGATGATTACTTTGTTCATGACTCCCCAGAGGGCCACCCACAGAAAGGAAGTAAGGCAACTTATAGCGATGGAAGGAAAAAAAGAGGCAGAGTCTGATGACTGGGCACTGATGCAACACTGGCCACTTACTCATGACAAGAACTGGATTGTGAGCCAGGATTTTACTCCAGTTCAATTGCAAGATTCACTAGATTTTTTTCTTTAGGCTTCAGACACACAGGGAAGCATGTCTGCTAGCCTGCTGCTCACAATACCCTTCACTTACCTTCCAAAAACTGTATGTTTCTTGTCCAGATATGCACAAGAGCGGAACGTGATGAAGCTGGAATGAATAAAAACACAACATTATCTCACTGACAGTCAACAGCAGCCAGTAATGCTCAAAACCAGAAAGTCTATGCAAAAGCTCTCCCTACCCCTCTCTCTGGCTCCTCTCTGGGAGGCCTGCTGACCAAATATCCTTTAACTCTTCTGTTTTGTGAGTTTTTTTCTTGGCTTACTGGAGTTTTGACTCCTCATTTTTACACCTTTCCAACATCCCTAAACAGTATTCCAAGCATGGACACTTGCACGAAGTCCAAAATTTATCTGAGCATCTGCCTCCTTGGCCAGACAAGCCCTGGGAAGCTCATGCAGGACAGGGAGACGTGCATCCTGCTTGAGAAGTATATTTCTGGTGCAGGACTGGGAGCTTGTATCCAGCAACACAGCAGTCTCTGCCAGTGCAAACTTCTGTCTTTTAGGATATTTATTTTTTGCATTTCTCCTCCATTAAATGGCTTGTCGCTGACCCACTTCTCTGGACACAACAAATTTGTGCTATGGATACAAATATGGCACAAGAAGACTTCAAAGGGTCAAAAGTAATGGAAACCTGAGAAACTTGGGTTTTTAACTTTTAGTTAATTGGACTTTTAATTTGGGGACTGTATTTTTACACTTAAATGTGGGAACTAAAACACCAAATCCAAAGCAACCTTTACTACTAAAACTTTTCTCTAAAGCTTAATGCTTTTTTGGAAGACTTGGACTACAAGTGCATGAGACAGAGGTTTCCACGCTGTGGTCTGCAGACCACGATAGCCCATCTTGGCTGGACATGGGAGTGTTGGCTCTCCTCTCTGTCTCCATCTGTTACACTACATTAGAGACAGCTAAAAATATATAAGCATTCCAAGAGCACTTTTCCATATAAGCAACTGGCTCAGGAAGTTATATGACTGCAAATAAGAGGGACTGCAATCTGCCAGACAATCTATTAAGACATAGCTTGCTCTAGGAAAGCTTTGAGGTGCTGTGCAGAACGCACACTCCTACAAAGGGCAAACATTACAACTTAGCCCTGTGCATGAGTTCTTTGCACCACTTTATCCCCAGACATCCAACACTTAAAGATTATCAAGTGGTCAGTTATGTAGCATTACAATATAAAAATCTGAGCAGTAGCAAACATACAGAGAAAGCTTCTCATCCATCACCTCACTCAAAATAAAGTGAAGGGCAATGGAATGAACATAACTCAGGATGATCCTGGAGAAGTCCTGAGCATTATTTGAGCATCACCTTACACAAGGGACCCAGCTTACTCTGCACAGCAGTGCATATCACATATGGGGAGAGCTACTCTCCCAATTCCTTAAGTCACAACAGTTGCCAGAAGTATCTAAACACTGCCTAAGAAGCTTTATAAATATGGGCAGCTGGAGTCTCTCAAAAACTTCACATATAAAGGAATTTCATATTTCATTTGCAAACTTAAGGGAAACATTAGAATCACATTCATAGCATCAGATGATGTGACTCAATATGGCACAACACTCGTGAACTGGCTCTATAACTTCTGTTTCTAGAACACCTTTTTTTAGGGGGGCGGGGAAGAGCCCCCACTCTCCCCTAATTTAGCACCTGAGAGCTGGCACCAACATTCAAATCCAAACTAAGCTCTACAGCAACCCAATCCTGCAAACTGCCCAACACGTGCTTAGTCTTAACTACATGAATAAGCCTATTAAAGGCCCTGAGATAAACACTTGCATTTAATTAAAGCTAACCACACTACTGCACAGTTTACAAGCCATAATAATACTCAGCATCATGAAGACCAACACCAAGAACCTCCTCCTTCCCCCAGTCCCAAGACACAGTACTGTGCACACACAATCTCTCTTTCCTGGGGCTCACAATAAAGGAAAAAAATTCCTATTGCAGTACTTAGAGAGCAACCAATAAATAGTTGGCTCAAAGTGATACAGACATTTTCAGACGACTGCAGGCAAACACTCATATTAATGTTACACATAAAGAAGGTTATTACCACTTCAATATTGTTACATTTCATTTGCTGTTCTTCCTGCTTCTTCATCTTTTCCTCATTTTAGTCCTCATTCTGCTTTTGCACATTGAAAAACAAGTCATTCTCAACCCCAGATTCTGTACTCTGCCATGTCTATGTTCTACATATTCCATAGAGTATATGATCCACTGCATCAAGCCCTTCAAAAAGCTCAATATAGGGCTAAATTTAAAGAGTGGAGAGGTGTAATGATCTTACAGGGATAACATGGGGGGGACACAACACACTGACAAAAATGAACAAAACCTTCAAACCATAAAACCATAAAATACAAATTAATGATGACATAATAAGCCTACAAATCTTAGTGCCATGCTTCACTTTGCTCCTAGACTGGGCGACAGCAGCTGTACCTACCCTCATTTCAATATGCAGCACCTGACAGAATATTTCACTTGACTGAACTTTAAAGAGTAGCTTGTAAAATGTCATTTGTTTTATTAACAGAGTAAGACACAATGTCTAGAGGGAAACAATAAAACACAAAAAGCAAGTGACTACTTACAACTGTGATTTGTTTGTGTTGGGTCCCGAATTGGCCATGCTAAGAACACCACGTCCTGTATGGGACAAATTTGGCTTAAATTCATCTTTGAAAGGTTTTCCCCAGTATGATTCTCCTCCTTAAAGAAAAAGATAATAGAGGAAATGTTGTTTTCATTAGTTTCCCACTACATTTTAGAACAGGCACTGACATTAAATTCAAGGTTTCTGCCATTTCTGATCACTACATGTATAATACAGTCTTATCTCATTCTTATCACCAGGCTCTGGAGCATGTCCTTAAAAATCAGATGTTTGTAACTGGCAATACAATTCTATGCCCCAACACTGTCAACTGCAACAGACTAGACTGTTTGTCAACAGAATTACATATATTGTGTACTAACAAACTGTCAAGGATTTAATTTTTTACTGTTGGTCCACTAGAATTTTTCTCTTATGAGACATGAAATCTTTAAAAGGGGCTCCCTGACAAAACAGAGAGCAAAGATTTAATTGCACTCTGGATACAGCTTCGCTTCCAGAAATAAAATATCAGGGAGATAAAATACATTCATAGAATCAACTAAGAATAGGCAAGATAAGCTCAAATGCTTAACTCCTGGCTAAACAAAGAAGAAAGACAACACACAGCCCTCCAAAGTAGAAAGAAAAAAGAAGATATTTGGCCTGGATATCCATATGATATAAACACATAAATATAAGGAAGTTTAAAGGATAGTAAAACTGCACAGGATACAGACCCAGCCCTCCAAAACTGATCTCTTTTCTGTATCTGTGGACAGAAAGAGGGTCTGGGAGACCTCTCCTCCTAGCTGCCATTTTAACATTCTTTATGACAGTTCTGACATTTTCATTTGCACTTTTGTCTAGGATCATTCTTAATAAGAAAAAACAAGGATGAGATGAGTCACATTTTGAGAGTCAAATCCATAATGTTGTTTGACAAACCATGAAAAAATATTTCACCTTAGGGTAGTATTAAAAATAAACCAAACAAAACTATCCAAACAGGCAGCAAGACTAGTCCATTTGCAGAATTGGCTCAAGAATCCTCTAGAGTAACTGTATCACTTGCATCTGCAGTGTTCACCAGCTATTTGCATGTGTAATATACAAAAGCAAGTTGATGGTACAACTGCATAGGCAAGAAGCAAATAAAACTGAGGAATAAAGCAGGCTCCTACTGAAAACCTTATGCAGAAAATCACAAGAGTGTGTCAAATGAGAAAAGAGTTTCAGGTTATACCATGAAAACAGAGCATCACATCTGCACAGCTGCAAGTGCAAATGGAACTAAGCAAGCAAGAAATTTTGGAAGAAACTGACCCACTTAAAAGCCAATTAATCATGTTCAAGAGACCTATTAATAGAGCAGAGTGTTACTTGCTTTGTTTGCTCTGCAATTCAACAACATGCAGCAAAAGGGGACAAACCTTGGTGGGATTTTCTGTAAACAGGAGAAGAAATTACTTCAGCAATCTTGGCCGTGGCCAGGGAAACAAACTTCACTTAGGCTTCCCTTAGAGAAATAGATAATTTTGCTTCAAAGGACCTCTTGAAGGAAAGCCTCATTATTTGTAAAGCAGGTGCAGTTGCTACAGGTCCTAACCTAGAAGAGCGTTTGCTGCCCAGAAGTTTTCAGGTGACGTGCAAGACCACTGAGATGGTACACAGCAGAAAGCAGCCAAACCCTCGAGTCCATTATACCCCCCACATGCTTCCAGCTGATGCTGGAATTACTGTGTTGTCAAGCTGCTGAAAGAGAGTCAAAACAACCCTGAAGCCTCTGCTGGTCAGAAAAATAATTCAACAGGAAAGAGAGAAAAATTGTGAATGACAGACAGACTCTCTCTTTCTGGCACAACAAGTAACCAGACCCAAGAGCTCACAGACAGGAGCAATGAGCCATGATCTTTACATTTTGGGATATTTATTTTTGTATGATTTCATTTCAGATTATACTCTGCAAGTCAGAATTAATCTCTCATGTATGAAGGCTAACTTTGGTTCATTCCTATTCTCTAGAAATAAGTGCTAATATTTCAGTAGATAGTTACAGCATGAGATCCAGTCCCTGCCTCCCTCTCTGTCTGCTATACAGCTGTTTCCAAGGCTAATTTTGTCTGCCTGAAAGCTGCAGCAAGAACAGAGAATGGCCTGTGCAGCATTCTCCTAAAAGGCCAGATGTCCTATAAAGGACATAGCTGAAGTGTCTGCAGAGGCCTGGCAGCACAGACTGGTAAGGGGTGGTGGAGATGCTGCAAAGGCAGTAAGACAGCAGTACAGGAACAGTCTAGGGGGGGTGTGTTGGTTGGTTTGTTGTTTTTAAAGAAAACCCCCCCCCAAGTCTTTAATGTAAGAATACTGAAAAAAAACCCAACAAAACCACACACACAGACAAAAAGCAAGCAAAACAATCAAACAAACAAAAACAAAACAGAAAACCCCAAAAGTATTCTCCTTAAATTAAAAATAGCCTGAAAAAATAGCCTGAATGTAGTGTTTGTCAAACCCCTGCTAACCTCTGGAATCATTCCAAGCTTAAAGTATCTGCTTGAGGCAGGACCAGGCAGAGCAAGCCACAAGATGCCAAGTCAAATGCATACATTTTTTTAATTACTGAAAACCAGAATCACCTTCTCTCTGAAAATTAAGTACAGATCCCTCATTTGTCTACTGCTCTGATAGCACAATTCTCAGCAAGAGGGGTCTGGAACAGGAATTTTTGATTCCTAGATTTTGCTTTCTATGGTAGAGCTCAATGTAAAAGTGGGAAAACTCAAGAGGTTTCAAACCTACCACCAGTAATTAGGAAGCATTCAGAAGTACCTAGCAGATTTGACTGTGTTTATTCCTGACGTGGCTGGGAGGTATCCTGTGCCATCTTTGTCATTAGAATAGATGCAGACAGACAAAGGAGGTGGGACTGTCGCACTGTCTAGCTCTAGCCCTCTCCTGTTACTCTCCCACTATATGCCATAAAGAAAAGCAGCTCCTCCTTACACTTCCCCAATCTTCCTCTGAGAGCACACAGATCACTGCTGACTACATAGAGAGTCATGATGATCCAAAAATCTCACCCTGAAGGAGATGTACCAGCCCACAAACAAAGCCCAAAGGAAACAAGAACTGACTGAGTCTCATGTTCACAGCGGGCAGCACTGCCTGTCACTTCACCTTCCTTTCAGGTTACTCCCAGATAAGATTATCTCCTGTCACAGTGGAGCTCTGTGCCTACTGGACTTGCAAATATTTCTGAGGTCCTATTACAAAAAGTGCTGGAAAAAAATTCTGTGCTAAAAATCAGAGGGGTTTACACAGCAGCAGACAGGGCCCCAGACTGGTGCTGCCACTAGCTGGATTGGTGCTGGCAGTGGGAAAGGAGCAGAGCACTTACAACCCTGCACATGCAGGTCTCCTGTTTGCACACAGCTGGAAATGTACTCGGGATAGGACACAGAAATACACTGGCCTTCTAACAGTGTTTAACCTGTCCAGTGCAAAGCCTACAGGAACCAGGAGTCTTTGCTCCTGTCTGTAAAATAAAAATCTCATCCCTACTCAGATACCTTAGATTCAAAGGTGAAGGCAGCTGGGAGCCACTTCTCTTTTATTAAAAACATGGAGAAGCAGTCTCTTAAATTAAAGAGCTGTTTAGCTAATTCTTACACAGAGATGAAACCAAACAGACCACACAGCTCACAGGAAAAGAAGAGACTGTATTCATCATTTCCATGGCTATCCAGAGAGCCAAGATATATTTAGCTTGTAACTGAAGCATGAAGCAGATACTCTTGTATCTGCATCTTGTGCTGATAGTGAAAAGGTGAATAGATCTAAACTGACATTTGAAGCAATCACACATTGGCAACTATACAGAAAAAAGTCACATTTTCAGATTGTCTTTTGAACTAAAACAGCTTACTCTTTGGTAGTCTTTGTTCCTTCTAAAGGCTTTTTCCCCCTTGAAGTAATTTTTTTGGTAAAATTACAGAAGCTGTACAACTTTATTGCAAAGAGCTAAGAGATACACCTAAAGCTTCAGCAATGGAGCATTCCAAAAGCCAGGTGTGGGCTGGGAATCATCATTCATGACAGTTGTGATTTTAAATAAATCCTTCCTTTTTCTGGCATAAAAATTGCTTAGCAGTGGTAAGGAAGTGGGAGGGCTCTGATTCACAAAAATGATGGCTTACTTTCTGTAATTTTCTTCTTGTCATTTGGAACAATGAGGTACAGAATAACATCTGACACTTCTATAGAGCTTTCCAAGTGAGATTCTTGAATCCTTTTGCAAATACAAAAGTCCTAGCTCAGCGATTAAGTGCTTCTCTCCCTTCAGATAAGAGGACATGATACTTTTAACCCCACATACCAGAGGCTGGATTTTCAGAGGGGCTGCAATCTAAAAAGAGTGCCTTGCCAGATATAAAAGTCTTGCTCTTGCCCTTCTGATGAGCTCAAATCATGCAAGAAAAGGGGCTCTAAAACTGGTTGTGTTTTAGGAACTTGCCTTGTTGGGAAAACACATTGCAGGACTGACCAAATATGTCCACAGACCTTTGCCATTGACAGTTCAGAGAAGCTCTGCTTGTTGCCAACCAAAATGCAATTCCTATCTACCAGTGGTATTTTATCTTGGACTTCTTCAGCTAGTATATGTCTCTTTTATGCCCTCCTGGATTCATAATGGACAGAGGCACACAGAAGCCTATTCATGAGACCTTCCAACAGGTTGCAAGTCAAAGTAGTTGAAAAATGCCTGTGCTGTTTTAAAAATTTAATGTTTTGTGTATTTCCCATTTCATACAAAGGGTTTATGATATTAAACCTATTTTTCCCCACATGCAAATTTTCTTCCATTATTTGGAACACTGAAAATACACAGCAGCTGCTCCACTTGCACTAGCTTGAGTTAGAATTACTCACAACGTTCAACCACTTAGCTGTTATCAACAGCAGGAAAAGAGATACATCACAAATCTAAAATTCATTTTCAAATAATTAATCATTACAATGAATGACCATGACTCAGCTTATTGCTCTGAATACTGCCTCTATAGGTGGTTGTTTTGTTAGAAAAGAAGTCAGCACAATAAAATGTCTCCCAGTAGTCTTATGAAACATTAAGTTGAAGGCTGTAGAAAATCAATTTGATCCTCTAAATCAGTGCCAGCCTTACAGTACTCTGTATCTAACTGCTTTGGAGATGGAGGTCTGCCAGCTAAGCTAAAGTAAAACTCTATTCTCCGCACCTTCCCAGTGTGCTATCTCAACTTCTCAACGTCATAATGCTAATTTCCACCCTCCTCAATCTCAAGGTTAACTGCTGAGTACCAGGAATCAGTAGTCCTCCATGTGTCTCCTGGGTCACAGTTACTTTGATGACAGCCTAATGAGACTCAAAAAGGACACATTGGGGTGCTGCGTAACAAACAGAAAAGAAGTAGGTGTCAGTGCTGCTTACAGATAGGGCTGTTCAGCTGGAGTAGCCATGGCAGTGGACAGCCAGTGACAACCAGCTTGGCATTTTACATCTGTGAAATGCTTCTAAAATACAAGCAGACTTATCTAGGTGAGCTGAGAGCACTGCTGCAGTCTGTGTACATGTAATGTGTAACCTTATGTCATGCTGTACAGGATGTGCCCAAATCCACCCAGGAGCTGAACAGTCCTGGGCTTAGTTAGCAATGGAGTGGGTGAGCATCTAAATGTTTGGGTGTTGCAACCATAAACCCAGCACCTGTGGCTGAGCATGGGATGAATGTCAGATGACAGAAACCAAACGGTGGGAAGATTTCTGAACAAGTCTGTTCCAGTTCCTGAGCTGATGAACAGGAATAATTAAATAAATAAAACAAACCAAAAATATATACAGACTTCCCACATATTTTGGAAAAGGTGTGGGCTTACTTTTAATCAAACAAACAAAAAATCACCCCAAACCTCCTAGCCAAGAAATTTCAGTTAAAGCAGAAGGTTCTGTGTAGAAGAAGAAACAAAGGATGTTCCTTTTTTTCTTTTTTTTTCCTCAAGTATTCCTAAAAAAGGCTCTAAAAGAAACAATTCTGGCAGTTTGAAATATTAACTTTTAAAAGTTAACCTCCAAATAGTCTCCCCTATTGCCAATTGAAGTATCTGTGAAGAAAGTCCTGTTCTACTCTATAAGCTATTCTGATATTACAGAAGTCAAGTTACTTACTCCCCCTAGGAAACCTCTAAAGACCATTAAATCGTATGGACATTTTAGCTTTCAAAGATGCATCTTTTCATTTTTTTCTAAGAAGCAGTGAGTCAAAGAAATACTCAAAATTCCTTCCAGCTGCCTTCAGAAATAAAACAAAAGGGAATTTACATTGCAAATAACATAAAAGATGCAGGTAGAAAAGGTACAAACAACCAAATCCCAGTGCTTTTACTTCAAAGCTTTCCTAACATAAATGTGTGTGATCACATTAGTAACATGCAAACCAGTGGGTTAAAATCTTTGCTCTGTGGGAGCCTAGGAGAGCATCACTACATTTGCCATGTTCTTACATTGCTGCTGAGCTGTACCTCCCTCTCGCCATGCTGCAGACAAGCACCTTAGGCCTCGCTGCCTTCTTGCAGCATGTGGTTCAAGACACGCAAGTGAAATTTCTGCCTCACAATCAAGCACCCAGGATCTATCAGGTAACAAGGAACAAATCCTGACTGCTTACACTCTGTGCTCTAAGTGGCTTCATTTAAGCAAGTATTAAACATGTCCAAGGGACTTCTGGTAGCTCACCAGGCTGTCCATTTGTGTCTTCCTGTGACATCACTGTAATCAGTAAGTGATTAAGTAAGGATATCTACAATGCATTGGTCTTCAAAAAGTGGAATCCATTCAGTTGCAAAGAAGATAGTTGCATTATTTGGACACTACAATAATTGCAAATAGTCTCTAAAAGACTGCAACACTTATCTGCTGGAGTGTACACCACCCTTTTATTAGAACTTTAATAGTCTTGACAGATGTTTGTACAACAACTCGCCTGCAACACTTTCATATTTAATTGAGAATGACAAGGAGGAAAATAAGATGGAAAAAACTAGAGGTCATTAGACTGCTTTTTTTGAATAAAAGAACATACATAGGAGGTCTTTTCTTCTATGGGCTTATTTGCATTTTACTTCCTATTTGCTTTGCCAGTAGAGCCGAGTCTTAACCTTCAGTGCAGCTGCACTGCCAGTCCTCTGCCAACTGTTAATCGTGCTATCTTACAATATTTCTACCATTTGCACAAACAGAGACAAGAATGACACCAGCAAGTTAATTTTCATTCCACAGCAGGATCTGAACTCCACCCTACAAGGGTGAAAGGTGTCTGAGTCAACCCATTAAATTTCTGCTGTCTCCTGACACCTCTTTAATTTCTCATTTTAAAAGATGTTCCTAATTATGCCTTTTGGGCTTTGAAGTGAAACTCTCCTTATAAACAAACCAAATCACATTTCTTTTGACAGTCCAAGCATATACACTAATAAATCTAGTTGTGGACTTTTGCCATCAAAACACAGAACCTTTAACTAGTTTCAAATCTTAAGAGATCATGCAACTGCTGATTATTGCATGCAGTAGAAGAAAATCTATTGGCAATTCACCCTAATATTATTTGCAAATTAAAAAGAGCCAAAGCACAGAACAACTACAAAGACACCTTTTTTGGATAACCTGTGAGAGAACACAGAAGAACATAGTGCTGGCATATACAAATGACATGGGTATGAACTAGTATAAAAATGCACAGAACCCCACAGGACAGGAGAGGAGTTGTGGAGGCTGGTGACATCTATGAGTGGGTAGATAAAAGGTGTAAGTGGAAAATGAGCAAATTTATAGCAGCAGCTAAAGGCATTCCATGACACATCTACTGTGCTGGCCAATGCAATGAGTACCCTTCAGCTGCAATGTCTCCTGACCATTTCTGATACAACTGTCATGCAGATCAACTAAGGGAGAAGGAACAGGCAAAAGAATTTAGGAACAACAGTCCCTAAAAGTTAGAAAAAGAGCAGCTTGGGCTTTACAAGGCAACTAGCTGGGAGAACAGATGGTATCTGGCCATTCACCAAATCTGAGGCAGGTCTCAAGCATTTCATTATCACTGAATTTGAAAGCAACTTTGCATAAATGTGTTTCTTCCTTTGTTCTTTGCCCTCAAAGGCCAGCCGTAAATTATCATTTTAATTTATTTATTTCCTGGAAGAAAAAGGAAGCAAAGACCCAAAAAGAATTCTGCAGGGAAGAGTTTTAGACTCAGAATGTCAATATATCCTATGATGAAATTTTGAGCACAGTTAAAACAGTCATAAAACTACAGTGGTAAAACCTCTGCTTTAAAGTAGATACACTCCCAAGGTGCCACATACCACCATTTAGAGAGTTTACTTTATAAGGTGTCTGGAAACAAATGTAACAACAGAGCACATGAAGTGAAAACAGTTTACTTGATTCCAACTCAACCTCACCTGTTCCTGTTCCAGTTGGATCCCCTCCTTGGATCTGCAGAATGAAAATGAAATCAATCAATGTGTGAAAGACATTAAACACAAGCCATAAAAGCCAATTCTGCTCCATTTTTTTCCTTCTATATTGTGTTGTGCTAACGAGTGAGCAACAAGGAAACCATTACTGCTTACCTGGAGCTTCTTTATCAGCTGGCTGTCATCCCTACATTACTTATCCAAGGACAGAATGACAGTTTTATAAAAATAATAGGTCTCTTGTGGGTAAATAGGGAAAATAAACAGTCTCAAATAGGTTAACCAGATCATCCTTTGGTTATGTGCTGAGTCATAACCTGCTCTTTAAACTGATGATGCATTTGTTTTGGAACTGAAAAGGCTTTACATTTTTCTACCAAACCTCCACGTGATGGGAAGGCAAGAAATGAGGGAATATGGATATCTTCTGTATCTGAATCTGTATTTCCCAGTATCCTCCTCACTATCTGCAGCAGGAAAAAAATCCTCCTGTTAAACCAGTCTTTCAGCAACAGAATTAATCACTGTCTATATGTGCAGAAATACCTAAAGAAAGAAAATTCCATATTCTGATGCCAGTAGAGACAGCTGACATGACTAGATTTACAGTAATAGCACACAAGCACAATTTTAATTGTGAGTTTAACTATGAACTGAGATATACAGTGCTGTCAAAAGAAAAAATGCTTTTTTTAGGATGACAGGATGCAATGTAACATTCAGTGATGTTCCCTGAAAGATGTGCTCTGCCTTCAGGATCAGGTTGCTAATTCTTCTGAAAGGAAGTTACAGGACAGCTACAATGTCCTAAGCTTCCAGGACAGTACCTGTGTAAATAAAGACCTTTGACTATCAAAATCAACCTTCTGGTTCACTAGATGCTCTTAACTCCTTCACAAAGAAGACTGGGCACCTAGTCCTGGATCACACTCAGGAAAGGATGACCTGAAAGTATTCAAGTACCACAACCTGAAATAGAAATTGAGCTCCTTTCTAAAGTTTCATCTGAATGGAACTTCAACAGGCCACAGTATTATTTATCCAAATTAGCATTTCTCTCTCTCTTCCCTTCTGTTCATTATTACCCACCCACAGCTTGGGGAAGATAATAAGAACCTTGCCAAGGGAATGACTCTCAAAAGCTTTTCTCTGGAACGCCAGCAAAAGCACTACTGAATGCAGTGAGGCTCCAAGTGACAATATTAGTCAGAGACAGTTGTTAGTAAGACTAGTAAGGACAAAGTTAGGATAATCCTCATTCTCATGGTGTATTTAATATACATACATTACAGATTGTCAGAAAATAAACTGAATTAAGTCAAATAAATATTGTGAGGACAGTACATATTGTGCATGACACAGGATTTGTTCAATACTCACCACAAAATTACGAATTGATCTGTGAAAAATTGTTCCATCATAGTAGTTCTTCTTGCACAATTTGATAAAGTTTTCACATGTTCGAGGTGTCTGGAAGACAAACAGGAAGTTTTACTGAAGCAATACTTTTAGACAATCAAATTGGTCATTCCACTGTTTACAAGAGTCACTTTGCATTTGTGCCTCACAAAGAAACTAACATGTAGGACTTGAAGAGGAATGAGTTTCTGTCTACAGAAGAAAAAAAAAAAAAAGAGAGAGAAAATATTCTTTTACTGGAAACACACACACAGTGTTAAATAAATTAAACTCAGACCGTCCAGTGGCACTGAAGTGCTGAACACTAGCTCAGAAAACATGAGCTCCCACTAGACACAATGATGGTGAAAGCAGGTAACTTTCAAGTAACTTAGTTTCAGCAATGTAGCATAATCCTATTCCAAAGGCAGACTTCAGGCACTGAGGAAAGTTGATTTCCCACAGTAAGAAAGAACCTGACTCCTCTGTTCCACTATTTCAAAGTAAGCCTGTCGAACCTAACTGGGAGAGAAGCATTTGATCCTCTTCACCATTTGGCACTAAAAATGGGAGAGACCCCACCAGCCACTGGACTACAGAAAAAATAAAAAGACTTGTTTTCAAGAATCTAAAAGATGCTGAATATATTAACTTCTAATTTTTGCCCTTGTACACTGCAAATTAAAGCTATTTATTTGAATTTATGAGCCATGGGATTCAAACAGTACCTTCTGAAAAACTTTACTATCTATCTACTCAATTATCCTTCCACTGTAATTGAATGGATTCTCTGCAACACTAAATTCTCTTCTCTGCAATACTAAAATGCCTTCAGATGTACAAATACAGAAACAGCCTGTTCTCTATACTGTTTTCTATAGTGGGACATGTTTTCCAGCCCCATTTTGGATTATGTGCATAAACACATTGCAGTTTTACAAAAGAACACATTAACTAATCTGAGTTGTCACTGCCCTTACTGTTGTACGTGCCTGCACATAAAGCCCCAGCATGAGTCTCAATGTCTGTAGAGAACACAGAGGAGACTTGAAGCCTCTTTCTGGAAGACACTGATTCACTTTGCATTGGTATGACATCATTCTTGGTCTAAGAGCTGCAGAGAGACAGAGTGTGACTGTGCCATGCAACCTGAAGTGACTTAAAAGCAAAACAGTAAGGCAAGCCTGACTACAGTCATTTAGGGATGACATAATCTCTCTTCTTTTAAAACAGATCCATACATGTATTCATCCAGAACCACACAGAACTTCCACTTTCTGTATTTTCTATCTGAAATGCAATCACTCTCACCCTTCTTCACTGACAGTGGAATGTCTCTTCATTATCAAAACAAACTCAATCTGCCATTAGAAATGCTTTAAAATGATTCCTTCTTAAATACTCTACACAGATAGATATGACAGTTGTCATCTGGGCTGTTAACTGGGAAAATAAACAAATTCTAATGCACTCTTACACTAGCTATTATCTCAGATTTTCTACACATTTCATTATTGGGTTAAAATGGTAAGGATACCATCATGGGTTTGTGCAGAATGCCACTAGGACATGTATTGTGGCAATGTCCTGAGGGCAACTTGCCCAGTAAATATATGTGATAAAAGTTGTTTCAAGTAACAGGAGGTTCTTCTACAGTTTCCACCTTTAGAGCAAATGTGTCAATTTTTCTCTGAACTGGACATAGATGCTCGAAAATAATCTTTGTACATAACCTTTCAAGTAAAAGTCAACCCTTGAAGAATCATTAATGCAACATATGTATCCCTTCTAAGACAACAGCCAACAGCCTTAATCCTAACGTAGTACTGTCAGTTAGCACTCATGAAAAATGTCAGTAAGTGAAAGTAAGTTTAAAAAAAATCTTTATGAATCAGAAATGGGATCAGCAGCTTTCAGCCAAAGGCACTTTATCTCATGAGAACCCAGAGCTCTTTAGAGAGAGAGAGAGACATAGTTAATAAGTTCTCTGGGGGGAATACAGCAACCTGTAATTAATTTTTTAAGAAAAATGAAATCAGGCAAAAGACTGAGTCCCCTAGGAATACATACCAAACCATTTTAAATTTTCACAAAGTTAATAATCCAATACAGATTTCCTATTTATTTTCAAAACATTATTTGTAAAATGTACATAAAAACCCCTTAAGTTTTTATGCAGGATTTGTGCAGACCCTTCTCTCCAAATGGATTTCTAGTTATTGTATCTTTTTCCAGAAACAGGCTTTTTTCCAAATGCTACTGCAGAAATATTTGGTATACATGCAATAATCATTTCACTGCAAGGCTTTCTTTAAATAATTGCCACCAAACTGGTTCCCATGGTCACCTCATGCATCATACAGATAGATTTGGCAGGTAAACAGTTCCATAGCAACCTCACCATTACCTTTTATGGTGCTTTTCAGTAGACATAAAGAAAAGGGTTTGCATTCAATCAGTAATAAACCCCAGTTTCAGTCATGCAGTCAATCTAGAATATCTGGCTCAGATTATCTGATTTGTTCAAAGCAGTTCTTGCCAAACACATTTCGGGGATGTTTTAAAGCAGCATCCTGTCCAAAGCAGGAGAAAAAGGGTTGAGGTTTATGAGGAAGGTGTAAATACTCAGTAATGAAGTTAGGTTTTGCATTGACCATACAAACAAGGCCAATCTTTGAAGTCTTTGTTCCAACTACAAAGACTGATGAGAAATACATATAAACAAACCTGACTCTGTTATTTGAGTGTATGATCTTGTGGAAGAAGTCAGACTTGCAGTCTTGGAATGTAAAACTGTCTATTTCGTCAGACACTTCCTCCACACCACTTGCCTCACACCACTTCTGAAAGAGGAGGGGATAGTCAAGGCACCTGGAAATACAGAAGCGCAGGAGGCAACGCCTGTTTCTTGCCTCATTATTGACAATGGGCTCCAAGCTCTTTTTTTCCTTCTGGCTATTCTTGCCTCAAATTGTACTCAACAGCAGCAGCTAACTTTACCCTCTTTACTCCTTTTACATTAACCAGGAAATTATTTAAAATAATTTAATCTGCTGAGTATGACTTAGACTAATATGTAAGAAAGTCAAGGGAAAGATGCCACCTTAATTTGTTAACCTGTTGATCTGAAAGCCACTGACAGAAAAAAGGTTACATTTTCAATCTACCATAGTATCTTCTCAGAAGGATGCAGTTACAGTCTTAAGAAGTCAAATCTAAAAACCGTGGAAGGCTTTTCACTCCAAAGAATGTGGTAGAACAGCCCTGAAAAATCCTCCTTTTCTTTGGTCCAGTTGGGAGCATGTAAGTGAATGCAGTGTCTCTGTACGATGTCCTTCAACTTAAAGACACTTCTCTCTCCAAATGACAAACAGTAAGGGGAAAAATAAAAATCTTATTTATACCAAAAATGACTCTTCTGCTCCAACTATGCTCCCTGTTTATTTTGTAGATGCCAGATAACTGTCTTTCAACTGTGGAAAACTCACAGCCAAGACAAGTGGTAAAATTTTAATAAAGGGTTTGAGACAGGAATGCAGAGGAAAACTTATCCCAGAAGATGACACAAATGCTTTGCTTGGCTCAGACACATGTATATGTACTGGGGCAACAGTTTTCTAATTATGTTTAAGTCTCTAGCTAACACACTTAGTGCCTAACTCTACCTGGAAATACCTGCACTCTGCCAGTTCCTAGGCCCAAACAAACTTCAGAATTAAAGACAGATTGCTTCTGAGAATGCCTGTGCAAACACAGCAGTGATGAGACATGGACTGTGAAATCATAGATACCAGGAAAACACTGAAAAAAAAGGATTATACAATTTCAAAAACCAAATCAAAACAGAAGAAAAACCTGACTCCTTATTATAAAGTTCCAGGAGAAACACAGACTATATCTCATTCCACTTTCACGTATTAACTGAGCCAATTTTAGTTCCCTTTTTGCCAGCAAGGGTGGCTCCAAATCAGGCAAAATTCACCTCTCTTGCTGTATCCTGAGACCTGAGGGGCAAGACTAACCAAGCCAGGTCACTATCTGATTTCTCAGTTTGCAGCCCTCCTTTCTCATCAGTCAAAATGAGTCATTATAGTTGTAAAAGTTACCTTAATTCAGAATTTGTATTGGGCAGCTGAAGAGCCAACCAGAGGCAGATTAAAAACCTGCAGCACTTCTGTTGCCAAGGTACAGGAGATGGGAAAAGTGTTGTTGCCATGACTGCAAGGAAGAAGGCTTTACTATGTCAGAAGCTAATAATTTCAAAATGCTCCATCCCTTGAGGATCTGTATGAACCTTGAAGAGAAATTTCACACTAAACATTCAGAAGCTGTCACTCACACATCTGTATAATTTCCTTGTGCTAATTCCACTTCCCTTTCATTTCTTTTTGTCTCTCTAAATTGGATGAACTGTAGTAGATGCACTAAACTACGAGCTCATTAACCTTATGCTTCAAAGCAGAAATAATCTGAAATAATTAAAAGCTCACTCCTTACAAACTAAAATTGCATTCTACAGCCTTCATCTTATCACACAAATGCCAGAAATCACACTACTAAGAGGGATGAACTAGTGATGGGAGATTTCTAAAGCTTCAAACGAAGCCTGCAATATTTTGTTCACATGAGATCTGCTTTAAAATGCAAGGTGGAGTTTCTTTTGCTTTACTCCATTTACGTACTTTTTTTTTTTCCTTTTCATTTTCACTCTTGGAATTATTCTTTGTAGCAACACTTCCAATGGGTGAGCCCATAAAGAGGTGATCTGGTAAGGTTTAAACTCAGTTCTCCCCATCTCTTTGCATCTGCAATCCTCACAGCCCACCCATCCCACAGGAAAGAACTTGTCCAAATAAAACCTTGACTTTATTTAGGCCTTAGTCACAGGCAACTGTAATGGAGCAGTTTCAGGAATCGCCATCTATCAGATGCAAGTGTCAGTTCCCTCCACTAAGGTATGGAATGAAACTGGACATATAAATGTTGAGTGTGTTTCAGCACATAATACTGTACTGGAAGGTGGCCAAAGCTACCCCACTTTACTTTGCACCAATGGACTAGGAGTACACTCCCATTGCTTCAGAGCAAGAGGGACAAGAAAATCCCAAACTACACAAAGCCCTCTGTAAAAGCAGGGAGAGAATTTCACTGCAGGAAGCCCACAGATGACTTTTCCTGCAGGAGAAACATTTGCTACAGACCCGAACACCACCCCCTGCTAACAGTTCCCCTATGTGCAAGAGGGCTTGAGCTGGAAACAGATTATGGTGGCAAACAACATCTGCCTACAGCGATTCAGCTCAAAAAAGAAGGAGTTCAGCTAAGGGACACCCTTCTCAATCTGGTCATGCACCAAGCAAGGATGTTCAGGTCGATCCATGATCTCTGATCAGAAGAGCACAGTTCCAGTGGGAGAGCACTGGGCGAGATGAAAGCACCAGGACATTGTGGGATAAAACGCTTGGTCAGACTCCTGCTGATACTAAAAAAGAATCAGAACAAGCAACCTATGCCTCAGGTAATAAGATTGCTGACTTGATAGCCAACATTTGCCCATTTTGCTACCTCAAAGCCTCAAAGTTTGCTTAGAACAAAGAGCAGAGTTAATGCATTCTTATTACACAAAACCCCACTATAATTTAATTAGCTATTTAGCAAAGATTCCAGCAGGTAGCTAAATCTTGCTTTTCAAAAGCCTTTCTTCCACAGTACTGGCATTAAAGATGCTACTGAAATTTTTTTCAAAGTCTAAGGAAGATGCTCAGCTTAGACAAGATGCCAACAAAAAAATACACTCCAGTTTTATTCTTCACTTTTTTGCAAATTCAGGAACAATCAGTTTAGCTGAGCACAGCTCAAGTCAACAAAGGCATCTAATTCACTCATCTAATTCATCATTGTTAACCACTAGTTCCCCAGAGGCAGAGTCACCATCCTTAGCCACAGCCATTACTTTTCCTCTAACTTTTATTTATTAGAGTGGTAGAAAATAATCCTCTCCTCCCCCCAAATCTGTCACTCACAGGAGGGTTGAGGAGCTTGTCAGACAGTGTGGTGCAGGACTGGGTGCTGATAAGGATGGAGCCAGTAAGCACAACACAGCACCAGCAGGTACAGCCTAAATGAGGATGCAACTTTAATTGCTTGAGCAATCTCTAGTAGCTGTAAAAATTGAGGGTAACGCAGGTCCCGCAGTGGCTCCCTGACACTTTGTCAATCTGCAACTGACTGCACATAAATTCCACCTTTTCAGAAGATGCAACTTGTAACCACTTACACAGTAGACAGTGAAGCTCTGGTAGCTGTCAGCCTCCCAAGGTCACCCTGCTCTCATCAGAGGAGCCAAGGTACAAACATGTCAGAGAAAGATGAAGACCAGCAGCTGTAACTCCAAACCGCCTACCTCATCCTCCGGTTCAGGATGCCTAAGTGGCAGACACAGCTGGTATGGGATGGCTGCACTATCAGATGTCAAAAAACAAGTGACACAATCCAGTAACAATTGGTTCCCTCCCCAGATCCATCTTGTTAGGGGTGCTGGGGAGCTAGAGAGGTCCAAATGGGCAAAATGCACTCCTATCAATTACCCAAAGCCAAAGGCTGCCTACAAACCATGCAGTGACTGCCAAGAGCAGCAAGCCCCACGGTGCAGGGACGGGTTCACAGGGAGGTGGCTGAGCACCTTCCTCAGCCTCACATTGAATGTCCCATTCAGGTACAGGGAACAGCAGGGAATCCCACTGCCCCTTCAGTGCGGCAAAAGAGCACTGAGAACAAGCACACGATGACAGCATCCAGCTAAGGCATTTCCTGCTAACATCTCCTTTCTCAAGCATGAGTGTTGTGCCCCCAAAGTTAAAAATATTTAAAATATTATCTTCTAGTCACTTAAGAACAACCTAGAAGTGACCTGTTAATCCACGTGGCTGTGCAGAGGCATTCTACACCCAACCACAAAGAGCAATAGATCTACCTGTCATTGTAGCACTTGGAAGAAAAAAAACCACACAGTGAAATAACATCCTCTCTAACAAACATTTTCATCCAGCTGTTCCCCTACTGGAAAAGGACAGTTTTGTTTGTTTTCAGTTCCTGTTGACAAGAACTTTCAAAGCTGGAAATTGCTGTTCTTCCTACAATGACCTATATTGATGAAAAAAAAATGAAGTCATTTACAACCATGCCAAGACCACTGTACACCATCAGCCAGTTATCTGCCAGACAGTGCTGTAATGACACTGAAGGAAAGTGAGTAGAAAGCATGTTTAAATCAGAAAGAAAATGTGAGACTCAGGAAGACTGGGGAACCTTGGGATGCTAGGAGGTCAAAGAATTTTTTTAGCAACTCACTTCTTTCCCACTGGAAATGGATAAGAAGTTTACAGGCTTCTGATCTTCAGAACAGTCTCTCACACAAAAGGAGAGATGTTTTCAAAGAACAGGGGCTGGATTACACATTTATAGATCACAGGCATATTTAACAGGTCAGAAGGTCTCAAAAGATTAAAACACCAGTGTTTGTAGAATAATGGCTTCCTCAGACTGTTATGCCAAGACATCATCATTAAGCAAAGTTTGTCAGGGCCTAAAATCTCAAAAAGCATTTGTGGAGTGCTGGATGGAGCTTTGAAATCCATCTCACATTCTTTTTTGTTATGCCAACTTGCCCTTAAACCTTAAAAGTATTAAACCTGAGAGAGACAGGTCAATGTACAAAACCTGCCATGGCAGCTATGGATTAGTATTCAATTACCACTACTGGCACGTGTTTAAGCACCTGAGTGCTTATCCTAGAGTGGCCACTGTATGAAGAGAACTCACAAAGGAGAGAAGGGAGATAGCACACCAAACTACCTATTCATCATTTTGACAGGCTCTTCTAGAGTGTTAATTTTATAGATATGATTTCCATGGCACAATTGAAATAAAAAAGAATCAAAGCAACCTAGAGGCAAAGACAGGAATTTTTATTCCTTTTCCTGGCCACAGGGGCAAGGGAACTGCTACTGTGTCTGTGTCTATTCTTACACAGGGCTGCCGATGCCAACAGGCAGCCTAGGTTATTTGCATAGCTGCACTCCAGCAATCAGGCATCTTTGATACATGTCACTGCCTGGGAATTCAAAATGATGCCTGTATTTACTGCTCATTATGAAACAAAAAGATGGGCTACCCCGATTTAAAATAATCCATTACATGGATTATTTTACATTACATGACACAGCCACACCATGGAGCAAGCTGATGGCAAAGGCAGGGAATTCAGGGTTTACCAGCTCCTTGTTCTCCAGTCTATCCATTACACCATACTGCTTTTCTTCTTACACAGCCAAGTCAGTCTGACTTTTTGCACAGACTAAAGCCTCTACCCTGCATTAGGAGGCTGCCCCACTGCCCCACTATGAAGTATAATTGCATCACTACAGTGACTAAGGCAGCAGAATACACATGGATGATACAGAGAGTTGTTCCCAGCAGCATCCTGATTAAAGCAGCTAAAAGAGCTTGAGGAGACCAGAAAAATCACAGTAAATAAAATACAAGAAATCCAGCGACGTTCATCACCTTTCATCAGTTCTTTCTTTCTTTCTTTGGTGATGCATAAGACTAGAGCTGAAAGAATAACACTTGTTGGATGCTGTTAAATCTTCTGTACTTGCCAGAATCACTGCCCTACTTCTGGCAAGTAGAATTTTTTAAAATTTGTTTCCAATTAGTGTATACAACAAATGCTGCTTACAGTCAGCTGAACTCAGCTCCTGGAAAATGTCCCTAACAAATGGCCAGCTGATTAGTTCCCATCAGGAGGAACATACTGTATCTAAATAAGATTGGGAGAAAAACAAATGGCAGAACAGAGCAGTAGGCACACCACTATGATGCAAAGAGAGAACAGTAGTGTACCTTTGCTCATTTAAGGCACAAATTCAAAAGGGTGGAAAAAAAAATTCAGCTTAACTTCCAAAGTCTTTTTATTGTCTTTTCTCAGGTCAGTGACTTAAAGCACACATCATCTTTCTGAAATCTAAGGGAAGTTTTGTGGTGCTCTGAACAAGTGAGCCCTATTTCATGCTCTTTTTCTGAATCCTGTCACAAAGTAACTGATTACTTCAATCACACTGCAGCACTGATTTCCTCCCCTGGATCAATAAAACATTTCTTGATTAGGTTTTTGGTGCTAGGAAGAATCTCATTACTATCAATCTCACTGATTGTCACCTTAAAAGTACTACTATATGAAGACCCCTAGATTTATTTTTAAACAAAAGTTTTCACACCTACTTATGGACTGAACTCCAAACAACCCATACTGCCTGATAGCTCCCCAAAAAAAGGTGAAAGACCAAGAGACCAAAGAGCTATGAAGGGAGAGGGAGTAAGAACCCAAAAAGGGGTACTGAAGACAAATAGATACTGAATAGTGGATGTTGTGAAAAGCTCCTTAAAGCATCAAGTTTTTCCTACTTATTCTAGCAGTGCCAAAGGTCTGCTTAATTCACCCAGATTTAATCAAGACAAAGAAATGAAAGAAACAGAAGACTAGTTCAAGTCAGTGTTCAAGCAGGTCTGGTTGTGTAACACACTTCCAATGTGTACATGGGGAAGCAGTGTGTGTGAAAGGGAGATGTGTAGGAATTTCTCTGGAAAAAAAGAAAACACTGGATATAATACAGGAACTTTATAATGGGCAATGGAGACTGGTTCCTCAGGACTGAGTGACAGTGGTCACACATGTGGCCAGAAAACCCAGGCGAGTAAGAATAGCTGCAGTCAGCCTGCATTAGCCAGGAGCCAGTTCAAGAACATATGGCAAAACAAATGATTCAATGCAATCTGCTCATTCTGCTGCTTCCCCCAAATATTGTTGCACTAACATCCTCTGCTTTTTGCCTTGTCACATAGTGTTACTATTTAAGAGCATGGAAAACACCTGCAGGATGACAGGGACCTACAGAATTACTAGCATGGTAGGCTGCTTGTGGAGATTCTCATACTGTTTCCATAGATCATAGATCTTGCTCATTACTCATGTGACTGAAAGGAAGAGAAGGGAAAACTAGCAGGCTTGTCCTGTTGGCTCCTTTTTCTTTCCCCCAGGCAAAAAAGGATGCATTCTCCCAGTGCATCTCTGGATTTCATACCAGGCACCCAGCTCCTAGTAGCACCACTCTTCTTAAGTTCTGCAAGGGTCACAACAAGCAGAAGTTTTGCCATTTAAACCTCCTTTCACATCCTTCAAACTCCTAAAATGGTTACCATTAGGTCTATGATCTCCTGACACCAAAAATTTCAGCAAACAATGGAAGGTTTGGGCTTTTCACATTGAAAACTTTTTTCCTTTTATAGATGAGGTTGTACAGATAAATAAGCAAACACAGCAGGAAGCAGTGACTTTTGAGACATCAGTGACACTACAGCCCATCAGTCTATAATAACTCTTGCTATGTTTATTATTTTAAGAGTCACAGATTTCCTCCAGAATCACTGTATTGACTGTAACAAACTCTAGTCCATTGTTTTATAAAATGGATGTCTACCTCTTAATGGCAAAGGGAAGATGTTTGAAAACTTGAACCTTAATAACTGAGACAGGAAAGTAAAAAACATATTTTAAAGTTTTCATTTAGGTTTGTCCTGTAAAGTCCAGAACTTAGAAGCAAATCTAACAATTTCTGGGGATCTTAACAACATGTACTCAGTCTGACAGGCTGCTTTTAGTTTCAAGAGGTTCTTTTCCTGGTTTTGCCGCTAACCTGCTGCATAACCTTGGGTTATTCTCTCTTCTCTATGCTATTCCTTCTTTTTTATCCCTGCTTTCCTTGTCATTGTTTGGGTCACTATAACCCTGACCCTTTGAAGCTCTAAACATGTATGCATCTTGACATGTTCTAAGTAGTGCACTAAAATGCATGAGACTACTTACAGACAACATCTACACATATAGTAGCATAATATATAAAATCATACATATGCATTCTACAGTGGAGTTTCATGTATGTATGAAACTGCACCACAACATGTGACAGCTAGTTATTTATGTGTATCTATTACAATTCCACACTATTCCTTTCCTTGGACATCTCCCTGACCAGCTCCTATTCTGTTATTTACAGAGATTCCTCTTAGGGGCACACAGTACCATGTCACAGTGCAGCTCCAAGTTTAGGTCTCCTTTATTTGTATGAAGTCGCACATAGCCCTTCTTCTTCACGTATTTGTATCTCACAACATCTTCTTCAATAGCAGCTGTATCAAAGCAAAAGACAATAATTAGCTGTCTGGAAACTTATTCTGTGAGTTTTAGAAATCATCAGAAAACAAATGGCTAGATTCTACCATCTGACCTCTTTCCTTGGGGTACTGCATCTTCAGGGATTGTACTCTGCAATTCTTCTATGATAACCTCGCATTAATCTCTGTGCAAACCACTTTCCAAGAGAGAAAACCAGCAACTCCTCGAGAGCCAGCAATATAATCTATATTTTTAAGTCACTGAGGCATTCAGTATTACAAACTATAATTTTCAAGTAATGTCTACCAATCATGAGCATTACGTTGAAACCAAATTGTTTCTTGTTAAACTTGGAAGCCAAGCAGGTAGTCATCAGTCAACCAGAAATTGCTGACATATGAGGACCTACCCAGTTCTGAAAACAAATGAGGCTATTACTGGAAACATTACTGGAAAGTCAAACCAAAGGATCAATCTAGGATGTTCCCACTTCCACTCTGTCAAAATGTCCACTTAGTCAGATATTTTCAGCACTCAATAGGGTCACCTGCAAATCAATATACTCCACCAAGTAAAGGAACTGAACTTGGTAAACATAGTTTCAGCAACGTATTCAATCCTTACCTAAACATGTGACATAATTCTATATATAAGTCCCAAAAGCCAGACCTTTTTTTTCAGTTGGGAATATTAATCACTCAGCTATTTAATCAGTATTCAAATTCAATAAATTCTATCCATTTGTGTTTAGGCTGGAGTGAAAGTAAAACATTATTGCATTAAAATGCATTTTTGTGTAACCTTGAAAAGCAGTGAATCAAAAGTTATCACCACAAAATTTGCTGTCATTCTAACCAATACTGGGTTAGGCCAAATAGATGGTAAACATGCTATTTGAGGAAAGATTATATTTCATTCCTAATTTAGACAAGTGGATATCCTATTTTGTGGTCCCCAAGCATAGAAAACACCTCATTAATTTCAGTTAAACATAAGTAACTGCCATTCAAAGCTGAAGCTAATTCATAATTGCTTCATTATTTTCAGAATGAGCTCACTGCAAAGTAAGGATATATCTACACAGGGAACACATTTCCATGGCATCAGTACTGACCAATTATCAATGCATTCCTTCAGTCCTTATAAATGTATCTGTGTCAGGGACTGAAAAGTAAATAAAGAGTTTGTAACTAGCTAGTTCTTGTACCTGCTTCGTGGGTAGTTTCAGGCACCATTGCAGTGGAGGTGAAGGAAGCACTTACTGCGCCAGTGGAATAGTGAGCCTGTTTGCAGAAGAAACAGCAGGAGAAAGAGAGATTAGATTTTAAAATTTATCTACTAAAGATACTGTATAAGCACTAGAAACACACAAATGTCATTCCTCTGAAGGCAGACTTTCCACACTAGCTCCCACAGAAAGAAACAAATGCATGATGCAGCGATAATGCTCCATCTGTTACCCACAATATTTGCACTGATGAAACTCTAGTTAAGGCTGCCCTGCACTGAGCTGAAGGGGCTTATTGCTTCCACTACAGTTTAATACATCCTTATGCAAGGATTCTCTTATTTATTTGTACATCCACCAGTGGAGATCTGAAAGGAGAGTACTGCTGGCAAGACATCTGTAAAACTCTCCAGTGTTGCTGAGTAAGTGGAAGGAAAATCCAGTGAACCACAGAGATACTGTGGAGGAAACCAACCCACCCCCCTTCCACACACAGCCCTTCTGCGTGCAGAGGCACTGACCCATGGATCCTAATGTCTATTTTGAGCTTTGTAATTCTCCTGCAGAAAGGAAATGTGAATGTCACACAAAGATTTTGCAGTAAATTACAAAGACCTAGTAAACCTGGAGCTGTGTTTAGTGACTCTAGGGCAATGCTTGTCCAGGTCAGACCAGCGCTCTCCCCATAAGGTTACACTGCATCCTATGCAAATTTAGACTTATGCCCATCCACATCACTAGCTGACAATCTGACCCTCCAAAACTTGTAGAGCTCATCATTGCCTCTTACCTATTTTTTTTTTTCTCCCTACATCTTTTCTTCTCTTATAACACTATGATGTCCTGAAAAAGGGGCAAATGTGATCCTACTCCTTGGCCACATACACTCCCTAATCTGTCACTAAACCTCATCAAAAGCCATATGCTGCATTGCTATTTTTTTCCGTGCAAGTCTAATCAAAGCACGAAGAACATACATCCCAGAATCATTCCAGGAAAGAAGTCTACTCTGTCTCACCCATTTCAAACAGACTATGATATTAGAAATCTTGATGCAGATGAATTGTTTCTCTTGACAACCACGAACACACAGTAACATGCACCTGGAAGAACATCCTTTAAAACATTCCACTAAAAATCTGGCATACCAGTGAAAAAAATATGGAGAAGCAGCTGTGGACAATTTATAAACTTGTCCACACCAGAAATGATTCACTTGCACTGCCCTCCAGGCATATTCTCTCTGCCAACAACTGCAGGAAGCAATGACAAATTCAAAGCAAGAGATTATAACCTGGAAAAAAAGGTTCTGCCAATATATGCATCGTCCCCGTGTCATAAAGATTCCTCCTTCTTACTGTGCTCCATTTCTAAAATCTTTAAGTTCATTTACAATGATCTAACAGAGAAACTCACTGACACATAAGAAGCATTTCTAAGGGATCCCAATATGATTCACATATCTAATCTATGACAAATTTCCATGTAACAGGAAACAGAAGGAGTAGTGTCTGTTTATACTACAATATGGCCTCTAAGCTGGAAAACATCTATTACCATTCCTGAAGAAGTCAATCTGTGCCAAACTACGAATTAAGTCAACTTACTGCATTCAGCTTATCCACTTTCTTCTTTTCAGGAGCCTTCATGGTAGCTGCCAGAATATCATCACCTTTGAATTCCTTATAAAGCTCCAGTAAAGTCTCTCGAGTCTCTGTGTTTGTATTTTTCAAATAGTAAGATGGATCTAATTTTGCCTTTTCTTCATCTAGAGAAGACAGATTATTCAGAGTTAAAAGAAAATAATTACTTTGTTCTCCTGCAGTTTATTACATATCTAGTTATGCAAAGACCTTCAAGATATTATTTCTACTTCTTTAAAATAAAAGGTCTAGTAACAGAAAAACATCATGCTTAGAACCAGCAACTAGACCTCACTAGAAATAGTTCTAATGGAAACCACACGGGCAAAGGGGAGAACTTTTCTTCAGCAATTTAAAATTAGCAGATATTACTAAGCATTTAGGTACGTAAAAAAAAATTAAAAAAAAATCACAAAATAATTGAAAAGCAAATTTCTGAGAGATCTAGAAAGAAAAAAATATCATTAAAATATTTTTTGGTAATATTTTAGAAAAATCTGTATCAATCTCTAACTCGGAAGATATCCGTTGTTATCCGGACAGAAGGATGGGCAATACATTGTTGATACACAGGAAAAACATCTAAGAAGGCAGGTATGAGATGATAAAGGTTTCCTTGTCTTGGTTCTGGTACAAGGCTAACAGACCTTCTGGAAAATTACTCTTCTTCCTCACTTCTCTCTCACTTCCCTGTTCTTAAAGGACATAGAAGGCTTTCTGTATTTGCACAGCACTCAATAGAGACAGTTAATTATTTCTCAAAGAATCATGTCCTTGCTTCAAAATTTGTTAACACTTTCTGATGTGAAAAAGACAGTTTCAACAACTTATTCACATTTCCAAGAAGCTTTCAAAGTCACCACTAGCCACTGAGGGATCCATCCAGACAGTGGTGGCAGTTCCATAACTTTGTCTTTAGAATTTTATTTTTCATGGTGTTTTCTCAGCCTACCTTCAATTCCTTCTCACCTGGATCAATTACTTTTATGTTGTTCTTAACATGAAAGAAGTTTGAGACATTGAACTTATCCAGGTTTGTTGGATCCTGAAAATCAGAATTAAAACAAATATCAGAGAGCTTGGTAGGCACCCATTCCATGCAACAGACTAGTCTGAAGGGCAGCCACCCCCACAATGAACACATAAGGGAGAGACAGAATAACTTCTATACTCCCTAAACCACAGAAAAATATAAAGCAATCCACCCCAATCAACATCAGCAAATAGTCTGTTCATAGTAGGCTCCTTAGGGATATGGAATTTAGTTCCAAACATAATATTACACATATTTTGCCTACAGAAGTCACTAACAGAACTGAGTCTACCCTAGTGAGAAGAAAAGAGGAGGAGCTGCAATCCCCTGATTCCTTCCTTCCTTCCTTCTGTGGTTTGGTCCAAGATCTATGCAAATTCACATTAGCTATCTCCTACTTCTAACAGTGTGCCTGATTTGCACACACACTGAATATTTGTAATGCATTTCAAAGTATAAATAAACCTTAGAGCAAGTCTTTCCAGTGGGAACTGCTTTGTTTGGGTTTTTTAATGGTGAAATCTGTGCTTACGGAATTACATAAAAAAAATAAAAGGCAAAATACATGGCATTATGAAGACTTCATTGAGTGAAAACAACAAACATACATAGTCCATTAACTGTGAATCTTTATACTACCTCTAGGCAACTTTCTGCATAACTTTGACCTTTTATTAGAGTGAGACAAGGAATGCTTACTGGTGATTCTAGGTTATATTATACTACTATCAAACAGTCCTTAATTCTCTTCTTACAAAGACTTCAGGGTTTTCTCCTCAAGCTCCTCTGCAGCATGGAAAAGTCAAAACACCAGCCCATCTGGAAATTCTATCTTACAGAAAACAATTAAAAATCTAGGCATCAAGACATGGACTAAAAAAATCCCAAATGTATTTTTTTCTTTAAAACTTAAGGAACAGGAAATTTGGACCTGTTTTCTAGCCACTATCCTTGGACACCAGCACTAAGGTAAATTTATTATTTATTACCTCACACACATATTTATGTATGTATGAACAGAGATAATTTTAGCCTTGCTCTCTGACAATCAACAAGATGCATGGAGAAAGTCTGGAGAAAGGGCCCAGTGTGTTTCCAGAGGCACAGGCTGCCCCCTGCCAAATGCACCTCAGTAATCATGAGCTGCAGCTTTCCCAGACAAATTGCTGCTTTGCACATAAATGTACCACATCAAAAGCTGAAGGAAGTAAGATTGCTTACCCTTTCCAGGAAAGGAAAAAAATAATCTGTGTATTAATATTAATAGAGACAAATGGATTTCTAGCACTCCACATGTCTGCTGTTCGTGGCAAAGCTGAAGGGCAAGACTGACTCCTGAAACTGACTTCTCATGGATAGAAGAGAGGGCAGGAGACAGCAGGAAAGATGAACCAAAACCCACTTTCACTATATTCCTCTAAATAGAGCTTCTTGTTTTACTGACTTATTGATTGTTTAAAAAGAAATAAAAGGACAACACAACTGCTGGTGCCTTATGAATCTGAGTGTTTTGTGCTTGAATCAGATTAGTTCAAACTGCTTCACAGCCACAATTCATTCAAACATTTCCTGGTTTAATCAGCCTAATTGCAGGCATTGAGCAACTCTGGAAAAAAAATGTTTATTCTCCTTCCCTGTAAGGGATCAATCCAGGCTCTCCAAATTGGCACTAACCTCCCCACAGGCAACACATCCACTATGGTATGAAGCACAGGAGAGGCTATAGGGCAGCTCCTTGTCCTTGCAGACCACAGTCATCCATCTGCTTTCTGAGAGACCTGAGACAACCCCAAATCCCAGAACTGAGACCAAGGTCCTCTGCAGAAGGTCCTTCATCACATTCAGGTGGGTCATTTGTTCAGATGGAAACCTTGACAAAGCTTTGATTTATAGCGTTGTCCCTTGTGTTCCTGATTCTGCAAAGCAGGAGTCTCACCACACAGTGAGAAGGCAGACAACTCCCATGCCTACCCCAAAACCACTTTCCCTCTGTCAGTGGAAAAAAAAAACCTCACAAATGGTTCCTCAAGTTGAAATTTGAGTATCATCTTCATAGAATATCTAAGACAAGTGGTTGACATGATTGTTCCCTCTAAAATACAGCATCATGATACAGCAGGAGAAATTTGATGAGAATGAGTTTGATTAGAATTAGACAAACGTGCTAAGTGTGACAGTGCTGCAGTGAATATTAAGTTAAACACAAGACACCATCTGCTTCACAATCCCCAAGAGCAGAAACACATCTCACCAGTCCAACCTGTGCTGCAGGAGACACAAACCACTTCCTTACTGGTGGAACTGTGCCACAGAACACAAGATACACCTTTTTTTAAAGGTAGGTCTATGCATATTTTAGAAGTAGACACAATCTTTAGACATACCACTTCAGGAAGAAAACTGTCTAAACACTAATAATTAGCCTGCCAAGTTACTCACATTGCATCCATGACAGTTACTGGGCACAGCATCAGAGCAATCTGATGAAGATACTGCAGGGACAGACAGATGGATATACCTGCATCAGCAAAGCTTTTGGCTCTAATGAATAATTGCCTCTCCTGGTTGGAGAAAGGCTGGACTCACGGGGATGCTCCCAATCCTGTTAAGATTAAGGCCTAGAGCCCTAAGGCCTAAAGAAATATAAGTTCTGTGTAAGTGCAAAGAAACCAGAAAGATGAAACATGAGGAGTAAATTGGGCTGCTTTTGTTTGTCTTAGCATGTTTAAAAATATGTATTCAAATGACCTTGGTAGCAATCTCAAGATTTTTTCTTACTAAAGTGACAAACCATAAACTAGCACAGATACAGACTTTAAAGAGTTGCTAACTATCATGACTATTAAAAAAGATCTCATATTTAATGTTTTCCTGAAAGCTGAGCTCTGACAACAATTAACACCAAGTTTTATTCCACTTGATTTTTTCCTATCACCTACCTAGGGAAACAGCATAAACCCTGTTAATTTTAAGCACCATACACACAACTTCTTAAGAAGCAGGTTAAAACCAGCACAGTTTTAGAGCATGTGATTTCTTTGAGGCCTGATTTCTCTCTTACCATGTGGTTGGCCATGCTGCATCCCTAATTATCTTCAGGACTGTTACCCTCATATGCCAACCACGTCCCAGTGCATCACTTCATTACCAGCCACTCCACATACACATCGGTGCAGGATTCACCCTCAAAGAGCCTTCACCCACAACTGAGAGGAAATCTGCTCTGACCTTCTGTCACACAAGGAGTGAACGAGAAATAGCTGGGGAGTGAAATATCAATTAACAGTGTGCAGCTCAGCTACCTCCAGCGTAGCTCATTAGCTATGCTTCCTGCCACAAATGCCAATGGTGTTTAACAGCTTGTCCGGAACCTTTTCTTCTCCATGGCTGATTAGGCTATACAGAAACAATAAAACTGACATAAGGAAGCACAACAGTACGAACCTTTTTTCCTTTAAAGGCAGCAAACCTGTCTGCACTCTACCCAGAGTTTTTGTCTATTTATTTCTCCTAAGAACCCCTCTACATTTTTGTGGTGCAAAGCAGACACATTTGTCAGCACGCAACTATCAAGGGAAGGCTCTCAGCAGGCTGCCACCAGAGGGCTGTGCCCATGACCACTGGTGCAACAGGCTTGGGGGAGTTTACTGCAATTCTTCCAGCAAAGAGTTACAGATCATCTCTGCCTCTGATTTACCTGCAAGCACTGCCATTGAGCAGAGCCATAGTTCCCACTAACTCCCCTCCCCTGCCAGCACACAGCCCAGCAACAGCTTCCAAGAGTTGCCACAGAAGGAATTATTTCTGCTGTATCCTCACAAATTTGAGAGCTATGGTTTCTGGTTTGTGAACAGAGACACAGTGGAGGACGAAGGATTGAGAGGGAGCTAAAGGAGAAAATGTTCTTTGCTTCTCTGAACACTTCCTACCAAACGGGATGTGAAAGCATGGTATTGCAGCATTCTTACTTGGCTCTCCTCAGGACCTTCTCACACTTGTTGCTACGGGAAGAAGTCCACAGGACTGCCAGAGACCACCACCGTGTCCAGCAAAGCACCACCTGCCCCTGTTCCTCTCTCTTTAACAGGTGCTTGTTTTAGCCTGCCCACTCTTACACAGGGGAATCCAGACTATACTTATGTGCTTGCTATTAAGTTCCACATCATTAGACAAAGAATAGTTCGCAAAACATAAGATTGAAATACACAGGGAATTCAAAGTAACGCTAATTAATAATAACCTCTACAAGACTGTGGACCAGATTTTGTCAGAAAGATTAAGTAGCGGACAGCAGACCTTGAGATCTAACACAGAATCACACCCCCAGAAAAATTTACTTGGAAAATAACTTCAAATTAGGTTAAACATTTGGACTGAAAACTAGCTGAAAACATGTAAAACACAGGACTGAAAGAATCGCTTAGTTCTGAATCATAGTCTAATACAACTGTTATGTCAAAACTCTTTGAAAACTATACTGATTCCTACCTTTAAACAGTTTTATTTTTAAGAAGTAAAATTAATAGCAATAGGACAGAAATAACTATCAATAAAATCAAAGCAACCAGCTGAGATGGTGCTCAACAGAAAAGATAACGGGGATAGTTTATGATTAGTGTTTGAATAGTGTTTAGCACTGAGAACAGAACATACAATTTTATGCAATTCTCTCTCTTCTGGAAAGAGGAAATTTTCTGTTTTGTTTTGTTTGTAATTATATACATCAGAAGAGACAGGTCAAGTTTGAGGTCAATAGCTACTCTGGTAAAAGAACATCCCTAGCAGCTGTGGGATTGCCCTTTATGTATCAATAAGGAAAAATATGATCATAGAAATAATCTCTAAACATACATTATTCAAATTTTCCACTTATCATGTTGTATTTACTACCAAACACAGGTATCCCATCCGCTTCTTAGGACATTCAGAGTCATTTGGTCCCTTCCAACTCCTAGCATTCTGTGATTCTCTGGAAACACTCTTTTCCATTGATAAACACAGTTATTATAGACAGTCCTACTCAGCTGTTATTTGCAAAGCAATGAATGTTTTTTATAGCAACTTCCTTTATATCTACCTTTTTGCCAAACAGCAAGGTCAGTGCTACCAACGCACTCTCAATTCCAGCTCTCGCAGACACCACTGTACTCAATTTACAAAGGGGAATGAGAAAACAACAAAGTGATATATTTCAGCACAGAACTGGAAGGGTTTTAAGAGAAATGGGATTTGGGATAGAGCTCTAGAGCCACAAATTGAAACACAACAGATTGCAGTCAGGAACTCTGGCTAAGAAACAAAGCCACAGGTGGTAGAGTTTGGCAGCGTGAAGCCACCAAGCTGCCTGCAGTGCTGTCAAGAAGAAAGCTTGTAGAGGAGACATTGGTCTGTCTTTCAGCAATTTACAGTAAGAAAATACTATGAGAAAATAACAACACATTCCTACACCACATACACATAAGTTATTTTAATACTCAGGCTAGTCATACCACTTCAGGTTGCATTCTGGCCTCAACAAAGCTAGTCAAGGTAGGGCAGAATTTGAATAGGAGAAATAAAGGTGTACCTGCAAATTTGCAGGAGGTGTTGTGCAGTGCATTACATAGCTCTTACTTCTCATTCAACACCCCAAAGCCATTTTAGCCTGTTTGTTGAAAATCATTTTTTGGAAAAAAAAAAAAAGTTTTAAAACCTAACAGAGTGAAGGGTGAAACTTTAGCTGCTTAATAGCATTCATATGGTCAAAACCTCTTCCAGTCCAATCCCAAGGTGGGGATCTCTTATTTCTATACCTATTTGAGAATACCACAACATTGTACTTCAGAGGAATTAATGGGAATCCATAATGAGTTGTTTACTTAAGAGGAACAAATCCACTCATGCATTATAAACATCATCCTAAACAGACGTGAGAGCATGACAGGCTGCCTATGGTTGTGACCTCCACACAGCTGGCAGGACTGGACAACTAGCACAACCTACTTACTTTCTGTTGAAGGATATATTCCTCCAGGCAAGACAAAAACCTTATATGTCAAGAACAGAATGAAGATGAAAAATTTTGATCAAAATCCACATAGGGAACATCTAAATTGATAGCTATTGCATTTTGAGATTCAGGGGACTATAGCATTTGTTTGCTTTTATGAAAGATCAAAGCCAGGTGTGGAACATGAGCACACTCTTTAAACATACATTCACTTCTAAACCTGCAAAACACACCAAAATATTTTTAAATGATTGTACTTTTCAATTATTTGTTCAAAATAATTTTTTTCCATACTGATACACAGAAATATTGTTAGTCACTTATTTTGTCTTTTTTTTCCATTCCAAATCCATTAGCAACCATGCAGTGACATTCAAATAACATTCTGTTGGGAGCTTTCAATGTGAAAAAGCTATGGGTTATGCTTCCATTGGATTAAAACCATTTTATTTTGTTGCATTAGCTTGAACAGCTGCAAGCCCAAAGGAATAGTGCAAAATTTTTTATAAACATGCTAATAAAACATTCAGCACTGGGGAGTAGGGAAGAAGAGATATATTTCATTTAAATTCAGATGTAAATGAAAAATATTTTTCTATTCAAATTAGACTGTATTAACCTTGGTTAGTGGCAATTAACTGTTCATGAGATGCATACCAACTCGTAACTCCAATAACAATCATCCTTTTTCCCCCTGTTTTGAAATCATTCTAAGCAAGCACTTAGAGAAAATCCTCATTTGTTCCCAATTTTACTCTACATTTAGAGAAACATTCTGTAAAAGATGCCTTCCTGAAGCTTTGACTCTTTTAGGCATCTTCTAAAGAGTAAGGCCCGTCAGCTTCAGTCTTCATGTAACCTGTCAACTTCCTAAAAGCTCATATACTGTCTAGAGCTGAAGATGGTGGACATATCTTTACCTTTCCTTTACCCATTCTATTCCCAATGCACTTCTGTTAAGTCTCACAACAAATAAAAGATGTCACAGCAATTTTGCAGGAAAGTTTACCAGAAAAAAAATCCAAATCTTATGTGTAGTTTTGTATCTCCAACTAACAATTACGCACAAGGTCTTATAGTCTGTCAGATACAGTGAAATAATGAGCAACCCAAATACATTTGTTAAAATTCACATTTTTATATAGCATCCTTGAATTTTTCTGTGCACTTTTTTTTTCCTCCTTCAATTTACAAAGTTGAACAATCTTCTTATCTCCAAGGCACACAATAATCACTCTAGAGATTTGTCAAGCTCCAAGGTATATGACATCTTTGTGGTTAATCTGGATAACAAAGAAAATACAGCAGTTCCCTTGCTAGTCATCTCCAAGACACACACATACAACATTTCTCTATTAATGATTCTAGATTCCTGCTATAAGGGTGTAAATAACAACATTCCTTCCTCTGCAAAAACAGCTGCATAGTAAGACGTAACAGAGAAAAGTTTACCTGCAGTGTGACAATGTCTTGCCGAGTGAAGGGCTCATCTGTCAAGAGATCCTTGTAGCTCTTTGGTTTTATGTTCAGCTGCTCAACTGCCTAACAGCCAGGCAAAAGACACAGATTATAAAAGCTGGTTTCTAATGAATAAATATTACTAGTAAATATGAGATGCCAATAAAACCTTAAAGCAGAAATGATAAAGAAAACAATTTCAGCCTTCATTCTCAACTGGGAGCTGCAATATTTTCATTGTGTGCTTTAACATATGAGAAGCTTTTGTCTTTCACTCCTACAAAACTCAGTTCTGTGTGGTTTGGGGTGGTTTTTGTTTGTTTGTTTTGGTGGGTTTTGTTTGTTTTTTTAAAAGAACCTTGCAGTCACCCCTCTATAGTTATGCATATCACTCTAACCAGATTCATCACAAAAGTACTGTCAAAATAGAAAAAACAAGTAAAAATTTTGCTTGCAGCTTTCTAAGTTAAGTATTTTACAGATGATATATGACAGGCAGCTTTAACAAGGGGTCCATATCTGCCCTGCTGCCAGCACTGCTGAGGGAGACAACTTGTGTCCCAGGCCAGCTCATACAACAGCAGTTGCATTACACCCTCACATCGTGTCCATGCTGCCCCTAGCCTGCAGCAACACTTCTGTTCACCTGGGAAAATTAAATAATGCTCAGCAAAGCAGCAGTGTGTTATTTCATGGTGAGAATCAATGTGGACTAAATGCTTTGCTGTTACAAATACATCATACAGAGAGACAACCATGGAGGTTCACCTGCAAAAAAAATTGAATCTCTCATTCACCCAGTTGTCCTCTGTCCTCCACAGAAGAAAGAGATAATATTTTTCTAGTACCTCCAGAAGGCTGTAAATTAATTCTATGCTTATAACAAACCAATAAATGCTATTGCTTCAAGAGAAACACCACAGGAGAAACAGACCCTCTTGGCACAGCTTGTGTAGCAAACCTGGTGCTACAAGTCTTAGCAAACAGAGCAATAGTTTTACAGTATTGACAAGCATTTAGCAAAGACTACTCTTAAACTCATCCTTGTCTTTTAACCACAGCAATCAAAGCACCATGCGTCCAGAAGGAACAGAAAATACTTTCTATTTTAACCTAATGTTGACTGCTCTCACAGCTGGGAAGAAGACAGTGCAACCACAAAAAAGCACGTTTTCAAAGCCATGATGAATTCAGCCTTTTCCTTCGTGGTTTCAGTTTGTTTCTCTCTCAGCATCTGAAAGTCCTACTGGAATTTCCCATTAATAGATTTCAAAAAGCAGATGTTTCAATGTTCAGATTCTTTACAACACTGGATATGGATGCATTAATTGAGGGATTTATTTGCCACTTTCTTTGCTGCTGAAAAAAATAAATAAACCTTGCTTTTACACTAAGGATTATGCAAACAAGTCACAATTAAAACTCCACCTGGGTTCACACAGATGTTCACAAAACACAAAGAAAAATGCAGTTCAGGTGTCCACTAAGGCATACTCTCTGCTCCTTCCCCAGCTCCAGCTAAAATAATCGTTTTCAGTCATTGCTCTAAGTAGAAATGAGGCAATCTGTGTTTTGGATGATGACTGTATCAGAAAGAAGGCCACAGAAAATTTATCTATTAATTCAGCTGAGGAACATATAAAAGCTACTCATTTTGGTCTACAAAATCCAGTGCATGCAGATTAACTCAGGAAAAGGTTTAAAAAATAGCTCTTTTGTTGGATAACAGTTTGTAAAGTCAAATGCTTTGTAAAAAGCTGGATAACAGTTTGTAAAGTCATTTCATCTCCTTGTGCTTTAAGTTTCTTGGTTGTAAAACAAGAATAAAACTTATCTATCTTCTTAAGGCATTCTTTGATCTTGAATGAAATGCATCAAGTATAAAATACTCATAATGAAAAGCAAAGGAAAACCTACCTCATAGGCAAACACATTTCCAGTTGTCTTGATGGCCACAATATGGGAGTTATTGGTGAATACAGTGAACAGCACTGGACAGTGGTATTTACCTGATGGAGGGGAAAAAAAGTTTAAATTTGGAATGAAGACCCTGTGACTGTTTTGGAATAGCCAATTTCTGTTCTCTCTGTAAAAGGTATTTCCATTAATTTCTAATAGGAAGTGTAACTTCAGTGTGCATTTAATGGTGTTTTAAGTACACTTTGATTCTTCAGTGCCAAATAGAAAAAGTAACACTTAGAAGAATTACAAAGCAAGCAAGGAAAACGCAGTTCTGAAATCTACTGCCTTCAATCCCTCACTACCGAACTTGCCTGATACCCATGAAGTACCACAGTACAATTGTTATTGTCATAATCAAAGCTCTATTGATAGCATGAGCCTGTACCTTGTTACATGCCCAGTGCTCCATTTTCAGTGTTGCTCCCAGAAACAAAAGTTTAGCTTGTATCCTACAAAAAAGTCCACCCCAGCTGTCATGCTTTTCAGGAGAGGAGAGCATTTTGTATTCAAATGTGGAAAGCTGAATGCCATTAAATCTGAACACATTATTCAATAAGGAACCCAGCTTCTGCTCTAATCAAGCTGTGATTTTTCCCAGGAGGGTCAGCACAAACATTAAGCATGTCAACAACCAGCAAACTGATGGAAGGCAATGTGTGAGGAAAAAAGAAAAATAGCTGGATGATCTCAGCAGAAAGCAACTAAAAGAAGGTCATTAATACTTGGTCAGTTTGCTAGACCTGGGGTTTGGGTAAGATTTTTGAAATAGGTTGGGCCTATTTAGTTCCATTTTCCCAATTACCATCCAAAAATCAAAACCAGCAGGGAGAGCAGAACAGAGACTGCTCACAGCACCTGCACAGACAGGCAAGGCAAGCACCTACAGAGGATTTACCATTAACTGCTCAGCTGGAGGAGGCACTCTGACCTCCAGCACACAGATGCAGGTAAAAGCTGAGGACTGCCTGTTAATGCTACCAGAGCTGAAGGAAAGCCATTGCCACAAGGGACTGAAATTGAAAAGGAAGTTTAGGAAGATACTTTTGACAGGAGTATCAAGGTATGGCCCAACTGATGAATCTAGAAACCTACTGGTAAAATGTGAGGTCTTACTCCAGCTGTGTAAAAAAGAGCAAATCACTGTGTTTTCAGTTGTAGCAAAAGGGGAGCTGCTGAGGGCACACACTGGTTGATCTGGATAGAAGGTACTCAGCTAAGGAGGGATCATCAGCTGGAAGAAACTGCAATATCTGAAGATCTCTTTTATCACTTCTGTTCACACAGAGGAGATCCTACATAGGTAGCAACCATTCTATGTGTTAAGATTTACATAAAAATTTGCTCTTTTGTTACCTTTTCCCTTGACCAGTTAATGATGCAGAATGCAGCTTTTAAGGAAAATGCCTTCTGACACTGTGTGGTTGCCATCATTCCACTCCAGCATTAGGAACTAGACTTGGTTAAGTATCTTTCAAAAACCTTGACCACAGTGACTATTGATCATTTTTTAACACCCTCTCTTGAGACAGATGGAACACAAAACACAGAAGAAATCCACCAGCTAGGGAAAAGACCTTTCAGTCCATGGAAAAACATAAGATAGGTAAGATAAGGAGACAGACCCTCCAGAATTTTATCCTCATCGAATCCTTATCACTCTTGTTTCAAAGAAATCACTATCTGCCGTGTAAAAGATTGCAACATCTCTTCTCTTTCATTCCTAGCATCCTCTCTTGGACAGCAGATTTTGTGTTAACCCTGCAGAGATAAAACTCAAGCCTGCTATTCATATCCCACATGTTCATTTAAGCCTAATTCATTTTGTAAACAAAAAGTTGCTCAAAATCAAACAAACAGCAAATATTGCCACAGGCAAGTTAGAAAAAAAGAGAACTTCTTACAGAAATGGAGCCTTTTCTGAAAGTTTTCCTTAAACTACATGGTACCTTACTGCAGTAGCAGGTATAGTAAAGTGAAATTGCTGAATAATTTCCAGCTCCCCAGTGTAAAGAAAAACAGACATGGAACTTTGAAGGTAAACATGTCACTCACAAGAAGCAGTTGTTCTCAAGAAATAAAAACCATGACAGAGAATACAAGCTACATAACTTTACCATGAGTAAGACAGAACAGAATTTATTAAAGCACGCATTAAGGAAAAAAAAAGACAACAAACCCAAATACAGAAAATTACTGCACTTACCTTCACTGTTTTTAGCAAAATTCAGCTTTATAAGTGACTTGGCATCTAGTTTCTGAAGAAAATGAAGCATTAAAAAAAAAAATTAATCACAACACAATCTAACCATGGAAATAAAAGGGAACTGTAACATCAGTGTTAGTATTTTAATAGTACATAATTTATTAATAATATATTGCAAGTAGTCTGAATCATTAGAACCCTGGGAATTTAAGTCTCAGGCAGCCCACAAAAACAAGGCTCACCGAGCCTGAGAACTGGGATACATTTGTTTATAGTGTTGCAGTTTGACACAGTCCAGTGCTAACCAGAGGGAATAAGCTCGGGAAGTTGCATAACTGTCTTAGCACAAACTGAAAGGGGAGTTTGCATGAAGAGCTAAGAGGCAAAGATCATTGCTGCTGATCAGAAGTGACAATTCAGAAGGGACCTCTGATGAGAGTCATAAAGCCAGCAAACCATTTTGGCAATCAAGCTTGCTACCTTTTCTGAAATAACTGTAATTTTTCTTTCCCTTCAGGAAATGTGTAGCAGAGCCCACATGATAACTAGCAATAATGAGGAGAAACAGAGACACAATTCTCCGGAGAGGTACTTGGGTGAAGAAAGGAGTCCCAGGAGGGACCTTTGGCCACTTAATCCTCAGGAACTGAGATGGGAGCCAAAGTTGTGGTAATGTTCTCTGACTCCAGAGAGGACACTGCAAACTAAGCTAGCTCCTGCTCTCCCACGCTTCATCAGAAGAATGTCTACAGCATTGTTCTGCTGCCCTCTCTCTGGAGGGGCTTTCTGACATGGGGAGGAGAAAGCTACTAGACCAGCAAACATTTCTGGATGGTTGGGCTGCTCCCTCCCCACAGCCTTCCCCAAGACATGAAAGCTGCAAGCATAACCAAAGTAACAGTGAGCCTTCAGTAACATGACTGGGCAGGCCCATGAATGCCAGTCATTTCACAGGGTCACGTTGCTGCTATGACTGGGGTCACCCCACCAGCACAGGCTGCTGGGGCAGGTAGCACTTGACTGGGGCACCCAGATGGTGACAAAGTCCAGCCCAGCAAGCAGCTGCAAGGCTGCAGCAGGGTCTCAGATGTAAATAAAAAATAACCACAACAAACCCTTTGATTATATCAGCTGTCAGAGACTTTCACTGCCAAATGGATCGTTAAAAGCAGACACAGCACAGGCCTTTTAAAAGAAACAATTGGTTCTCTTCTCCAAAGACACACCTGAAGAGATTAGGGAGGTTTTTATAACCCAGACAGCCCTTTATAAATGGCTCCGAGTGGAGACCTGCCAGCCACAGTGCCGACACTGCTAGTTCAATCATCATGGCAAAGAGAGATAACAAAATCAAGTGAAACTAAGTCAGTGGGCTTCTTCTGCCTAATCAAAATTCATATTCTTGGTTCACTGAGTACATATTATGACAGCTGGACTCATTCATTTATAGGAAGGCACTTCTCAAACCATTTTCAGCCAACTGGCAGGCTCATTTGCTGCCAGAAAGGTAACTATCTCTCTAATTTACTAGCAAGAAGAGCAACGAGAGCTACTAGGAATAAGATAGGAAGGGAAAAAAAGAGGCTAGGTTAGGTTACATTTAGTAAGGAAGGAAGACCAAAGCTGTTGTTTTTCCTTAAGTTGATACTAAAATAACACCTCCAAATCCCAATGTCTGCACACTGCTAGGGTACAAAGAAAGGCAGCAAAGTCAACAACAGCTTCTGAAACAACTAAGTGAATAAAGAGCTTTATTAATTTATTCATCTTCTTACAAGAACAAGATTGTCAAAGAAGTAGTAGGGGAACAGCAGAGTTGCCAAAATGAACATATGACCCTGGACAGATCTGTTCAACCTAAACGACTTACTAACACAAAGCAGCATCCATCTGTGCACATGTTGTGCAACAGCCTGAAAATTATGTTCCAGAAAAAGCTTCTTTAGAAATACAACCACTGGACACATTGATAATTTGAAGGAAGGCCTCTAAATTATCCTCCTGGCAGGCTTGAGCTATTCCCAAAACATAAAAGCAGATCATCTTTAAGAAAAAATGGAAACAGTTCCCAAAGAAACAGTTTAGCATGATGGAGGATTCAGATTTATACCTTGACAGAAATTTAGTGGAAAAGCCAGACCAAACTGCTGAACAGACTTTAAAGGTAGCAAAGCTCTACACACTGTTTCATCTGTCAACGTGTGACATATCCTCAGAAATGCTGCCAAGTTCTCCAACTCTTACTGTACCCAGGGAAATAGTACGGTATTTTAGGTCACATCTTCCCATAACATGGAAAAAGGTTAGTTTTCAGCATCAATTACTCATGGTGCACAGTGGCTTGTGCTGGCTTCTGCTCCCCAGTGAGACCAGTACTTACACAGTCTTATATGTCAACAGTAAATTAAAAAAAAAGTGATTTTCATATAGGAGTTGAAATTTACACACTGCCTGGATCTTCTTCCCACATAAGAACTCCACACTAAAGTGCACTACGAATGTTATAAATGTTTATTGCCACAGACTTGCCTCCTATCAAGCTTGTGTTGAAGAAGTGACCTTGGCCTGCCATCTCACAACCTTTGGAGCAGCTCTGTTCTTCAGCTAAGCTGGCAACAGCTTTGTGCCTGAGCAGTCCCATTCCATACCAGGAGGGAACTTCCCACTACTGACAAAGGACGGTTGTGCAATGTATTTATGAAAAGGGATGGAAATGGACCCAGAGTTATATACCAGAAAATACCTCAGGGAAATAGAATTAGGACAACATCTCAAAAATATTTTGAGAAATTGACTGACATTTCAATACATGGCAGGACAAGAATGGGATTCGGTGCTTTGTCAAAGGAAATCTTTGGAGCAGCAGAACAACAAAACTAGGAGGTGATCTGCTACGAAGGATTGCCATGATCTACAAAGGCAGTTTAGCATCTGAGACCAGGCTATAGGATTGGGAGCAGCCACAGAGGAGGCAGTCCAGCCTGCACGCTGGGACTTCCAGCAGGCCCAGTTTTGAAAGACCTATATGTTACAGAGTAAACTATAAAAAACGATGATATAGGGAACCTGTATCATATTTTTTCCCTTCTCAAGTTCTTAATTTCACATGACAAATGGATTATCTTGTGTGCGAGTGAATCTGTTTTATTCATTCTCCATCAAAAGTCAAAGCTTTCCAAGCATCATCACACAGTTTGTTGCCATGGAAATGACCATTATGCCACAAACAGGCACCAATCTTCATGGGAAGAGACAGCAGGAGCGAATAAGTCTTAAAATGAGTTGAAGGACTTGTTTTCATGTACTTATTATTAATAAAGCATTAAGAGAGTTCAAATATTGCATACACAGCTCAAGTTCCAAACTATTTCCAACCTGAGTTTCCCCAACACACATCTACCACCCAGTGTCAGCCAATCTCCAGCAGAGAAAAGAGAGAAAAAAACCATTTATAAAAAACATCTGATCTAACTAAAATTCGAAATTCTTAGCAAAAGTGAAAGGCCACAAGCATCTTCCTCTAAGCAAAAATAAGAGCTGTGTATTTGCATCTAAAAATATTTTATGCAAGAATACTGGAAAGCAGATGCATTTCACAGCACGGAATGCCAGCTGCTCCACAGCAAGGAAAGGCTAGAAAAAACAAACGCAAAGCCCATGCACACTCTTTTCTCAGCTGACTCTTCTCTCACAGGCACACTTCCACAAAGGCAGCCAAGGCTACTTTTGGCCATGACCTACTTTCTTGCAGCAGCAAGAAGCCCCACCGCCCCCTGTGCTCTCATCTGTCAGCTGACAGCACTCGCTCCTGCGGGATCCCAAAGGGCAGCATCCTTTATCGATAGCCGCAGCAGAGCTTATTACGCCGCGCAGGTTAGTGGGGCACTGTGGCAGCTCGTGGATGAAGCATGACGACTGCTTCAAATTAAATCATTCTCTGTCATCGCTGTGTGTCTCATGAAGATATGACCTACAATCCCTGTGCATCAATTAGTTACACTCTCTGAAACTCTTTGGTCTGTGGCTGCATGTTCTTCTTGTTAATGAGGCTCTGACCTTGTTGGATATGAACCAGCCTGAGAAGTAACCGAAAGGGGCTCATTTGATTCTCTACCCACACATGGGTAGAGCTGGTGACGTGCTGCAAGACTTGTATTTAGTAAATACAGACCTTCCTGCTCTATCAACAGTGTTGAGTCAGCATTAAAATGTTCAACACTTGGGGACTGGGCACCCTTCTGAATGGCCTCTGGCAGGGACACACAATAAGCCAGTGATGCTATCGTGGGGAAAATTTAATGTGTCACATCTGAACTGGTTGACAACACGAGGACAAAACCATCCACCTGAAAGGAGGTTGTAGCGAGTTGGGCTTGGTTTCTTCTCCCAAGTAACAAGCGATAGGACAAGAGGAAACAGCCTCAAGTTGCAACAGGGGAGGTTTAGACTGGGTACAAGAAAAAATTCCTTCACTGAAGTGGTTGTCAAGCCCTAGAACAGCCTGCCTAGGGAAGTGGTGGAGTCACCGTCTCCAGAGGGACTAAAAAGGCTTGCAGATGTGATGCTAAGTGACGTGGTTTAGAGGTGACTTGGCAGTGCTGGGTTAATGGTTCGACCTGATGATCAGAACGGTCTCTTCCAACCAAAACAACTCTGCAATTCTATGACCCAGTGCTGATGGGGCCATTTGGTAGCTTCTCATGACACCAAAACAAGCAACATAAGAGTTACCTCAAACAGAAGAGAAATCCAAACCAAATACTAGTATTACAACACAATGTTGCCTACCAAGAACCAAATTTAGCTTAACAGCAGCGAATGAGTTTTGTATTATATTCTTTGATGCCTTGAAAGATAAGACCTGTTACTCTTTGCATACAGCTTCACATTTTAAGAAGCCCATTACAATTTTCCCTTCTATAAAACCTTCAAGAAATATGGGGATATGAACAAATGGAATAACTCCATGTATAACGTTACTTGTTTCAGGTCTTATAAATTAATTTAATGATGATGAAAGGCACTGGAAATCCTCAGCAAGTCTACACATTATGGGAAGGTGACTGGAAACAGCAGCACTGTTTTAACAAGATAAGCTATCTTCATGTAGTTTAATATTTAATGAAAAATTTGGGGTCAGCAGCCAAGAGGCCAGAACAGTCTCATGATTCAAGGTATTGTTTCTATGTTCAGTTCAACAGCAAAAATGCTAGATATTTATCACGAGGACAACTGTCTACCAAATGCTAAAAAGACATCTTCAATTCACAGTCCTGGGCAAAGCTGCTGCTTAACCGCTGCTTTTATCTACCACTGAACTAGTACGGACATGGACAAAAAAGATCCTTCATTAGCCACTACCAGACCACTGTATTTCCATATTTAAATTTTAATTAAACTGACACCATATGGTCAGCAGAGCCTTGTCCAGAAAATCATACAGATATGCTGGATAACACACATGGCTCACAGAGACTAGCAATAATGCTGCTCCATCAAAGAGCACATAAACAAAAATTACCATGAGAAAAAGACAAGTAGTTTCATGTGCAACATTAAACCTGTAGTCTTAATGCAGTCAGAAGTCCATTAGTCCAGAGACCCATAACCAAATACAACATGGTTCATGGAAAATAAAGGTTTGCAGAAGCATCAAAAAGCTAGTCTCCAATTTTAGTGAAAAACAGGCAAGTAAGGATCTGTGGGAAACCTCATGCTGCATCTCATTTAAGGTTAGAACTTTTCACAGCTGCTAGTTTTTCAAGTGTCACAGCCACAAAACCCCATCCAATGTGCACACTTCCACCAAAACACAGAAAAGGAAAAAAAGAGACCATCTGTTCAGTCCATAAAATCTAGATGCAAATACTTCTTTGCTGTAAGGGAAATAATGCATTAGAAATAATGCTAGACACATTTATCTGTCTGTGTCCAGAGCTGGCTTACTGGATAAAACACTGCCCATCACCAACACAGCCCCCATCAGCAAGGTGTGAAGGAGGTACAGCAGCTTGGCCAGTGACTTATGACACATCTCCTTTTGATAAAGAACTTGAACAGTAAGTCTAGGCAAATCTTATCATCTTTACCCTGACTGTTTACCCATGATACAGGGAACTGAAAAACAAATCCCCCTTCTAGGACAGGTAAGGGCTAACTCTTAGTGGTTCTGGGTGCAATACCACAAAACACATACAACTCTGGAAGAGAAATACCAACTATCCACATGTTCATCAGTAGTAAAGGAGAGTACGAAAGTTTCAGAAAAAAAAAAAACCAAAACAACAAAAAAGGAGTTACAGTCCAGGCCTTCACTGCAACCTTCATCCTCTTGACCACCCTGTGTTTTATGATCGTTTTTCAGTCATGACACAACTTTCTGGTCACTCCTCTGAGCAGGAATCATGTCCTTACATGTTTCTACCCAAAGGCCTTGAAAATTTATGGTCACTAGTCAAATATTAACTCATTTAGACTGTTGACTAAAAGCTAATAATTTCTGAAGCAAATGAGGTAAGACAACACGGTTCAGTTGCTGCATATTGAAAAGTTCATCTCATTCAAAGTGGATTCTAGGCATTTGAGCAGCAGCCTGTGTCTGCTACCCTCAGACAAAAATGCACCTGAAGAGAGATGCTTAATGGTGATGGCTGTAATCACCCATGCCTGAAAGGCTGCTCCAGGCCACAGAAACACAGGCAGTAAGTAACTCAACTGCATGAGAAATAAAGGCAGTAACACTCAACAGGAAACAAAAGAGAAAAGGAAGAACAGCTGCTCCTCCTTGCTAACTCTGATTTATAATAAGTACCTGCTTCTGAAATGACCCAAAATATCACAAGAAAATGCAATACATTATCATACTCTGAAAGCACCCTTCCTATCTCAACACGTACACTGAAAGCGTTTTCTGTCTTACACTATCATGTGTATCAAAGTATTACCGAAGCATTTCAGGAAGACATTAGAAAGTATTCCCACCACTGTACCAGATATTCACCTGGCACTTATTGTGTATGGTTAAGATTAACTCCATTCAAAGAAGATAAATTAAACAGTTGCAGAGAAGGACAACTATGACCATTTAGGGTATAGAGAACTTAAAGGCAAGAAGAACATTTGACAGTGAAACACAAGTCTTAACAAGAAAATGTCAAGAAAGTACTAAATTCCTCTCTACCAAACACACAGCTGTAAACACTAACAAGGAGAAGTGCAGTTTTGGCACAAACACAAAGAAGACTAAGCTGGTCAAACCCCAGATTTACAGAAGATCTCTATCAGATGAAAAACCATCAGAAGAACCGCTCAGCAGTCACAACAGGAAGAAAGCAAACACTGGTTCAAGTCAGAGCCCGCAGTTTGCAAAGCTGACTGCAAGAGAGCTGAAGACCTCAGAGAGTCTTCCAGTTTTCTGTTCCTGATCATGTCACTCTTCTTTCTGCAACAGATGAAAACCAACTAAGCTGGATTCATCCGAATCATTTTTCAACAACAAAGCTTCCCTTCACTTTATTTCTGTAAGCTTTTTTCTCTGCTCTGTAATAAGCTATTACTCACCCAGAACAAATCTGTATTCTCACCCTCCACTCAAACTTTTCTTACAAATAAACAGGAGAAATCCTCCTTCCTTCACTTCAAAAGTACAGGAAAAAAAATATGGTAAGTTGAACAGAAGAGTAAAAAAGGGGGCAACTAACATAAACCTATGCAATATCTGAAGACTTGCCTGAGTTGCATCAGACAAATGAAGAAATACACTTGGAATTTTGAAGCTGAAGATGTGCCGATGTCTTCTGACAAGTATGTGAAAAGCATTCTCTAGAGAAGAATTAAAATTCTCATTTACACATCAGTTATGCTACAGCCAAATGAGACCTGAAGTTACTGATCCACCTAAATGAACACTCATTTCCAAAGCCCCAAGGAGAAAACGCAGCAGACTTGGATTTCAAGTGCTGTGCTCTGATGTTAAAGCAGAAAACAAGACAAAACAAAACAATGGAAGGAGTATATGTCTTACTCCTGAATTTTTCTACACAATGAAGAGTATCTCAACTGGTCAAACTATTTTGCTCATAGTCCCAGCACTCTAGATTTGGAAAACTGATGTGGAGCTAGTCTGCCTATGGAGGATTGCACAGTGTTTTACTCTCAATATTTTGTGTGTCTAGACAAAGAATGAAAATGCTCAGAGTAAATGCGATCTTTTTAGAAACAGTAAAAGTTAAGAAAACTTTTCAAGAGAACAAGATGAAAAGTCACATGGAAAACCTGACTCCTGCTGCAGTGGGCCATCTTTAGAAAACCATCAGAATCTTTAGGTAGTATTACTACCATCTTGCAGAAAGGTCTAGACAAGCACTCTGAAAATGTATCACACTGAACATTATCTACAGCTATTACATTTTCCTGACAAGGTATCCCAACAGCAGCAACTGCTACGCTGGCATGAGAGAGGTCACCTTCAAAGCACAGATCCTTGTCTGATGACATCCATTATTTGCTGCTCATTATCTAGAAACACACCTGGAATAACACAATTAAAGCAGTGAACTGCAGTAAATTACCACACAGGCCATATGAACTGAGTTAAAATCCACAGTCCCTGTTGATTTAGCCAATACAGGTCACATGAAACTTGAACTTGTCCCTCTCCTCCATTAAGGCCAGAGACCCATTCCACTTAACCCAGTGCTGGATGAGTTTTGTTTGTGATCTTGATCGACACCTCTGACTCAGCAACCTACTTACAGGAATCCTTTCCCAAAACACATGGGCCCTGTGCTGATTACTTGATAGAGGTGCAGAGCAATTTGTTGTGAACTAAAAGCCTTGACTGGAACTTAACCTTTACTTTAACACCTGTTCCTATAGTACCTGAAACTGCAGTGTGTCAGGAGTGTGGGAAATTTCTTTATTCAGATACTGCAGAAGGAAAAAACAAAACACCCAAGCCCTCTTTCTCATGTTCACTTCTCAGGTGAAGAAACAATTATCAGTGCTGTATCTGTGCTTTCAAAATAACTACATGGTAAAAACATACTTGTGTTTAAGGAAGTTTCACCTTTGCTCTAATTTTTGCATCCTTTACAGGCAGGATTTCCCTTATTTAGATAGCCAAAGACTTTTTTAGTGCATAAAAATGTGCTGTAAGGTTGTTTGTTGATTTTTAAAGTGAGATTACTAAATTCAGCAGTAAAAAAGTAATCTCCATATCCTGTCCATTAACATAGCCAGTAAGCTTCTCTCACTGCAAGACCAGCAACTGATTTCTGTAAGACTGACTGAAATCTAGTTGATTGTAACAGAAAAGTAACCATGCTTTCACAATAAAATGAAATAATACTAGCCACCAACATTTTGGAGGGAAATTAGCTAATAAACATATTTAAGGAATGTATTTGAGAATGACTTTCCAAAGTTTTGAAGTAACAGACTTGGCTGCAACTTTTTCTTTTGAGGGTAAGAAGTCACTGGTTTGGAAAGTGCCCGTAATTACTCAGGTAAGCATCATCTTATCAACTTTATTTCAAACAAATAATTAAAAAAAAAAAAAAAGGAGCTGTTTACATTCCTTTGTGAACAGTGCTGGAGTGAGGTGTCCACTACAGGCTCTGTCATTGCTGCAGGGCAGTGCAGGTACAAGCTGTGTGTCTGGGTGCTTTCAAAGCATGGATCAGACAGGCTTACTGCATGAGGCAGGCACCTGTACTTCCACAATTACTTGGTCATATTAGTCATAATCTCATCCCAACTCAGTTTTATTTGGTAAACATGGGATTAAGAGTGTGGGAGAAGAATAGCAAATATTTATCTTGTACACAGAGTAACACTTTGGGTACAGGTCTCTCTTTTAAGAGGCCAGAAGTCCTACTGGGAAAAGTCAAGAAATTATCAGCTTCCTGACTCCAAAGTTCTCATTTTCCATGTCAAAGGCTCTGCCTTCTACTACATCTTTATATGCCCCAGACTCCTTTTGACATTCATTTTCAGAGGCAGACAAAGCAAAAGGCTTTCCCAACCCCAAAATCCTTAGAATTTATAAAATTTTTTCCTATTTAAAGAATTTAAAGTTAAGAAAAAGCTCTCTCTGCCCTGTAGTTCTGGATCCTGACCTTGCATGAGACAGGGCCCAATACAAATTGTGCTCTGCCTTATTCAGAGCAGAAACGTGGCTCCTAGTCTCATACATCCACCACACAGCATCTTCAGGTCTCTTAACCTGGCTCTTAGGTGTATTTTAAGCCCAGGCTAAATTAACTCCTCTGAATCCTGTTTGCCTTTCAAGACATACATAGACAGCAATCACATAGCTGCACGTGGCCTTTAAATGAGGATTGCTCCTGTGGGTTATGCAGGATCAGCAGGCACTGCTGATTTATTTTGCTCTGAGCAGCACAGAAACAATTCACACAGGCAAGCCCTCTGAATGGATGTAAAAGGGGATGCAATTAAAATGGTCATAAAATTGACGTGGGACCATGGCCTTAGAAGCAAACACCAGAGGTGAACTGATTCACAACTGCCCAAAAGAACTAAATTCCCACAGAAAATGGGGAACAAGGGACAAAGACCACAGCTACTTCTGAGACAGTCTTGAATGGAATTGAAGTACACAATAGTCTGGCCTGCCCACATGCAGTTAGAATCCTACTGAACCAGAGTGAAAAAAATAGGCATTTATATCAGAAACATGAAACAATTCAAAGAAGAAAAATAGCTCAGCCCACACATAAGATATCCATGCAACAAAACAATTTCCTTGAAATTCCTGTCAAAAGGCACACTGAGACCTTCATGCAGATCTATCATCTGTTCTTATCTGAGATTCCAACAAACCAGACATGTTCTGACCAATCTCATTTCTTGGAAGCAGGTCCTCCTGAGCTCTGCTGGCTGACTTGTGTGGGCATGCTGGTCACTGCTGTCACCACCGCTACATGAAATGTTCTGGCAAGCTTGCAACTATCTGCAAGCCCAAGAAGCCAAAGTGCTGTTCTCATTAAAAAGGAATGAGCTAACTCTGACTTTTCTCTTTATTTGATGTAATTTTACTGTACACAAGCTAAGGCAGTGTCCTGACAAAAAAAGGTAAGTGAGCCAACCAACGCCATCTGACAGGCTACAGCCAGCTGTAAGAGATGCACTGTTTCTCCCAAAACTACTGGTGTAATAACAAGTATTTTTTACTACTATCCATTATTAAAAATAGGAAAGGGATCTAAATCTACTTTCTGGAATTGCTTATGGGAAACTCTAGACAAAGGTCAATGGTGATTTGTTTCTCCTAAACTGGTACTGATGTTCACAGTGCACCTCAGGAGAATGTTCAGAAAAACCATAAGGGAGTATAACCATAACAACGGAAGGAGAAGCCACAAAGGATTTCATTATCATTTTTAACTTCAGAACGAAGAAAGGGAAAAACTCTCCAGAGCCTCAGCACCCATGATGAGCCATCAGTCTATGTAAAGTCACCACACAAAACATGGCACTGCAGCTAATCTGGCTCAAATCCTTTTGAAACAAGCCTGGAGTTTCTGTACAGAAAATATTTTCTAGTTTCCACAATGAACAAGCTGTACAAGTAACAGAAGGTGCACACACAAAGAAAGATTAACTAGAGGGGAGTACAGTCTAGAGATGCACAAGCCCAACTCACTGACTTCCTCCACCATCTACCTTGACTTGTCCCAGCACCCGCACACCCTTCCTGCCCAACACCATGATCCCCATCCAAAAATCCGCACTAGCCCTCTAGGCAACAAAGGCTAAATTATGACATTTCCTTCAGCCCCACTCTTCAACTTATAGCACCACAGGGCTGGATGATGTAGGGCTCAGTGCTTTGCTGGAGAGGAAGCAACTGCTTTTTCTTCCAAGTGTTCTGGAACACTTCTGTCCCATGGATGACAGCTCCTAGTTCAAATAGAGCACAAAGTCCAAACAGAGCACAACTCCACAACTGAATAACAGGGAAGAAGAAAGGGCTCCCCAAACAGAGCATTACAGTGGAGAGAGGATGCATGTTGAGGAGAGCTGGAGGTTCACTGCAGATCAACTACAGAAACTCAAGTCTGGGTAAACTAACAGATCTTAAAGTCAGACTTTATTTGAGCATTTATGGTTCACCAAGTATATTCTGCACAATCTCCCTTTCTCTAAGTTACATGAGACCACTGGACACATTACACTTCTTGCTTAGTAATTTTAAAACACATCATTGTTCACAGTCTGAAATGAGAACAGGTGTCATGGAGATGCTCTGAGTGAAAAATATTGATCTGGCAACAACCCCAAACTCCCAACAAATGCACAGAGCAGCAAGGTGGTGGGAGGCTGGTGAAAACAAACAAAATAACTGTGATTCCATTCCTTCACAACAATGTATTGGCCTCTTCACGTTTGACCAAAGACCTTCAATAATTCCATCACACAAACACACCTGTAGTTTGCTACATCTGAAGATACTGAGTCTCAGGCAGCCAGTACATGTTTAGAGTTTGGAATGCTGCATCTGCATTTAGCTTTTCCTCTTATCTCTCTGCTGGGAAAATCTTTAATCATCACAAGATGTTTCAAAGGTAATCTCGTATCACAAAGCCACCAGCAAACCAAGCACCAATCCTGTGCAATGACTGCCAGCTAATGCTCAGGAAAGCAAATGCACTTACTTGAAGGGTCAAGTTCCCATAGCTTAAGCAACAACTTCTCTAAAATTTTCCTCTAAATTCTCACAAACAATGCACTTTCTTTTAACAAACCAGGAAAAAAACCAAGATAAATCTAACAAGGAACTATTGCTAATACTTCATCTTCTTTACCTGCTGCTTTACAACTTCACACTACTCCAGAAAGTAATCCCTTCATGATTATCACTTATGCAGAAATAGTGGGGAGAAAAACCACTAAGTCACTGATCATAGCATGAAACCCCAGTCCCACAACAAACTATGATGACAGAGGCAGATCAGAAGCTTTCTGAAATATACAGTCGAGATAACTTGAAAGATTTTGCAGCTTAAGTTTACCATTCATAATTAGTGCAGATTAATCTCTTTAATTTGCATATAGCAAATTATATCTATCCTTTTGGTTAGGAAACATCACTGCAAGTTTAATCACAAATGGAGAGGTGAGTTTTCCCCTTGCCCTCTATGGACTAGAATTCTGCCTACACAAGCCAGCAGTAGAAGGTTTCCTGTCAACGACCAGTCTGGCTTCTGGGCATTCCCAGCAGTAACCAAAGAGTTCTTATTTCCACCTATACAGACTGAAATTACACCACACCTGTAAGAAAGGTAAGATACCCTGGCAGTTTCTATACATGAACTGCACATTTCCTCTGACATATTATTTACAGTCCAATGAAAAAAATAAAACAATTCTCTCCCCTTTCTTTCACACAGACAGTCCAAGGGGGATTATTTTCTACTATCATTGATCACTGGCAGGATGAGAGAGAGGGGATATCAGGTCTCAAATCCAGAAGCTTTTTTTCTTTAGCTAAAATAGAGACCCCTAGTAAATCTCCACATTAATTTCAGCAAAGGTGATCTCATAAATATCATCCTTCAAAACAACACTCTCATTCAACTGCTTTTGCTTTCACCAAGGTGTTTTTGTTTCTCCCACACACGAAACAGGAAACCGAGCATGAAGATATCATGGGGACAATCATCATTACTTACTTCTCCAGTGATTGGGTTGGTTCCATACTTCTTTATCCAAGGAACAATGCTCCTGAAAAGAGAATGGATAAACTAGTAAGTGACATGCACCATCAGAAATCTCTACTGAAGGGCATGCTTATTTCTGCCAACTTGCTAAGATTCACTGTTGACTACACAGCTCAAACCAGCTCAGCAACACAAAAATAAAGCCAAGTACAGAGAGTAACTTACAGGATGTCAAAGACTGTCCCATCTGGTGTGCAAACTGGGTATTCAAATGGCTGCAGAGACAAACTAGAAAAAAAGTACACATTCTTCTTAGCAAAATCAGCTGAAAAACATGATGACAGAAGCAAGTGAATTTTGCTGATTCACTTGCACATTAAAGCAAGGCCTACACCAATGCAAATACTGAATGGCTGTCAATACCCACTACCTGATTCTACACAAATTAGGTTCACAACAAAATTCCTGAATGGAACTGGAGCAGTTCAGTAACATGTGGCTGCCAGAACTCACAGCTACGGAGCGAAGGGATGCTCTAACAGTCACCAGTGCTTCCACTGCCATGTTGGGCCCCACCAGCACAGAAGACAGTTCAAGCAGAAACCAGAAAGCTAGGAAATAACTGTAACCACATTCAGCATCCTCTGTTAGAGTTGCTTCCATAATCCAGGAACTTTTAGCCAAGCAGTACTAGTTCATAGATGTGGATGGTAACTTCTTGAACTATTCAATTTACATGGGGACTTCTAACTCATGTCTACTAACTGCCCTCTGTCACTCTAGCATTTCAAGCAGTAAACTCTAACCACCAAAAAGCAGCATAGATATTCCTTCAATCTACCTAAACACCGCCTCAGGAAGAACAGTGATTGACCAAGCATATTCTGAGCAGGGAAAAGTAGATTCATGTCCCAGTTACACAGATTTGACAGACTGGAATGCACATAATAATTGTTCTGATTCATTTTATCACTTATGTATTCCTTTAGCCATCAGCTCCAATCTCTGCAGACAGTAATCATGAAAAAGTATAGATCTCATTTCAGTTCATATGGAATTTTTTCTTGCTGCATTACTATCATAGCAGGCACAACTCAATAAAAGTACCTCAGAAGAAAATGGCTTCAGTAATAGTTCAGTGTCAACAGCCTGATAAACATATGCGTCATTTAAGAATGATTATGTAAATTTTTTGTCTTACCTGCAGTGATCAAATGATAAACGTCTAAAATTAGTTCGTGGAAGGTCTGTTAAGGGGAAAAAAAACACAAGAAGATTTTAATAAATACACAGTATCCTAGATATCAGAGAAACACTTGAAAGTTACATTTTGCTATATACATGATGACAATTTACTGATGATAAGGATAAATACCCTAAAGTTTGCAAAACTGTAACTAAAATAGGACTTGTGCAGAACACAAAGACACCCCTCAGCTGCAAGTACACAATCAGAAAAAACCCAAACAGCTTTTCCAGACTGGCTGCACTGAGGTTACATTTGGTAATTAACACTGCAACTACCGTCCAACTCTGCCCTACCACTGGGCAAAGAACCTCTTGAAGGCAGGGACGTTCTAGGCTCCAAACCTCGAATTTCTGCCGTTCTCAGGCTGACCTGCAGCACTTCTTTGCAGAGCCCAGCTCGGGAGGAGCTCGGACAAGCCCTGGCAGCCCAGAGGCTTCAAGAAATCACTTCAGCAGCCGCCCCCAGTCAAACAACCCCACTGAAGCCAAGGCGGAGGACACCCTCCACCCCCTCAACTCTTTACCTGCTTTCTTGCCCCCGTAGAACTGTGTGTACTCCGCGCACGTGATGTACCTGCCGAGAGAGCACGGAGGTCACCCAGGGGCCGCCACAGCCCCCCGCTGTAGCCCCCCACCGNCTTTCTGGTGCTGCCTCTTCCCCATGGCGGCGGCTTAGCCCGGCGGCTTAGCCCGACGGCTCGGCCCAGGAACCCTCGGGGACGCCGTTCCGTTCCGAGCCTCCTCCGGCCGCGGCGCCCTTCCGGTGCGGGTGCGGCAGCAAAAGGCCGCGCCGCGGAAACACGGGAGGCGAAAGGCGTTCCGGGAGTGGGCCGGGCCGGGTGACAACCTGCCCCCAGTTGAACTGTTCGGAGCAAGGCCCCTCCTAACCCAGACCATTCTACGTCACTAGGACTCAGTGGTTGTATTTGTGACGCTTGCAACGCCTGTTCCCGTGAGGGCAGATATTAACAGGCACCAACACATGACACAGCGCCACCACGACTGCCTGTCACAGCGTTGTTAAGACTGCTTGGCTGGAGGTCTGGCGAATTCGGCTGCCCCTCCTCAGCACCTCCATTTTCCTCACCCAGGTTTGATGTCAGAAGGATAGGGTTAAAAACTTTCAGGCTGAATAGGATTATAATGACCTGGTCTGGAAGCAAGGCAACAAGAATGGATGGCCCTTAACACTAAAAGACAGGACGCCTTTGGAAGTTAAAATAATCAGGAACAAGACATAATAACTAAGAGCAGTATCTGAAGACAGTAAAATTCTGTCAACTTTTGTAGCTAATGCCTCATTATGGCTTCTTGGTGTAAACAGGTTTGGACAAAGATCAAACCATCAGCATCTCCTACACAACTTGTGGTGATTTCAATACTAAAAACCACACCTCTAGGAGGAGAATGTAAATGTAAGACCACCTTAGTATAATGAATTAGGAATTTGATGGAGCAAGAGTACAAAGATTTCTGTGATGTAAAATCATGTAATCAATCACATAAAGTTTATTATTTGTACTGATAAACTGCTGCTGTTTGAGCTAAGAGGGTGGTATTACCACCTAGCACCTTTTCTTTGCTGAACTAGACTAAAGCAAACATCTCAACTGTCTGTTGATTGATCTTTGAACACCAGGTAAAGAAACCCTTTATAAGACTACAGGTGCACCCAGAATCAAGCTGTGCTGCCACTAGACAGCTCACTGCTTGTTGAAAACTTATATTGCTCTTCAAGACGCTGCAGTCAGTGTGCAGGTGCTAGACTGCTGCACAAAGTAACCCAGTGTCCATTGGGTTGGGCAGCTGAACATCAGTGGCAACAAAACTCTGTGTTTAAAGAACACATCTGTCCCTCTAGGATCCAGACCAGCATACAACTGCAGAGCCACCTCTCTGAAGAGGTCAGTCCACTTCTGCCAAAGTCCCACAGTAGCATAGTTAGTCCTTGTCCTGGGTAAGGGTGAAGGATAGTTTTTGCTTTTGCTAGAAGTTCAGGGGAGAAATTGCCCTTTTACAGGGGTTTAAACACATTCATTTCAATACTAATTTTCTTCCATCTCAAAGCAAGGCAATAAATTGAAGCACATCTGAATACTTAGGTCCTGGAAAGAACCAATACATACATGTGCTTCTTTCCCAGCACCAAGCACACTTTGGGGAGGAAAATAAGTTGATAATTTGGTTTCATTGGAATTCCAAAACCACTCCACAGGCTAACTGCTGGCAGAGCACCAGCATTGTTGTGCTATTACAAAATCCCCCCCAAGAAACATAGCCATAACTGCATGAAGCTCATTTCTTGTTGCAGCACTGACCACTTGTGGTCATGGAAGCCCATTTTGCTTTGTGTTGCCTGAGATAATGAGCACTGTCCACAGCTCCTGCTCCCTCAGCTGAGAGGTGTCTCCAAGAGAAAACCCTGTAGCTGGTCTAGAGAGATCACAAGTACTTGTTTGATCACATGAGGAAAGATCACCTAGACAGCATTATTTCTAGACATGTTAACATGATTCAGCCTGAGTTGACATTTCTGGAGATGCCTGTGACCTTTATAATAATTCAAGACCACATTTTTGCTTTTTGTTTTTTAAACCAACGCAATGTTCATTTATTTTTGTACTTACAAAAAGAGCCACCCCATTGTATCCCTCTCCCTCCCCCCAAAATGCCTTTTACAAACATTTAAAAATTAAAAATCGATGATGACATGTTAATTTGGTAAATTCCTTTGAAACATAGCTTTTGTAATTAGAGTTAAATTTCCTACAAGATGACTTTGTAGAGATAGCCTGATTATAGGCCAAATAAAATTCCTTATTACAAGTTAGCAAATTCTAGTACAAAAATAGTCCATGTGTTAGAACAGCCTCTTCTTCTTATTATTATATTCACAGGAAAGAGTCTATTGGCTGCATAATACCTTAATATTTATGAAACTTCTTTTTATCTGGCTCATTCATCTAATTTAATATAGTGTTGAGCCTCAATAAATCCTCAGGCAAAAACCCCTAAACAGGGTTAAATATGCTGTTCAGTGTACTCTGAAGTACTGTGCTTTTCACAGGACATCCAAGAAACCCCACAAATAGTTCTCAGCTAGTTTTGATATTAAAATGAGATCCAGATCCAAAAGGACCCCCCCCCCGGAAGTGTATATCCATGACTTCCCCCAGAAACAGAGGCCACAGCTTTGATGGCGAAGCTTCACTGGGGAAACGGTCTCGCTCTTCCACTCATTTCACAAATCCACTTGTGAGCTTCTTTAAAAACTAAAGCAGGTCACCCCTGGAGCATCTGGGACCCTTATGGCACTGCCCTCTTCAGGAGTGTCCCTACTGACTGGGCTCTTGCTCCTCTTCTGTCCCTGGTTAATGCTGCTCAGACCAGGCTCTGCAGGGAAAAGCTGGGGAAATGCTACTTGTCTCTCAAGATGTCTAGCTGCTCTTGATACTCTGTGAAAAGCCTCTGGAAGCGGAGGTTCTGTCCAATAACAGGAAGAAGCTCTTTCAATAGTTCTCTCTTCCGTAAACCCTGCACAAGAAACACGAAAGTATCTTCAGAACATTGAATAGATTTGATAGAGCTGTTTAACATTCATGCCTTTTTTCCCACCTGGAGAGGACTGTGTACTTTATGATCTTACTCTCCTTACATGACTCCCAGAATAAAAACTGTCTTTACACGAGTCCTTTGCATACTCAGGAAGCTGGTGCAGCCTCTGTAGTTTCAGACTCCAGGTGTGCTTGGAGAAGGGAGGACATTTCGTGGGCATGGCACTATTTCAAAGGTGCTGTCTGAAGAATGGGGAACATACAGCTCGTGTGAACATGCAACTCATCACCATCTGCACGATACTCCAGACAGCACCAGAGCTGAGACTGTGGCACTAAGTATTTGCTTATAGTCTCATGCAAAATAAATACAAGTGCCGTGGGAGGAAACCTACTTATGAGATTAGAGCAGAGCATGGAAAGGGTTCCAGGGTCAGCAAAAAAAATTTGTGATTGCTTTTATTGTCACTAAAATGAATCATATTTTAAGTTCTATTGTCTAATCACGTTCTGTAATTTTCATGGGAAATTCTGCCTCATTCTTTGTTCAGCCATTGTAAGGACTTACCATAACTGTTGATTCCCACTGACTTCCAGCTGAGTAATGGACTGGACCCAGTAAATCCTTGCATAATTCTCGCAAACGATATTCAAACCCTGAATATCATCAGAAAAATAAAAATCACATTCATAAGCATTTCACTCTATAACCACTCCACAATGTAACTAACATTCAGGGAAGAGCTACAAGTACCTAGAAGAACATAAAGCCAAGTTCTGAAAATCAAAACCACTACTTAAAATTATCTGCAATAGGGAGAAAACCTGAAGTAGTTACTCCAGTTTAAGAGCTGCCCTGATCTCAACCTCATTTCCCCCTCCCACATAAATATACTAGTTTTTTTAAAAACAAAACCAAAGGCAGACCACAGACTTCAACAGCCAGAGAACCAACACAAAAGAGACATCACAAGAGTAGGAAAGCCACAAAACGAAAAGCGAAGGGGAAAATGTGTTGGGCTGCATTTAAAGGCAACAAACGAAATTGGGAACATGGAGTCAGTAGTAAAACCAAATAAATAAATAAAGCAGACATGCTTCTGAAACATTAAAATATTACTAAACTAGAAGAACCTTAGCAAAAGAGCTTATAACAAAAATTTTAAAAGCCAATTAATATGCACAAGAGTTAAGAAAGAAAACCTTTAGTAACACCACATAAAGTTTTCCAGATCAGCTTCATTCACCCAAAAATCAGAGGGGGGAATTCTCTTGCAGGTAACAAAGTCATTTTTTCAAGAGTAACTTGCGAATTAAGGTTTACTAGATTGAATATTTTAATGGATTAGAATTCATCAAATGTTGAAACCATCAAAGGAATAAAGAGTCAATAATACCACGTGCATTAAGAAAAATTAGCAGACCTAAAAAACTAGTGAAACCCTAATAGATGCATGGCAGAGTAGAACATACAGTGACCTCCTGTGCAGACAAGGCAGTGACATTTGGGCAGTGCAAGATGAACCCTACCCACACAATGCATACATTCTCAGTTAGTGAAGGCTTTTAAAAGTATAACCATCTCTTTAACATGACACAAGCTCAACATTTTAATTTCAACTGGGGAAGGACAGAGAATCATATGCATTTCATCAGGTTCTCTTGTTAAATAAGGCAGGGGTCAAAAGGCAAGAATTAATGAGCTCAACTTTAATTCTGCCAATACCTATTAAGTGGCCTAACATGAACCATTTTGCTTATGTGTAAAATGATTATGCACAGTGAGGAATAAGGCTGAATTAATACAATGGGAACTACTAAATCTGGAATGCAGACAAGCAGAGTTACAACAGAGATCTTTAGCTTCCAAGAAGCATAAAGTCAGTTGGTTAACCTTATTTAACATAATAGCATAGAGATATAGTGTATTCAAACATAAAATAGACACAAGTAAACTTTCTTGTGGGGAGGAATTTAACCTATGGAGCTCACCAGTACAGGCTGTTGAATTTTATAATGTGCAAAAAGTATAAAGTTCAAATAACACAGGCAAATTCTCTGTAGTTTTATGTGCTCTGCTGCAAAATGTCAGAGACTGAGCAATTCTTCCATTTCACATCAGGCAGCGATCATCAGTTGCATGAGGAATGTTATGCATTTTACAAGGTGCTGCTGCACCCTCTGAAGCGTCTGTAGTTGCTGCCAGTTAAGCCTGACAGACCACTGGACTTTTTTTACACTGCAATTCCTATTACTGAAGCCCACAGATGGCACTGTTTCTGCAGACCACGATCTGTTCACAGTGTGGCAAAAATAGGATTCCTGAGCACTCGGCACTCTAGGGAGCAAAGGCACCTCAGCAGTTTGTTTCGGTTTGAAGTAAAGACAGGTTCCAGCAGCCAAGTGCTAAAAGGAGAACATTAAGTGCAATCATACAGACATATGACATAAACAGAGCATTTCTTAAAAGTGCATCAGAGCTGCAAAGAAGTAATGTAGTATGTCAGGCCTCACCTTCATTAACTAGGTACCGTGCATAGATAAGGAGCCAGTGGCGATATTCATGACTGGACTGTAAGGTAAGTGCTGCTGCTATCTGGCTCTCCAGGTATGCTAGTGTTGTTTCCTGTTGCACTAAATGAGGCATGGAGAACAATCTGGCAGCTTGCCTTCCTGAACTACAAAAGCAAAAAAATTAATATGCCAGCCATAAACCCAGATACTAGTTTAAGGAATATATATTTTGGTAGTACAAGCTATTCTGTGTTTATCTTTCAGAGGCACCCAGTGCTTCCAGAGTTCAAGCTTTCAAAGACAAAAGCAGCACTTCATAGCAGATTGCCTTCCCCAACCCTGGAATATTTACAAGTATCAAGGTCCACAGAAGGGTTTTCTGCCTCCTGTTCCTTTTTCCTCATCTATCTTCTCTTTAAAAAACACATGCTTATCAGTGACTAAGAAATCCTAAATGTTTACAGGAAATTAAGATGGCTGCCTCTACCTTTCTTTACCCCTCACAGGTAAAAGTCATGAAACAAATACAAGACGAAGTTTGCCTAATACACCTAAAGGATTTCTTGAAAATAAATGTATTGTCATAGAAGGCAAATTTGAAAAAAAGCAACCAATTATTTCCTTTTGGAAGAAAACTGCTCATTTTTCAGTCTGATGTTTTCTGTCTCTCAAAAAGAGAGTCTGCTTTGTTTGGATTTAAAATATTTTCTCCAATTAATTCCACCCCCCCTCCAAGAGCAGAGCAATAAGAATCATACAACTCTACATGGTTTCTCTCACCAAAAAAATTAAACTCAGATGTGAAGGGCAAAAACAGCACAGAAACCTGTCTGGGAAATCTAATTCAAATCCAGGTGAGGATGGGCTATTAAATTACCTACAAGAGTCTGCTCTGGCTCATGCAATTCCTTGGTGATATTTTCACATATTAAAAATATGCATTAGATGACTAATCACTCAACTTTGAGAAGACATCATTAAATAGATCCCTTGAGGACAACTGAATTACTCAAAATTTGTAGGCCTACTCCAGAAGACTGGTAAACTAAAAATTAAAGTGTAAAATGTAAGAAATTCAGTCTAGCTAATCAACCTTGGGGGCTCTTCCAATCTGGTAGTTTATAATGAATATTACATGTACAGAATAATCAAATACTTTACCCATCCAATAAAGAGGAGCCTTAAAATTATTAAGTTCAGAGCATGATTTCCTGCCCCCCCAATAAACCCAAAATAATATTAAGATACAGAGTATAAATTTGCAAATATGTGTATAAGCTATTGATAATTTCAAAGGCAGTTAGTATCTTTAGGCTTAACTCCCTAATTCAAGCACATGAGTAAGTAATAGGGAAAAAACCAGACAAACATGTTGATTAAATTAAGGAAGTGCATACTTTGATGTTCGTCCCTGTATTACAGCTAAGGGCCCAGAACACAGCATGGCTTCTTGGGATGGTAAACTATTCCTGAAGTCTGCACATTGTGCTAGAGAGTCCTGTTTGTCAGAAACAAGATTCCTGAAAAAGAAAACAAACAATTAAAACCCCAAGTTTGAGGAGAGCAGTGATAACAGGAGATCCAGATCTGTTCTGCCTCAAAGCCCAGATTGTATTTTCAGAGATATTACCAAGGTGCTCAGGAATTCCATGGACCCCAATTGTTCTCACTCCATGTCCAAATTCTGCTTGTGATATTGGGAAATAGCCCTCCCACCACCACAGTTCTCAACATTAATTGTATAATACAATTTAACATTAGTTTTGAAGGAAATTAACATTCTGCTTGTCATTTTACATCTAATAAGAAGCCATGCCCCAGAACACAGATTGGAATGAACACAGGTAATGACTTTCTCATGAAGAACTTGATTTTACCTCATGCCAGGTCCCCCACCCACTAGACAAATGATCACAGATCACACATGTTGATGATCTTTCCACACATTACAGCTATTTCTTCCTACGGAGGGAGCTGTCAGTTACAGTTGGCATTTCTGCACCTAATCAAGGATGAGTTTCACTGGTTTGAGATGCCAAGGGAATCAGTGGCTCAGACCAATGCTAAACTTAGATTATCAGACAGCTCAGAGGTAAAATGGTGCAAATATTTTAAACACCCTTTACTGCTTTATCATGTTTAAATTTGTATGATGAGTAAAGGGATGCTCTTAGAGATATTTCCAAAGCTGTGATGCAAACTAAGAAATGACAGCAAATTCAGAATTATGGCTGAAAGCCTGACTGCTGCTGCTTAATGACTGGGAAATTTTCTGTATTTTCTCAGTTTAACTAGAGAACAAATAAGGTCTTTTTCCTTTTCCAAAAGCTTCACATCAAGCAGTTGACTAAAACCAATTATTCTAAGGAGGAGTTAAAACAATAAGCCCTTTCATCAAGGATGCTCATTACACTAAGTACGACAATTATATGAAGACTGCAACATGTTTGGTTTTGGTTTTCTTTTTGTCCTCTCAGAAAGGCAACAAAGAATCTGTTTTGGAAAGACACTGTAAATAATTAAATCACAGAAATTTTTGTATGGGAGCTTATGCCTTGACAGAAGTAAAAGAATCCACAGGGAAAGCCTATTTGATACCAATTAACAGTCTTACATAGCCTTTTCCTTGTGTTTAGGACATCAGTAATGACTCTTCCATGGGAATTCTGAGGTATTATGATTTCTTCCCTCCTCTCTACCTGACTCACTACCTTCATTAAACTTTCACATCTTGGAGACAAAGAGCTCTCTTCAAAATTGACTGGTCATCACATAAAAAGACCCCTAAACATTAAGGATTTACAGGGACTGACAAAGTCAGGCACATGCACGTTCAGGATTGGAGTGCATGAGTCTTATCTTCTCTGGAAACTGAGCAAAATAACACATCCAAACTCCCAACAAAACTGGGAAAATTGTTTTGACAGATTTTCCAGAACTGCATTCTTCTACATAAAAAGATGAATTGCAAGGCTAGGTTATCTTTAATCACTGCCAACTGCTTGACAGATTCAACTGATGTACATCAGCAAAGTATATACAGGTGTATGTTAACAAATAAAAGAGTATGCACCATGTAGGAAAGAGTGATAAAGCTGTAGTTTAACTCTTAAAAATTACTTTAAACATAACAAATAATAAGAATATGAATAGAGTAAATCCTAGACAAACAATAGTGAACCAAAGCAAGAATTAAGACTGGCCTGTGATCCTACTGAGACTAACCTTCAAAATATGGAGTAAACCAGTAAATCAGAATACATATCAGTTCAGTTAAAATGTAGAAACCAGGAAAGACCATTTAACTTACCATGAAGAAAGAGAAGGATTAAAGCAGTATGCCTTGCCATCAGACATGCTCATTACAGGGATACCATGCTGAGTCAGCAAGATCTGAGAGACAGTTGCATCACTTCCTACAAGTTGAATCAGACCAAAGTGTTTCTTTTGGAGTCTTGCATGACATTCATCATGGTAAAAAATGCTATCCACCATTAATTACCAGTCATAGCAACCAGTGGAAAAAAGTTCACTCAGTGTTACTCTCAAGCACTGATAGGAAGGTCTAGGTATACAAGATAGTGATGGTAAGCACCAGGCTCAGTGCAGTTAGCATTAAAATCACTCTTTTGCAAAATACATTAACAATCTTGATGCTGCAATTTATACAGGACATGGGTTTAACTGGAAACATTCTCCATATCTAGGGGCAACCTTCAGCAATCCTGCCATGTCTTCTGTAATCCAAGAAACCTTTATCTTGCTTTTTCCCGTCAAGCTCTAAAATGCAGCATACTTAGAAAGTGTGCTCTCTAAGAATGTAGTATACAAGTGGGATAGCTGGAATCTCTCATTTCCCAGCATATTTCAGGCCCAGAGTTTGTGCATGTAACTTCTAATGAAGACATTTGCAAACTGCTACTACAATCACTCTAAGTAATTTAGGTTAGTACTGCATGGATTAAAGATAAAATAGAAGCCAATATACTCTGAGACACTGCTTTTTTGTTAATTTGTTTTGTGCCAGATACTGGCAATTACAGAACCTGAAATAACAAATCAGAAAATAATCAGTTGTTGTTCATTGAGACAATATGCGAAGTGCACACAAACTGTTGTAACAGCAGATTTACATTAAATATTTATTGTGTGATCTTCACAAGACTGCATTTTCACATTCAAAAGCACAACAGAATATGATAAGCTACAGAATCTTGTACATGCCCCTTACCCATTGATATTCTCTCCTCAGTTATTTCTACAGTATTTCAACATTGCTAATGACTTCCCTTTATTACACAACAACAAAGGAAACCTATTTGGTTAGGTTTATCAAATTCTGTAAAATTTCAGAATATTGATAAATGGCATTAAGTAGTACAGGTAGGCTCAAAGACTAGTAAATAAATGACCCTTTTTATTACCTGAAAATATTGTTTGCAAAGACTCATCTCTAACAATGGATGTCTGCTTGTGAACATCCCTGCAAAAGACAAAAGGACAAGCTTGCAGTTTACAGACAACTGAAAGCTCAAAAATAATTGACATTATTTGTTTTGCAGATCTTCTATATTTATGAAAAAGCATTTTTTCCTTTTTGGGGGGGAGGGTGGAGAGGGGTGGAGTTTGGTTGTTTAGGTTTTTTGCCATTTTGACATTTTCTCCATTGCTTCAACAAAATTATTTTGGCAAACTCAAAACCCCTTAGGGCAAGACAGAAGTCACTAGCAAAGAACAATTCCTATGGCTTTGCTAAGCAAACACTAAGGAACCAAATAACTCCTTTAGGAGCTCTGAACTGCACAATACATTAGTTTAAATTCAACAAGAACAAACAACTACCGCAGTTTTTGTCTCGGTATCTTGAAGATGGCTAGAGCCTCCTAACTCTGAAACTTTATTGACTAAGTATGATGGAAGGTAGAAGTATCCATATTTCTCCTTTTCCCCCCCCATCCATTCTATATACACAAGTCTATCCTAGGCAGGCCGTTTAAACCAGTAACTATTAGCTGATCCTTTATCTTCCTTCTAGAATCAAATTCAGTATTATCATAGAATCATAGAATGGCTCAGGTTGGAAGGGACCTTAAAGATCATCTAGTTCCAACTCCCCTGCCATGTGCAGGGACACCACATGCACTAGACCAGGTCATCCAGGGCCACATCCAGCCTGGCCTTAAACACTGCCAGGGATGGGGCCTCCACAACCTCTCTGGGAAACCTGTTCCAGTGCCTCACCACCCTTTGGGTAAAGAACCCACTTCTAGTCTCCAGCCTAAATCTCCCCTCCTTCAGCTTGTAGACATCCCCTCGTGTCCTGTTGCAATCAAACCAGGAGAAAAGTCTCTTTCCTTCTGCCTTATAATCCCCTTTCTGGACTGTCCCAGAAGAGAGAAGAAACAGGATTCAAGCCCTGCCTAGCTGACTCTTCATACTGTACCAAAAGTGGACTTGTGTTCAGACCTGTTGTGGTTTAAGCCTAAGTTTCAACAGCACTGCATCGCCACAATTGAGCTCCCTATAAAGACCAGCACAGCCAGCTACTTACCAAACAGAGAGCGTAGCAGCAGTGGTGAGAGCCATGACATAAGAACCTGTGCAATGTAGGGTGGAAATGGGTGTATTCAATACTATAGGAGGAAGAAGGCGACGACCACAAGCTGAAAATACCGACAACGTTCGCTTCTCACAGGCTACACTTACAATCTCACTAAAAAATAACAAATCAAAAAGAAACATTTACTGTTTGTCAAATGTGAGTGGCATAAAACCAGACTGATTTCTTAAGTTATTATACAACTTGGGCTAATTCTCCAAAAGGTAACTATTACAGCTTTAAAAAGCTACCTTGGCTACTAAAAGGAAAAGTCAGTAATTAGACAGATTACATATATATACACATATATATATATCTCTAGACAGAAATATAGGTGTATGCCGTGCCTCTTTAATTTGATTATAAGTATGAAGGTCTAAGGAGAGGGGCAAGAGAAGGTTTGGAAGCAGAGACAGTATGTTTTATCAAACCAAAGGGCATAGTTGGCTCTTCTTCACACCTGGACACAGCTCGAGCTTCAGAAATATACTTGCAATTTAGACCCAGAAAAAATAGCAAAAGAATTAGGGAAATATTTCTACATCACAAAAAAATCCTGTTTCAAATTTTTCATTCTTTAGTAACTTACTGCAGAGCACTTACACTTGGAGTAAAACTGCTCTTAAAACTAAGAAGCAGTACCTCTTTTTATCCACAAAATTTTTATTACAAAATATTGTGTAAAATTAAGAATGAGGGTAATAAAACCAGCAAATAGCAGTAGTCAACAGAATTAAGTCAGACTCTCTACAAAAAGCTCCACAGGATGATAGTTTAAAAGCATCAACGCACTAGATCAGGTTAGCTAGAAGAGAACATCAAGAAGACATCTTGACCCGAGCCCGAAGAATAACAAAAATCACTAGCAGAAGTGATCCAGTTAATATCTTTTCTAAATTAGTAGATAAAAATACCTTCAAAGCTTGTATTTGTAAATATGTGGGTTTAGGAGTAACTAAACTTTCTGTGAAATATACTTTTGTATCCCTACAAATGTTTTCTGACCTTTGGGACTCTCTTCCTCCAAAATATGCTCTTACCAGCTTCCTGCTGCAGTCAGAATCCGACTGGTGAGGACTGTCTCCCATTCCTTTCCTTCTCGATTACATTTTAACCTGCTCAACTTTGAACCTCCCACTGTGGTCATTTCATTCTCCACTTCAAGGTACATTGATGGATCTGAACTTACCTGAAATATAAAAAAATAAATATTTTTTGGAAGAGGAAAAGATCTATTCATAAAAGCAGCAACTACCATTAGATTTAAAACAATGACATCTTTCAGAAGAGATCTAAGTATGCCACACCGTTTAAAGTGGCTTCAAAATATGCTGTGGTATTTCAAAAGAAGCAGACCTCTGAAAATCAGTAGTGGCTGGAACACAAAATTTCTTTGTATTTGGAGCATAGAAATAAAGAAAAATTGTGGTAGTCTGTGCTTCCTAATTAAGGGCACAGGATCAAAGTCTAGATGTGCCCAGTCTCCCTACAATCTTGCAATTAGAACCAGAGTGCTGCAGCCTAAATGTGCAGAAAAATTCTGTCATAAATACCTGAAGTAATGCTATTTGCCACTCTCTTCAGATGTAGAGCACCTCCAGAGAGCTCTGAAAACACTTGTGGTTTTTTGTTTTTGTTTTTCTTTTCAGCTGTATACTGCCAGCACAATTCTAATAACAATGCAGCAGTTACTCCCAACAGAGACTCTTATCTTTATGACACACTTTGGTTAACTAAGAGGAGGGACCAGAAGAATTCCTCTTTGAAGTTTAGCTAGTTCAGAAGTGTCCTATTTTTAGCTGATTTGCCATTAACATTTCTAATACAAACATATGAGAAATACCATCTATCTTGCTCAAACAAATACACGTATTCCAACATTAAGTTACCAAAGGATATGAGTATTTTAAGTATTTTTTCCCCTTACAGTCCACTTACTTGTAAAGTAAACGATTTCTGTGGGATTGGGGTTGGCAGTTTAAGTGCTAATGCTGGTGCAGAGATGCAAGCAACATCCTTGTCAGAGGACAGAGCAGCTGGGGACTGGGGAAAAAAAACCCAAAATTGCAAAAGCAGTTAGATTTTTCCATTAAGAAAAGTTAAACCTGAAGATATTCTATAATATAGATTGACTTCAAAAGAGAAACCTTTCTAAATTCCATATGATGCCAGTTGCAAATACTGATATTTTTCTAATTAGTTGTATGAATACAAGTTTTTAACATAGCTTCCAAGATTTAAAAAGCCAAAACTACATGTGATGTGGATTTTTGTGGTGGGTTTGGGTTTATTTATTTAATACTTCCCTCCCCTTTTTCAGCTGCAACAATTTAATGGAGGTTCTGGAATCTACATGGAAAAGCTAAGCTCCAAATAACCAAAACCAGCAGGATCTATATGCCCTAAAATGATGGAAACTAACGGAACTACCATTCCATGGTTCCTAGGAAATTCAGAACCATTTAAGTCATTATATCCAAGTCATTCTCTTGTGCTTGGGCCACTCTCTATCAAAGTACACCAAAAACCAACGGTACTTCATTTTATTCTATGCAGTCATTTGGCAGGCTAGCACTGCTTGGTATGCTGGTACCATTTAGTAAGCAGCTGTAGACTTACATAAAGGATGGACATATTTGCCACACTATGTGCATCTGCTTTCTATAACCTTAAATTTTAAAAAGATTAATTTTAGATGCAAAGAAGAGGGATGGCTAAAAATTCTGAGGGACTGATACTAATCACATTTCCCTAACTTGGTGGAACAAGTCAACATTGGACTGACTTTATTAAATGAACATAGAAAGCCACAATGAATCTTATTTATTTCACCTGAACAGTTAAAGTTACTGGTACAAGTCTGGAGTCTTTTCGAGGCCTTCCTTTTTTCTTCTTTTCTACCGTTTCTCCCTCAAGTTCCAGTTTCCGTTTGGGTGCACTGAGTGGTTTAGCAGCTGGAATCTTTTCTTCACTGTCACTGCTGCTCTCTAGAATATCCTTGGGCTTGTTGTCTTTAATTAAATTCTGATCCTTCAGTCTGAGCAAGATAAAAACATGTATTTCACATTTTCTATAAGCTGATTCCAAAAGCTGACACAGACTATATGCACTGCATTCTTGCAGGAAAAACAAAAGGACACTTTCTTAGTCTTGTTTGAGCATACTTCAAAATGCACACAGGCAAGAGGAAGCTGAAGAGGTATAGCAAATCCTCCACAAAAGTGAAATGTGCAGTATCTATATATCTATATATAAAGATATATATGTTGATCAGATATAGTCTCTCCTTTAAAAAAATCAATCAAACTAGCAGTTAGCAACTGGGTAAAGCTGTAAATAACTTCATTTTAGCATTCAGTTCCAACTACAATCAGATCTCTTTCCCTGAGTTGATACAAATAATTCAGCACTCTGTAAGATGCAAGAGTAGTTCATCTCTTCCTCTCCAACAGATATTACATTTTCTGCTTACTCATGCAGAACTTCATTTGTCATTCTGTTGTCTATCCTCAAAAGTTATCCTATTCAGTTCTGACTACTGCAAGATGCATATCTGCATACAAATGACCTCACTGCTCCATTTTCCATTTCAGGAATACAATAAAACTAAAGGAGACAAAGTACAAAACCCTGTGAACTCTTCTGTTAATCATTATATCCTAAAATAGGTCATTTAATCATACTCTTCCATTCCCTCCAATGGCTGGTTAACTCATTTTCTGCCATTTACTCCATAACCGCTTGACTTCCTAGGAATATCTTGTATAATCCAACTCTTTTTTCTATGGCATCTGAATTATGCCAAACAATACACTTTTATCCATACTTTTTAGACACATTAGAAGCAATTATGAGAGTAATTTAGTACATCTTTCTTCTGCATCATATGGTTAAGCTCTTTGACATAAAAATATTGAGGTATCCATTAAAACCACATTTTATTGATAATAGATTGGGGAACTACATATTTCTCTCTCAAGATTGCTTTTTTTTTTATCATTTGTTTTGGTGAAGCAGGAATACTTTATGCCATGACACATTATGTCACAAACCCCAAAGCTTCTTAAAATCACGTGGATCCAGAGCCAAACCCCCCAAAGTGTTTACTCTGCATGCCTTCAAGGCATAAAACTGAGATACAACTGCAGCTATTATGATGATAGGCTGTCTCCAGACATGTATGGTAATTTATCTTCAAGTGGAATCTCACTCTTGTACAGAGATGCAGGCTGGCTATTTTTGTCTTCTAAGGAGCACAGACTGCATGCAGCCACACATGGAGGAACGTGCACACAGCCTCCAGTAACACTAGTTTTAACTCAGAATATTTTGAAGAGTCTATTTGATCCCAAGTGCCAGAGACAAATGTACAAAGGGATAATGATAGCAAAGAATTTACCTATTCACTGCTGTCCCCTTCCAGTTGTGGAAGAGACTCAGAACAATTTCTAGAGTGCCTGCACCATGACATCCATATCACAGAGAATCAGCATTTTAACTCTCTCTGCATTACATTTTTTCCCCATCCTCCAGGCTATGTCTTACCTGTCCACAACAGTCTGATTTGTATTTGTTACTACAGCAGTCCCTGAGGTGGCTTTGGATCGTTCTGTAAATCTAGAATCAAAAGCTTTCATAGGTTCAATCTTGGATGGAGTTGTCAACACAGAGGAAGATGATGCAGGAGGAGCAGTTGAGGCAGAGGTAGCATTTGCACTGTCAATAAGAGACAGGAAAACAAGGTTTGAAAGAAATTTAGCATTGGTAACCTGTATGACTCGTAACAACTAGCTACCATTCATTATAGTGGCTAGAAATCATATGGAAAGCCTTTCACTCAAGCACACAGATGAATTAACGATACACTTTTTCCCCTTTCATGCATCAGTATCTTGCAAGCTTTGCCTACTCTCAAAAGCAGTTTCTGATACATCTCAGAGCTAAGAGCTTCACGTGGCCACATATGATATACCTAGATGACAAGACTCATTCATTCATTAGGTATTTTTAATTCACAAATGAAATGGTACTTCCATCTGGCACTTACACGCCCAAAGGGAAAGGACACTATTTTAAATAACGAGTGAAGTTCCTAGTTTTACCCCTTGTTCAGCTTACCAAATACTTTCCATTACAAGATTATATTTCACTGTTTATTGATCAAACAATTTGGGCTGAAACAATTCATGCCAGGTTTTGACTTTGTTGTTGAAGAATCCAAAGTAATTATTAGGCCTTTCCAAGCATAACTCTAAGGCAAAGGAATGTGTTTTCCCCACACTAAAGCATTCCAGGGATCTGTTATTTCAATAGCTGTTTACTTTAGAGATTTTTCAATTCATTCAGGGAATGAATTGAAAGAAAGAATGCCTCTAAGATAACTAATGTTTGTACTAAAAAGCTGTTAGAAGTCCAATTTCCAAAGAAAAGGAGACTGAATAGTTTCATCTGTCAATCATTTCTCATAATCTACCCACTCAGTTTTTCATCTGTTGCTGTTTTCAGCTACTCTGGTGGAACAGTAGAGGTTCCACTGACATGGTACTCTTAAAAATGCTATAAAAACACACTGAGCAGATGAAATCAAGCCAGCATTACCACTGAGGGAAAAGCAAGTCCAATTTAGTTATTCCATAATTTGAAAGAAACACTGGCCAGTCAGCATATGTGCATTGCCAAGTCTATGTCACTGTGCTCTGATGGGTTTGTAGTACAGGGAAGAAGTATTACTATGTTTGAAAAGAGGAGATCTACAGGACAGACTTTGATGGAAAAGAGGTTTCATTACTTCCACTGCTGAAAAACCTTCTGCTACTTACTAATAGCAACCTAGTATCTATAAGCAAGCCAGTTTGTTAGAGCATTAGCAATCAACTGTGTACCCCATTATACTGAAGTTCACTTCCAGAACTACCCACACGGATTTATTCACTACTGATTTATCACTATTGAAAGTTACCAAACGCTAATAAAATCTTGATGTTTTCAGGAACGTTGGATTCTTGAAGTTTTGGAGTAAGGAAACCACTTCAGTAATTGTTTGATTACAGAACTGTAAACAAGAATTAAAAACTATACAGAGTCATAAAAGTGAAAAACAAAGCTGCAAATACTGACCTATCTTTATTGGCTGCATCATCTGTTGGTTTTATACTGGCTGCTGTTGGCTCTACAGAAGGCTTTGAAGTATTAAGGGAATTTGCTGCGTGAGAATCTAATGACATGAGGTGCTGGTTGCTTTGAGAAGACATCATTGAGCCAGACAGAGATCCAGATATTGGGATGCTATTGAAAAATGCTGTGGAAAAATCCCTAAACAAAAAGACAAATCACAAATATATTTCGCAAAAACCACTTGAAAATAACTGAAAGAGAGTAATTTTAACTAAGCTATTTATTCCATTCTTTCATTCTCCACGTGTAGATACTCATATACCACCTAAATAAACCACCAACACCTAACTTGCCAGAGTCATTTCTCACACACAAAGGAGGCTAAAGCCAGTATTAACGTAGAACCTGCAATACCTTACTGTTCACTACAACAGCAGGCAATGGGAATTAGTCTTATCTATTAGAAGTGAGATCTTACAGCTAAGAAACATAGGTTGAAACCATATTCCGTAAATATACACAAGGTGTTTCCAGCAAGTGTTTTAAGATGCCATAAGATGAAAATAAGCCAGAATTCTGAGTTTACTTCAGAGAAAAAAAAATATAAAAAGGTAAAGAAGAATTGTAAAGACAACTTCCAAACATACCCAGTGTCCAGCTGAGCTATGCAGAGAGGCGTGATCCTTCTCCGACCATCTGCTGTTCGTGTTTCAACTTGTTTTTTTAAGAGATTCTGTTGGGAAATATATTTCATTGCCATTTCTGATAAATAGGAAATGTTGGGGTTTTTTTTTACCACCCCCCCAACTGAGAATAATAGGTGTGTTAAGGATGTTCCTTAATTAAAAATCTGTTAACAACATTTTTGTCCAGATTTTCTTTGAACCATGCTGTTACTGCATAAACAGAATCAATCTACATTTTGATTAATGCAAGTGTATTTCAATACCACAACTTTTTTTTTTTTTTTTTTACCAATACTATCTGTTTCTGAAATAGGAGGTCATATAGTAGAAAGAACAATAGAATTCTGGTTCTGATTACTGCTCTCAGGCTGTACCATAACATACATTCTTTTCAATTTAAACACACATTTCCATTTCTGATTCTATTAATCTATAGAAAATGCATTTGTGGAGAATGTAATCTGTTCTCCATATTAAAGAGTCAAGTCAAAAACTTTTCTCATTTGTGCAGATTGTTAAAAAGATTAAAAGTTCTGTCCTGTGCTTAGGAGAGAATAATGCTTTTAGCCTCCTTCACTGAGAAACTGAAGCACAGTTGTACAGTTTGTCTTATTAGCTACCTTTGGTTTCCTTTCCACACACCAAGAATTTAGCAGCCTTCATAGAAATATTCACGTGCCTTATTCCACATAGGTTTATTTCTGCTTAAAAGCATTTTAACTTTTCAGCAAGTCCCAGTAATGTTAACTGGACCATTCACAGGCTGAAAGGTGTTACTCAACACAAATAAGCAGAAATTTTTTTTATCATAAGCAGTTTGATATTTATCAGCTTAGTACTTGGCACTCTGAAGTGACTATCCAAGAACACCCACCTTTCTAATGTCCTCCAAACTCTCCCCATTAACCATGCTTGCCACTTTGGGAGCTGCTGTTGCAGTCCCGGATGCTTCCCCAATGGATGTGTTCTTCTGCTCCACCTGCTGCTGTTGCTGTCTCTGTTGGTACTTGAGCATCTCTGGATTCTCAATAATGGTTGTAGATAACTGAGCTTCAGTCATTATGGCTAGGCTTTTACCATAAGTGGACTGATGAATGTTACTCTGCAGGCATTAAATATGTATCAGACACACAGAGTGACTTACAACTGCTAGTGACACATCACTAGGTACAATGTAATGCAAACATACAAATCTAATCAAATCACAGAATGTCAGGGGTTGGAAGGGACCTTGAAAGATATCTAGTCCAGCCCCCCTGCCAGAGCAGGATTCTTCTCCCTAACCAGGAATCGAACACAGGCCCCTATGGTGAGAGCACCAAATCCTAACCACTAGACCAATCAGTTGACCCAAAGGATAGTACTTTGGAAAACACAGACAAAAGGCATTGGAAACCTGGATTAATCCAGTAATTAACCACACAAACACCTTCACTCCCATTAGCTCAATATTGCATCCAATTAAGTAGAAAAAGTGTAATTAGACGAATCTCTCTTCCCATAAGTATTAACCTAGCCCTACAAAACACAGTGTTATGTTTCTTGGGTGACTACACTTCACCTTTAAGCAAAAAGTCAACAAGATCAAGCTTTAAAAAGGCACACCAATTTCAGTTACTTTTTTTTCAAGTTTAAGAAAACTTACTATCATTTCCCAAACCTCTTAACCAGCATATGGGACTAGCAGCATCTTTAATGAGACTGACATGAGGTAGACTCTTCACTCCATAGATAGCTTCATTATTACTGTGTCACTGTGTGTAGAAGTTCCACCTCAGTAAGTTCATTTTCCTTATGTTTTATAATTATGGAAGTTAATGCTTTTCAGCTGGTCCTTGGTTTCACAGAAGGCTAGCCAAGTGTAAAGAGGATAAATTATTTCCCCGGAAGTACAGACAAATTCAGTAATAGAACCAAGACTGAAATTGGTTTATGCCTCTCAGTTCTGTGTGTTACCAGCTGCTGCTTCCCAGCTTATCTAGAACACCAGATAAAAACCACACAACTATGTAAAATGGGTTTAAAACTACTGAGTTTTCTTATGTAATGCAAGAATATAACTAGGTTTTTTTGTATTTGATTGTTCTGCAACATTATCCATGTCTGGACAATGCAGACAGTAAGAAAGCTGTGAACAAAAGCACTGAGTAGATGGAAGAAGTACATCTGTTATATTCATGTTTACTGCAAACAATTTTCTCCCATCTCAAATCTAGCTTGACATTTAGCTACAATCTGCAAACAGGGGTTCAAGGATGTTACCAAGGTATCCAGCAGCCCCAAAAAAGACAAGAAATTGGTATTTCTTAATTTTTCAATACTTTCTTTTTTTTGCAGTTTTCTGTTCAGTTTCTTCATAATGCTGAAGGTCCCTGTCCACAAGGCAAGCTGAATCTGCACATGCCTGTCTCATTCACCTGATGTACAGATACTGTATGCATCACCCACTCTTACTTTAACTGACTCCAGTTCCATCTGCAGACAATTGTCTTCTGACAGAAGGTCTCTGTTTCTGGACTCTGTTTGCTGCAGCTGTGTCTCCAGTTCAGCTTCACACTCTCGACTCCTTTCTTGGAATTCATGCAATTCCTCCTGCATATTCTCAGCACACTGCTTGTATTTCACAGGCAGCTCTTTCCAGTATCTGGTTTCCTCTTCCACTGTGCTGAAATGATGTCCTTCTGAGTCTTCCATGACAAGTCCTCAAAGTTTAAGTCTCCTGCTTCACTTTTTCACCCCAGGAAGGGCTGTGCCTCATCAAAGCAACCCTCTTCTCCTCTATGGGCAGGAAGGGCGCTCCTCCAGGCGAGGCAACCCTAGAACGCTAGAATGCTCTCTGTGTCATTTGTACACCTGTGGTGGGTTTCTGTGGCAGAGTTTTGCAGCAGAGGGTAAGGGGAATACAGCAGTGGCTCCTGTGAGAAGCTGCTAGAAGCTTCCTCGGCTCCAAATCATAGAATCATAGAATCACAGAATCATAGAATCATAGAATGGCTCAGGTTGAAAGGGACCTTAAAGATCATCTAGTTCCAATCCCCCTGCCATGAGCAGGGATGCCACATCCAGCCTGGCCTTAAACTGTCAGGGATGGGGCCTCCACAACCTCTCTGGGAAACCTGTTCCAGTGCCTCACCACCCTTTGGGTAAAGCACCCCCTTGTAATCTCCAGCCTAAATCTCCCCTCCTTCAGCTTGTAGACATTCCCTCGTGTCCTGTTGCAATCAGACCAGGAGAAAAGTCTCTCTCCTTCTGCCTTATAATCCCCTTTCAGGTACTGAAAGGCTGCTATAAGGTCCCCTCTAAGCCTTCTCTTCTCCAGGCTGAACAACCCCAATTCCTTCAGCCTGTCCTCGTAGGGGAGGTGCTGCAGTCCTTTGATCATCTTTGTGGCCCTCCTCTGGACCCACTCCAAGAGGTCCACATCTTTTTTATGCTGAGGAGCCCAGAACCGTACACAATACTCCAGGTGGGGCCTCACGAGGGCAGAATAGAGAGGAAGAATCACCTCCTTAGACCTGCTGGTCATGCCTCTCCTGATGCACCCCAGGACACTGTTAGCCTTCTGAGCTGCGAGTACACATTGCCAGCTCATGCCCAGCTTTTCGTCTATCATGACCCCCAAGTCCTTCTCTACACGGCTGTTCTCAACGAGTTCTTCTCCCAGCCTATACTCATATCTTGGGTTGCTCCTACCCAGATGCAGGACCTTACACTTGGACTTGTTGAATTTCATTTGATTCTCACAAGCCCACTTTTCAAGCCTGTCCAGGTCCCTGTGGATGGCATCTCGCCCCTCTGGCGTGTCAACCACACCACTCAGCTTGGTGTCATCTGCAAACTTGCTGAGGGTGCACTCAATACCTCTGTCCAAGTCATTAATAAAGACATTGAAGAGCACCGGTCCCAAGACAGAACCCTGAGGGACACCACTCGTCACTGGCCTCCACCTAGACAAGGAGCCATTGACCACAACCTTCTGACTGCATCCATTCAGCCAGTTTCTTATCTACTGGATGGTTCACCCATCAAATCCATATTTCTTCAATTTTGAGATAAGGATATCATGTGGAACTGTATCAAAGGCTTTACAAAAGTCCAGGTAGATGACATCAACCATTGCAGTTGCTCGATCATAGAAGTCTATCACATTGGTCAGGCACAACTTGCCCTTAGTGAACCCACGTTGGCTTCTTCGAATTACCTCTTTGTCTTGCATGTGCCTTACCATCACTTCCATGACAATGCACTCCATGATCTTCCCAGGCACAGAGGTGAGGCTCACGGGCCTATAGTTCCCGTGGTCTTCCTTTCTACCCTTTTTAAAAACGGGGAGTGATGTTACCCTTCCTCCAGTCACTCGGGACTTCACCTGACCTCCACGACTTGTCAAATATGAGGGAGAGTGGGCCTGCAACTACATCAGCCGGTTCCCTCAGGACCCTAGGATGTATGTCATCAGGGCCCATAGACTTGTTCTTATCAAGTCTCATTAGGTGATCCCGAACCTGCTCTTCACTCACAGTGGGAGGCTCTTCATTCGTGGAACACTCACCTAGGGCTACCAAATCACGGTTGATGCAGGAGGCTTGGCTGCCAGTAAAGACTGAAACGAAGAACTCGTTGAGTAGCTCAGCCTCCTCCATATCCATTGTGACTAATTTTCTTTCCTTATTTGGCAGAGTGGGAACACTCACCCTGACTTTCCTTTTCTGGTTAATATATTTGTAGAACCCTTTTTTATTGTTTTTTGCATCCCTTGCCAAGTTCAGCTCCATCTGTGCTTTGTCTGTCCTGATTCCATCCCTACACTTTGTAACCATTTCCCTGTACTCTCCCCAGGCCACTTGACCCTGCTTCCACTGCCTGTGCATTTCCTTCTTGTGCCACAGTTTTAGAAGCAGGTCCTTGCTCAGACACTCCGGTCTCCTTCCTGCCCTGCTCGATTTCTTGCACAGAGGAATGGAAAGCTCTTGTGCTCTGAGAAGAGTGTGCTTAAAGAACTGCCAGCTCTGATGGGTTCCCATATCCCTAAGGACAGTTTCCCAGGGGACCTCACCCATTAAGTCCCTCAGCAGCTGGAAATTCGCCTTCCTGAAGTTCAAAGTCCGGACTTTGCTCTGTGCCGTGCCTACATTTCTAGAGATTTCTAGGGCATGCCTCTGGCCAAATGGATGTTTTCCAAATAGACTTTCTTTCCAGAAATAGAAACTAATATCACAAATTCATTTCATGACTACTTTTAAAAATGATTTGTAAAGTAGACAAGAACACATTCTTCTGTAAGATGGACATCAAGTCACTACACACTTCTGTAAAGAGTCCAATACTTTAATTGATTCAATGCGTCCCTCAAATGTAACCATAGAGCCTCTCAGTGCTTACTGTACCTTTTCCTCCTCACTGAGTGGATCTCCAAGTTCATCCTGGGAAAAGTCCAAAAATGCCACAGATCCATCCATGGAACACACCAGGATACCAAGTCCGTTAAGGGTCCTGAAGGAAACAAAGGTACATCTTTGTTTTCAACCTCTGTCATTGATGCCAAGGGGCAACACAATATATTGCTTGATAAAAATGTTAGAATAAGATTTATTATCACAGCAACTACTGATGGAAACAAAGAAGTAGGACAGCAAGGAGATAGGGTGGTGGAGAGCAGGTGTCAGTGTGCTGACATTCCTTTGGAGACTGCACACGGGAAGGTGACATTAGAACAGATTTACTTATGGCACTAACAGCACTGTGAAAACCTTTCTGTAAGAGTAGAACTATAGAATAGTGTGCACAGTGAAAAATGAGAGGAAATGAGAAATATATTTGCTTCAAAAGATGTACAAAATTTGTGTGCTAATGGAACTGGGTAAGAAAGGGGCCTTCAGCAGATGAGTGATCAATACACTTCTTTTAAAAGCACTACAAACTGCTGTTTGGGGCCCAAGGAAGATGAAGCTTCATCATGCATGGGAAATAAGTAACTACCTGAAGTGACAGCAATAAAAAGAAAGTAAGATATGCATCTGAGTGGTCCAAAAATCTCTGTACTAGGCAAGAACATATTTGATTTTGCTATTGTTCATTATCTGGGTTTTTAAGTACACATGCTTGTATGTGGAGATATATTGGGGGGTGTCAAAAGGTTTTTCTTGATAGAAGGGAGACAGGAGAACCTACACATTCTGGTCTTAATGGAATTATAACCTTCCATATATAACCTACCACTGCACATCTGTAAAAAACATTGGAAGAATTTTGACTGCCAACCTGGTAACTTCCAGCCAGAGCTCACAGAGACAGTGACATAGTGGTTTACAGATGGCTTGTTAAAGAGAACGGAAAAGGAAAGGGAATCAGGCAGAACTCTGAAGTCCTATCCCAGTTAGTCCAGAAAGGCTTAAAAATGTATTACATGCATCATGGCTATAGCTGTTTGAAAATTCTGATAGCATGACATCCAGAGAAGCTGGCCTCAGCACCACAAAACTAAGTTAACCAGCACTACTCCAAGTAGTGATAAAATGTTTAGAAGTTCCTTCTTGCTTAGACAAAATTGCTGAGCTCCTATTGATCTCTGGATCCAAGCAACTGTTCCATGAAAATATAATGTTCAGATATTATGATGATGGATCCAAGTATAAAACTCCAAAATAGAAATGACACAGCTCTAACAATTTAATAGTACTGGATCTCCCTGAATTTACTCAGTCTGTTTTCAGAACAGACATGTTCCCATGTTTATGGGAACATTCCATATTTTTGACATGTTAGCCATATATGTCAATTTGTAAACAGGATATAAAATAAGTTTCCTGATGGCCCTGTGTCTCAAATATCCAAAGAAACCATTTCCTCAGAACTGCAAATGTTAACCAACTATTACTACTGATGACTTTATGCCACAAAAAATGCACTAATTGCAGAGGGCGAAATAAACACTACAGGAAAACGAAACTATTCAAAGCTATTGTACTACAACAATAGCAGAACTCCTCATGAAATATTCCACTTATTGGCTTTTAGTCTTAATCTACTAATGAAAGAAAAATGTTCTGGTTTTGAAAACTTTTGTTGTGCTTCACTGAGCTTCATGGCAAAATCCACGTGGCACACAAACCAGGAAGTTATACAACTTTAAAAAGCTTTAAAATTTACACCATAAAACCACCAAGATTCTCACAGCTATTAAGGTATAATTTTGAAAGTTAGGAAGTGCTAGAATTAAGATAACCTACATAAACAGCTGTGTGCCTAGCACAAAAGAAATGTTAAGTCTTTTCTTGTACAGAACACTTTGTAAATCAACTGATGTATAGGTGCAGAGCATTTTTTAAATACCATTTACTGAGTGGTCTCAGTTTTCTCCCTTATTATTCAAGTATTTTACTGCATCATGTTCTAAGTACATTAATTTTTATTCAGTTTTAATGTTACACAATCTCAAGTGACCACATGCTAGTTGTTAATGTTACTACCAAAGATGATGTAGCAGAACCAAAACCTTCAGGAACTAATTAGTTGTGTTTCAACAGCTGTAGTCTGCACTCTTTTAAGGAATTTTCAGTTAATGTGTATACCCAAAGTTGATAGCCACACTTTGGCTTTTGTAACAAACAGCAGAAATCAACTTACCAGGAGATGTCCATGATGGACTTGTCAAACAGCTCATGTATGACAACTAAAGGTCGTTTCAGACACGTGAGCTTAAAACAGAAGAAACAACACTCAGAAATCTAGAAGTTCTACACTACCACACTAATATTCTCTTGTTCACCAAACAAGATCTGGCCAGGAGACAGCTGTATGCCTGGTAGTGTGTATCTGACACACCTCATTACCCATTCCACTACCAGCACAGAAAAGCTTTGGAGAAGAATAGCTGACATGCAACTCTCCCCTCCCTTCAGAAACACAGACTGAACTTCTTAATCAGCTTTGCCTTTACTTCACAGTCTCTAGACACTCTCTACCACTCAAAAAGTAATTCTGCAGATGCTAAAGGCAGCTTCTATTCTAAGCTTTACCAAGATAAGGATGTTGCAAATTGTCAGCACAAGAGGAAGACAGAAAACAGAATAGGTTTCCATGTCCTCACTCAGTATACTTGTCTAAATCAGTGAAGTCTATCAAGAGCAAAGGGAATTTGACTCACAAGTATTCTTAAAGATGATTCCTCTACACTTATAAAACTTAATAATAAAGAACTGAATATGAACATTCCCAGGAACCTGTTCTAAATAATGTTAAACCAATGGACAATATCTATAGTATAAAGCACAACCGAAATGAAGCAAAAGACAATGTGGTCTAGGGTGTTTCATGCTCATAGGTTCACAGATATGGCACAGTAGTCATCTTCAGTAGTTATATTCCCATAGGTCTGTTTTGTACAGGTCTATTGTATCTATTCAACTCTTCACAGCAAAGACTGCTTATGATTTTGCACCTCCCTAATATCTACTATAACCTTAACAGGCACCCTAAATGAAATCATAGTATAAATAGAAAGTAAAATATACTGAGTGCGATACTTTGATATGGGCATGCACTGGTAGCATTGCCAGAAAGATTTACTGCTATGCATTTAGCGATCGATGGATAAATATCACACCGGAAGCTATAAATAGTAGATTGCAGTTAGCAGTTGGTGTGTTCTGGCACTTGTTCTCATCACAAACCTTTACAAATCAGTTAAATTTATTCCTTGTCCTTTACAGTTGCCAAACAACCCATACTGAATTTATAAATGTGAGAAGAGCTACACTTCTCTTAGCCAGATTAACAATTTTAGTTTAGATTTTAAAGTAAAACCCAACCTAGATATTGAAAACTTGAAAGTATACTTAAAAAGCTCATTCACTTTCGTATTCCTATTAGGAGCAAAGACAGAAGCCAGGGACTGAAGCCAGAACAAAGCAGAAAGATGAGCCATATATATAATCAGAAACAGCTATCCTGTGCCTGCTGCATGCTTCTGACATCCATGAAAGACAGACTAATAAAGCTATACTCTTAAGAATGATTAATGGATAGGTGGGCTAAACATGGAGAAACAGTAAAGTCTTATTCTTAAGAGACTCACATGGAGAATGAGTAAAAGACAAAGAAAGAAAAATAGGACTGAATCATGTTTTTAACTGTGGCAACATTATTTCCCTTAACAGTTCCTGCCCCTTACCATGGCAACATACTCTGCCACTGGCTCCTAGCTGCTCTTGGCTTTAGAGAAATGACCTAATACCAATCCACTTCCTTCCCCCCAGCTACTCCTGTAACAAGAGAGGAAAGAAAACCTCAACATAACTCTAAATACGAGACCTAATGCTGCACACATGACCTTTGTGCTAAACTCCCAAGCTATCCAAATGACCACATTTTTTCAAAGGTAGTGAAAAAAACACTTACCCAGACAGAAAGAGATCGATCCTTACTACCAACAGCACAACAGCAATAGGGACAACTTGACTTGGTGGAGCTCCCGTTCTTTTGTTTCTTCTTGAAGATTTTTGGGTTGAACTTCTGAACAAGAAAAACACCCCAAATTTTATTACAGTAATTACATTTTAGTAGATCTGCTTTAAAAGCAAGTTTTCCGCTTGTGTGAAAAAGCAACATTCATAGGAACAAAGTCCCTACCCAGACTCTCTAAGAAAGAGCACTGACAAACCCACATATACTTTCCCAAGGGTCTTTCTGCATGCCTTAACAGGAACAGCAAAAAATATTAACTCTGCTAGTAATCAGGAACCCAGCAGAAACCTTAGTCACTTTAACCAAGTCACTGAACAGCTAAGAAATCTAGTGTTTGGCATTCCTAAACACACTCCTGTACTCCCCTTTCTTATGTTGTTCATTTATGCCCAGTTCTCTTATCACAAGTGCAGGCTGATTGCTTCCAACACGTAAAGCTGACATTTTTTAATCACCACCATGCATTTGCTTTATTAATCTTGGTACCTATCTTCACCTCTTGTCCTATTTATGCATAAAATTACCAAAACTCCCACACTACAAGTTTACTTTAGGGATAAATTACTATCACTCACTCACCACTACTGTAACCGCCTTCCGATGCCCTACAAAATCCATGTTGGTTTTCCATCCATCTCTCTCAATGATCTGAGCAGTAGGTCCAGAATTATTCATGGCATGAGCAGAAACAAGATAGTGACCATCAGGTGACCAGCTAAGACGCAACACATGAGTAGTTCCTCCACACTGACAAAAAAACCCAACAAACATACTAGAGCTATAAAAGTGTTTGGTAAACAAAGGATTTTTATTAACAACTATTTAAACTTCAGATTTTGGGAATATGATTACAAAGTAAGTTTTCTGTGAAAATAAAAGAATGACATTATGTACAATCCTCAGCACTCCAGCCATGTTTATACAAGTGATCTACTGTAACTTACCAAGGCCTTATGAAGGGAAGGAAAAGGAACCCAGAGAACTTTTTAAAAAGGAACAAAAAAACTTCAGTCTGTTTGGATACTGTATCCTCAGTATTCATCTCAGTCCTAGTCAGTGACAGGGCCGCAGCATAGCAACTGCTAATAATGAGATTTCAGCTTGCAACACCGGCTCATACATGAATATAGGCATTTACAGCCTATTGAGAAGAGCAATTGCACTAATCACAATACCATAAAATCATTGCAAAACACTCCACTCACTAAACACACCAGTTTCTCTCCCCAGAAATTTGATCACTTGATCAAAGTCATCACATAACAGCCCTATGATACCAGACTAAAGATCTCTCCCAAGTTCTTACATTGTTTCTGATAATGGCCAATAGATGATGCATAGGGAAGAACATAAGAGTAATGTAATTAATGTGCCAATATTTCCTTGGAATAATTTCTACATTTCCAGGAATTACTTAATTATTTACATAACTTAATTATTTACATATTTGGCATCCACACTATCCAGTGGCAACCAGAGTCTCAATTTGATCATGTGTGAGAAAGTAGCTTCCCCCCTACTTTTGAACCTGCTATCTGATAGTTTCATTTGATTAAGCACTGCTAAATTCACTAGTGTCTGTGCAAAATCAGAGTTATTCTTCTGATTTTCATTCATTCTGTGGGAATTCACTTTGAGTAGTCACACTTTGAGGTACCTCATCAAAGGGTTTTGTGATGCTGGTTTCCAACTGCCAGTCCATGGTCCGCCACACCTTCAAGCTTCTATCATCAGCCTGAGAGGCAATGTATTTTCCCACTGGATCCCAGGTCAGCCCTTTCACCAGGCCAGAATGCCCCTTCAAAGTGGCAAGAATTTCTGTGCATGCAAAAATTAAGAATAGCGAGTGGATACCAATAACTCCTTTAGCACAGACTGCTGAAACAGGATATTAAATATAACTGCCTTTAATGTATTAGCAATAACATATCAAACTGGAACCTGTACTTAAGCTAAGAATGATACATAATAGTAGTAAAGAGAACTCCAGCCAGAATAAGGGGTGCAAAACTCTCTTAAGAAAGAGATCAGAGCATGAATACCAGTAGAGCCCAGGCACATCAGAACAGCACTTCCAAGCTATGGAATGCAGAAGTTTTAACTGGAACTTCAGTTAAATGTTCACCCTTTCCTTGGCACCCTAAGATTATCATAACAAATTCAGCTTTGTGAGCCAAATGTAAACTAAGTCATAGTTGTGACTGAACAGACACACAAGCCTGGCAGACCTGGTGACCTCCTTTCAGTGAGTCTCTTGCTTATCAGTCTGTGAGAGAAGATGCTGAGAGCACTGCACAGGCTACGATAGCCAACCTGAAAGTTTAAAACCTTTGATAGCAGGATGGGAAGCAATGCTAAAATAAATGGCAGTGACCAAGAACCACATAATGAGATTTTTAATCTGCATCAAGTGATATGGGGAGAGGCAGCCAAATAAAGGCACATGCTCCCTAACTGCCACAGACCCTTGCAGGCCAGCTAAAGCTGTCCAGAACATTGGGTGTGCCTGGCAGCACAGTCCCTCAGAAAGGGAGGCCTTGGGATTGTGTGAATTGCCAGCACTGCAGCAATGGAAGAAAGAAAATGGCCACCAAATGCAAGACTTGAGAGCTTCTGCTGTTGTGAGGCTCCCCTGGTTCTTCCTTCCTCCCCTTCATTATGTAAAGTCACATTGCTTATTAAGCAGCCGCATTTAAAATGGGATAATTAAAATTATATCCCTCCAAAAGCAAATGAATGGAAAGTCCTGTAGGTACAAAGACAACAGGAAAAAAAAAAAAAAAAAGCATGTACAGATATAGTCTCAAGCTGAGGTTCTATCTATCTGGGATTTTGCAGAGAAGGTAAAAGAGAAAATAAATGTAATAATGACCTTCATGTAAAATCAGCAGCACAATCTGAATGTAGCTGTCATCTACAGCAGAGTGGAACCCACTGCTCATTGCCATCCAAAGCTGGAAGAAGGACTGACTCACCAGATTGCAAGTGTGTCACCTCAAAAGATAGACAACCATTCCCACATAGAGATTTTCTCAGTCAGCGAAATACACCCATGGATAGCAGAGTCTGTCACAAAGTTTTACATACTTGTATATTTGACATGTAAGAATTCTTACCTGGAAATTTGACTGCATTCCAGATGACAACAGTGTTATCCACACTACAGGATGCTAACCAGGCATCATGGGGAGACCACGCTACATCCATGACATCTGTTTAAAAAAATAAAGTTTCCATTTAAGACATTGATGGTAATCAGAAAATCCAAAAATCTTTTTAAAAAGAACATTTGTGGCAACATTTTTTTCTATCATTGAGAAATGCTTATCATCTCACTAGAGTGGAAGGTAAAAAAGAACACAGCAACGCTCATTGAGTGTGATGGTCTCCAAGTTACCATGTTCAATGGGGAACCAAAAAAAAAACATCAAGGCAGAGAACGCAGTGTTTAGTGATTACCCAAAGTACTCATGCCTGGAAAAAGTACTTTGTCTTGTTTTGAATGAAAGCAACAGTAGCTACTGCAATGCACTTTCTTTATTCCAAACTGATTTCACTCTTGATTTTAATCACAGCTCACGTCAGCAGGAGCAAACTGCATTTGGAATTATCTGGTTTATTAATCTTTTGCTTGCTCTGTAGTTATTTTTTCAAAATAAACATTAATATTCTTTGGCTTACAAAAACTATCTTTCCAACCAGAAGATTATTTGCTGCAAGTGTGAACATTTATTTAAACAAAAATACAGTTTAGCTTCCTTTATTCAGATTCATTTGAAGCTAGCAAGTTGCATAATAAAAGCTTCTTAGTTGCTAACTTTTCTACTATGTAGTTGCAGGAATTTTTCTACTACATTGCTGGAAGTTACTTGTATAAAAATTGGCATTTGATTAAAAAGGACATTTTTCTTCTAGATTTTCATTGTTGGTCTTAAAAGTAATAATTGCCTTGCCACGAAGTAATATATATTTTGAGTGAGAAAATGTGACACTGAGAAACACTATTTTCCAAATACCTGCACATTATGTTCATTCAACACCTTGTAACTTACCCCCTGAATGGCTTCTGAGAATCGACACACACCTCCACTGCTCAACATTAGTAAGTTTGCTACTAGAACCAAACACAGTGCTAGGTCCAATATACCTAATTAAAACAGAAACAGTTACCAACAGAACTACCTCAAGTTCTTCAAACTTTCTTTCTAAAGAAAATCAACTGCATAGTATGTTTCTATTGTATTCAGTTACTCTGACTACCAGTGATTCTGATTCTAGGATTCCTGCAGGAAAACTGAAGAGTCATTTTTTTAATTCCAGTAATTCCAGCTATTAAAAAAATAGCTTCAATAAAATGTACAATTATTATGAATAGCAAAAAATGTAGAACATTTAAGATAACTTTCCAAATCTCATCAGGATGCTTTCTTCAAGAACAGAAGAAAATGCCTCAGCTCCTTGAAAGGAGACTGCCCAGGTAGACACACACTGCAGCCCAAGAGACAGAAGAGACCACATCTCCAGTACCAGTGATGTGGTGGCACAGGTTTCAGCTGTTTACTCACCAGGTAGAGCAATGAGCTTAAAAAAGGCCAGCAGAGGGAAGAAACACTAAAAGATGTGACAGTGTAATCTACTTGAAATAAAACATAAAATCAAGAGGGAAGAAACATGCTTACGCAGCTCGTTTCCACACCATAATCAACTTGTCATCTCCCCCTGAAGCCAGGTAAACTCCATTGTTTGACCACCGCACGCAGTTCACGCAAGCTGAAACGTAGGAAAGAAAGTTTGCAAGATGAAATGTAAGAGTAAGTGGTTCTGGACTGGGGACAAAGTTTGTAATGAGCAAAACTTGACAGGAGACCTTTAGGATTTAAGTGTGCTTTTTCCATTCAAAGCAGTTGCTCTGTCTGCTTCAGATAAATGAGTTGGTACTTATCTTCCAGTAGCAGCTGAGAAACTTCTTTAAAAAAACTTTATTCCTTTTATAAAAGCAGCTCAAAAGTAGCTCAAAAGAAGACAGATGAATACTCGTCTAATGAAGGAAACTGCCTGTGGTAAATGAGGTGGAATTAAGAGGGCAAAGAAAATGGATCTTGAAAAAAAAAAAGAAGATGCATCTTGAAGAAGAGACAGCTTGCTCAGGTAGCCATACTTCTTCTTAATGTAATGTGCAATAAATCCAGAATAATTTAGAACTATAATCAATATCCTTCATAGGTTTCCTTTATACTTATTTCTTCTCTTGCCCTTTACATAAGAGCTCTGCAGTTTCTCAGAATGTGCATTATCAATTACTTTAGGGTCACAGCTGAAAAAAGCTGAGAGATTTCCAAAGGTATCTGTATTTCTCTGGACATTTTCTAACATTTTAACATTTCCTGCTGAGTATCTAAAAAAGTATAGCCAAAGCATGAGACCACTCTGCTGTACTTTGCTGATTCTTTACCACTGGACAGGGCAGGATTCTTTTAATTACAAACATGTCATGCTTAAGCTCTGGCAAATTATCAACACTCAGCTATAAAGAAAAAAAATGTAAAAAAAAGTCTTTGTTACCTAAGTGATTGTCCATCTGACAAAGCATCTTGGGAATATTCTCATTCTTTTCATCTTCTTCTTTCAGGACAGGAGCCATATTCCAGATCACAACTTTCCCAGAATCCTGACCTGTAGAAGATCAAAAAGCCTTTTAAATACATGCAAAAAAAACTTTTCAACTTCATCTCTGTTCCAGAACAAATGCTAAAATTTAGGCATTCAGAAGTAAGAATTTTGGAAACATCTGAATACAGATGCTGTTCTGATATAACTGCACAGTCAGAAGCTCTTGTAGTTATTAAAAATAAAGTCATACAGCCTTGTTCAAAAACCATATTGTACATAACTGATCTCAACTGCAGGGATCAACTACTTCTAATAAAACTGTATTTTAAAAGAGAAAAGATATATTCAAATTCTAAATTACAATTTCTGTAGCCATCACAAAATTACTGACTATTGTGAACTAAATAACATTTTTGCATACATTTCTTGAGCTATTCCATTAGTGTAATTGGATGGTTTTGTCCCATTAGCTCTTCTATTTAGCAGGCCAAAATGTCCAACTTCACATTCAGTTCCTCTTCAAATAAAAAAGAAATTTGGCCAGGACGGCCAGGTCTGAATTACTGAAGCTACTATCTCAATGAGGTCCAAAAGGACGAGTACATCAGGAAATGTAACCTTGCTTTCTGCAGTAACAGTAGCACTTTTCAATCTGTTTTAATGACTTACATAGTGATCTGTCTCTTAGAGACATAAGTGATGTGTTTTCAAAAGGGTCAAACCAATTAGAGTGTTATGAAAACACAGGATTATTATTATAGCCCCAAATTCTGCCTTCTATCAGTATGCAGATATACCTTGTCCTCCTGTTGCAAACTTGGTCCCATCTGGGTGAATGTCCACTGAAAATATTGGCTTTCCTGGAATTAGAGAACAAGCAGCAACATACTGATTTGTTTTACAGGCAGCAGAAAGCAGTAACACCAAAAGAACCACAACTCTTCTAGATGGTAACTTTCTTCTCCTAAAAGCTGTAGCTGTAAGAATTCCAGCTGACTACAAGTTGAAAGCAACTCAATGACAGAAGCGACAGTACATTAAAAGTGTGTATCAGTGATAACCTGGATATGCCAAATGCCTCAAAGCAAAACAATCCCACAGAGCAAGTGCCAACAAGGCAAAATTACATCTGAGTAAGGAATTTCTTCCTGGTTTCTATAGTTCATTAGCTGATGACCTGAAGCAAGTTTTGTTTTGGTTTCTGTTTTGTTTTTTTCAAATGGTCCCCAATCTCAGGCTGCATCTGTTGGCCACACAATTACCTGTCTCAAATTAAAATTCTGTTGTTATGAAACTTCACTATCCAAAGACTAGTTTTTATTTTTATGGCTCCCATATAGACAGAGGAAGACTAAACAACTCTAGTATTACTCTTCAATCCTTCAGCTCTCCATATGCTACATCTTTCAGAAGAAAACTGACCATTTTATGAAACCATAAACTCTACAACAAACAAAGAACATCTTTAGGGAACATCTCTGGAGACCAAACAACCCTCACTCTCAGCCTATTTGCACTGACCACTGGATCCCACGTTCTCTCCTGTATGTTCACAGTTCTTTTCACCGGAGAAGGAGGAGGGGAGAAGTAAGCTTACTGTTTTCAATGATGCTCAGAGAGCTACCATGGAGGATTATTTGAAGGAACATATGTGATTTCCACATTCAAATAATTTTTGGCAGCAGCCCCAACCCTTTTAAATTGGAATGCTTCTGCAAGCAGCATCACGCACATGCCAGTATAAAATAAAACAATTTATCAAACAGCCAAAAGAACTAGTACCCACATACAGAGATTACTTGATAAATTTCCCATGTGTGTCAATTCTTGCACTGTATCTTCATGACATGTTAAGACAAACAGTAAAAACTGGAGAATGGATCCAGCAATGGGTTTTATGTTGCAACTGCAGCATCTGAATTCCTTGACGCTACACTGCTAACAAAATCCTCAAAGTATTTCTTCCTTTTTGAGGAACATGCATTTTGCTTCATGTCAATTTTTACTTGCTTTATGTTGACTCATTTTAGGGTTTATTTTATTTCAATTTATAATGCAACACTGGCATGTGATTCCCCTTAAAATTTTCACAGGCAGTCAAGCAAAGCACAGTAACACAGCACTCAGCTTACATTCCTCCCAAGTCATTTAGACCACATAAAACACATCAGCTGAGACTTCGCTGTGGATTTTCTTCAGCTTGCTGTGCCTGATTCTATCTTTTATTCTATTAATTTGAATGTAACATATAGGGCTACACTGAATATTTAGAGAAGCACAGGCAAGAAACAAACTCCAGTACTCCTGCACCTGCCATCTGTTACTTCAACACCTCTTAATTCTTGCACAGGAAAATAGTTAACAAAACCCACTTGATACTCACCCCTTTCCTGCTGCTCACAACTCTCCACATATTCATCATGTCTTCAGATCAGTCCTCTCACTCCTAGCCCAGAATCCTACTCTACATAGTCATTCCTTCTACAAAACCTGTCACACATTCTGATCATTCTGGTCACTCCACTATGAGCCTCTTTCAGTTCTTCTGTATTTTATGACATGGAGTGGAACTGGCACAGACAGGGTTCAAATGCAAATGATCCATGAATTTATACAGTAGGATCATGTTTTCTTTTCAGTTCTTTTCCTAGCATAAATTTAGGGTTTGATCTAATGAGCGCTGAGTAGATAATCTCATAATTTATCATAATCTTAAAAACTCAGACCTCAGTGGAAGTTGTCAGGTTGCAGGGCATAATTTATAAGTGAAGTTTAAAAAGGGTATGGACTTTGCACTCAGGAAAGGCAGCAGCAATAAACAAAGCCCTCAACAGCAAATCAAGTTTCCTATGTGGCTCAACTGTGATCCACGAAAGGGATCTTATTCCACAGGTAACTAATCACAGACAATGCCCTCTCCAGTAAAACTAGGCTTTCCTACAGAATTTGCCAATAAACTTAAAAGCACAATGACTTGTGAAGATGTGACTTGTCAAAGTAATCTCCTGTAAGAGCCAAGTAAGTAGTTTCTATTTGAGGAATAATTCCTGATAAATTGGAATAGTTTCCCAAGTCTCAGTCTCACCAGCTATGTCCAGATGTATCCAGCAGTCAACCTTTGAGACGTGGGTTTTTCTCCCTAGAAACATCAGTTTACTAAACCAAGTTCCAGACTCCTAGGAGTTTGAATAGATGAGTGTCTTCCATTTTCCATAGACAGGAAATGTCAAACTACACCCAGCCTCAACCTGTCACACCCTCTTCTTAACGGATATTCTGCATTCAGCAAAACACAAACAGCAACTCCAAAATGCCACATCATATGCGGCACTGCAGAACACTTACAAGTCAACCTGGATGAAATACTATTTACAACTCAGTGTGGATATTACTTTAAAATACTTTGGATATTATTCCAAAATCCAGGGGTAATAAAATGAAACATGGACTGGTGAGTTGATTGGAGCTCGCAGTTTTCACTTCATGAGACTTTCACTGCGCTCTTCTACTTCAACTGTATTTTATTAGTAGAGGAAAGTGTAAACTTAAGCTGACAAGTGCAAACCAAGGAGGGAAGTAACTATTAGAAACTAGCTGAGGTCCACAGGGCACCAGGATTTCATGGAATACCATTTACACTGGTGGATAACTGTCACAGGTTAAAGCTGTAAGACTTGCTCCATACTACTTGTGGTTTATAAACTGATCACAGATACTGGATTTTTCCTCATTTCCTTCATTTTCTCAAAATAATGGAGGAGGAGTCATTATTTCATAGCAACTGCTTCCTTCCCTAGGTCCATGTCTTTATCTGATTATGTTGTTAGATCCTGTTGAAACAAGCCAAAAGGCACAAGGTCCCTGCTTCAAAGTGACTGAATGCCTTCCCATGCTCCGAACTGGAGATGTGTTGAATTTCCCAACATCGTGCATCAAAGCAAACTGCAAGTGATACTTCAGCAGTAACATTAGAATCACAGTGCGTTTTAAGACATTTTGCCCTCCTGTAATCATTTCTAAGAAAAAAAGAAAAGAAAACCACACACCAAACAAAACAACAACAAAAACCAAAAACCCACACCCAAACAAAAAAAACCCCACAGTTTAAATTATTGAAGTTCCCAGCATGACATTGCACAAGGAAGCAAACCAGGTTCGTTAAAACTAGAATAGATGTCCTATTAGAAACAAGCTTGGAAAAAGAAGTTCCAAGCAAAAGAATTCACATCCCACCTTCACAAAAATACAGAAAACCTCCCAGTTTTAAGTATTGCTATTGTTTGTTTGCTATTTAACTTTAGGCAGTAATTCATGGAATAGAGACAATTTTACATTAATTTCTGCCACATTATGAGTTTCTGTTCATTCTGTCTCCAGTCCACCTGACACACAACATCACTCACAAATCAATTCAAATATTTACATTCCACCATATTGTATCTATATTTAAAGAAAAGCAGACTCCAGTTTCTACAAGTTGTTACACATGAACAGCACCTTGGGGTTTGCACAGGTTTCTCAGGATGGCAAGGGACCTCTTTTCCTGCAGAGCTCAGTGCTTGCCTGCATCAGCCATCTCTAAGCACCTGGGCTCTCAAACCCTTGCTCACCAAACATGTGTACACAACTGTTAGATGTGTGATGCATCTTTACAGAGGTACTGAATGGAAAACTGGGAGGAAGTAAACTACATCATATCTGTATCTTACAGTCATCCTTTCCTGCCCCCACCATTAGATTGCACTTTTCATTATTCTTCCTTGCTCTAAGTCAAAGAAACATGGAAGAGAACACCACAGCAATAATGAGAAATTCAAGCAAACTCTAATAAACTCACATTAATAGTATGGAAAGCTTATGGAAAATATCTGAAGAAGAAATAGTTCCAATAAGCACTTAGGTAAAGTGACATCAAAAACTCCAAGAAAAAAAACAACCCTGTAGAGCCAAAGTGTATTCAAGTGTTTTTACACTGAATGCACAGCATCTCAGCTGAGCTGCACACCATTCCCAGGTGTATGGAATATCCCAGCTAGAACATTAACTTCTAATGTCTATCATCTCATGGACAATGTATGTCTGTATCACTAAACTCATTCTAGTCCATTCAGTAAAGTACAAACCCCAAAACTGAGCAGAGGGAGGAATGACAGCTCCTTGATCTGGTGTGTGGAAGAGCTAGTCTTGCCACCAGGACTCTCGCTCACAAACCCAACAACAGCCTCTTATGCCCATGGAGAAAACCAAAGGAGTAAAAATGATCACAATGAGTCTCCAGCACACATGGTATAAATTATCTTTACCCTATTACTGGAGAGATTTCAGAGAAAGTAGGTAGGCCCATTAAGAGTGATGGAGTTTACTTGCATGCAGTGATGCCTGCAGGATCCGGAACCTGGGTAGGTTAAAAGAGGCCAACTAAACTCACCAGTTCCTATCCTGCACTCTTCGCCCCAAGGATAAGAACACATGAATGTTATATCATCCTGTATATGTTAGCAGACCTTACAGTATTTTACAAATTAAGCCAGTGATGAATGTCTTTTTTGCAGGTGGTGAAACTATGACAAAGTGACTTGCCCAAACTCATCCCAGCAGGACAGCAGCAAAAACACAAACAAAATTTGGGACTTTCAAGGCCCTGCGTAGTGCACTATCCACGAAGCAAAGTATCACAGAGCTCTATAAATGGAGCCATGCTGCAAACTGCTTGGCTGAAGGTTGTTTTCTGCAATGCTTGGACACATTTTAAACTGCTACAGATTTCAAATACATACCCATGCCAAAAGGTGCACCCACTGAAGAGCTAAGGAAAGATGTTACAGATCTAATCTCTGTGGTCTGTAAAGACTTAGGCTGTAAGTTTTTATTCAGCTGCTTGTAAGTATGCTCCCACTGAAGATCTAGAGAGGCCCACAAGCAGCCAGAGATTAAGATGTAAATGCTGCATTTGTTTAGATTTAACCAAGCAGAAATGTAAAAACCATCTCAAATAAAGTACTTCCACATTTCTTCAGTTCACTACAACCTTTCGTTAAAAGGCTGGGGCCATCTGCATACAGCCTCTGGAGAGTAGTTCAAGTAAGGATGCATGAAAACTGCAACTCGAGGAAGGCTTAAGTTAATGTTCTCAAAATCTGCAGCACGATTACAAAGACAAGAATGCATGCGGAAAGGCAGCTGTAAAGTTGCTTCTGCAGTTTTTAACTCAAAACACACTCTTCCAGCTTGCATAAGCTGGTCTCCAGCTTGGTTTTATTCTAAATGCCTATCAGCCAGATGAGTCCAATTACTGACATTTATCCAGTGTATAAAATTTGCAGTTGAAGTAAAACTGTACCCATGAATTTGAGGACAAAACTTGCATAAACAGAAGTGAGCTCTTCACATTAGATTTCGTCTCGCTGCTCTGCAAGGAGTAGTACAGGTATTACTCTGGAAGCTCACCGTAAGTGGTGTAAACATGCAACATTGATGCTATCCTGTAGTCACCACACTAGTAAAGCATAGAGCTTTCTGTCAACATCAACACTTCATTCTGAAAGTGTTTTAGCTCACAAAATCTCTAAAAAAAACCACTAGAGGAGTGGCAGACAGGACACTACAGAGATTCAAGGAGTTGTTTTGAAAGTACTGTAGGAATAATCTTTTTCTCCTATGCCAACAATAGCACAGATAACCAGTGCTAAAGTTTATTGCATTTCAGGAGTGTAATACTGGACGTGACACAGTAACGCGAGACCACTGTGGTCAGCGCTGTGTGTTGGCACAGGACGTCCATACATCACAGGGGGTACCTCCACCGCTGCACAGGAACATCCTCTCTCTTTTGCACAGGGTATACTTGATTCAAACTAACCCTCTCCACTTTCCCAAGGATGAAGTTGCCCAACATTCGTGCCTGGCAGGTAACAGCAGTTCAGTCTGCAGCTAACAGCCCTTCGCCCCTCCCTGCCGAGCCCGGGAGCTGGCTCTGCCTCTGCTCTCCCCCAGAGAAGGCAAACACTCGCTGCGCCAGGCGAGAACGGTCCCAAGGGCTGCCACCAACACAGCTCCAAGGTGGCTTGCGCGGCACCCTTCAGCCATCTTCTGGAGGACGGGCTTCGGCCGAGCCCCTAACAGCATTTTGGAAGTCACGCTTCTCTCCAGATCGCGGTTTCGTTTCCGCACCTGCCCCCCGCTGCGAGACCCCAGCCCGCCGCCTCCGCGCTAGTCCCCCGGGACATCCGGGGGTCGCTACTTGTTGCTCCCCGCGCCCGCCCGGAGGCACCTGCCCGCCGCCCGCCCCGCGCTCCCCGGCGGGTCCGCACAGCGGCGGGGCACCGAGCACGGCGCGGCCACCCCGCAGGCTGCGAGGTGCCAGTTACAAATGACTCCGGCGACCCCAGCTGCCGTTCCTCAGCTCTCCCCATCCTCTACCTCCCGCGGTCGCCCCTCGCCCGCGTTTAAACTCACNGCCCCCTCCGCCGGCCGGAGCCGCCTCAACGCCGCTCCATGCCCCGGCGCCACCCGTGCCACAGCCCTCGCCGCCCGGCCGCATCCCCCGCTCAGCTCCCGGCGGCTCCCGGCAACGCCGGAACTCGGCGCCTGGCAACCGCCTAACCGGCCCGGCGGGAAACAGCCGCCCTCAAGCCCCGGCGTTCCCCTGCCTCAGCCAGCGGGGGGCGAGATCCCGCGAGGCGCCGCCGCCACGCCTCTGTAGGCGGGCAGGCGGGCGGGAGCGGCCTACCATCCAGGCGGGCGGGCCAGTGCCCCCTGCCGGACAGAGCGAGCAGATGGCGGCGGGCCGGGCCTTCTCTCAGGCCTGGCACCTCGGCGGGACCGCGGCGGAGTGGCGAGCTCCGGCGGAACGTTTGTGAGCCGGAACAAGGGACACGGGAGTTGAAGCGTGACCGGCAGGGAGTGGGGGCACACCGCTGGCACCACCTGGGAGTCATGTTGGCTGTCGCAGCCCGGGCGAGTCGTGGGCTTTGTGGGGCCTGGGTAGAGCTCGGAGGTGCTCGGCTCAGGTAGGTCGGGGGGCCGGGCGGGAGCGGCTGTCTGTTGCGGTCACCTTGCTCCGGGCCCTCGGGGAGGGGAGTCTAGCCCAGAGCTTGGGGCCCCTGCCTCGCCCTGTCTTGGCGAACCGTGGGCCTGGTCTCCTCCCCGGGGCTCCCTCGGCTGTCCCTGGCCGTGCTCCGAGGTTGGGACCGGGATGTGGTTCCGAACCATGAGAAGCTGGTGTTGGTTGTGCCTCTCGTGGCATCCGCTGAAATGAGATAAACGGTATCTTCCTCCTGATTTGAACGGAGGTGGTTTAGCACTTCAGAGAGGTCATTAGCAGAGCTTAAGAATAAAAGTACTCTGAACTCTTCATAGACTTATAAATCGTATCTGCTTCACCCATCAGTACTTGAGAATTCACAACACTAAACAGCTCAAAGTTTGGGTTGATTTGCCTCACTGAAGAGTTGGAGGTTATTATCTCTAGGTAAACAGTGTATTGTGTTAGGAGTTAAGTAGACAAAGGTGATTCAAAACTCATAATTTTTAATTAATGGCTAATAGATCTTGGATCGTGTAGAATCAATGTAATAAAATCAATTTCTCCTCATGCTTTATGTTCCTTTTTCTTCAGTTCTTGGATGCCCCAGGCAGTTCTGTTCCGAGGAAGTCACTGGCAGAGTTCACTGCTGGCATTCAGGGCATCTCTCCCCATGAGGTGAGTGCAGCTTCCATGGCCTTAGGTGGAAGTACTTGCATCCTTAGCAGAACACAAACTTTCTAAATTGACTTTTCACTACAGATATTTACTTGTAAGTCACTATATGTAAAAGTAGTTAAGAACCCTTGGCCTCTTGAGGAGAGTCTAATAGTAACCTATACAATGATTGTTTTAGTCTTGTGTGTAGCCCCAAAGAGAAGATACAAGGACTCCCTGAAACAACATCTCAGCCTTGGCCATATTGATCATCATAACTGGTCTACTCTGGCCTCCAAGCAGGAGGCCTGGAGACACACCATTTATAACGCTGCAGATGCTTTTGAGAAAGCACGCAGGATCTCCCTTGAGGAGAAAAGACAGCGCAGAAAGAATCGTGCCTTGCAGAACACACCATCTAAGGAGTCTTTCTGCTGTGTCTTTTGCAACCGCACATGCCTATCGCGTATTGGCCTTTTTAGCCGCCAATGCGCGTGCAACAAACATGGGTAGAGCCCTTCCCAAATCTTCGTTCGCGAAGCCTAGGCATGATGAGTTGCATTTGCTTCCTCAACGACAGAATGTGTTTGGAGATGTTTGGATTTATGCTGTGCTGCAGAATTCCCTTTTGAGCAACAGGGTAAATGGAAGCCTAGCTGAACCAAGAATATCTACTATAAAGTAGATTTCACTCAAAAATCTTCAGCAGCCCACGTTTATGTATATGTTTCATTTTGGTATCCATGTTTTGTTTGGATGCAACTAGATTTAAAATACTCTGCTTTCTACTGGCTACCATCAGGGAGACTGTTTCACACCATAAATGTTTGTTTGATCTGCAAGGCACGAATGATATACCACAGGTCTAATGTGAGGTTTAGTTTCTGTTTGTGGAGCGTGCATATGTTACCTTGGGTATACTGGATCTATCTGGAAAAGTACAACAGGAGAGTAACATCTGCAGCCTGAATTTAATTCCAAATGTGGAAATCTTGGAAGCATATGTAAAACTACTTCTCTCTTCTTTAATGTGAGATGACAGGAATGTTTGCAGATAAACCTGTTACCAGCTCTGCTGCACTTGGAGCTAGTGCAAAACAATTCCAATTCAATTTTTGTGGAACTCCCTTGGGTCACTCTGGTGTTCAGCACAAAATCAGACATTGCTTTTCTCAGGCAGGTACAGTTCTCTCCACTGTCTCCTGCAAATCGCATTACTTGAATAAAGCTATTGGCTGAACTACTAGGGACAAGATTAAGCAATGGGAGGAAACAGTCCTTAGAAACTAAAGTGGAAGTTGCTGGTGTGGAATTAAATGACAAAATGCCTTCTTTCAGTCACGTCACTGTTCCTCTTGTAGAGCGCAACCCAAGAAGAAGAAGAAAGTGGATGTGAAGAGAGAGCAGGCACAGAAGGATCGGATGAGAAAGAAGATTAAAAAGTTGGAAAAAGCTGCCCCAGAAATGATTCCAATTGAGGATTTTATAACACCACTTAAGTACTCGGACAGCAACAGGTAAGACAGGCTGCCTTTCACCATGCACATACAGTCCTGGTAGAAACAATTCTTATTTCTTTCTCTGCAGAACTGCGGCACAGTACCAGCCTTGGTACAAAACCTTAAAAGATAGTAACTTGAATTTCCTGCTAGAATGACTGGGAAACCTCACAGACTTCATGAATGAAATGTATTCTTTGGAGTTGGTGGGTGTGTTTTGGTTGGTGGTGGGATTTTTGTTGTGTCGTGGTTTGGTGTTTGGTTTTGTTTTTCCAAATTTGCTCTTTGGGGTGCAGGGTATCTCGCTGTTACAATGTTACCTTGTTCTTTACCAGGGTGCGAAGTCTTCCCCCTCTGTCATTTGAGGAGACTGAAAGAAGAGTTTTACTTTTGAAAAAGTGGTGTTTGTTTAAGCAGAAACAAGACAATGCAGAAAAGAAAGCAATTCAGAGCCTTGTAGAAGCTCAGCAAGAGGCACTGAAGGAACTGCGCCTTGAGTCCGAGGAGTTGTATCAGGCAGCAATCAGACGAGACGAGGAGCTTTTTCCCTTTGAGAGAGATGGACCTAATTACACCCCACCATTGCCTGGTTATGACCCTCCTGAAGGAAAGTGTGTTGATATCACCAAAGTGTATACACAGTGATGGAGGAGTTTGTTCAATCAACTGAAGGAGGAAAGAATGGAGTAAGAATAAACAATTCCTTCTGCAGACTAAAATACTGTAGGTGTATGGCTGTAAAAACACATCTTAAGGAACCACCTGTTTGCTTGGTTGTTTTTAAACTATGTAGGTAACAAGACACCCAACAAAACTACACTAAATTACCCTTGTGTCATGCTGGAACTAGATGAAAAGGTAGTATTTCACAGGGTATTTTATCTTTCTGGACTTACATCTCTTACCCCCCATACACTCCTAAGCAGAATTTTTTTTCTGTTCTGCATAAACCATAAGTTTGGAGATTCCTGTGCTATGTGGGAAGGGTGTTACAGGCATCACATTAGAGTCTGGTAGCAGCTGACTGTTTACTGCTTTTCTTCAGACTTCAGTGAAGTACTTTTGCATGCAAGAGGGAAATCAGATGTAACCAGATGGAAAATACACCGTGACAAAGCCAAAATGGGGTTGTTTGGTTTTTTTTTTATGTTGCCATGTAACTATTGTAACTACATTTCTGAGGGTTTGCCTTAAACCAAAACAGATCTCTCTTCATTAATTTAAACCTTTATTTTGTAGTAATTTTTTATACTGCCATTGATACACACCACCATTTGAGAGCAGTTCCACAAAAGGGTAGGGCTGCAGTTTCAGGGTCTGCATCATCATCCCACCAGGTGAGAAGCTCTTGACTCATGACAGTCATTGATCAACATCTGGGAAGTGACTTTTAAATACCAGTGGTTGTGATTGTCCTGTACTGGCAGGAAGGAGTCCCAGGTTTCTCCATCTGGCAGGTACCTTGTTCCAAAAGTACACAATACCAGCTGGTAACGGAAGAGGTCCTTAGCTACCATGAGGAGCTAGATAACGTATGTGCTAATTTGGGAGTTGCCTGCTGAGTTGCTGAGGTGAAATCCTGAAGTGAGAGACAGTAGTAACACAAATTAAGCATCTCAATTTTCCCTTTAAAAAAATACAGTGTTTAAATAAACTCTCAGTATTTTTGAAGGAGTACTGAAGTACTGTAGGGCAGAGCTACAGTTGTAGAATTTCATGACAAGGAAGAAAAAACCCAGCATAGTTCTGCAGTATACATTACATTACTGACCAAACCAAAGGAGCCTTGCTAATTTGGTTTGTCTTCATCAAGTGGAAGGTACCAGTCAGGTGGTGGGCTCTTCCTGAGTGTCCACACTGGAGCATATTTCTGTTTTTCCGTAACTCGAGCTCTTTCACTCCTGCACAAAGCTTCCTGAAATACAGGAAAAAATACCACCATGATAGTGCTGCCTGTTCCAGCCTTACAGAGCTTATTTCCTGCTGTGACTGAGAGAAAACGACAAACAGAAATTTATCATGCTTGAACAGAGGTGCCAAATACTATCTTAAGTAAGCCAGGATACAAGCTTTTAACGGCAATGATTATATTTTGTCCCTGACTTCTCCATTATGAAGAAAACTACCACTTGTGTGCTACCCTCCTTGCCAGAAGTTGTCCTAGTTGACTGAAAGGCTCTCGTATTTCAAGTACGTTCACGGGGCTGTAGCCAGGACACCCCAGAAACACTATCTATAACATGGCATCTTTTCTTATCAGGAAGAAAATGAGAGTAACAGAAACAGAGCTATTACAGCAGAACGCTGAAATACTCCTGCTGGCTGTTAAGACCACCCATCATCCCCACCTCCACCCCAAGCAAACACCCGTTTTCCAGTCTCTCCCCGCCGTGTAACCGATGACCTCGCTCACCCGGGGGGTTCTTCTCTCACTAGCACCGGCCTAGAGCGGGACAGTGCCCGCCCCTTCCGGTTGCTGCTCGGTGCCGAAGTGGGCAGGGGCAAGCGGGGGCGTTACCTGCGCGGCAGGGGCGCGGCTCTTCTCCCAGGCTCGGCAGGCCTCATAGTCGTCCCGCCAACGGTGACAAGTCGGCAGCTCCCCGTGCGCATAGTAGTGGTGGAAGGCATGCCGTAGCCCGCGGCAGTGCTTCCACTCCCACCAGTAGTCCTCGCACGACCGCGGCGGCTGCGAGAGGACAGAGAGGCCGGGCTCAGCCATGCCGTCGGCCCAGTACCCTCAGCCCCCGGCGCCCCTCACCCCGCTCACCCGCCAGGCCTCGCCGCCCGCCATGCTGGCCCTGGCTGCGTACCACGGCCAAACCCCGCCGCGCTTCGCTGGAATAACCCCGAGTCGAACCAATGGCAAGGGGCGGCACACAGCAGCCACCTCACCGCCCCGCCCCTGGCATGCGAGCCAATGGATACCCGATGGGCGGGGCCCCTCAGACACCACGTGAGAGCCCACCTCCGGTTCAGTACCTCTCCTAGGGCAAGGGAAGCTCCGACCGCCCCCAAACCTACCCCTTGGCCATGAAAACCCCGCCGCGCGCGTACGGCGGGATTCCTCCCACGAGGCAGCCCCCACGGTTATGTCTATTCTGAAATCACCACACCACGGACACGCTGGGTACTAATGAACCTTTACTGGACCTCCCAGGAAGGAGCGCAGGCCTGTCACCGGTGACCCACCTCAGGTGAAAGGCTGCACATTGCTCCTCCAAAGCACAGGACACCAGAACTTTGTACTCCTTCTCCAGCACCAGGCAGAGAAGCTGGATGTCACCTCTCCTTCCAAGTGCCAATCCTACTACTGTCAAAAGGCATGTTATTAATTACAAAGATAAAAAGCAGCGACTTGGCAATTTCTTAAAATGAGCAATAACCCAACACCTGAACCTAATGTCAAAGACACTCCCTGCACAAAAGTCCTGAACACTGAAGTGTTAGCCTTCATTTGGGGCACAGCAAAAAGCTTACCTGAAATTGAAGCAAAATATCTAGAGGGCGGATATCAAGCACAGAAAACATGAGACCATCATCATCCAGGATATAAGAGGGGAGGATGTAGTCTAAGAACTGGATGTTTTAGTACGGTAGAACTTGTTAGTTTTAGTTCTCAGGTTTACCCGAGATCCACTTTTCCCTCTTTCCAACACAAAGAACTCCAGAATGCCTAGGACTTAATTTTCAACTGAAAATTAAGACAGTTTGACAGCTCTAGTTTTGAACGTGAAACCAAAACCACTAAACATGTTCCTGTGTTGCAAAATTATCGCCCAACCGCAATTACTAAGATCCAATGTGCTGCATTTGTTTTTTTATTTTCCTCCTAACAGAGTAAAAGTTCCACAGCTTAGGGTTTTCCTCCCTTCTTGCGCAGAGGCTGGCCTTCTCCTGAAAAGGCAACAAACCGGCTTCCAGATTCATCCTGGGAAAAGGAAAGAGGAAAAGAGCTTGTTAGCTGCTTGCTCACTGGTTGTGTGTGATGAAAGCTGAAAAAGCATTAAAAGAACATTCCATCAGAGCAGCAAGTGACTGTTGACATCTCTTATCCTCAGTCTACATAATACCCGTTTTCTTCCTGAAAATAAAATACAAGCATTCCAGTGACCTCTCAGCCAACTGAAACAAACGTGCACTGGCTTATTAAACTTGCATCTAGCCAATATTTTTACATCAGCAAGCAAGAACATCAGAGTTTGCTTTCACCTAAATCAAAACACTTTTTAACAGAAGTGTGCTGTGCAAAATCAAGTATGGAGAGAGGAACAACAAACTTGGGCTCATATTCTAATTCTTCCCTTCTAAATAGGGAAGGATCCAATTTTATTTACCTCTTCAACTTTCTTCACTTGTGGCCGTGAACTTCTAATGAATGTGATTTTACCAATCTTGAAGTCATAGTTGGGTATTCCCCTGGGAAAAAAGCATTAAAATATTGTGAAATAAGTTTAATACCTACTATCCAACTGAACACAGGAGACCTATTTTATGTCTGTCAGTATTGTACCAACACCAGCTGTAAATTTTCATTACCCAATAATTCTAGAGTTAAACTACTGAATTATTTTCTGAAGGCACACACTGGATGAAGTAAATAATCAGATACTAGAGCTACTGTAGCAGCTTAGCTACATGTGGCACATTTCCACATAGCTTGTGGCTTCCACAGGGTCATGGACATGCTTGTCCATAAGGGTTCAAGTTCTCATGTGAGGCATAAATAACAGATCACCACAGGAACCACATCCCTGCACACTTCCACTATGTCTGAATGTTTCCTTCTAAGAAAAAAACCCCCACATCAACAAACTCACACACAGCTTGGCTTTGCTTATCCACCCAACTCAGAAAGATCTCACTCTACAGCAAATTCCACTTCAGAAACCAGCAGAGCTCTGCACTTCACTCGCTCGAGCTTACCAGCCCAGTTTGGACCTGCTCCCTCTCCCTACTTGCTTTCTACAGAACCAGAAATGATTGAGTGAGTTTGGGTATCATTAATTTCTCATCTACATCTTAGGTAGCCAGACCCATCACAGTCAGTCTAGAAGATCAGGCTATTTTCTAAATGCAAACCTAGACAAAATTAGCTTGTTTATATATTTCAGGAGGTGAAAAAAACCCAAACTCTGTCCAAACACTGATCCTTCACCCATTGACAACGGAAGGAAACAGATGTACCTTCGAATGTCTCCTGGTTTGATTGGCGAAGGACTAGGCTCAACACCTTTCTTCTTGCCATCCAATCTGTTCCCAGAACCAGAGAATGCCTATAGATACATAGTGACTTTGCATTTAACTGTATCTTGTATTTGAAAGCACACTGCACAGGGATACTATTTTCTGTAAAATCTATTTGTATTTCATTGTATTTCAGCATGTTTCTTCTTGGTACATATAGGCTGATGAACCTGGAGTGCAGGAGGATGTTTTGGTCTTTCATTTTCAGGCTGCCCTTTTAAGCACAGCACATCATTTTGTGGCTGTAAGCACCACAAAAAATTTACAGATACTTGCCAGTTCAATGACAAGGACCTCTATGAACAGGTACCAATATTTTGCAGTTGTTTGGAACAACTTTCTCCTCCTCATTTTACAACTTTCAGAAAAGAGCAGAAACAGGGCACTTACACGGAATCCTGTGTCGCTCACATATCCACTATGGTCTGCTTCAACATCCTGCCAGGGAAAAAAAACCAACCAAGTGACTTCATTGTGTTCATGTTGTGATACACGGAACATACGAAAACAGTAAAACAGTTTCACTTATTTCTGACCAAACAAAACTTCAGAACAATCCCCTTACAAAATAAACCAAGTAGCACAAAGCAAAAGCACCAGGGAAGTATGGCTTTGTTTTTCTTAAGAAACTGTTCGAGGAAAATAAATAAAAATTATAATAATAAAAAAAAAATCTCTGTTGGCACTCACTGCTCTATCAGAAACAAGGCTGACTTCTAGGGAATATGTTTTTGAAGAACAGAAGCTTAACCTACTGTTGTCTCTTCATGTTGTGTGCTTCTTTCTGGTTCTTTGTACCCCAAAGGAGCATCAAAATCCACCTATTTACAGAAGAAGCATGAAAATAAGCATGGAAAATGACTGGTGTTTTTCTGTTTATCATCAGCTTTATACTACTATTCCTCAAAAATTCTCAAACTATCACTCCATTTTGATCTATAAAGAACTGAAGTTTCCTTGTGAAACATTTTAACTCATAACTAAAAAGACTAAGCCCCACAGGAATGAGTCTTAGCATGTAATTGCAGCAGAGCATAAATCAGCACCCCACAGTATGAGTTCAAACAAAGACAAGGCTGTTAAAGAAAACCTAGATTATGAAACACATTGAAGCTAAAGTGTTAAATCCTAGGCACTACAGTCACCTGATGGTACATGAAGTGCAGCTCGAGACCACAGATGGGGTTACAAAGGTACAGGGGGTACTCTCAAATGAGTCATCTTCCCTATCCCATCTGATTTTACCTTTCCTGCAGCATCAGAGGTGCTTGGTGTACATCACTATCACTGAACAAGGGGAGACAGTAAAGCAGACTTTCCACATCAGCTTTAACTCACATTCATATCACATTCTATGATGGACACAGCCTTGTCTGGTTTAGTCTCCATTACTCGAAGCTCATAGATCTGAAACAGTAATGAATGTTTTGACATTGCACATGAAAGAGTTCAATTTATCCCTAAGAAAAGCCAATATATACCTTCCCCTTCTGACAGCTTCAAGACAAACTGATTGCAAAATCTGCCATCTGGGATCACTTGTCAACAATGGTGCACAGCTCTGTGTTTATTGGTTTAGCATCAACATCCAGCAACTAAGCTGTCTGCAGCCCGAAGTGTTCAACTACACACGTGTTGCCAAAAAATACTAAACTATAAAATCTATTCACAGGATGTAGTCTAAGTACTTATGTGGTCACAATCTACTGAAATAGTGCTTACTTTTTTCATAGGGCAGAATTTATTTCCTCAAACTGATGGTAACCAAACAAAACTTGCATGGACATGTGGTGTATACTGTACCTTTTCATTGTAGTTGATGGCAATAACATCCCCAGTAGTGAGACAAGCGAAGTTTCTCAATGCATTTTCTAATCTTTGGAGTATGTCAAGACAGAATATTTGTTTTCCATGCAACATCAAAGCTTTAAAGTCACTATGTTATAAAACTCTGATCCTCGGTCTCTCAGTGGTAGTTTTAAAGTCATCACTAATGTAGACAGACTTTAAGTAAACATTAGGGTGTACAAGTTCTTCTATAGGACATTCAAACTCATTGCACTTTAAGCCAAGATTCATGCTTCTTTGCCCCAGGCTACATTTTATGCCAGCAGCTGGCATTATGAATATATGTAAGCTCTCCATCCTTTTTGTTTTCAGGAGCAGCAGTGGTTACCTACTACTGGAAGAGTACAGGTCACATCCAGAAAGCTAGCTCTGCCTCATCATTCCAATCTGGGAGAAAACTTTTGTCCCCTGCTCCATAATTGAACAGCAAGGATACACAGCTTTGGGATTGGTGATGTCAAGGAAATCTGGACTCTGTGGCTGAAATTTTGAGTAAGTGGCAACTTGAAGATTCACACTCTCCACCTGCACAAGCCCTCCCTCTTCCAGCAGTAAGTTCTGCATCATCTGCAAGAATGAAAACAAAGATTAAAACCACTGTCAACAGGACTGATGTTCTTAATTCTTTCCTTGTGTACACCTATATTCACTGAGGCCATCATCTTCCTTGAAATGCATCTGTTTACCATGGCTGAATTCCAGGAGAAACAGTCAGGTGTATCTTAAAAAGCAGTCTGCCTTGCTTACTTAGTTAAAGTCTCAAGGAGGAAAACTTGAGCTGTGACCAAAAACTGTTATAGGAGCATGACTAGGAAAGATACACACTTTCAGGAAACATTTTGCCTCTTTAATATTAAACTGACAATTCACTAATCCTACTCTTCAGGTTTCAACAGTTCAGCAGGAGACAACTCACCCAGTGTGGAAGGTAACAGATGCCCTCATCAGCCACAAATTCAAGCACTCCACAGTGCGTCATTCGGTCTGAATTTTTATTGGTCAGCTTAAACAGCATTGGGTAAGTAATATTAAGTCGGCCTGGTGAGAAAGGAGAAAAGCATTTTACGTGTTAGAAGCCACTAACATATTTCTGAAGCTTTCAGAGACTGAACATTAGCAAGAGATGGGCCAGACTATAGGAGAGGATTCCCCTCACACCACTATTCCAGTTCCTCAAAGCTAGTAAGCCAGGAGAGAACGCAGATACACAAATACTTCAGAGCTTTAAATGCCTCTCCAGCATCTCTCCAGGCTCAAATACGAGCAGACAGCAGATATTAGCAGAGGAATCTATTACATAATCCTTATGCTATTATGAATTAGCTTCTACCTAACAAATTTCAACATGCCCTTCCTGTTTAAAATTAAATATTGCCCAAACTAATTCCTTAAAGAAATTCTATTAAGGCCAGAACTCACAGGGGGAGGGAACAACCTTTAGTCAAAAAGGCCAAGAAAGACCATTTATAGTATTGTTTCAATTATCTTCTTCTCCATTTCAAACTTAATTATCACTTATTTTGTCTTTCAAATAAATTCTGCTGCAGATAACAGCATCCAGAATAAGAAGACTGAGATTAAGAATTTACTAAATTAACTGTGAATTCTGAGTATGCTATTAATAGTTAATAATGATTCATGCCTTGGGTTGCCCAACACTTCAGATGTCTGTACTTGAAGACAGACAAGTTTCATTAATTCTGACAAGACAAAATACTTCCAAAACACATTTTTTGAGCTAAGTAGTCTTATATTCTCTATTTAAGTTAGATTATAACAGATAATAAAAGACTGTAGTATTTGCTTAAGCAATTGCTTACGTTTTAATGTTGTTATTCCAAAATAACACATTCACTTACTGAGTTGATCCAAAGCTGATGGTGGCATAATTACTGCAGAAATGAGTAAGAATGTAACATTAGGACAAGTATGACTGTACAAAAAGTATATAACATACAGTTTTATCACTCCTTTCTCTAAAATCTCCTGTAAAAAAGAAGAGATTCTAAAGTCTCCTGGAAATTCATTTTTCACCCAGAGTTTTCAGTATAATCAGTCATGACAAATATATTTGACTAGCGTAGCAATTTCAGAATTTATTCCAAAAAAAAGAGGAGACAAGGCTTTACAAAACCTAGTACTATAGAAAATGTTTTCTAAAGACAACTTTGTTTGGGTTTACGTGCTCTTAAATCGATGCCAACTCAAAACAACATACCATTAGTCTTACAGTCTATTGCTCATAAATTAAGACTCACTAGGTAAGTTCTTTTAATTACATACTGATGTGGTAAACTCCTCCTTCCTTCTTAAAGCCCCACCCAGGATGCTCTTCTAGCTCCAGCCACAAAGTCAACAGTACATCTCCACGCTGTTCAACAATGTTTCTACTGTATTACTTAGTGTTATTCACACTCTTCCAACACGTTACTAGTCAAAATAAAACATGCACATACTCTTCCCGCCTTTCTCCACATCAGACCTGTCATTAGGTCCAGCAAGCATGGATACCGAGAAGCAACGGTATTGGGTTGAGAAGCGGTTCTGGAAAACCCGAGGGATTGTGTGATCAAACATATTAAAAGAGAACTAGGGGGAAAAAACAAACACAAAGAGAAGAATGTATTAATAGGACTTGTACAGCACTCCGAAGCGTCACAGCACGCATTGAAGTCTCCTGAAGTTTAGCTCAAACTACGCCCAAGTGCTGTACGCTCGATGTCCCCGCGAATGGCAGTGCCCATCTTCTCTCACACAGCCCATGCGCTGCCCGGGGAAGATGCGTGCGTCAGGCGCTGGGCAGGGAGACAGAAAATGGTACCAGCGCACTTCCAGGATCCGCTGGAAGATCGGCCGGGCTCCCTAGCTAGGTGGGCAGAGACGGTGCTTGGCAGAGCAGGAGGCGCCCACACTCCCTGGCCGCTGCCGCCTGCTCTCAGCCCGGCACTCCCCACCGGCCTCTCTCCTCTCTAGTTTTGAGAACGGGTTTGGTGTGCGGGCAACGCCAGGCGAACCACCGCAGCCGGCGAGGAAACGCGGGGCCCAGCCACCCGCCCGCCGTGACTCGGCACTTCCCCCGGCCGCCCCCTGGCCTCACCATGCCGGCGACGCTGAGGCGCAGAGGGGCAGCGCTGTAGCACCCCACAAGAATCAGCAGGAAGACAAGAAGAGCTAGGCCCTCCCCTCGCCTGACGGGCCTCTGGGTACCTCGCCTGGCTCCACCCCATTAACTGCCCCTCCCAGGGTGCCACGCGGCGCCCACCTTCCGGGCGGCCATTTCGTGTGAGGGCGGAAGGCGGGATCTCTCATGTTCCAGTCTGGCCCTTACGGAAGGCTTCTTTGGCCTCTTGGCTCTTCTTCAGCCACCGTGAGTTGGAGTAGCCCCTACCGCCTCTTCCTTAGACTCACTGAAATGACAAAGCAAGCAGTTTGCCCGCAGAAAAGATGGCAGACGTGGCAACAAAAGCCAGAGCACTGCTCCCAGTAGAGATGCTCCTGGGATTGGCCAGCAGCACGTGTCGCGACTCAGTTTTCCAAATCTCTTTGGTGAAGATCCGGAACGGGTTGGGCAGTTCGCCCAATCCGCTCTGCGAAGGAGGGATGGCCGCTTTCCCATTGGCTAGCGTGTCGTGACAAGCAGACCAATAGGAAGCGGCGCTGATTTGGCGCCCAGTTTGAGTGACGGCGGTGTGGGGCTGTTACTGTTTCTCCACTGTTTTTCCGTCGCTTCCCTGTTGCTCTTGCGCTACAGCCATGTTCATCTCCGACTGTCGCCGGGAGTTCTACGACGTGATTGTCAGCCAGGTGAGGACGGCGGGCTGTCACCGAAAAAGAGGTGGTACCACCCCGGGTATACCGGTGGCAGACGACGCTGTGTGCGCTCAGGCCTCTCCCTCGGGGATGTGGCGGTTCTGCCGCCTCGCGGAGCGCGGATGGTGCTGGGGTGATCCCGGCTCTGGTGGCACCTCATGCTTTCCGCTCCTCTTGGGGGTATAGGGGTTTGGACACTGGTGAGCTCAGGCTGTAAAAATACCTATCCTGAGCGTGTCTATGACGCTGGGAACCTGAGTCAAAGCTGCTGCTAGTACAACGAAGTCTCGGCAGAGGTTTCTTCCTTTCTCTCGAGTGCTTTGGGTATTCGCGTGGATCTTTTGTTAACCGAGGCATCTCTTGTTCTATTTGTTTTTCCATATCGTTTTAACCGTTGTTTTCCCAGATACTAAATCTTGTATTCTGTCCTCTTTGAGGTTTCTCTTGCAGTCTTTCTTGTTGCGGGTCTGCATGTGTACTCTGAAGTGGTAAAGCTTCTTTTGGGACAGTCTTAGTATTTCTACCTGCGGAACTGTGTTATGGGTTGTGCAAATGAAAGCATTTCCCTCAACTTCTCCAACTGTGAGCAAAATCAGGGGAAAAAAACTCAACAAACCCAACCCACGAAAAATTTCTAGCTAGATTGTTTTATCTAAATCAAGGTTATTTCAATATGCCTTGCTCCTGGTTTTGCAACAGATTTTTCTGTAGTCAAAACTGTCCCAGATCCCATTCTGAAAACTTAGGCCTTCCTAGACATGATGAAAATAGTTATAGGGCTGACTAGCTTTGAACCTTCAAAGCTATGTGTGGTTCACAGGAATATGAATAATTACCTTTCCTCAAAGCAGCTGGCCTATTTGGGGCATGTGGAGTTCATATTTACAGGGATGCAAATTGGTTAATTTTGGTTGCAGTGTCCATTCAGAAGCAATCCTGGTTCATAATTATAATGATCTCTACCTAAATTTGCCACCTTCTGGTCTCACAGTGATCTATGCCTTTCATGTACCAGAACATTAGATTAGGTAACTATATTAATAATGTTATTCTGTTTTGGGTTTTTTTCAGCGTGTTCTTCTTCTTGTTGCTTCAGATGTTGATGCATTATGTGCTTGTAAAATACTCCAAGTAAGTCTGTGTTTATTATCACTGTAGACTAACAGTAAAAGGAAAAATGCTCTGGGATCCTTTTAATAGATGTGAACTCTGGAAAAGGTGGAGGTTAAATCTGCTTTGTAACTTGTTTCTTCCCATGAGGTATGACACTGAAAACTGATAGATCATACTCCCAAAGTTCATGCGGATTTGTCATTTGGAATGTCTTCAAGATTTGTATCGAATAGTGTTATAGCATGACATGGCATTGTAGAAGAGGTGGTTTCCTTCACCTTTACTAACACGTGTTTGCTTCATTCCAGGCTTTGTTTCAATGTGATCACGTGCAATATACACTAGTCCCAGTATCTGGATGGCAAGAACTTGAAACTGCCTTTCTTGAGCATAAAGATCAGGTGAAAAAATATTGGAAGCTTTTTCAGTTGCAGCTCATCTATAGACATACACTTCTTCATTGTTGCCAGCTTAAAATACCATTTCTTAAACTAATTCTTGTTGTTTGTTACCTCAAAATAGTGGTTAAATTTTAACATACCGGTAACAAGCTTGTCAAGTTTCTTACATCAGCTTAAACCAGTGTGATGTAATTTTGATAGACTCAGTCCGAGTTTGCACACATTTTGGGATATAAAAGGTGGTGGTGTTGGATGTCCCTGTATTTGGTGTTCTCTCTTACAGTTTTTTTTCCTTTTCAGAGGCATCAAGTATCAGAAAGTAATTAAAAGTTTGGGCAATGATGAATGCTTTGGAGCTTTTGTAAATGTGTTTTCCATCTTCTGTGTTTACTTGTTTTCTGCTAATTTAAGTAAAAAGCTTTTTTTTCTCTCTCTTGTTCGCAGTTCAAGTATTTTGTTCTTATTAACTGTGGTGCCAATGTTGACCTTCTGGAGATCTTGCAGCCTGAAGAAGACACCTTTTTTTTTGTATGTGACAGCCACAGGCCAATCAATGTAGTGAATGTTTACAATGACACACAGGTAAACTCTTCTCTTCCCTAATAAACCTTGTTGCAGATTGGGATGGTGGGCGGTGTAGTGCTTTTTTCTTTGGCCAAACCACTTGGTGTTAGCTAGTAGGTCAGCAAACGATTTTGATGGATATATGCAGTAGTAATGTACATGATCAGAAAAAAATCTGATTTTACTAATAAAATGTATATTAGCAGTGTGATAGTTGTCAGTAGTAAGCAACTGTAAATGTTGTCCCTATAAATCAAATTACTACCAATCAGTCGATAAATGTCCTCCAGAATTTCACATGTATTATCTCTCAGCATCAAGCAACATGTAGAATTTGAGTATTAAGCACAAATTCTTTGACAACATGACTTTAACAGTCATAAAAAATATAATTCATTCAGTAATACTGTAACAAAGGAATATGCTTTTGTCTCTTATTTGTGTAAGTATCAAGATTTTTGTTAAGCCAGGAATTGATCACAGCCAAAATGAATTTTTAGTTTCTGTTGCTGTATGAAGTATTCTCATTTGTTACTTGAAATGCATTTTAATTATTAAATAAGATGCTTTATTTAAAATACTTTTTTTTTTTTTTTGCTAGATTAAGCTGTTAGTTAAACAAGATGATGATCTAGATGTTCCTGCTTATGATGATATCTTCAGAGATGAAGAGGATGAAGAAGAGGACTCAGATAATGAAAGTAATGGGTCAGAAGAACCTTCAGAGAAACGCAGACGTTTTGAGGAGGTGTGTTTCTGCTTTGTATGGAAAGAAGGGAAACAAAACAGTTATTGCCTACACTTTACATCATCTTCATAATGACATGAGTTCAAATATTATACTCCATTAGATCACAAATTCAAGTGTAAGATTTAAAAATAACCTACAATCAGTAGAGTTTCATAGACAAAATATTTTTCTGAACTATACAGAAATATTTTCTTACTACAAAAGATGTTTTGAACTTGGTTATGCATAGTGCAGCCTGTGTAACCAGTGAACTTGAAGAGATCTCTCTCTGATTGTGTGCTGTGGGCTTTTCAGTGTAGCAATAAAACTTACGGTTTTATTGGTTTCTGTTTGTTTTATTGTATTTTTGGTTTTAGTAATTATTTGAGAAGATAACGATTTATCCATGGGTATTTTCTGTCCTTTTAGCAGTAAACTAACAGAAGTATATCATGGTAGACAGAAAATTAAATTTACCATATGCTATTTGTTAGCATGTCTTTTATTTGTACCAGATAAGGAAGCAAAGGCATGAGGCTAGCAATATTAAGAGGCAGTTCAATGTAAATACATTGTCAGATTTATTTCTAATTTTTCTGTTAATCTGGTACACTTTTTCCTACTAATCTGTGAAGGGAACTAGCTCAGGAAAAGCAGATACCAGAAATTCAAAGGAAAATTTGTAAATACTATAAAGAAAAGCTATTTTCAAATCTATTTACAAAGCTCTTACTGATTTCTTTGAGTTTTCAAGCTGATGATGGTATTTATGGAGCTTAAATATAGAGTGAGTGCCCATTTTTCTGAGCTTCATTAATTATCTAGTTTTCATCTCTCTCATGCTATAAAGTGGGATGTAATGCTGCTAGTGTTGAAAATCTGTGTACTGGGCCAGTTATTTATGTGGGTAAGCAAAATAAATGCTAGCAGAGAAAGATGCCATCACTTTACAAAGGTGTGTTCTGTGGAAAAATACTTTGTTATAGCACCTTTTTCTTGAAATGTTTAAAAAAGAAGTAGTATTCCTACTAAAATGAAGACTTAATCATTAAAGTATCTGGATAGGTGCTAATTGCTAGGGCGTTTATTATTGCTTTTTAAGATGCAAATTACTTTACAGGATGTAATCGAGAGGACAATGAAAAGGCGGCAGAGGCGAGAATGGGAGGCACGCAGGTGTGTTGAACTTCTATGTCGATTGTAGCTCTCGTTCTTTGATCTTGTTGAGAATGCAAAAACATGATAGTATGCTGCTTGATTTGCAAGATGCTTTAGTTCTAACTTTATTCAGAAAGTGGAGAGATATTTACTACATAAAATTGAAATCTTTAAATGGCAGATTGTGGTGAACAGTAATTTATTAATTTGAGCAGCAGTAGGTGCTTCACTTTTAAGTAGCTTTAGTATTCTTGTCTGTCTTGGGGTGAAATTTATACTTCTCTTTCCTTCCTTTACAGTCCCCCTATTGTTAATAGGAATGAATAGGAGCAAATTAGATAAGAAAATGAGATTTCAGGAATAATGGTGGAATATTTTTTACTCTGAGTACCTTTCAGTATGGTTTCCATATTGGTACTAAAATCTAAAAAATCTTTCTAAATCTTTCTGCCTTGCAGAAAAACATCATCTAGCCCAAGTTTTATTGTTAATTGCTAAGATGAAATTCATATATTATTTCACAATTTCTGGCTTACACTTTTAATTTGAGCCAATGACCAGTTCATGACTTAGTCCAATGCCTGTTTTTCCCTTTTTAGACGAGAAATTCTGTTTGATTATGAGCAGTATGAATACCATGGGACCTCAGTAAGTCTAATCTTTTGTATGCCATAAAAACACAAGATGCCATTATAAAAGTATTTGGATAATATCGAATGTTATAATTATCTAAGAATGCTATACATTATAACTATATTGTTATATCTTCTTATTTTTATATCTTATTTTATATATAAGATACACCATGTAAGTACAAGTAGTTTGACTTGGATATTCTTTGGTTATGTACATCCAATTTTACTCGTGATGAGTTATATACACCATAGAAACAATACTGGTAGACTGACAGCCAATAGGCAACTGAGTCAATGTCTAATCAGATGTTAACAGAAAGGGAAAATGGTAAACCAGAACTATTAACATTTTTCTTGTTGGATATCTTTAATGCTGGTATCAGAAGAATTCTGATAGTGTATTTTTTTTTTTAGGTCTGGACAAAAGTATCTGCAAAAAATACTCTCACAAAAGGGCTTTATCATGTGGGAGGCTTGTTTGACTTTCAAAGTGTCAGGATATTTCAAGAAACATTTAGAACATCAAACTGCTCCTTCTGTCATTTTGGCCTCTTGTCTGATAATTCTTTTATTTTATTAAGTGCTGCTTTATATATAATGCAGGTTTGCAGAGCTATAGAAAGTGTCTTGGAATGTAAGATACTGACAGATTGTCAGTCAAGTGTGTCCTCTAGAGCTTTAGTAATGTTTCTTGGCAATTTTAAATGTATTCTCTGTTTAATGAAGTGAGTTTTGTGTTCATTTATCCTGTATTTTTGCTTCTCCCTCATATAGTCTGCGATGGTGATGTTTGATCTGGCATGGATAATGTCTAAAGACTTGAATGACATGTTGTGGTATGTTTCCATTACCATTTTTGATAGAGACTAGAAACTTAAACCCATAATAAAGAGAGGCAGAATTTGCCAAAACCATTTCATTTCACTATGAGGTTCCAGTTAATTTCATGAGTGCATGTCTGTCTTGAATTAGAGGACACATCTCTGTCATAATTAATTAATAGATTTTTGCATGGAAAAAGGATGGCTGCTACTATGCCTGTATCTCTGCTAAAGAGAGAATAATAGTATATAGCTTTGTTATTAATGTCTATGGACATCTGGTATGCAGTTTTTCTGGCATGTTCTCTTACGTACTTAGAGCTTTAAATAGAATATACTGTACTGGAATATATTTTAACTATTTTTCCTCCTTTTATTTTCCCCTCAAAATTAGGTGGGCTATTGTTGGCCTAACAGATCAATGGGTCCAAGATAAGATCACTCAGTAAGAAAGATTTTGCAATTTTTAAAAATTATTATTATTTATTTATCTATCTTTTGACATTTATTTTTAGGAGTAACCAATAGCAATTATTAGAGTTCAGGAACCACATGGTAATTCATATAATGCAAGATAGTGAATAAACAGTGACATTAAATGTTTTAATGACCTAAATGATCTAATGCCTTCCAAAAATGGGAATATACATCAGAAAAAACTGTTTTTTCTTTTCTGCTATTTGGAATTTTAAACTAATTCTATGTATCACAAAGTTATACAGTAATCCCTTCTGATCCAGGAAGAAATGATGTCTAATAGTAGTGTACATAAATATGACCTTGATACACTTTTTATTAAAGAAATTGTATGTTCTCTGTCTTGATGTGGTGCTGAGGGCATGGTTTAGTGATGACCTAGTGGTGCTGGGTTAGCAGTTGGACTTGATGATCTTTTAAAGCTTTGTCTCTTCCAACCAAAACAATTCTATGATCCCCCAGCCTCCTTTCCAGTTTTAGTTCATTTCAAACGTTGGGGTTTTTTTTTCTTGTTTCTTATTTCCTACTAGATACCATTAAAATTCTAGTAGTACATGTGTAGATTTTAGTCCTGCTGTTCTATTGTTACTAATACAATGATGTTTTTAGGGACATAAATTTAATAAGTAGTTAATTGCATTGGTCAGTCAGTCTGTTTCTGTGTTGGTTTTATTTCAGCTTCAGTTGCCTGGATGTGTGGCTGAATATTGAAAGAACATTATTTAACAAGCTGGGGATTTTTTTTGAGGTGTATTTGCAATTTTCATGCTACTGTCTGTCCTGTGTGTAACTACTAACCACTCTAATCAACTACAAAGTTACCCCGGAAGAAAATAAATTAACATTTTTTTGTTTAAGAATGAAGTATGTGACTGATATCGGAATCCTGCAGCGTCACGTCTCTCGCCACAACCACCGCAATGAGGACGAAGAAAATTCTCTGTCAATTGACTGCATGCGAATAGCATTCGAATACGAGTATCCTTGCATAAGATCTGGAGAAAATGAACTCTACCCCTTGGGGAACACCAGCTGAGGTTTTTATCCAGGGGAAAAATAATCCCAGAGCCTTCTCTGCTGCTGAGAATGGAATTAAATGGAAAAGTCAATGTTTTGTTGAACATGAATCCCTCTCCCGATAGCTTCAGTTAATACAATCTTTGAGAATTATTTTCAAGTCAGTGTTGCTTGTCTCGTGTTATCTGCACCTGCAGCCTGTAAGTGTATTTTATGTAGTACAGAGATGCAATACGTAAGGGCAGCTGAAGACTTAACTATGAATTGTGCAGTTTTATGACTGTTTGTAACTTCCAGTGATGTACCTTTATTTTCTTTAATTCCTGGTCAGTCTGCGCCTGGCACTTTATCAGCACTGGTCTCTGTATGAAAGTCTTTGTAACACTTCATACACCTCTGCTAGCTTTAAGCTTTGGTCTGTACAAGGGCAGAAGAGGCTCCAGGAGTTTTGGGCTGACATGGGGTGAGTTATAAAAGTCTAGATCTCCATTAAGGGATCATTTTTTTTCAATCAGTTATGGGGAAATATTGAGAATATAGCTTGTGAATACTCAACTTGCTAGCTTTTAAGTATGGTAGTGGGGCTCTGAGTAGGTTGCAGTGTCTCTTCGAGTTACACAACATGTGTCTTGGTGTATGAGGAATACTTCAAGTGTGTGCCTTTATGGATTAGAAGATTAGTAATAGCCACATCCACTCTTCCATGACTAAAGAAAAAAGAATTCAAACAAACACAGGCTTAACTTGCTAAATTATCTAATATTAAGAAGATCTTCTGAAAGGAAAGCAAAATATTTGTTTCTTCTGGCACGTCTATCAATGCATTTTTTTTTCTTCTGTTTTTAGTTTGCCTTTGAAGCAAGTGAAGCAGAAGTATAGTTCAATGGATGTGTCTTTGAAAGAGAATCTGCGGGAAATGATTGAAGAATCGGCAAACAAGTTTGGGTGAGTTGTTTTAAACACAAATGCTTTAGCTGAAGGCACTTCGCAATTCAGTTCAACTATTCTTTTGTTAAGACCATGTCACATCTTGTTTTAAAAATAGATTAAAAAAAATCATATCGACAAAACAATATTAGGCTCATTGCAATTTTTAGGGAATGATTTATCTTCATGTTCTTAATTTGAACATACTTAGGAAATGTCTGGTCAGTGCTGGTAATAATGTTAATAATTTTTAGTGGCTTTATTTCATTTTGCAGAATGAAAGATTTAAGAGTTCAGACCTTCAGCATTCACTTTGGCTTTAAGAACAAGTTCTCTGCAAGTGATGTAGTTTATGCAACAGCTTCTCTCATGGAGAATATAGAGGAAGAGGGGCCTGAAACAACAAATTTCATTAAAGCTTTGGATAGTCTCTCCAGGTACTGAAAATATGTCTCTTCATTCTTTTACAATTTTATTTAGGAAACATGGGTTACATGCCTAAAAGATGCATTGATGCTTCATAAGCCATTGAAGGAAAATAAAAATATGCCTGTGAATACTGTTTAGATTTCACTTTTGTGTGAAAAGCTTTATTTGTAGATGAGAGTGTCTATTTTTATTCTTTATGTTGCAGGGGTAACCTGGACAAACTGCACCAAGGACTGGACCTAGCCAAAAAGCAGTTACGTGCCATTCAGCAGACAGTAGCCAGCTGTATTTGCACCAACCTTGTTATTTCTCAGGGGCCTTTTCTCTATTGCTCTCTCATGGAGGTCAGAATTTTAGTTTTAACTCTTTTTACTGTCATATTTGGCTGTCTCATAGTTGAATAATAGTGTTTTCCCAACTGCTTGACTCAGTAAGAGTTGCTCTGTCAGAAAGAATCTATTTATCTATACTGTGCCGTCCTCTTATGGGCCAGTATTGACATCTACTCTGAACTTCCCAAAGGGAGAATCAGTGCTCTCAGAGGAGGGAGAGCCTCATTTCAGAGTCAGGTGGGTGAACTCAAACTCCTATTTTGTAATGGCTCTTGATAGTGTTCTCACAACTTTTAGTCTTGGCAGTAAGTACTAAGCTTAAATAGTGTAAGAATCATCTTGGATTGCAATTGAAATTCTTTCTCTTTTCCTAGGGCACACCGGATGTGAAACTGTTTTCCAAACCAGTGTCTCTGTGCCTGCTTAGTAAATACTTACTCAAATCATTTGTTTGCTCTGTAAGTAATCAAAAGCTTTTGTCTAACTAACTTCTGGCCTGTGCAGTAATTATTCTTCTGTTAGATATTTGCAGTTGATTGTTAAAAGCGTTATGTTAAGATTTGCATAATGTTTTTGGGTGTGGGGGTTTTTTTAAGAGGGTTTTTTTTTTCCTGTAAATCATATCTTGTCTGTTTAAAGAAACCACCTTTTGTTGAACTGTATTACAGCTGTATCCTTAGATGAATGTTTGTAACACTATCTCCTGTGGAGAGCTGAAACTAAATTGTTTCCTGAGTTTTGTCTAACAAAGAGACTTCTGACTTCCAGACAAAAAACAAGCGTTGTAAATTGCTGCCACTGATAATGGCTGCGCCAATGGATGTTGAACAGGGAACTGTGATCATGGTGGGGATTCCTCCAGAGACAGAAAGCTCTGACAAAAAGAAGTAAGCATATTGTTTAAAAGTTCTTACTAAAGGTTATCTATAGACTTTTCCTGTCTTTGAAGCAAATATATCTTTCCTGTACCTATTTAACACTGAATATGTTGACTTGAGTTGCATCCTTAAAAACACGCTTTTTGTGTATGTTATCCAAGAGAGAATTTGAGAGAGGGTACAGATGTTCTCCAGCTTCCTTGCAGGTGTTTTTCCCTCCTTTTTTAGGGTTTCTTTATCTTAAAAGAGTGAAATAGTTCATTATATGACTGTATGTTCTTAAAGCCTGCGTTAAGATTTTTACACTTGGTTAAGTGAGGTGTATGTTGAATACATGGTGTGGGAAAAACACCTGGAAGACATTTTCGACTGTCAGCAAGGAAAAGGTTCCATACCTTGGTAATATGTCCATTTCTGTAATGCTCATGCATATTTCTGTTCATCATCTAGCTTTTTTGGAAGAGCATTTGAGAAAGCTGCAGACAGCACCAATTCCAGGACTCTACACAACCACTTTGACATGTCCAGTGAGTAGTGGTGCCTCTCTCTTGTAGTCCTTTAGGGGTCAGTGTTTACGCAGCCTCCATAAAGCATAATGGCTGTAGAGAGTCTTCTCGTTTGTTTGTGTCTTAGATGCAAACATCGAGGCTGTGTATGAGATGCACTATTCCTGAGTCTAGTGTACACAAAAACTACATTTTTGTCAGTCTTTTCCTAAGTGCTATCTTCTGCAGAAGTTATAAATTACTAGGCAGAGGCTTGCATACCTTTTTGAAACAAACTACATTTTGCATGGAGTAATGATTTTCCTATGTGCACTTCAGTTTAAAATCTGTAACGTTATCTGGGAGGGTTTCTATATTCAGTAGCCAAACCAGGTGTAGATGTTATGAGATGCATTATTTTCTGTTTGAAAAATGAAAGACTTAAGCTATGAGATTTGCTTACCTTTGCATGTGCTTACAAAAGAGACAGTTTTTAACAATAGATGTATGCATGTTAAATATACAAAGAAGCATTCCTAGATGTAAACAGTGGCTGCTAGATCATGTAGCGAGCACCTAAAAAACAGAGTTTACCAAAATCTAAGAGCAAAATAAGCAACATGCTTTGCATTTTGTTCAAATAAATAGTTTCTCTCTTTTCTTTTCAAAGTTGATTAAGAATATAAATAAGTGTACTTGAAATTAATATATGAGTGAGACATCTGGTATATCTTACAGTTATTTACATCTTATACTAAAATATTTAATATTTTAGTAATTGAATTGAAAACAGAAGACAGGAGCAAATTCCTGGATGCACTCGTTTCCCTCTTGTCCTAAAGGTAAGATAGCATCAGGATTCATTCACAAGTGACATTCAGAGATTATCTGTAGAATGTTTTAAGAAAATGCAGCAACTTGTAGTGAAATATGAATTAAAGGTAAGAATTTCTTACATAAATAGTTGTTTTTCTTTTTGGGAGGAGGTAGGTAATGTAGATGCAGGATATTTTGATTTTTCCTTAAGAGATGTAAGTTCTGTCATCCATAAGCTTTTGTTCCATTGTTTTGATCTTTCTGTGGCTCTATAACTTCAGCTGGAAAAGGAACAGCTGTTTGCATTGTGAGAAAAAAGGCTATTAGCTAATTGTAGCTGATACTCTGTTACTGACTTTTAATTATCGTGGCCTGTTTGGATCAGGATGGAACCTTAGCCATAGCAGTGCCATTCTGGGATTTGACATTAGTGTAGGAATTCACATTTTTCTTCCACAGTTTTAAGGTTGCAGCCTACATTACTGTGTAGTTTTTATCTGGAATAAGGATGGGGATATAAGTCTTGATTGTAGTTGCGACTATTAGCTTTACACTAGTTCTACGTCTGTTTTAAAGCTACTTTAGGGCAAGACAGATTTTACTGTGGATCTGATGAGACTGTCAAATTGTTGCAAATGTCTTCAACTATTCAGTGCTTTTCAGTGATGTATTTTGGTTCGTGGGCATTTATTCTGTGGTGTTGGGTGGGGATAGCTTGCTTTCTCCCAGAGAAGCAGCCAAACTAAATTGTTTTGTAAAGTCTGTTCAGACAACCTGTAAGACTGTTTGGAAGTATATAAAGTACCTCATGGCTTTTTCATGCCTAGATAAAGACTTTTCTCTTTAGTATTAACATGTGAAGTAATCTCACAAGATTGTCTTTATGGCATCTATCTGGGTGTCGAAGCTACAATTTCTTCTTTCTCCTGTTCACTCTGAAGTTTGAAGGAGTGGATTAGTAGTGGCAATTGTTTGCTAGACAGCACAGTCATGCATGACTTCCAAGGTTTTTACATCTATATATTTCCTTATACTCTGACTACTGATTGTTTCAGTTTATCTTCTGCCCTTGTTAACACAGTGGTGCATTTTGGCTCCTTGTACTGGAAGCTGAGGAACAGATGCTCTGAAATTTCGGATGTTCCAAAGTTCATGGTGCTGCACTTGTCGTGTTTCGTCTTGCTTTATCTTACATGTAGTGGTAACAGGCCTGGACTGTTGTTTTCATGCCTCTTGGGAGGTCAGAAGGGTTTTAACCGTAGCACACAGATATTGAACACTGCTTCTGTGTAAACATCACATCCTTGTAATGGCAAAGGTGTAAGCCAGGAGTATTTGCAAACTGGACTTCTATTTGTCAAACCTGGTTTTATTAGTAGACATGCTCTTGTGATGTATAGTTGTTGGCTAATAACAAAAAAATAGGTTCCTTATTTATATTGCCATCCAAATGTTCATTTTAAATTGTTGTAAATACTTTTTTTTTTTTTAATAAGAAACTTTTAAAAACTCTCCATGTCTTTCTAGGATGTTGAAACTGGTTTTTAGTACTATCAGGTTGAGATCTTGTACTTTAATTGTAGTAACTGTTTATTGAGACAGGTTTTAAGATTTTAGGGCTTTTAAAGTCCACAAAGTACTGAGTAACTGCCAAATGCTGACTGAAAACTCTAAGGAAGTTTGCATTTTTTACTCATGGATAGTGATAATGTATTGGCACTCGTAGCTTGGCTTTGAGAGTAGTTTTCCTGGAAAGAGTCTTAAACACTATAACTGTGTGTAGACTGTGTCATTATAAATATTGACAGGCTAGCTCAATCCTGTTCCATAACAGTTTTCATTTCACTTTGGTCATCTGAAATGATGCAGCTTGTCAGACTTAACCTGCTGTGCATTGGGTGGGTATGTATATATGTATGTCTGGAATTCTTCTTACAATGTTTGCTTGAATTCTGTATGACTTCATTCTTTCATGTGTTATAATAGCTATGTAAAGGTTATGTATCATTACATCATGCTTTGTACAGATTTTTAATACAGGTTAACTTAATATTAAATGTAATTGAAATGTAGCCAACAGAAAGCTAATTAAACAATTATTTTTATTCAAAGAAGAGGGGTTTTTGTTTGGGGGTTTGGTTTTTGTTTGTTTGCTTGTTGTTTTTCAAATGTTTTCCTCTTATCTAAGTAAAATATCTGCAAAAATGCAATGGCCCAAAAGTTGTGTTTCTGAAATTAAAACATAGCGCCACCTTTTTGTTTTGCCTATTTACTAGGTAGTATTTGCAATAAATATTTCCCCCTAGCAGTGTGCTTTGTACTGTACACAGCATACAGTAATTTTATTACATTTTTGAAGTAGATTACTGTGCTTTAAGTCTGGAACTGGAAACACACAAGCTTATGTTGTGTTTCAAACACTGATACCAGTGCCAAGCCACGATTACAGTGTCAGAGCTAAGACTCTGCTGTGACACTTAAGTGCACTTCTAGATATTTTCACTTTGTCTTTTCACTTGCAAGCTGCTAAGTAACTGATTCCTTAATTTCCTAAATTTATCTTAAACTCATCTGGCACAACAGAATCAATGCCATTTCCACAGCACTAAACATCTGTAACTTTAGTTCAACCTTATCATAAATTCAGGGCTTTCATGCTTCTGGATGGAAGTACCAGAAAAACATGGGTGTATGTAGCAGTAAATAGGATGTGATTTAGTGTGCAAGGCCACCTTCATGTGTAGGAAAGGAAAAATATGTGCTGGGTAAAATTGAATATTTATTTGCACAATCTGCTTGCTCAGTAAATGCATAAGAGGTCTTGCACATCCTGGATTTCTGACTCATGGTTCAGTGGCCACCCATCAGGAAATCCTAAACAAACAACTCAATTCCCTATTTTCTCCCTGTACAAAACCTTTAGACAAGGGGGAAAAAGGTGTTGGGAGGAAGGCATCAAGAAGCATCGGCATGTAACATATCAGTTTAATTGCTGTCTCTATCTTCAGTTAGGGTTGGTGCTGTTTTTTCAGTACATGGAGTACTTTTGATGGGTATTTTTCCTCCACTCTCTCATTAGAAGCTCTGTGTGAATTCCTTCATCTCACCTCACCACATCTCTTATTGCTGTTGTATCCCTTGTGCTCCTCCTGGCACTTGATATAACTGCATTCCTCTTTCTGGACATGTTTGGGTTGTACTGCTGCCATCTGTACCTGTTGTGATGAAATGCAGATCTTGTCTTGCAACGAAGAAGGAAGTTGTAGGGGTGGGGTGTGTGTTTTTGTGTGTTTTAGTGGGTGACTATCATGTCTTGGAAACTGGACACATTTTCAAGCAGGTGTGCCCTTTAGCTTCAGCATATTGTGTCGTGCTGAAAGAGTGAGAAGTGGGAGCTAGTTTTTGTGCTGGGATGTGTTGGTATTTGCTTTACTGACAGATTCTTCAACCTCCAAACAGATGTGTAAGCTTGAAACTGTGGATCTTTTGCTTGGAAAAGATTCCTTGTCCCTTCATTGTTACTTTGTGATTTCTGGTGGTTTTTTTAAGTTTCTAGTTTTCCCAAGATGTACTGAAGGTGCCAAGAATGCTTTTGCAAATTTTGGAATTGATCAGCTGTTGAGCTGATCCTGAGGACATCCAAATGTGGTGCAAAATGAGTCAGGAATGCTGAATACTATGTAAAAATTAAGTTACTGTGGGAAGTTGAAGAAGTCTCTGCCAATAGATAAAACTTTTGCCTATCAGCATCTTAGAGTACAGAAGACAGTATCAGACACTTCTTGTTTACTCTATGCTATAGAGTTTGTAGATGAATATGTTAATATGACTTGGAGAATCATTGTACAGAAGATCCAAAATTGTGAAGTCCCTAGTGTGTGGATATAAAAGTAGCCCCATTCAGCAGCAGTGGTGTGAATGGCTCGTTGAAACTCTGTTGTGTAGGGCAGATAAAATGGTCACTTCTTACAGTTAGGTGTTAAGACAGAGACTCCATGCCAAGAATTCTTGACATCTGATCGTGAAGAGATTATTCTGCTTTTGATTTATTTGCCCAAACAGAAAATGTGGCTCTAACAAGTAATTTGAAAATAAATAGAGCACTAAGAAATCGGCTTACCCTCTGAGATGTATGGTGACATTCCACCTAGCCATGGCTGAACACAAATACAAACATTCCCTAAGGATTATATTTGAGCTGCAGTAACTCTTTTTCCTCTGCTGTTTTTGCTTGCTGTTACAGTACTCTCATAAATCAACTCTAAATTATTTCTGCTGCTGCTAATCTGTTTTGGACAATAATAGAAGTATGAAACAAATCCTTTTAAATGTATTAGTTTTTCGAGAGAATATAATAATGAAAATCCTTAAATACCAAAGCACTGAAGTAGATGCACAAGCTGACTAAATTACACCATTTCTGCACAGTGATTCATGGCTGTTCATTTTCAGGGGTCAAAAATCTAGACATAATTGAAATTGCATCGTAAGGACCTCATTTCGTAAGAATTAGAGTGAATCCTATTCCCCAGTAGAATCATAATAACTTAACAGACTTGTACTTAGCAGCATCAAGCTTGCATAGTGAGTAAGAATTAAATTTTATTTCCTTTACTGTTTCCCTCAAGAAAAAAATGAGAATGAAAAAGTATTAAAACTTTCTTGTATGAATGAGCTACTCAATTTATACCCCTTTAAACATGGTGATTATAGCCATGGGGAGAGACCAGCAGGCCATTGAATCAGTATCTTGACATCTGTAATGTCAAACGCAGGTGCTGGGGAAGAGTATAGAAACAAAGCAATTGCATATGATATTTCCTTCCAGGTACAAACACAAGCAATCTCCCAGTCCTACCATCCTACAGGACATCCTGAACCAGGTGTAGTTTCTGTATATTGGTAACTGTCAGTAGTTACGTCTGAATCTGGATAACTTCCTCCTGAATCTGGGTAAATACTAGCCTGTGCAATATTCTCTAATGAGTAGATCTATAACCTAGCTAGATGTTGTATGCAAAACTACAATTTTATAGTAATTTTTTCATCTTGCCAATTGCTACCTTCCTCGATGCTCTGTAGTCCCTAGTTTTCTGTGTACTCATTGTTTTGCAAACCTTTACATTACCCACAGTCACCTCTTGCCAGGCTGAAGAATCACAGCCTAATTTTAACTTTTACAGGACCTGTTCTGTATCTTGATTATCATTGTTGTTCCTCTCTAAATCATTTTCAGAAAGGGGAGAACAAAACCAGCCCAGGGTATTCAAGTCTATGGAAAAGTGTAACAGTGTTGATTGTTCTGTCCTTTGTGTTTAGCAGTTCTTAAGTCACGCTCCACCCTTTTGACAGCTCCTGTGCGTCGCTCAGATGCTTTAATCGATCTAGCTAGTGGAACACCAGTATCTCACTTGTGACTCTTAATGGTTTCTTATGCCATATACATCACTTTACACTTACTCGTGCTGAAAGGAACTTATTTACTGGTCGTTATTTTTCCAAGTCAGAACAAGGCACAATTAGTGCTGTGCTGAAAAAATGGTAGTAAGGAAAAATATAAAGAAAAAATCCCCCAGACTCTTCATCACTGAATGATGCATAAGTGAATGGGAAGAATAAATTATGATCATTGGTGTCATATGATGGCAAAGCCAGTGAGAGATTAATGGTAAATTAAAAATGAATAAAATCTGTTTGCAAGTTTAGAACAGAATTTTGGGGGAGGATTGTTTTCTTTGTTCTTAATGGAAGTTAAAGTCTCTACAATGATTTCTAAACAAATTCTTTTGCAAATATTCACTGGTTTTACTTGCTATTCTAAAGAAGAACATAGTTTGGTCATTGATTTTATGTGTACATGTCGGTCACAATGGTTTTGATTCCCTCATAGAAGAAATTCCTCTGAAGGTTACATTGTGAGTAAGTCTGGCTTGTCAGAGGGAAAGAAAGCAACGTTTCTTTAAACAGAAAAAAATGAAGTCCCTCTTGGTTCTTATGTACCATGGTTGGCTTCAAGGTGGTACTGAAAGTTCCCTTTGGATCAGATTCAAGGACTAAGAAAAATGCTGCCAAGGGTGGAGCTCTAAGTACAGTGCCAGCTTTATGCATCAGCATTTGAGTTATAAACACTTTCTTAGCAGGAAATCTTACATTCAGTAGGGAAAGAAAATTATGTGAGCTTTTATTTCAGACTGGACTCCCATTCTCTTCAAGCATTTGAGTTTTGACTTTTTTGTAATTCAGAAACTGGCAGAATTAGAGAGGCAAGACAAAGGTCAAACACATTCAAAGTAGGCAAGAGATCTTTCACCCAGTTGTACGCTATTCCATGACACTCCTGGGTCTCACAGAGCAGAGAATGGAGGTTTCCCAGTCTGTGAGATTTCTGTGAAATCTGTTCTGTGATAGAATAATTTTCATTTCCTCTGCCCCCTCAAGGCAGCTGTGTGTGCTGGGTAGCTACACTAGCACTTGTTCCTTTGACTTGCCACCTGTTACTGAGCCATGTATCTGGACAATACGTTAGGATCTCAATAATGAAAGATAAGACTTGTCTAATAATTTGATATCAAAAGTGTTTAATGGACTTGCTGCTGCATGCTACTCTCAATGAGCTGAAGGCTCTGAAGACATCCTTAAATCAGAATTAAATTCAATCTCTCTGTATATAGAGCTTCCATATAGGAGCTTGTGGGCAAGCCTAATCATACCTCATGAACTAAACTAAGGTAACATGTATACATAGGCCATATCACAACATAATTCCTTCCAGTGCTGGATCTGGCTTTGTTTCAGGAGATCAGAGGGTTTTTTGTATTCCTCTGTGTAACAACATTCCTCTCTGAAGTCTTTGCCACTTGTTTAAGAACTGTAGGTGACTTCTTTGTGTTTTCCTTGATGTTCACTATGTTACCTGTGTTACACATGTACTGTGATGTTCTGAGACTTAATTTTCTTTCAAAACAAGTTTTAATTGAGATGAGACCTTTCTTGGCCCTGGCAAAAAGGTAATGCTCCCTTACAAAAAGAGATGCTGTCTTTTTAACTGGATGAAGCCCTTAGAGTCACCTCTCCTCATTGATACAGCTGCACTGTTTTTTCAGTCCCTGTGGTGTTGGTGTCTCTTTCCACTGTTTAGCTCAGTGGAATTTACTTTCATTTAATCATTCATTTGCAGCATGTCAGTGGAAAATCGGAGGCACCTGCCATTGAGTTGGAAAGAATTCACAGGCACATGCAGCTCTTGGTATGTTTTATTTGCCAAAAGAAGTCACCAAGGGGCTCCTGAAATAAGTATGCCATTGGTAATTATCTCCTATCTGATCTGAAAGTCTAACTGGATCTATAGCCTATAAGGAATGGGCATGTAAAGTGTTATTTTCTTTAAACACTGTTATGGTAAGTGTACTACTTCAGGACTCGGGTACTGACTGTAGAGTACATGTCAGGTTCTGCTGCTGTCTTGTGGCAACTGGTTGCTGTTGGGAGTCTTCCTAAACATTTGGAGTTGTAGCCCTTTCTGAGGAGTTGTTGTATTCCGAAGTATTTGTATATTATGTTACACATGGCATTGCAGAACTGGAAGGAAAAAATACTTTGGGCTCCAAATAAGTTCATTTTCAAATTGGTACTGACTAGAGTAAATGGAGGTGGAGAGAGGGGCACAGCTCCCTGTTGTGGCTTGGGAAAATCTCCTTTTACAGGCAAGTGATAATAATTGCTGTTATCTCTTTTAATAAAGCATTTCAGGAGAGGGGGGAATCATCAGGACTTCACCTTTAAAGAAGGTGAAGATTTTGGTCTAGTCATTTCTGTAAGACAGTGGTCTATATTCTTAAAACACTGCCTAAATAGGTCTAATCAGCACTGAGTATTTTTAATATTAGGTGGCAATTTATCTTATGTTGTCCTGCTTTATGGATCTTTTCAGTTATTCTGTTTCACAGGATGAGGGTGAGAAACCATTGGTACTTTTAAGACACTGTTGTTTTGTATCTGCTGTTACAGTTATCAGAAATAGGTCACCTGTGAAGATGTCACAGGATTTGAGCTAGGGTAGCTTGCAGAGCAAAACTCTAAAGAGCTGGTGAAGAATCTTCCTTTAAAAATTGATGTAATTCTTGCTCTGTGCCAGGACATGTGGTTTATGCCCACGAACAGCAGCATGCACTGGGGTAGAGTGTGCTCTGAGGTCAGATGATCTTCTTGGACCCCTGCTACATTCCTCTTCTCAGACACATGCACAGACCAAATTTTCTTCTCCCTATTGTACAGGGTGATAATCATCTCTTTTTTTAAAAAAAAAATTCATTATAAACTTTTACCTGAGGTTGCAGTGTTTCCCTCAGGAAAGTCTGTTCTAACTGAAAGTGACTTTGCTACATTATGTGGAAACTGTTTAAAATGTGAGAAATGACAACAAAAAGAGATGCCCTCCAAACGTTTTTTTTTCCCCAGTGGTAGCTGGCTAGTTTGAAGAAACTTGGAAGAGCATTTTGCTACTTCTAATCACTCTTTGTGGGGCAAACTACATCTTGGGAGCTTTTGTTTACATCTGCTCAAATGTGAATAAAAGTTGCCTTGCAGTCTCATGGTGCAAACCTGCTCTCCAGCGTGTCCTGCAAATCTTGGAGCACTTAGAAAAATTCATAAGTTAATGGAAACCAGATCTCAACCTTAACAGTTGCAGAACCTGTGCTGTAATAGAATTCTGCAACTGGATACTCTAGTGAGAACTGTGGTGTTTTACGGTGTGCAATTTGGTGTCTGCTCTACCTCACTGTCTCAAATAATCATCTCCTAAACAGACAACAGGAGGTTGTTTAGTGCATTTACACTGTCCACGTTTGACTGCCTCGATTAGATGTTCGTTGCTTCCTGTGTTAAATCAATATCCAGGTTCAGTTTTATCTGTAACTGTAACTAAACCAGTTCAGCACCTAATAGTAGTAGTGGTATCTAAGTTTAAAACATTAAAGGCAGTATCTGTCATTTCTGACTTCACTTTCTCACTTGCCAAAGACTTCATGGCTGAAAAGATTTTCTACTTTTAAAAATACAATCCACTAGGTTCTTCTTTATTTATACTTGTTGTCAGTAAAATCCATTATCCTCTAGGCTTAATGGCACTCTGTGAGGGTATGCTGTCAGAACAGCACCATTTCTGGACTGTGTAGAAGTTACATTTTGAAAAATTAAGCACAATCATTTAAAGATCTATATACATGTATTGTAAAGCACTGGTGGAATTTGCCATATCTGTTCTAGGGAGGGAAATAGTGTCTCCCTAGAACAGTCTGGAAGAGAAAAGCCAAACCATCCTGCAGTTTTCCCCTCTGCCTGCCTATTGTCTCATCTGCTTGGGAGATTTTTCTACCTACATGTTATCTGCCTCTAATGTTAAACTGAACTGCCTCCCATTCTTCCTACTAGAGATCTGAATCTCCTTCCAGTGTTTAGGTTTCTTTATCCTTTTACTTGGCTGTGGCTTGTTCACACCCCCAAAAGCAGCATTTGCTCATGCATAGTTGTCAGTATATGGTTACCTGCTTTGCAAATCCACTGTATTCATGAACATGACGAAGGGGAAGAGTATTGTTGTTTCAGCTGGTTCCGCTTGCAGTGTAGCTGTGTAAGGAGATTAGCCCATATCAGTGTTAGGGATAGAGTAGTTAGAACAATAACTTAATGAACATATCCTTTATATGAGACTTTTTCCTTGCTAAAGCTACTGAATTCTGATTCAGTCTTGCTGACTCCTGTTGTAGAATTCTCCCTCAGCAAACTCTGAGCACAGCATGCTCTGTCAAAGGGAAGCTTTCCAACTGTTGCATACAAAACTGAGAAGGGAACCTGAAAAGGACTGAAAATGACAGGGTGAAGTACAAAAATAGAGAATAAAGACCTAACAGGAAAAGAGAGACTGAGTAACAATAGGGAGCAGTAAATCCGGTTTGCCTTTCTAGCTCAGGAAAGCGTCTTGGAATCTGTATTTCAGGGTACCCTCTGGGTGGTCACCAGAGCTCTTTTGAGTGTGTGAAATGAAATGGAAAACAATAGCTCAGCAGCAATTGCCTTTTTTCTTCTGATGAGGTGTTCCTTGAATTGCCAGCATGACTCCTGCTTGATTTAGCAGTGAATACAGCCAGGCATTTCCTGAAATGACAGCACGACATGGCACTGTTAGAAATGCTAAGTGAAAGGTGTTTCTGCTCTGAATAAGGAAGGAAAGGGAATAGGATATGGGAGTATGTCCCACTAAACTGTCTCTGCAACAAAAGGGGGAATGAAATGTAGCACAGCTGCACAGGGGCCATCCCATCTACCCAGTCTGAAAATCCTCATCTCTGCACAAGTGGTTGATAAGAGTAAGCAAGGTATTTTTGGAAGAGAAGTTTCTTTTTGGAATAGTTAGAAGCTGATGCCAGCATTGTTCGCCTTCACAACTTCCCCCCACCCCATCTCGTACTATCTAATAAACTCTCAACTCTGTGCTTCTTCAGGGAGGCTTTTTGCCAGTAAGTGTAGATAGCGTTTGTTCTCTTGGCCAATGTCCTATTCTGACTAGTCTCCACATACATACATATCTGCTTGCTCATCTCTTCCACTATCTCCAAATAACCAATAAATGTTTCCTTTTTAGAAAGAGTATCTTGTCTCAGCCTTTCGAAGATAGCAATAGTGTACGTGGCTCCAAGAGTACTGCTTTGACTTGGCAGAAGCTGCCTAAGAATTGCTACTCCTCCTCCTCCCTGATTACAGACCTTAGGAAAAAAATTTGATAACCCCTCATTTTTTGTTATTCAGCACATTTTTGTGGTCTTTTATTTCATTAGACCTCAAAGTGTTTTTATTTTCTCCTTGCCTCACCTTCTCCCTTCAGCTGGGTGGATGTTAGAGAGTGCCTCTGATTCAGATGGGCAGGGAGCCCCAGAAGAACATTACTGTGACAGATCAATTAGTTATTAAATAAGCAGTATTGAGTCTTATCAGATGCAATCTGTGTTTAGTAGCTTGTGCTGGTTTTTATCCTGTGCCAAATCACTCATTTCTATCCTCTTTTTTTTAGAACAAAAATCTTATATGTTGCTGCTGTCAGTCTTAGTGTCCTGGACACCCCCCTTACATATACAGCAGTTATATATGCTATTTTCTAGTCTAGTTGTTAAAAAAATCCCACCTTCCTATTTTCTCTTCAACTTGGGAAATGCTAGGCTTTCTGAAACAGGTAAAGTATAAATGTAGGATTATAGTTAAAGTTAACTGAGCTCTTTAGTTTTTCTTCTGCCCTTGATACATTCGTTTTTGCTTCCAGACTCATTTCTGTTAACCATTTGTCAGCGTACAATGTCAGTATTTTCACTGACACCTCAGGGAAAGGTTTCACTCAGTTGCCTACAGCAAGGTGATATCTTACCCTAACTTTGCTCATTGTAAAGCACTTTCATTGTGTCTTTCCTCTTAATTCACGTGAGTTAAGACTCTTTCTTTGATTCAAACTCACTCACAAGGTCAAAAAGTGAAGTTTCACAGGAGTTTAAATTCTCCTGCATCCTGCCTGCCTGTGTTACCATGTGGAGTTGTGAGGTTGTGACTAGACAAAGAAAACCGGTGCATTATTTTTCTGCTGGGTTTGCTCTCAGCCAGCTTAGTCACCTTGACCAGTCCACTCCTCACATGTGTGCCAGTGCAAGGGAGGGGCTGAACCACATCACAAGTCCATGACTGATTGCTAAAACACCCCTTTCATTGGCTTTTTTCCTTGGTGTGTTTTGCTTGCTGTTATGTCTTTCTGAGATCATTGTGCTTCAGTTCTGTCTGCAGCATTTTCTGCAGCTTTGTTCATTTTTGTGGTTCTAGATTTTTCCAAGGTTATTGAGGTACCTGGTCTGCACTTCTCAGGTATGCCCATATTCATCCTTCCTTTGTAGGAGGGACAAAATGCAGCCTCAGATCAGGACAGGTGTAAGAGGAGTTGGTTCAGGAGAAGGATTGCAGTTTGCCTTTATCTTCATAATACTGATTCCTATGTAGCAACAGATGCTAAAACTGAAATTCTCAGTTCCATATTGTGATATGGCCCAGACTTCAATAACTATTAGGGGAAAATTTTACTGCCCCCTCCCACGCTGCCCCACACTGCCTTTGATGTAGACTTGTTTTCTACACACCAGTGGAGCTCAATACTTGCATCGTAATCTACCAAAGGTCCATTTCTGCAAGGCTATGAGTACATTTTGCAATTTCTACAATCTTGTGAGAAAGGCAGGAGACAAAGGGATTGTTTTTCCCACCACTGATGATCAGCCTTTAGGACAGATGATAATAACTGCTTCTGAGCATGAAATGAGCCAATGCAGCCAGCCAGGTGTGAAGTCAGGATTGCTGTACTGAACTGAAAATGCAGGTTGTAAAGAATGTAATCAGCTCTGGAGGAATCTGGGCAGGATGCCATGGGTATTAGCTTTCATTTTAGGAGGGACACTATAATGATGATAAGGATGTCTTCAATAGGTATGGTCATTAATAACCCCAAATTAGACAAGCTCTGTCTCTTTTCCATGTTAACCAAACAATAGCATTTTAGCCCTACACTCTTCGTGTGATATTGCCTTCTGAGGAAATCCAGTATCTGCTGTTGCAGAACTCTTTCTCTAAAATGGTGCTCAACCCTCTATTACAGTAGATGAAGATTATGTCTATGGAGGAATTATTTCCATATATCTGCAAAGGTGCTTTTGTTAATGTGCCTTGTGCCTTTTTGAACAGTAGAAACTCCTCTTCCATGGCACAAGCTGCACGAGTTAAGACTTCTCCAATTGGCAGACAGTGGGGCACATAGACATTGCCAACTGGACAAGACAAAACTGGGAGAAAATAGGAGAACTGAAAAATAATTTGGGGGTCCAAGAACATAATGGAATCCAAAGTAGATTCTAAATTTGTAAAACTTCAGTCTTGCACGTCAACATTTTAAATGTCAACAGTATAACAAAAATAAAGTAGAGGTAAACAGTGAAATGTATTATGTTGCTTGGATCTTGGCAGTCACCTCCAGTGAAATAATGGCAGGAAATTATAGTGAAAAAAAATAGTGAAATCATTCTGCAGTCATTGGGTATTCATGTGAGTCTTCTGTGGTGAGATAACACTTGGGTTTATTTGTATTATAAAATGAAAGATTGCTGTTATAATTGGAAACTGTTAAAGGTTTTGTAGCTCAGGCTAAAGGTTATCCAGGCTGCTGCAGCAGATATCCTAATTCTAACAAAAGATATACAGTAAGGACAGAATATTATAACTGGAAGAGTAATCTAAAAATATACATGGCACAAGAATTCTGCCGTGCTAGGCACTTGCTAGAGCTGATAAGAATTGTAATTGTTGGTGTTTTCCCTGATCCTTCAAACATGTGAAGCTATATTGAAACTGGATCATACCATTTTGAGATTTCACACATGCTTTTGTCAAGGAATGTCTATTTTTCTTTCCTGAGTGATCTTTTTTGTTGTCCAAGCCAAAAATCTCTTGGGGTTTAAACTTCTCTAGAGGTTTTCTGATCACAAATACACTTAATGCTAGTGAGTTACGTATGAGTGTAACAGAGAGGAGTCAGTTCAGGTCAGAATGTGTTTGAGAGTGGGAATAGAACCCACAGGTACCCACATACAGTTAGTTTAGTTGCCATAGTACTTGGTACAAGATTGAGATGAATGTCACTCAGACCTCTGTCAGCTAACTTGGTTGGTTGCAGCTTCAGCAATATACGCAGCTGAAATCCAAAATGCATTTAACATTGCAAACTAGTTTACCTACCAGATTAAGAATGCAGTTGTACTATCTGGTTTTCTGCATCTCCTAGCTTTTGGTGTATTTGTTTAACCCCATGAAAATATTCTGCTCTTCTGAAAAATAGTTCCTGCAGCCAGCACAGCTAGTGCTTGCTATTAAGGTGCTAAGGCCTAAAATTCTCACACATGTAACTTGCTTCCTTGCAGACTTAGCCAACAATGAATGATGATGCATAGTGATGTTACAACAGGCACAGGGTTCACAGATTGCTTATTGGATCAGAGTCACTTTTGAGAGGGTTATCTGTTGTTTGCCTGTAAAAATAATTTAAAACACTTACTTTTGTTCTCTACTGTAAATAAACATGAACTGGCTTCATCTCATGTGTTATGTTTGTGTACACCAGAGTACCTCTCTGTGTCATGAAAACTCAGCCTGGCTTGTGCAGCCTGAAGGATCCACCAGATGGAACCTACTTGAACATGGAGTTGAGGTGTAGGAAGGAATGGATCTACTGCTATTGCAGTACATATTAACACTGAGGCACTTCAGCCTGTCTAAACTAAGCATATTTTTTTCCAAAAGAAATAGTAACTTGTGTGAATGACACCTCATCTGGGCTTCAGGAACATCTTGTACCTGCAACAAATACTCTGCCAGCTGCTGCCAGGGCTTTAGTCAATGTGAATGGCCTTTCCCATTTAGGATGCTATGAGTAGGATCAGAGTACAAGATCTACTTTATTTTATTTTCTGTCTGGTTTTATAGATGGTCAAAATCCTCTTGTACTGTTCTGTACTGGGTGTTAAAAGTCTTCTCTTAATTTACTCTCCTATTAACATCAAGAGATTGGTGTTGACAATTCTCTTGGTCATGGAGTTGTGTTTTTCTTTGTCTTGCTTTTGTAGATTGAAACCAAAACAGCTAGATAGTAGTTTCAAGGCTCAGTCTTTTTTTGCTTTAAGAATGTAATTGCTCTATGTACAGTTGCCCATGCTGTATGATCCCATTGCTCTCAAAGCAAAAAGCTAAAGGCAGTAATTCAGTAAATGCACTGGAGCATTTACGATGGAGTGTTATACTTGGGCTGCTTAACATCCAAGCTCATTGGTATATTCATTTTCCTTGATACCTTTTAAAACTGACTCTTACTGATGAGTATTTTCACATTATGAGTGGTAAAGATTGTGTGATATGATCCTCCCATTATCCTGAGCTTATTTAAGGGTTACTGGTGAGAGTGACTAGAGAACCTATCCAGTTCAGGTGTGTATCAGAAAATGGATATGTGATAGTGCATTTACTTTACAAACCAGTAAAGGACTACATGGATCTCCCCTGTGTGCATGCATGAATGAGAGGCAGAGAGGATGTTTGTGACTGTGTGTTGATGTAATCAGGACCATAACTGGGATGATCAGTTGTCACAATTCCTTTGTGGTTTCTGTTGGATAGGCTTGACACTGTTCCTGGGTCCTTCATACCTTGGGATGATCACCAACCCAAACAGCAAGTGCTTGTTTCAGTGAGGCAAAGCTATTCCTCGGGGTAGTGTGAGAGGGGCAAGGGCGCAGCTGGCATCAGGCATGATGAGAAGATTGGCACGAGCCCTGTGTAGATGCCTCTGACGTAACACGTGCTTCCACGTTAAGTCCTACTACTTGCTACTTTTCTGTGCCAGATTTTGGGCTGAAGCTACATGGTGAGCTTTGGAAGGAGGGAGAGGCTCAGTGTTGTAAACAAAATCCCAAAATGCCACAGACAAAGGGCACTGTTAAATTGATTCATAGCAGAATGTCTCAATCTGTGTTTAAGAAAAAGAAAAGGTGAAGCAAGGCTTGTGTATCCAAGCAACTGTAAAGTCTCCACTGTTGCCATGGGAGGTTTTATCAATGACACAGTGGTTGAAATTGTCCTTTTCTTATAACTGAAAGTTGTGGTAGGAAGAAGAAGGAGTTTTCTAGACAGAGAGCCTCTTCCTGCAGAGAAGCAGCAAGGAACAGTCGGGAGCAGTCACACACACACAGGGACATACACAAAGGTCTGATCAAACTGAGAATGATAGAACTTAGTTACCTCCAAAATATAAATATGAGGCTGCCTTGAGGCTCTGCTTTTGGAATGATTTATCCTATCACAATTAGCCTATAGGTGAAGCACATGCAGTATTTAACCTCAAAGGAGACAGCAGAAAGATTTGCTAAGTCTTACCAAGCAGACTTACAAAAGCAAATTTTCAAGCACATGTACTTAATGATTAGTATACAAACCAATAAAAGGATGCACTGTGGGTATCATGCTGAATACTTTAGTAATATATTGCTGATATATGCATGACTCTGGTGCTTAGATATGGCATATGGCTTCTGAAAGGCAGGATTCTCATTTCGTGTTACAGAGATATGGATCAGTTTCAGTTTGAGGAGTAGGTGTAAGAGACTATTTACCTCCATTTGTAGTTTGAAAGATGGCTAAAGAAAAAGAACAAATTCCTTGCATAATATTGATCAGGGAATAAACTTACAAATAAAAATCAGGAGTTATGCTGGCTTCCTACTGCAACAGAAAAACGTTTCAGTATGTTCCAAAGAGCAGATGCTCAACAAACATCTTTGTGCAGGAAAAGGAAACATTTCCTTAAACATCCTGCAGCAAACGTGACTGATTGAGCTGCCTTTTCCCTCTGCCTGGTGCATTTCCCTTCTTTGCGCAGACAGGATCTAACCAGATTTGCGGGCTATGAACTGCAGGTTACTTTCAAATTCATAACTATGAAATGGTTCGTTTAGCAGGACAAAGGCCAAGCCAGCAGACACCCTTTTTCCAACTCAGCATGTGCATAGCAATGGGAGGGTGGCAAGGAGCTTTTGTTAATCTCAACCGAGCTGGCAAGAATGCTGCAAAATGAAGTCTTTGAAGATGTTTTTTTCTTCATTTTTAAAGCAACAGTTTGTTAGGAAAGCTTGAAAATCTGCGGGGGTAGAAGGGGGGGTAGGGCAGGGAAAGTGCAAAATATTGAAAGACCTCCCTGGCAGTCATCTAACTTAGGCAAATTTCCCCACTGGCAATTAGCCTCTACAGTTTCCTTTAATAGCCAGTTTTTTTCACAGGTTCTGTTCTGATGCATCTGTGAAATTTCTTTCCCCAGCTTGAAAGCACTTTTAAAAATAAAAAAGTGGCAGCAAGGATTAGGGTATCAGGTCAGGCTGGGGCTGATCCAAGCTGCAGTAGGATTGTTTTTTGTTTTTTAGTTTAGATGTGTGGGAATTGAAAGCTTAAAAAGCTTCATGCTTAGAGCTGTTCTCAAAATAGTTGGGACTCACACTCCACTTCCTAATGTGCTCACATCACAAGACCAACCACTGCTACTTGCTCTTTTGTCTGAGACTTCAGTGGAGAGCTGGGATTCTGACTGCTCTGCAAGGGAGCAGTCCTTCCTCCCTCCCCAGAGGTGACCCAGCTCTCCCCACCAAAGGTAGCCCAGGTAAAGGTTGCCCTTTGGGTACTGATGTCACACCTCATCTTCCTAAGTCCACACAGTTCAGTACCTTTCACAAAAAAACCCCAAAAAAACAGTAACCCTGGTCAGGGATTAGTTTAGATGTTTTTATTTTTATGTGAAATCATAAATACAAAATAAAAATAGTAAACAAGTGCTATAAATTTCTCTTTCCATTGGAATGAGGTTCAGGCCTGATCCTGACCACTTCCAAGTCTTAAAGTTCAGGACTAAGTCTTTGCTCTTGGAAAACAAAACTTAGGAAAAATGCTTAAGATTTTTACCCTGAAGCCAGGGACATCAGTAACAGCATTCTCTTGGGTTATTTTTTAAAGCATAGCAACAAGTAAGTATAATGAAGGATGAAATTAAACATAAAAGTACTTCTAAAAATGGGCCCACTTCCTGCTAGTATTGCTGGGCACTGCTCCACTGAGCTTAGCAAAACCATCTTTCAGCAGCAGCCAGTTAGGATGTTGGTAGGATGATGCTCTGTCTGCTAGCACATACACAGGGCTGGCTTCTTCCAAGAGATCTTGGTGTGTAATTGTTTCAGATTTTGGTTGTAAGAGGATCCAGCACTGCCATGATATAAAGCCACATATCAAGGAGTTTGGTCTGTTAGAAAAAATGTCCCTTCTAAGGTGTGGGTTTCCCTCCCTCTCCCCAAGACACCACTTTTGATTTTATTTGAGATGCTAGCAATGCTCTACCCAGAAAGGTTTCATCTGCTCATCAGAACCCAAATCCTGCAGCACTTCTGAAGGCTCTACAGTACAGAGAGGTGCAGGTGTATCTGTTGCTGGGAGTTGGTTTCCAGCTTTTTAAAAGAGAGTGAGGTCCAAGATTTGGGCTAATTATCTTTTGACTCGTTTGCTAGACACAGGAGAGCTGAGTGAGGGTGTAGTGTGTCTGTGGGCTGGCTGACAAAAACAGCCGGAGATTACCATTTAAAAATAAAGTAACCATGAAACAAAGGCACCAAACCACATAAAAAGCCAACTTTGGTAGATTTCTTGCAAAATATATGCATTTAAATACATGAACAGTTTACAAGGTTACACTGTTAAAAAAAAAAGTTGCAATGATGAAACACAGAATATTTCATTCTTGTACCAAAACTACTTATCACATCACAACAACAATATTAGAGCTTTTATTTAAATGCAGACAGTGTAAGAACTGCACCTTTTACAGAACAGAACTAGTTCTAGGCATATTGCTCTGCTTTTGTAGTCTCTGATGGGTTAAGACCCTGTAATTTCTCTGTTTAAAAATGAAAGCAGTTATCTTTAAAAGGGTAAAATCATATGCTCAATATTCAACATCAAAATCTGGGGCAAGGCTTTAGTCTCTCATTCATATCTGTGTGCATGCTGATACCAATGGGGTTTGAAGTTTGCTAAGCAAGGCAAGAATACAGTTGATGTAAACCTGTCACACACCCACAGTATGGTTAATCCATAGTCTCGGTGTTATCAGAAAGTTGTTAATGCTCAGGTTAGATGTGCACTGTACTGCTACATGCTTTGTGAGGGACCCATAAGGTCGTAGTGTTGTGCTCTGAGGAGTTTAAACAGCACACTTCCTTGCTAACTCCTGGCAGAAATGTTATGGTGATGCAGGTGCTGCCATAGTCTGTAGCAGAACTCTTGTGTCGATTTACAACTACAAGCAAATTGTGCGGAAGGTATCGCACCAACTCTTAACCCATCCTCTAAAAACACCTCGTCTCTGCAGTGTAAAATGAAGGCTATACGCTTATGTTCCTGGCTGTGTGGCAAAGGGGAGCAGGTGTTGAGCAAAGAAAATGGGAGTTGTGTTGCCCAGAGCATCTGCCTTCCAGTCTGCAGTGTTGCCAGGGCAATACTAAGGAGCTGAGAGCAGTGAGAGCCATGACATCACATCTTCCAATCAGCCTGTATAAAGTCTTAGTCAAGGTATCTGGTAAAATAATTCTAGCAATTTCTTTGCCCTATTCAGCAAATGAAGGAAAGCAAGCGTTGACAAAATTATGGTGGGGAGCCAACCAAATGCACATCCAACTGAAGACACAGTTCAAAATTGGCAGCAAGTGGAGCTTGGCAAGAAGGCCATGGAAGCATCCATACCCCAGCCACCAACATCTGGGGCAGTTTTTATATTTCCAGCCTCCTGTAGTGCAGATGAGAGGACACAGAGGGATGCACCACTGGAGCCAGGACGTACAAAGATCTCCTATGTCTCTGAATCTAGTCCTGCAATAATTCTGGCAATGAGTTCATATTCAAGTAAAAACAGAACAGAAGCTAATGAAGGAGAAGGGATGAAGAACCTCAGTGGGCAACCTACTGTAATCTGGTTTGTACTCCACTAAATCACAGCAGCTACCTCAAATTTCTTTCAAAGGTCTCAAAGACACACAGACCAATGCACTTCCATGAGGAACTGAAACTCAAGAAAACAAATACATTTCTCCAGTTACTTGCCTGTGGGATTAAGAACCAAGATTAGTTTGTCATGCTTTAGACAGAATGCCTACTTTAGTTGCCCAAATAGAACAAAAAAAACCCGAATCAGTGAAAGTCCCAGCTGGAACAGCCAAATACAGGTTTTCAGGAGAGAAAACGAAGGGAAGCTTCTCCCCAGCTACAGTGCATGCCCGGTTCCACCAGCAGCAAGGGTGATGAAGCACTCAAGCCTCTCTCGGTCACGCCGGAGAGCTGCGGCGGGAGCCGGGTGGGCAGGCGGCAGGGTCCGGAGGGGGCGTCACGGCAGACGTCGCCGCAGATCCCCCGAGCCGCTCGGTTCCGCCAGCCGTCCCGGGCTGGGGAGACGCTGTTCCGGCTACGCTGTGCGGTCGAGAGAGCTTTGCTGGCCCTGGCACGGCCGACAGACAGTACCGGGTCTTCGCCCGCAGTGGAGCGGCCAGACCCGCTGGGGCACCGCGGGGCTGCTCTGCCTAGGGCTGCCGCTTTACGGGGGTCCCCGTTAAGAAAAGACTCTAGGCAGGGGAGCGCTGGCGCTCCCGACAGACGCTCCCGGCGCGGTGCCCCATACGGAGCCGGGTGCGATCCATGTCCGTGTCACCGCAGGGCCGGGGCAGCGGGGTGGCCCCGTTCAGACGTAGTTTTTCTTGTCGTACTCGCCGTTGGAGGTTGGCCGCCTCGGCGCCGAGTACTTGACGGGAAAGGAGGTCTCGTCGCGCTGGGAGCAGGAGCAGCAGCAGATGAGGCAGCCCCCAAAGAGCAGCAGGGCCGTGGCCGCCCAGCCGATGTAAAGCGCGGCTCCCATCTCCCGCTTCTGGGACGGGGGCACGGTGGGGTCGTAGAAGTCGCTGATGACGATGTTGGCGAACCAGCAGAGCGGGACGAGGACCAGGACCCCGCAGAGGATGTAGATGGCCCCGCCGGCGATCACGATGCGGGACTTCATCTTGCCGGGACGGATGCAGTTGGTGCACTGGGCGCCCACCACGGTCACCATCAGGGCTACCAGCCCTAGCAGCGCCACGACGACGGTGAGAGCCCGACCGGCCTGCACCTCGGGTGGCAGCGCCAGGATGGAGTCGTACACCTTGCACTGCATCTGCCCCGTGCTCTGCACCACGCAGTTCATCCACAACCCTTCCCAGATGGTTTGCGCCACCACGATGTTCACGTCGATGAAGGCCGACCCCTGCCACATCGGCAGCCCACAGGCCAGGATCACTCCCACCCAGCCCAGGATGCCCAGCCCCAGCCCTAAAATCTCCAGCGCCGCTGAAGTCATGCTGCCGCTGTCCCACCGAGACCTCCGCAGAAACGACGGCGCCGCCGGTCCGCAACACTCTTCCAGACGCTTGCCGAGCCGACTCTAAGCCTGCCGCCGCCGGGCAGGGCTATATGGGGAGCCGCAGGGCGCCCTCCCACTGCCCGCCCTCCCGCCCGCCCCCTCGCATGGCCTCTCGCATGGCCACNAACCCTTCCCAGATGGTTTGCGCCACCACGATGTTCACGTCGATGAAGGCCGACACCTGCCACATCGGCAGCCCACNTGGCCACGGGTGGGCGGCAGCACGGTCCCCGCCGGGGAGCGGCTCGGGGCCGGGGGAGAGTCCCTCTGCTCGCCCAGGGACCTTGCTCTGAGAGGATTCCTCAGGGACGATGCCGGCTCCCAGGAAAGCCTGGGGCCGCATTTCGGCTGCTCAGACTTCTTCCTTTTGGTGCCATTATCTATGTAGTTCCTATTTACTGATAAAGTATGCAGCCAGATCTCCAGAGAGGTCTTACCAGCACAGGCATCCAGCAGTATGGATGTCCTGATTATCAGAACCTAATTAATCATTTCCGAAAGGACTGAGTGTACTGACTGACCTGCACGTCTCTCTCTTGCGCACTGTGACAGGCAAAAGTGGAAGCAAGCACCAGCAAACACCTTAGGAACCACAGTGAAAATGGAGGAGCCTTGAATAGGAGAACTACACATCATCTGTCAGCAGCAGTAGACAGATTCTTAATTTGATCTAGGAGGAATAATCCCTTTTAGCTTACACCAGGCATGAAACTATTTGGAGCTGAGAACAAGGCATTCAGTTTGAATATCTTGCCATAAAGATTTCACACTTAGCGTACTATTTTAATTTGGCAATTACATTTCAGATTCTTATGGTGTGTCAGTGAGTTAAGTGCCTGTATCAAAAAGAGTATGTTTGCAAGAGGTTTCATTCTTGGGCCATGCCAACATTGTAATTAATACAGACTCTTTATGGGCCACTGGCATCTTGGGTTGTTCTTGCAAAGAAACCTTGGTTCAACCCCTGCAGGCCAGCAGCAGCTCACAGTCCCTCAGGCTGGCAGATGCAGGGCTCCAACTGTGGTGCCAATGCTGCTGTTAAAGTTGTAGTAGAAAGAGAATAGACCTCATCAGCTGCCTCACAGCACACACAGGGAGCTGGGCTCTAGTGGCTTTCTACTGGGTCCCCTGAGAAAGACTTGTTTTGATTTAAACCAGGTTTGCTTTGGTTTGTCTTAAATAAGTTTAAACGTTTTAGACAAACCTGAAAGTTATGTTCACACTGACTTTTGAACTGATTTGGCTAGATTTGGTTTCAGTTAGCCCAAAGTATCCTTCTAGGGTAGAGGAGATCACAGAGTTGAAAATAACTAATTTCCTACCTCTATGTCAGTGGTTTTCTCTGTTGTCCAGTCATTTACAGCACATATTATGGCATGCAGAGATTTGTGACGGAAATACTATATGAATGCAGCATGAATGCAAAAGTCCATGTGTGAAGCAGAACAGCAGAACAAATGATAAGCAACAATTAAAGGAATCGACAGCTGAGGACGTGACTGATGGGTTAACACTGAGCAATGCCCTGCTTACATGCTGACAGTGCTCTGATGACTCCTCTGCAGGAGACCCAAGAGCTGGTAATAGGAGGATGGCAACAGTGTCACACACTGGATGTGGCCTTTCACTTCTTTTGTTTTTCCAACCGAAAGGCAAACTTCAGCCACAAGACACCTACAAAAAGAAACAGAAAAACATCAGCAGCTTGTGGACTGTCATGGTGTGGACATGCTGACATGTGATGACTGCAGCCTCTCATTGATTATCTCTGCCTGAGGAGTTGTAAACATTTCTAGCATGGAAAATGTCTTCCTAACAGAGGCTGCCTGCTAAAGGGAGTTAAGAGGAGTTATCTCCTCTTCCAGCAGTGTATGAAATACATACAGTTTACTGCAGTTATTTAAAACTGTAAATTCCAGTGTGCAAGTCCAGGAGGAATGTGTGACTGGGGCTGTGCAGTCTGTCAAACTGCTTACAATTACTCAGAAAAGTCCCTGGTGTCAGGGAGAGGAGAATGTGCAAAAGAACCAGCCACAGACACAGAGATATCTCAGAGGTGAACAGGAAGAAACCCAGAACACAGGCTGAAACTGAATAACATCTGTATTTATGATGATAATAATGATTATGTAGAAAAACAGCACAGAAGAACAATTAAAAAAGGAGGGAGAAATGCCAGTTATCTTAGCCCCTAAGCACAGGAAAGCCTCACCCTTGCCACTTGCCCGGGAGCACGGAACTCTGGATTTCCTCCTTTAAATGGCCTGTGTGTGCTCCTGTGCTGGCTGGGAGGCACTTGAGGGGCCTATGCAGCTGCCCAGTTCTTTGACCTGAGGAGAGAAACCAGTGCATGGCTTGTTTTGCCTCTGCAGCCCTCACCCCACCTTCCTTTGCTACCTGTTACCGAGCAACTGATTCCTACAAATCACTTAATCCAAAGCAATTGTTTCTCTGGGGAAATACATGCTTAATAATTACAGGACAGATGAACCTTTCTGCTTAGAGGCATTTCCATTCCTGGCATTTCATCTTCATATGTTTGTTCCTTTTCCTTACCCCAGATATTAGATTTTATCTTGGCTACTGTCAACAACCTTTGTTTTTAATTACTCCCTGATCCTGAAGGTGAGTCTGTTGCAGAGACTAACCCTAATGAGCCCATGGGTGCAAGGTGCTTACTGGTCTGCTTACTTGACTTACAAGTAACTTGACTCACACAGCTCCTGGGGGGCCTGAGGACCCCATCGACACATTGTGGCTTCTGATGGTGTTGATGTCACACCACCAGGAATGAATTCAAGCTCCCAGAAATGGAAAGGTTCTAATTTCTTAAAAAGAAACACAAATCAGCATGATGTTTTAGTTGGCATGTTAAGTAAAGAAATCACTACTTACAGATTAAATCCTTGCTGGTTAAGTCTGGATTCCTTTAAATTCAAAGACATGAAGTTTTTGCAGCAAAGCTCATTAACAAGTGATCATTAATGTCATGACATCTGTCAGTGCTCCATGTATGTATTTATGAAGTTATGCTAAGGGGATGCCTTGGGGGGCTTTGTGAAAATGGGCGGAAGTGGTGTTCAAGCTGAGAACAATTGCACAGGAGCCATGCTATAGTAAGAGGGGCTTTGGGATTAGAGGTGATTGTGTTTTCACTCTATTCCTGACATAATCAGGACAAATACCAGGCGCAGAGTTACTGGGAGGGCTGTTAAGGGGGATCCAGGTTCTCACCAGCTTTGCCTGTCCTGGTGCATGAGCCCTGTACCACGGCACAAGAACTGCTGTGCCCAGCCCTCCAGTCTTGCTAGGGCTTTGCTCAGCCCTGAAGCATCCCACCAGCAATGTTTAGCTAGATTTGCCTTTTGGGACCTCAAATGTAGTCTGCAGAGCACTCTTGGTTTATAACTTGTGCAGTGTCCCTTACCCACATGCTCCTGCTCCTTCTCATCCATAAAATGTTAAGCATCTGGAAGACAGAGGAGAAAGTGACATTTGTTATCAAGCTTATGCACAAACCTAGCATTGTTTGTGTGAAAAAGCCAGAGTATGAGTCAAAAGATAATTGAAAGCCTAGTGATCTCAAGACAGCTTACCACAATGTTTGGATCAGATATAAGCAAGGGTGAAGAATAAGGAATCCTATTAGAGATAGGTTTTGTGCCATATTTTGTCTTCTGATTAGTGCTGCAGTAAAGGCAGGGAGATTTACAAATACAGAGATGTTAGGCAGGGCCTGTTCTTTGCTTAGAAAGTTTGAGTTTTCTTAGTGGTGATTACTCCTTTCTGAATTATCCTTCAAAATGCAACCGTTTTTCCCAAGAGAAGATATTTAGTTGGAGCTTGAGTGCACATACCATTTTCCACAGTAAGACAGGCCTCCACGAAGTTCCTGCAGGTCAGCAGTACCATGTCTTCACAGCAGCGTGACACATCAGCAGACTGGCACGTAGGAATGAGTCCTTGTCAGATGAGGAGGTTATTTCAATCTGAAAGTGCCATAGGATTTCACCATAGGATTTATCATTTATTTTGAAAACAAGCTGAAGTGCTTAATGAGAAATTGTCACTTCCTTTCTTAGTTCATCTTTGAACGAAGAGAAGTAATGATTTAAAAGTCACACCAGAATTTTGCAAGAGGAACCAGTAATGCTCTAAGATGTAGAGCCTAACACCTTTTTTAGCACAAGTGTTGCTGCTCCCCTTCAGGATTGAGAAATGCACGCCCACACTACTCTTCCCCCTCAGTGGTGATGTGACAAGACTCCTGAAAAAGAAAGGAAGGAAACATACATGTAGTTACAACAGTGAAAGAGGTTACAAACTTGCTTCCACCCTTCATATATTTGCTGCTGTATATCTCTTTCCAAACAAAGTTGCCCTAGCCCTGTATCAGTCTCTGCATCACAAACACCCCCTCTGCCTGGGATTTTGTTTTTTTGAAGTGCCCACTGGCACCGACAGGAGGACAGAAGCAGGGAGTTCTGGCTAGGCTACGGACAACAGGAATACTGAGATAGTGTTACGAGCACTTTCACATAATGAGGAAATTAATTATGCTAAACCATCATTAGAACTGAGTTCCACACCTCCCTGCTCGAATTCCTGTACACACAAACCTCTGGATCAGCGTCTGAAACTTCCCCTTGGTTGGAATTGATCTTCATGTCTCTATGTCTTACTAAAGCATCTCCCTGACAGGAACATTTCCAGGCACCACTGTTGGGACTAGCTGGGCTGCACTGCTGAGCTGCTTTGCGCCTAACTCTTCAGCATCTTGTTTTCTGAATTTGGCTTTTGAGAGGATACTCAGTGTCACTGGGCAGCCCTAACCCTGTGTTAAGAGCACTTCTGGGCAGTTAACAGGGTAAATGATGGCACTTTCACAAAACTTAGAATGTCCCATCTGTAGATGAGCATCTTAATGATCTGATCTTCCCAGTTGCCAAGAGGTCACACTGAATACGTTGCTTAGGCCATGTCACTTCAAATACTTCTCTTCTATGCTATGGACAGCTCTTGAGAATGTATTAAAGATTGGACTGGGTGTTGGGGGGGAAAGCTATAGGAAATATACATTGTTTCATGCCTAAGGGCCCATTCTGTGTCGTGTTTCCTATCAGGAGAGCTGTAGTTTAATTTTGTCCTCTTCCAAAGTCAGTCTCCTTCCACAGATTGTGGTGTCCCAGAATTCTGGGAGATCTCTTTCCCACGTAAGTGTGGGGAAATCTGGTCAGATGTCATTTTGTAAAGAACGGCGTCAGCAAGGACAAATGCCATTGTTTTAAATATACATGGCAGATGTTGAAAGCAATTAGTAAAGACACAACCCTGAAGTTACTAAAAACTGTTCAGGGCTAGTGATAGGAAGCATGCTACATTTATCTAGTTTCCCAGGAAACTTGTGTTCCTGAGAACACATGAGAGGTTTGGGACACCTCCTCTGGTTTTAAGAATGATTAATTCTCAGCAGCGCTCCCTGTTCTTAATGAGACATATCTGAGACAAACTCCATCCTTGGCAATAGCACGCATCTGGTTTGTCAATCCCATTCCCTTCTTAAAAGCAAAGCTGGCTTCCAGTGAAAACATGCAAAATGTCTTTTATTCTAGAGAAAATTTTTGAGATTTTATTGCTTCTTCATTGCCATCATTAGCATCTTAAAAAGGTGGGCTTGTACCTGACTGTAGGTGCAAATAAACACTTCAATTCCTCTGAGACTGCTATAATTCAAACATAATCCTCATTTCCTGTAGTGCATCAGTAAAAATGCATTTTGTGGGGTTTGTTGTTTTTTTTTTTGCCAGCAAGGGAAAATACTTATCTTTTGCAGATTTTCTTAACATTACTAAATAACTTGTAAAGTAGCTTATGTCAGTAAATCCTTCTGCATCCACAGAGACTGGCTTCCTCTTTGTACACTGCCAGAGCTCCAGCTCTGAGCTGCACACTTCAAAAGGTCTCAGCAGTGAGACCAGCTTTCAGTGAACCTGACATTTCCAATTCCTGATGCAGCATGTCTGCAAAAACAGAGAAAATTTGGGATGTTAGAATGGTTCACCCCATCAGTAACTCCATAGATAAAACACTACATAGAAGAGCATTTTGATCAAATCACTAGTTTGCCAAATATTATCAGAGAATGGGAAGTTTGCCCTTAAATTTCTATCAACACACCCAAATACTAAAAACTAAGCCAGGGAATATCTAAATTATCATATCTGCCATTCACACTGGTTATGTGCAGAGTACTCTTTTCCCTGCTAATCCATTAAAAGAGGCTATCACTCACAGTGTGTAGTTCTTACATGTTTCTTTCTAAAGGGTGTGTTCCTGGAGCCATATAATGTAATTTAGTAAAGCATTCACAAATGTTCTGAATCAAACAGAAACTTAAATCCTGTGGAAATCAAGTTGATTAATCAGGGCCTGAGTAATTTTATCTCCAGGAAAGACTACGAGAGGTCAAGATGCTCAGTGTCTTCCAGCAGTGGGCCAATATCTCCATGAACTGCTCGTACAGCAAGCCATTACAGCAATCACACATCATTTTAGGCTCAAATTCCAAATAGTCAGATAGTTGAGGAACAGAATCAACAGAAAATCAAGTTAAAAGGGCTCTCATAACTGAAAAGAGAAGAGGTTTATTTTATCTAAGCAGCATTCTTTTTTTTTAATTTAACAGAAATAATGCCAAGAAACATGGGGTTGCTTTATCTATCCAAACTCAGTTTAGCTTTGGTAATACCATGGTGGTATTTATTTTCTTATAATCAGTGTCATAGTACATAATGTCTTTGCTGAATGGATGACACATTTCTAACTTGCTAAGATGTGACTCCATGCAAAGTTAAGATTTGAATACAAGGAAGGACTCTAATTGTACTCTTGATTCTGTAAACCTAGATATATCAGGAACTGGCATTTGAGTTTCCAAGGGAAGAATAAACCAAAATTCTTTCAGAAATAATAATGATGTGAATGAAGGGTTCACAGTCAGACTGCTGTTTACCACATGAACATTTTTAGGCTATTTAACCATTTAGGAGGGCCAGTGTTTTTCAGTACAATGATTTCTTCTGTTTGCACCTCTGCTAATAAATGTGAGAAATAACAAATATGCAGTACATCTTTTGTGGACATGCATTGTCTGTAGGCTTCTGCAGTGCAGCATTTCTCAGTTACACCAAATACTTGCAGTTCTGCTGCTCAGTGCTCCTGCACACTGCAGTGTCCTAAGAAGTCTCATAACAGGTTTCAAAAGTACCAGAAGGACATTTTCACCAAGTGCATAATGCACTGTAAAACTGTCACAGGATGCTCTCTAATGCCAAAAGTTGAGAGGGTTCAAAAAGCAGCAAGAAAAATTCATGGAAGAGAAAACTGTCAAGATAAAACTTCTGGCTCAGGAAGCTGCTGAGCTCCAGATTGCCGGAAGCTGGGAGGATACACAGACATGGTGCTGCTTTTATCTTCTCCTAAGCATCTGCTACTGGGCACTTCAGAGGCAGGGCACTGGCTAGAACTGACCTTTGCTCTTACCCTATGTACCCTTCCTTATGTTACTTTCTGGCATAATGGGACTGTTTTGGGAGGACTGTGACTTCCCTGAACACTTTGTGTGAGGGTTGGTCAGCCATCTGATTCAGCCATGGCTTGGGAAAATTATTGGTATGCCTCAATAATGAGGCAATTGAAATTTCTGGAGAATGTTTCACCCATTGCACTAAATCCTGCCAAAGGAAAGGAGTAACAATCGTGGGAAAGGACTAACTTCTGTAAGACTCTCTGTTGATGCCAGTCTGTAGTTTGGCATTGTTCATGCTAACCTCTTATAAAGTCTTCAAGTGCTAAACAGTTAATTGTAATAGCAGTTTATGTGTGTAAAATATTGTGTGCATCACAGTGCTCTAATTTAGGGAAATAAGAATTTCCACTCTTGTTCTTTTGGTGATAGTATAAAACACCTACATGGATGTTCATGGAACAGTTTAAAATAAGACCTTAATTCCTGAAGAAGGCTGAAATGTCATCTTTTAACTCCTCCAAGGTTGTGTATTCTTGTTTATTGTGTTACAACATTACACTGTGTTCTAGGAAACGGAACTTGGTTGCACCTTCATTGGCTTTTATGTTGTTCTTACTCAGATCACATCAGTGCTTGGTTGATAATATGAGCACAATGTGAATTAACAAATAATGCCAGTCTGCCTTCAGCAGCATTTGTTTTACTTCCACGTTTTCCTGTTGTGATCTGCAACCGTTTGCATAACAGATGAAAGAGAGATGTGCTTCTTGGTATCCAAAGTTGTAAATCAAAAGATGTGCTGCTAGGTTGCACATACAAACTGCCCTCTGCAAAATATTCAGATGGGTTAGTAGGAACATTTCTGAACCCAGTCTGTGCATCTGGAAGGTTTGAAAAAGCCTTCCCTGAACTTCTTCTGATACTCTGTTTTAATCTTCTCAGTGTGGGTTTGAGTGTTTGAGCTACGTAACAGTATTTCACTGTGAGAAAGTGATCTGGTTCTGTAATCTGACTGCAGGTATCATTTACAGTCTAGGTTTATGTCTGCTGGAGTCCCTGATGCCTCAGAGCTTGACAGTGAGAATCCCACTCACCCTTTCAGTGATGATACCAACCAAGGCAGAACGGCTCTCATTCAGAATGCTGTGATGAACAGGGAGATAGCAACAGTGTAGGTAAAACAAGTTTTTTGCACGTTTGGGACCTAAAACTTGCTTCATGTTGGTACAGACATCTTAAAACCAAACAAGCTTGAGTTACATACTACATTAGAGTTAAACAGCACAAAGTTTAAGGTACATTTCCCCCTGGCTTTCACACCTACTGTACCATAAGATTTTCTGCTGTGAGGGGTACCGCTAAAGCTGCTGTAGGTGGAGGCAATCTCAAAGCCCAACTGCATTTAGGTAAGTAGAGATCGAACAGTTTGGGAAGATCGAACAGTTTTAAGAAGAATGGGCTCTGCCTGTTTCATTCTTGAAGGTTAGCTCTTGTGTTTAGCTCCAGACCGAGACTATTTGTACAAGATGGAAGCCCACTGTGCTGCTGGAGGTGGAGTTGGGGTAGTAAGACAGACTGGGATCACTTCAGAGTCATTACTGCTGCAGCACCGGCTACCATGTCGTCGTGTAGTCAGAGTGCAATGACCTCCGTGAGGGGTGGCTCTGTCAAATGAGCCTTTCTCCCACACGTTTTGAGAAATCAGCAGAATCAAGAAATGCACCTTATTTTGAGACACGACACTCAGGGCCAAAGCCGGAGGAGACCATCTTCGAAGGCCAGGTGCAGAATCCTCGGGGACTACCAGAAGGCTGCAGGGCAGTGACACCACTCTCTCCTGACAGAACGAGGAGCCACCAAATGTGAAGCATCTTAGGAAACCGCTGATCAGCTGCTTAGCCCCGGGATCCCCGGGGAGGGGAGGCGCTCGCCCGTCCCGGCTCGATGGGTGTCAGGTCCGTCTCCCCCAGGACCACGCTCGCTGTTGGTACCCAGCTACAGCGTGGCCCGGGAGAAAAGCACCCGCCGCTGAGCCATTCCCCCTCTCCAGGGCCCGGTGCCAGAGCCTCGCGCGTGCTCACGGGTGCCTCCACGTTCACTGCGTGGCTCAGACCGCCGCGACAAAATCCCGCCCGCCTCGGCTCCTCCCCACTGCCTCTCGGGCGGGCGGCGAGACGCTCTCTCTCTCCTCTCGCTCGTCCCGGCGCTGAGCCCCATTGCTGTACTTGAAAGCTGCCTAGACCATAGAGTCCTGTGGGAGGTAGGTAGGCGCTAGGCCGTGGTGGCTTGTGGGATGTGGGAGAGTTGTGCGGGTGGAGGTGGCAGATCGCGGCCTGGTAGCCAGTCACTGGCGGAAGCGGCTGCAGGCTCAGGTAAGCATCGGGGGCCGGGCCGCCGCCTTGGGGGCATATCCATTCGCACACCGCTCCACCTGGCCAGTGCCCGCAGCCCGGCCCGGCCCTGCCGTGTCCTGCCTGTAGCCGCCAATAGCAGTTCGGGTTCGGGCGTGGGCCGGTTCCCGGATCTTATCCGCGGCAGCTCCGTGCAGTGTCCCAGAGGCTTAGCTCCAGCCTCTTGTCTCTGCACAGGATTTTGAAGCTGAAGTATGAGGGGAGAAGCGTATCGGGGCAGAGCCCCCGAAACCCCACAGTGGGATTGTGGCCCGCACACCTGTATTTATAAAGCAAGGCATGCGGTACTTTTAAGATGTGGACAGGGCCTCCGTCCTGCGGAGCTCCGCTCGGCATAACGTAGCCGGAGATGCAGGGCGAGGATGGAACCGGAAGTTCTGTCTCCACGGGGCATTCCTCAGATGTTTTTAAGATTGCAACACCAAGCGCTGCCAACTGCTAGCGACCAGGGGATGCTGCGGGAGAGATGCAGACCTAATCAGTTTTTGCTGTGCATTGCCAGTAGGTACGCAATTATAGTTAAGCTTCATGGGTGTGAGGCAGAGCTGCTTAATTTCTGATACGTGATCATGGCTAATATCTTCAGCTTTTTAATTTTAAAGAAGCCCCTCCTTTTCACGTTTCCAGGTCTGTTTTACAGTATTTTCCCCTAATACTGCAACCCTGGTAAAATACTGTCAAAAGATGCTTGTGTAGGAAGCACATCACTAAACCTGATCATTAGTCTGAGTGGTATCATTGCCTCTTGCTTTCAAAGTGATGTTATTAAATTGAAATAACAGTAAGAAAGGAAGTTGTCTAGACTAAATATATTAACATTGAAGTAGAACTTTAAATAAAATATTTAGGATTAGCACTCTAGATTCATGCATTGCTTTCACTAGACCTTTATCTTTAAAGATCAGTGCTCAAACATGGTTCTTTTACTTGCTTAGTTCTTGCCTCCCTTTGCTGTGCATATATGTGCTGTTAAGTTGCAAAAATGTTAACAAGTTTTGAAGAACAGCAGTGTGTTCTCAGTAATGTGTAACAGGTTCAAATACCTTGTCAAACCAAAATTTCTAAAACTTAGGAATGCTGAATGCTGACTCAAAGACAAAGCAGTGGCATACATGCACTTAGCTTGGTCTACCTGCAAGTACCATAGCTGAGTTGTTGAATTTGCTGTTAAATGCTACGTTTGGTGGAAGTGGTACAGTCATTTTCCTGACCAAGAGTAATGCAGAAGTGTATTCAGTTGTTAGTGTGTAAAAGAGGGTTCCTTCAAGTGGTAATGCCTGTTTCTGATGAGGAAAATGGAATCGTGTGGGATTGTTGGTCTAATGGAAGTGACATTGCACCCTGGGAGCTTCTGGGAGTGGGTTTCCAACGGCAGTGGTGAGGACATGCTACGAACAAAGGATGACATGAAGAGCAGGCTCTGCTGGACCTGTTTGATAGAACTGGGTGATTCATACAACCTCAGTAGTGTAAGCTACCACGAAAAGAGTTAACTGCTTTGTACTCAAACACCCCCATGTCCAGTTTGGAATACAATGAGGAAATTTTTAATTTTTACATCATTTCCTTGTTTCTCAGTGTGCAAGACACTTGCAGAAGTTTTGCTTTTAAAAAAATATTTATTTATGTACCTTGGTACTTGGCTTTGTCATTTCTTTCTGGGGTTTTGTAGCTCTGTTTGTAAGAAACCACAAATATTCTTAGTTTATTGACATATTCTTGGTGTTTCTCTGTCTGCTTTGGAAGTTTGAAAATGTGACTTCAGAATGCTACTATTGTGGAGCCCATTTCCAGCACTTGGAAACCTACTTTGCTGGTTTCTGTGGCTCTTTATCAGGTTATTAAATACTTTTTAAAACATGTCAGTTAATATACTCTCAGATGGAAAGAAAAAGAGCTCATCTGATAGATCAGGAGAGATATTCTGCATGTAGAGATGCTTGTTAAGGTCACTTTAAAGGGATTATTTTAACATGTTGTTTAATGTCCTTATATGGAAACACTCTTTGTACATTCTTCATAGCTTTTTCTTTGTGCTAGTTCCTATTAAGAAGCTCACAGTCTGCCTATTTCTGACAGTTTACTTCTCACATCCTGACAGGAACAAAGGAAATGACCCATTTTCCTTCCTTTCTCTTTCTCTCTCCCTGGGATACTGTTCTTAGCAGAAGATGGTAGGATGGCACGTTCCAGGCCTCTGTATTTCCAGAGGAGGCAATTGTAACTGAGCTTCGTGCTCATCCACTCCCTTTGATTGTCAGACAGCATGGTGTTTAGGACAGGAGTTTACTGAGATCCAAAATTGAACTTTGTTACATTATCCACTGTTCAAAAACTGATTTGGGCATTCCTATACTGTAGCACAGTGTTATTTTTTTTCTGCTAGATCTGCCAAATGGGGCCCAGAATTATTTAGAAATAAAGTTTCACTGCTTTTTGCAAATTAATGGAATTGAATCTTATCTCTTCCTTTATCTGACATATCTGATATACAGCAGCATCTGCTGCTCTGCTTATAATGATTGAAATAGTAATTTGAAAATCTAAAGAACACAGAACAGTTATGGCTTGCTGTGTTTTGCCTTGGTTTTCAGTGTTGTTAGACACTAAACTTCATGGTATTTTTGTTCGACGCTGTTGTGTTCAGACAGTTCGGGATTTCAGCAGGCATTGCATAGTGTCAAATTCTCACTCTTAAGCCCTGCTGTAAGTACTGTGCTTATTTGGAGCTGTAAGATTGTGTAGCACACAATATTTTGCTCGTTCTAAGGTTTTGATTTGTAATGATATAGTAAAGCTTGAGGAAGATGGCTCGTGGTCATCTGGGGAAGTTGGTCGGTTGAATAATTTTCCAGGAAACCTCGTGAGGGCAGTATTACGAATTGCAGACTGTGTTGAGGCTGAGTAACTGAGGATTCATTTGGACCTCAGTGCTGTATTTAGGTGCTGTGGAACAGCAGCCTTATCTTTTTGTTTGTTTTGTTCAACTAACTTTTAGTTAGAATATTTCTACTGTAACAAAATTCAGTGGGAAATAACTAACTGGCTGTTTGTTGTACACAGACATTTCAGCATGCTTTGCAGTCATGCTGTGGTCAGAGCAACTGTCCTGCAGCTTTGGTGACAGCAACATTTTTGTCAGAGTAAGATACTAGATGAAGTGAATGTTTGCTCAGTAGGAAACTGGCTTTATAAGTTATTTGTCGAATGATTTATTGTAAGTTTAGCTTTTTATGAGACGGCAGGCTAATTTTGAAGCCAGGTGTGTCATAATCAGTTGACAACAACTTTGCTTCTTCTGCTTTTTAATCAAGTAGCTTGGGTAATGCCATGATGGATGTGACTATGCAGTCAGTTTGAAGCAGAAGTAATTACAGAATTTGCCATACATATTTAAATCTTAATTGTTCTCCCTTCTCACCTTTAACTATAGGTAGCTGGTCTGAGTGGCTTCTTATCTGACATTACTGTGAGAAATGGGTCAGAAGCTCTACCTACATTAACACTCAAAAGAGTGACCATTTTATGAGCTTTTCTAAACTCTTGAGTTATGTTACTGGTTTTATAGACAAGGTGACAACAGAGGTTTCCAAACATACCAACAAGGTGTGGACAGAGCAATGAGTTATGTCTGGCAGTGAGGCTGTGACCCTTCAAGGATCTTCAGTGCTGGCTGGCTGAAGGCAGGAATTATCCCTTCCTATTGGTCAAACTAAAATAAGATCTGTTTTTTCAAAACCATTCTTAAGAGGTGTTTCCCAGGCTGTTTTGAGGAATACTCAATTAGAGGCTGCCAGAAAATGATTAGGATCAGGACCTCCCTATTTTCCAGGCAATGGATGCGTTAGGCTTTCATTAGCAAGCAAAAATGAAATGGGTATGGGGGAGAAGTAGTTGGAGGAGGAAGAAAAAGGCCTTTTCCTTGTTTACAGAGTAGTTGGAGTCTGCACAGCTGCCAGGATTTGAAATGCCTGCTTCGGGGCAAGTGAAATGCCATGTGAGCTCAGACATGTTTTCTTTAAAACTCCCAAGTTGCAATTATGCTAACTTCAGCTTTTCCTTTAGTCCAAAGCTTAGTGTGTCTCTGCTAGGATTTGACTGTCAAACTGATGGTGTCAGAAACTGGACTGTATCCTGCTAGAACGACTCCTGCCACCCAACAGGAAAACTTTTCTGTCTGAACACACAGGTGCCTGCATAGGTCACTTCCCTGCTTTCCCAGGCCAAGAGCTGCATTGTCAACAACCCAAGCTGTGAAGTGCTCCTGCCACTTCTGTGTTTCCTGTCAGTGCTCTGTGGCCACACTAAATAAAAGACCTCGCTATTGCCGTGATAACTAATCTATAGCACAGCTAACATACTTGAGGAAAAAAGATAAAGGCTTGCCAAAACCCAGCTGTTCTGGGTGGCTGAAACTAAAGAACAAATCTTTTTGATAGTCCTTCAGATGAGGGTGAATTTTCATGTCCAGCATGGGTTAGCCAAGTTCCAGGGTTGTGCAGTGTTGGTGTAGTGTTCGCATTCAGCAATAGCGCTTTGAAGTGACTGAAAAAAGTGTTATAAGCTTTACCTGGAAATCCCAGAGTTGTCCTGTTCTTGGGAGAGTTTTGTATGTGGTCATAGCTCTCAAGTACAGATTTCTGGACAACAGTTAGATTGTGTTTACCTATTTGTAAACCATCTTTAATGTGCAGAAAGGGTAAAAATGGAAGGAAGAGACCTCCTTATGCTAGCCTGTGTTGGGGATTTGGAACAGAGAACATGAATTTCAGTTTTTATTAGCTATTTACAGAACCAAAGAACTTAAAAATTGCATCAGGAGTACCATGTTTATTCAGCATTAGCTTTTAGTAGGTATTTTTCCTTCTTTAAAGACAGGATGGTTGAAAGATCTTTTAGGATACTGAATTTTAATATTTTGAATTTTAAAGGAATATCTATGTTTTAAAACAACATATTTAAATGAAGTATTCTAGTTTTGATAATCCTGTGTGATTTCTTTTCTGTGAATAGCTGCACAGAAGCCACCATTTCTATTATGGCTTGTTTCTTTTGGTAATCTTTGAGTATGTGACATTTCATTCTACTAGAACAAAATGTGATCATTATATGCAATTTATCAGTTCAAAATCAATATGAATGTAGTCTTCCAGTCAGCTAATGTGCACTGTGGATTTTGTTTTCCAGTGTCTGAAACCTGAAGTGACGAAACATGTCTCAGGCAGGTGAAAAAGTAAAGGTAAAGAGATGGCTGCATAGCCATAATTTTGTTTATAATATATTTGACTTCTGAAAAGAGTTGTGGAAAAGACTTGTGGTGAAATAGTGAATAAATGATACCCTACTGCTTCAGATGTTTCTTGAAATGTTTAGTAGGAATAGATCTTGCATGTGATTCTAGTAATAGGCTTTCCAGTGTTTGCCAAACATTCAGTGGTTGCTTACACATTTAGTGTGGTGCCTTCACCTAAGGAAATTCCATTTGACAGACCTTCATTTCTAATTTTTTTGCCCATCTAGGTGGGTTTTAAAAGGATTGTTAGCAAATAACTAATTGCCTTTTAAGTAATTTCCCCTGTATGGCCCCCTGTCCTACTGGAAGTATAGCATTGTATAAAAGCTCTTCTCATCATAAACTCATCTGTGCAGAAAAAATTTGGTTCCAGATAGCTCATAGGTCCTTAAATTAAGTAGCTGCAGTTCTTGTTTAGGCTCTTATTAGGTGTTAACTCAGTTGATAACAGATGGTGAACCAGACTGCCCTTTTCATAGCCCAAATCTCTTTGATAAGTTTTTCAGGCACATTTCTTTTTCCCTCCTTTGTGTTAGAAGGTAAGGATTGTGACGGTAGGTGAACAGCTTAACAAGCAGAAGATAGACCTCTGTGTGATTGTATCTTGGTAATCTGCATTTCTATACAATGTTCTTGTTTTTCTACATGTGAGTGTATGCATTCTTTATCTTTATAGAAGATAGTAGGAGCAGATGCCAAGTTTGAACAGTTTACAGTTTTCTTGCAAGCTTGCACTTTATTTTTTTAATCCAAGTAGAGCCTTTTGTTTCTGTAGAGCTGAAGGTACTTACAGATTTCTCTTTATGTCAGACTGCTTGGTAAAATGGCCTTTTTCAAGGTCTGCCTTCCTATAGCAGCCGAAATGTGTTGTGTTCTCTGTTTTTTTGTGTGCTATGTATACCCCTGCACTTTATTGTATAGAATCAACTGAACTCTGTTTCAACTTTTCAGGGGGAAGGGGATCTTATTTATACTGAACTTTTGTTTTCTCGTCAGTTTTCCGACTCAGCAGGCTATGTGGGATTTGCTAATCTGCCTAACCAGGTTCACAGGAAATCTGTGAAGAAGGGTTTTGAATTCACACTGATGGTGGTTGGTAAGTGCCTTAAGTATTTTTGACTGTTAAGCAACAACAGAGAAATTTCTTTCACACAGACATATGTCTTCCTACTTAGCAATTGACTATGAGAAGAAAGAGTTTTGAATGCTCTCCAGTTAAATCTCTTAGTATTTTGTCTTGTTTGGTGGGAGGGAGTATTTGTAGTGACTAAAGATGATGACTGTGAGCCAGCAGGACATTCTTGTATTCCTGACTCATCATCAGATGGAAGGGATAGTTGCTTAATGTTCCTTTGACTCTCATTTCCCCACTGAAGGCATGAGTGCACATGGTGACTGTCTTGCTGTTGAAATGGTGGTGCTGTTCTTGGCCTTTTTGCTGTTCTATACTGACTCACGCTGGTATTATAACCAAACATTTCATTTGCCTGTTCTGTGAATAAGCACCTGGTAGGGGTCTTTGATGGGAAATCTTTGAGGCATAAAGCTATTTTAGGAGCATATTGAATTATACTTGCATTGGATCAGTTTAACATTATACAAGTGCAAAGGGAGTGCACACTGCTATCACCTTTTTTAGTAGCTACCTTGGAATTACACATCGTTGAAAAATGGAAATGGGAAGAGATGCATAATGCTTCCTTCTTATTCTCTGGCCTCACTAGTACCATTTGGGATTATTTGGTGAAAGTGTTCAGCAATGTCTGTAAAATAAAGAAGTGATTTGTGATAAATGTAGTTTTATTACTTCATGTAGCATCTAAAATAACGTGGCTGTTTGTTCTTAATGCTGATTCCTTTCATTTCTTGGGTTAGGATAAAAAGTGATTTTTGAATTTGGATTTAGTAATTGCACTTACAGGTTTAACTTTATTACTTTGATGTAGGACAAAATTTGTATGACCTGAATTTCTAGAATTCTGTAACTTCTTGGGTGAATTTGCAATAGTTTTGTTCTGATTTTCTGTTTCATATATGATAGGATGGACGTATCCTAGCTATAAGGGTGCAAAGCTTGACTGTTAGCTTGGGATTGCTTTATTTGTTCTCTCTCTTTTAATTGAAAGTGTTCCAGGTCCAATTTCTAGCTTAGGAAAACCTTAAAGCTCTCTGAATTTGTTAACAGGAGAGCTATAGCTCCTGATTTTGTAAGTCTAAATGAAAAAATAAAGCTTTTTGTTTCCCTGAAGTAACCTGACTATCTCTAGATCTAAGTCAAAGTGCTGTATGACCTTTCAGCTTTTATTGTGAAGTCTGATACAGTAAACTTAGCATTTTCATGTAACATTTTATAAAAACACTAGAGGCTTGTTTTTCCTGTGTTTTTAAAGTGCTTAGCTGAACCTTTGATGTTTTTATCTCAAAAACTAGGGTACATCCTGATGAACAAATTATTTTTCCTCCATAATGTGGGCTTGGAGAAGGACTAGGTGCTTTAAAAGTCTGGAGTACTAGGTGTATATGCTTAATAACCTTAATTATTTTGTTTGTAGGTGAGTCTGGCCTGGGAAAATCCACTTTAATTAACAGTCTATTTCTGACTGATCTTTATCCAGAACGTTATATTCCTGGTGCTGCAGGTAAATGTGGTTTTGCAGTTTCTCCAGCACATACCCTATGAAATTTAATGTTCTTTCACTTAATGTTGCTTTGTCTGATGATAACTTCACCCATGAGACCTTTTCTTCATGCTGTCTAGATTTAGTTTAATCTTCCAAATTAATTTTTTGATTGTTATTTTCCCATGTAATATTTCCTTTCAATGATTCAGCTTTTGTTGTCGATTGATCAATTGTTATTAAGAAGCAACCCAGCCCCCTGCTCCTTCCCTCAACCTTTTAGATGTTAGTATAACAAAATGTTATTTTGCTCAGTTCCTGTTTCCTCTTAATGCTTTTTGCCTGTAATGCCTTAAGTCCTGATTAAAGGTGTAAATACCTTCTGACAAAGAATCTAGCCTGCTTCTGAGTTGTATAATTCTGTTTTTGCATATTGTCATGAGTAAACCCTATTTTTCTAGTTTGTTGCTTCTCGATACTATGAAAGAAGTGATGTTAAATTTTGACTGGATAGCTTGGGTTTTTCTTTAAAATATTTCATGTCATGTAGATTACAGCACACTTTAGATTCCATTTCCTCCTCTGCTGCTGTCTCCTGCAGGGGTTTCTGCAAGAATTGATAGGCATAATAATGATAAAAATGTTCTTTTATTTTAGAGAAAATAGAGAGAACAGTTCAGATTGAAGCTTCTACTGTGGAGATAGAGGAGCGAGGGGTGAAACTGCGTTTAACAGTAGTGGACACACCAGGATATGGAGATGCCATTAACAGCCAGGACTGGTATGTGTGTAAATACTGCTGTGCTTGATGGAGTTTATCTTACACAAGCACTACTCTAGTGTGTCTGTCTCTGAACTAAAAGAAAGCACCATGTTCATTATTCTTAATACTAATGGAGTGTTATCTTGAATTCATGCTAGAGGGTCTTTCTGAGTCCTTGCAGTTAGATGCAATTTTCTGAGCACTTCTGCATCCTGGGTGCTCATCTTCTAATCAGTGACACGGTCATGTAGCTTGTGAGCTTTCAAATCGAGTTTCTCTTATAATTTTTGTTGGCTAAAAAACGCATCTCTAGTAAAACTGTATTACTTTGTACAACGTATTGATTAAATTTTCTAACCACTTTTTAGTTTTTAAAAGGTTTGGTTAGTGTTCCCTTGGCTCTCTGTGATTCTCCCTCAAAATTAATGGCCTTTCCTTCGCTAAGGTTCTCTATGGCACCTGCAGTCAATTTTTGGTCTCCACAGCTGATCTGATAGGGCAGAATTCTGCTGGAGAATTCGCACTTGCTGTGTCTCTAGCCCCTTCAGTTTCCATGTTTTTAAGAGTGCTTTTAATTCCTTGTCCTTTGTACGTGCTACTAGTAATTTGGGTAGAGCTGCATGCTTTTCAGCTCTTTCTGGCCTATATAGCCCTGCTGTCTTTAGCAGCTAAAATACGTGTCTGCAGATATGCTAGACAACATGCATAAATGCTTTAGCATAAAGATCATGAAGAAAGGAAATGATAAAATAGATGTAAAGGAACTGGGCAGTTTATAAGAAAGTTAGAATTACCAAGTTTGTTCCTAAGTGTAATTTCCAAATCATCATCGTTGGGCACTTTAACTGTTGAAAAATGAAGATAATATTAATGTGCTTACCAATGGGTGCCTGAATTATTCCAGTGCAGCTATAAGCTAAAGTTTGAATTTCCATGTCATTGTCTTTTAACAAGCGGTAACAGCATTTATTTTGCTTAGCTATTAATTTTTGTTGACACTTTTTTGTGGTGGTGGTAATCCTTAGGCAAACAAAGTATTTCTGTGCAGAGAAAGGGAGCATAAAGCTACTAGAAGTTGGTTTCAATTCTTCAGTATAAGCTGAAGATCAGGAAGGAGGTAAATAGTTGATAAAATAAACATAATGCTAATAGCAGTGAAGTTACATACTAAATGAGACCTTGAAAGTGAAGCTGTAGCGGGATTTTTATTTTCGTACCACTTTTCCTACTTCATTAAGCTAAACATAATTGAACTTTCGGAACAACGCTAAGGCATCTTTCTGGACTGCAGCATGGTCTTGCTTATTTTGTGCACTGTTGACTAGAGCTTCCTTCCGGTGGAGCTAAGAGCTCTGCAGCCTGTGCATTGTGTTATGTAGAGCTCTTCCTGTTGATTGTGTTCTAATGTCCTTTGTTTATTCTGTTAAGATGTTTCTCGGAGACCTACGTGTTCAGATTTTTCCCCTTTCTTTTTGGAGGCTTGCTAAATAGAGTCATTGCATGGTGATTCAGACCCAGTAGAACAATTTACTGGATTATACTTCATTTTCTGTCAGATATTAATCATTAAAATACATTAAGGGAACAAATACATAACTCCAAAATAAGATGCAGTTAATTTTAAATGTCTCTGTTTAGTTCAGTTTTCTTAGGTCACATCAAAAGACTTTGAGCCATGACAAATGTCTGCTAGTTTTTACAGGATGTCACAGGGACTTGTATGGTAGACTTCGTTTCAAACTGTAGTCAAGATGACCTCAGTGTGATCACCTTCCTTCCCTGTTAGTTCAGAGGAAGCTGCAATTTCGTGTTCTTCTACTTATGTTTGTGTTCAGGAGCATTAGCTGCAATTGTGGTTAACCGGTAGATGGTGCTGACCTTGATGCAGGTTTTATAAAACACTCTTTTTCTGAGAAAGCTGCAATTCGTGCAGGCTACGTGTTCTTCAGAGTGATGACTTTTAGGAAGGTCATTTCTGCACAGAAGTAAAGCTGGCACAATGTCTCTAGAAAGCAGCGATCGCTGATCGTGTTTCAAAGATCTTTCTCCTGAGCAGGCTTCCTAATGGCTTTTTGCTTCTGTCTTTGCATTGATCAAAGGCTTAATTTTAGAGTTTGGCTCTGAAGGATGGGAACTGGGGTCTATTTCATGTCTTTTCTGTCACAGAGGAAGTGCTAGTAAGGATTATCTGTTGTCAGAAGAATTTTGTCCAGTGGGTCTCCTGGATTGGAAGAATAATAACATTGGACTAGGAAATGAGTTATGTGAAGATGTGCTGTAGTGAATCTATGCAGTAGATTATTTGTTGGTTTCTAAATGCTTGTGTACTTAAAGCAGCCTGTAAGAAAAGGTGGATGCTAACCACAGTTAACCATTCCACGTGAAGCTTCAGTTCTAGCTACAGTTCTGTTCTAGACTAAAATGACACCTAGGAATGCTCTTGGCATCAGTTTAGGTGTGTGCTTGGAGAATACCAAAATTGTTCATGGTGGGAAGCTTGACACATAGAATGGCTCTTCCATGCATAAGGACATTGGGGTTGTGAGAGAAGCATGTCCTTAAAGTAACATTTTCATCAGACAAAACAGAAAGGATAAGGAGAGGTGGGGAAAAGAAAAAGTTGCTTCATCAACAGATTTGGGATGAAATCTGGTATCAAAGGGGTGGTTGACAAAAACAGTCTGCAGATTAACTTGATATTGCTGGTCACATGCCTGGTTTCATCTGGTTGCAGTGTCACAGGTAGTTTTTTGATAAAGGCTTTCTGGCTGCTGCTACCTTTTTAATTTTTTTACTGGCTTATGTTAACTTGTATTTTGTGGGTTTTGGCAGCTTGGTAATACTGTTCATTTTCCCCCCAGTTGCTTAAATGCAACAGATCTGTTTGCTGTTGCAATACAGGATGTGCTATCTCCTAAGTAATGATAGCACCGTGGTGTAAGCCAGGTGTTTCCCGGAAACCAGGAGGTACAGGACACTGATGCCATATTTCTAGGGAAAATTTGAGCTGTTAAGAGTTAGAAAACTGCACGTAAACTAATGACATTGCCAGGGAAATGGGTGAGAGTTGTTTTCCCATTGTTTGTGCATGGCTTCTCTTCTACTATTTGTATGTCTTCGGTCTCATTACCTTTCACCAACTAAGAGGAGAATATCTAAGACTGACAGGAGCATAAACCATGTTGTCCTTTTCCAACACATATTAAGATGCTAGTTCTTGAAGAGCTGAGCAGCACTGAGGCCAAAACCTAATAAATTGCATGTTTTCCTGTTTCATCTTCTGTAGCATAACTTAGCATGGTGCATGTTGCAAAGAGCTAGATGTGTGTACATTTATTTTACTATGCATTTATTCCTCCTGGATCCAAAAGATTACTCAATTTCAGAAACTCAGATTCCCTCCAGGATATCTTCCATCATTCTTCTTACTTTCTTTCATTATCTTCATTAAACCCACACAGCCCAGAGTTGAACTTTGCTGTCTATCACCATATAAGCTATCATTCTGTGCTGATTTTTCAAATTACTCACTCTTTTTTGTGTTCTCTTGTCTGTTTCATCCTTAAATGTCTCCAGTCAAATTTGCATGTTCTCAACAACAGAAATACTGGCTTTCAAGTTAAGTTTTCTGTCTAACCTTTTTTTGCCCAGTTAGTTAAAGATATGTTCATGACACACAGTCAACTGCCTAATCTTATCTTCATCAGTGTGTTCATTTCCCTTCCCCTGCAGTACTTAATAGAAAGTGTCCTTTTATATTAATGTTGTTTGCAGGTGTCTCCACACTCTGGAATATCTTAAAACAATGTTGTTAGTAATGCATTGTGTTTTCTTTTCTCTCTTGTTACTGCTTTTTGTATCTGATTAATCTGATCAAATTATGTGTTACTTCACTTCTTTGTAGGGCATTTTTTAAATTGCCTTGAGCTAAGTAGGAATTATTTTTCTTTGCCAACAGAAAAGGATTCTGTAAAGTAACAAAAATAGCTTAATAAATCATGTGATGCTGTAGTGCATGACTTACAAATGTATTTGTACTTAATTCAAACAGACTGGAAGACCAGAATTTTCATAGGTAACTATAGGAACCTAGCTCCAGGGTCAGGGCTGCAAATCAGGAGGATATCCGGGATGTGTCATTTGTCAGCTGGTTTAAAAACAAATCCTCACCCTCTATCCTCAGAAAAAAAAAAGCAGAAAAAACCTCAATCTTCTCTTGCTGTCTGTGTTGTTTCAGCACTGAGTGATTTTTATTTTTTTTTTTTTTATGAGCTTACAACTTGAACTTTTATCCAGTGGACAGAGTAGCACTTAAAAGTAGCTCTAAGCATAAATAGATGCTTGGTTGCTATGCAAATATTTTTTTTCACTATCAGAACACTTTTCCTCAGTGTTAGGCACAATGCTAGGAAGTTGAATTTTTGTAACAGAAATGTTTTTAAAACTGTTGTTCTCCTCCTCCTGATGTAATTCTTTTAAATTTATTTTAAAGCTTATCTAAGATGCCTCTCTTTTTTCCCTGCCACATACCACAGCTTCAAAACAATTATCCAGTACATTGACAACCAGTTTGAAAGATACCTTCATGATGAGAGCGGTCTAAACAGGCGCCACATTATAGACAACAGAGTCCATTGCTGTTTTTACTTCATCTCTCCCTTTGGGCATGGGTAAGAAAAGCTCTTGAGCTCTTGTATTTTAGGGTGTTAAGTCTTGTTTGGGAGTGTGTTCATTATTTGAACTGGAAGCTTAACTTTAAGATTATTTGAGTTACTTCCCATGCTGTTAGTTAGCCAATGCAATTAAAATGGTCTTTGGGAATTAATGCTCTTCTCTGCTCTGTCCCCTTTTTGACATTTAATATTGTTTTGAAGCAGTCAGTGTTACATTGTTTATCACCCAGAAACATAAGAGCTTATAATATCCAGTTTATCTTGACAGTGACAATTTTAATTGTAGTTCAACCTTTACATAACCAAGCTGATAAGCAAATGCTCTGACTTAATTTATTCTGGAAATACTATTTATCTAGATGCTTGAAATAAAGAATTTTTATTACATTTGGTCTGTTAAAAAAACAACCCAACCAAACATACCACAAACAAAACCCACCTTTTTTTGAAAAAATGAATTATTTTTTCTACTTGTTGGCAGGCTGAAACCATTAGATGTAGAGTTCATGAAGGCTCTTCATGGAAAAGTCAACATTGTCCCTGTGATTGCCAAGGCTGACACACTGACGCTGAAGGAGAGAGAAAGGCTGAAGAGAAGAGTAGGTCTCACTCTTGATCATGAGAACAATGCAACCCATACAACGTTGAAGCCAAATATACAGTAAATTCAAACCAAAGAGGGGTGAATAATATTGGCCAAGAACCTAATCTTCAGGAAGTGTCAGGTGTAAATCTTCTTTGAAGTCTGATGTGCTTTACCAGTCACACTCGCTGAGAGTCTGACCGTTCTTGGCTTCATGTGCCTTAGCAAGCAGTGTATCCCAGTAGAGCAGGTTGAGCAAAACAGTTTGTAACGAGGGCTCAAATCATCCTGAAATGCATGTAGTGTAGCTATTTTGGACTAGCTCTCGTTTAGTCCAGTGGACTGAATGCCTGTTAGTGGTGGGAGTGCATTAGATGTCTTCTGAGAGTGTATCCTTAGGTTTAGTTGCATCCAAAAGAAACTAGGTTTGCGTGCTGTAATTGTGCTGCATGGTTTGTAGCAAAATGCAGTTGAGGTGATTGGAAACTTGCTAAACAAGTGCACCCATGATACAAACTAAAACCTGTGATACAAACTAAAACACTAATGCAGAGAGAAAACAGGCTAATGTATTAGCAGGATGCTTTTTGTAGCTCCATTGTTGTAGGTGGCAGGTACTGTGGGCAAATTGAAAGAGCTCACAGGGAAATAAAGCAAAGAGGTGGCTGCTTATGCTGGTTTTATCACTTCTATCTCTGGCTGTACAGACTTGATGAAAGATTTTTACCTGATAGTAATATTGTTTGTGGAGCTGCTACTTTTTGTAAAGAAACTGATCTTTCAGCAGTGTCCTTCAGGCTCAGTTTTTATAGGTACTTATTTCTGGTTCAACATTTGGTAGTAGGATGATGTTGAAAGATGTGAAGAGGCATTTAAGTGAAATGTTAATTGCTTGACAACATAATTCACTGGGAATTAGTGTTCTACGTTGTGGGTTCAAATACATAAAATAAACTGATGTAGGTTCTAGCTACAGTCATCTCTCACAAAAGCAATTCTTAGGTGAAATGAAGAGGTACATACTCTTAGCAGGTTTCAATACTTGCTGTATTGTTTTGTGGCTCTTTCTTCTGTGCTCCTTTTGTGTGCTGCTTGGTGACCCCTCTCTTAGGTCAAGCACAGAATAGTGCAAATGCTGTTTGTCATTTGCTTCTGTGTATTAATATCAGATGTTAGCTAAAACATAGCAGTGGTGCAAGCAAACATTTTTCCCAGTGTGAACTGTGAATTGCTTATTTTTCAATACAGATCTGTAAGTGATGTTAGACTGAGGGTTTATGGTGCACATTTATTGTGAAAGGTGGGAGATGAATCCCAGTTTACATGTCCTATGATGAGCAGATTAATTTAAAGGCAACCTCTTTTGACCATATTCAGTGCTAATCCTTTTCTCGTTCTTTATAGTTTGACCAGAGTTACTTTTAACTAACTAGTCTTTAAAACTAGTCTTACCTTAGATCTTTGGATGCCACATGTAACCATTGGCTAAATATAACAAGATGAATGGCACTTCTGCTGTAGTCTAAGGGAGTGGTTAGGAAACAGGTAAACAAGTCATTATTTTTGTACTGCTGGCAAAGGTCACTCTACAAACCCAGTTTATACTAAGTGAAATGTATCATGTGGTTCCAAAGCTTTGAAAGTCTAGCTACTGTATATTGTTCTTACTCAAAGCATCTTGGCTAACAGAATCTCTAATCAAGAGTAGGAATCAAAATCCTGCTTTGCTGACGCAGCTTGAAGCCTTATTTTTTTTCAGATGTTTCTGCCATTTGGCCATCAATCTAAAGCAAAATGTTTTTGTTTTGCCACTTTGGACTAAGCAGCAAGATCAGTTTGTGGTGCTTACAGAGGAAACCCAGCTTGGAGTAATTCCTGTTTGGTCTTTCTGGAATTTAAAGTTATTTTTTAGAACTCTTGAGTGGGAAGAAATGCAAGGCAGTTTCACAAGCTGTGCCATGCAAGGCTGCTAAGGAAACCTGCTCCAAAGAATGATTTCATGAGAGGGGAACTAATATTTTGACTTTTTTTTTATTTCCCATGGGAAGGCTAATCTTTAGGAACACAGAATCCTCTGAGGCCAATAAAACTCAGATTTGAAGAAGCAAAATGCTGTTTCATTGTTAGAACCATGAAACACAGTTTGTTTTTATTGCAATTCTTTTTCCTTTCAGGAAAGCACTAGGTTTAACAGCTGTAATATATTATTCTAGCACCCCTTGTTGTCGGCTTTCCCGCTATTGTTTCACTTGCATTTTATCTGTGAGATCTCAGCCAGGTTCAATGTGCTTTCTTATTTAGTGCAGCCACTTACAGGCATGGGACTGCAGGACTGCCCCACCTGTCCCAGCTGTGCATCTTTTGTTATCATTTGGTGACAATTCAGTGATCTTCCATTTTGCAAGACAGTTACAACATGCATGGATTTAAATGTAATTGTGTGATAGTAGCTGTTAATTGTTTACTGGCAACACTTACTCCCAAATTTCTTCTTTCTTTTAAAACTGTTGCTGTCTGTGTAGGTGGTGGCTCAGAAGATTTTATTCCAGTGTGTGCACGTGTGTGAGCATGGGGGTTGTTTATGTACCTGGCAGGAAAACACTGTAATGGGAATAGCTGTGATTCATAATTCCTCTTCTAATGGTCTGAAAGATTGTTTGATTTTAAAGAGGTGCTTAATAATCAAGCACTGGCTGGCTGGACAAGTTGTGTTTCTACCTTAGCTATTGGTTACCATCACGACACTGGATTGAGAAACCCAACAGTACTATGAGAAGGCTCAATAAGACCTCTCACCTATTTGAAATCTGGTTGTATTTGTATTATCAAGTTAATGTAGTAGTGACATTATGTATTAATGACAGCACAAGGCCTCACATAGGCTTTTCTGAATATTTTTATGATTACCTCAGCCCTTCCTGCCCCCTGATTTTGCCCAGACTGATAACTGCAGCTGGTTAGGCAATACTAATCTAGGAAGTTTGCACAGTTAACCTTGTTCTGCTGAGACATCCAAGAGCCCTTTGAAGAGAGTTATGGAATCTGAGAATCTTTATGCTCTCCTCATACCACTGCACTTTTAGTGAAATGAAACCTTGTCAGTGTATTTGATAGGATTTCTGACTTAAATAATAGCATGGCAGTAGAAGTGTTCTTTTCAGTTTTGAAGAAAGGGTTGACTTGTAGCACCTTTTGAAGCTTCTAAAGGCCTAGAATTATGCTAGCTGCTTACCCCTGCAGTGATTTCATTAGGAAAAGAATGTATACAGGAATACAGAGAGATTTTTATGTTAATCTCAGACATTATTGACAGTAAAGAAAACTGTTTATAGATTTTTTTTTTTGTCTTGGTGGATTTTGAGTAACTTTCTCCTGTTCAAGTGGAGCTTTTGTCTTTTTGGTTCAAGAGACAATATAGATAACTTTACATATCGAATACGTGAAAATATACTTTGACATGGGCCACATGGTTTTGATGCTGTAACTAATGAATCCCTTCTCCAAATTGATTACTTTTACTTAATTTTTCATCTCAACTTCACTTTGGTTTTGTCCTGTGTTATGCTCCATGGAAATCTGACTTTTCAAAAATTTAGTTGCTGTTTTCTAAAAATGCATTTATATTTTGTGCCTTCTTAAAAATCTTTCAGCCTATGTCAGATGCATATTTGTTAGTCTTCAAAAAAATCTTGTGCACCAATACATTGCATTGCAAATATTTTATTAGTTAATGGAGATTCATAGGTCTAGTGTAATTTCCTTTCTTCATTTTAAGGATGTGATCGATTTGCCACTTACTATTCCTGTCTTAAATCTCAAACATGCAAATTGCTTGCTGAGTCCTTTTATACATTGTACTGTTCTATCCATGATAGTTCTGGGCTGTCACAAAGCTTAAAATCTCTGTTGAATGAAGAAAAAAAATGAAAAAATCCTGGTTTTTTTCTGCATAGGTAGAATGAAATAAATTCCATGTAAGATAGTCTTGTAGGACAATAAACTACCCTGGTAGTACATAAACTCAAAGTATAAGTAATGGCAGTTTCTGCTAATGATTTTTTCTGAGCACTGTCAAACTACTTAAAGCAGAAAAACACTCTTGGAGTTTTCTAGAAGTGACATATTAGTATGTTAATTATGTATATTTTTCAAATAATACATCTTCAGTGAAATGAGAATTATTTTTCCTTTTTTGTAAACTTCAGGTTCTGGATGAGATTTCTGAACATGGCATTAGGATTTATCAGCTCCCTGATGCAGACTCTGATGAAGATGAGGAGTTTAAAGAACAAACCAGAGTTTTAAAGGCAAGTTTCACTCCTAATTTATGATTTTGCCTCATTAATTCTTCAAGCCTGCAGTATGCTTAAAAACTTAATTCCTTTCTAACTTTTTGAAAGTTTGGGTTTTCTTTGGATGGTAACTCTGAATTATAATCCTTTTTATTCCAGTCTCTGCTTCATCAGAACTCTGAGTGCAGTGGGCCATGACTTTATTTTCTTTTCTCTTTTAGATATAAGCAACTCTTCACTGAAAACTGTCAGTTTTCTGACTCAAATCTTTTAGACTGCAAGCAGTGAGACAGTGTGTGTGTATGTGTGTTATGGTTGTTAGACTAATTAACAACTTTCCTCTTGTTAAAACAGATTATAAAGGTTTTACTGAAGTCATTTCCTCTTTGTGCTGTGATACTTCAAGCAAAGGTGCTTGAAGAAAGTATCTGAAATTCTCTCTCTAGCTACTTTAGTCTGAAGAATGTTTCTGTTGGCCATTTTCCATGCATGATGTTATGTCAGATGACACATAATGTCCAAACTGTACTTCAGCAAGAGTCAAGTGTTCCTAAAGCAAAGCGTCATTTCCTTTTTTGCCTCTGTTAAGACAAACTGAGCCCAACAAAACTGCAGCTGTTAATGAGATGTTGCACTGCCTGCAATAGGATTTGTTGGTTTTCTGTTGTGGAAGGGTTTTAGTAGAGTACATTTATCAGCCTTTCTTTTCCACCTCTCTTGTCTGTTACTGAAGTCTTTCTGTTCCTTCAAAAGAGAAACAAAACACAAAAACACCACAAAAAACCTGAGGAGACAAAAATCAAACAAGTAACTTTTTTTTTTCTTTTTTTTTTTGGTCTGCCTCAACTAGGCTAGCATCCCCTTTGCTGTTATTGGATCCAATCAGCTCATTGAGGTGAAGGGGAAAAAAATCAGAGGCCGTCTGTATCCCTGGGGAGTTGTTGAAGTTGAAAATCCAGAGCACAATGATTTCCTTAAGCTGCGGACAATGCTGGTGTGAGTAATGGTGACATATCCAACCTCTGCTGATGACCAAAGTGTTACAGTGACCAGAGGGTACAGGAACATCAACTCCTTAATTCAAAACCAGCTCTTATGGCATTGTAGAGTGACTTTTTAGCCCCCTGCAGTTTGTTTTGTTGCTGTACTCCTCTGATCTCTGACTTCTGAAACTCTTTTCTATATTATACGTTGCCAGAGGTATGTGGCCACTTTTGTGCCTTATGCAAGCTGATTTGATGGCTTTACATATAAACTGAAGTTTTCTTACAGTGCAGTGGGTAGGGCAGAGAGGCCTTTAAAATCTTGCTCAAAGTGGTTGATTAAATTGTGAAGGATATTCTAAAAGCAAAGCTCAGTTTTCTTGGCAGTACAGGAACTCCTATATTAAATATGATACCCCTCCCTGTATCATTGTAGCTGCTGTGGATATTCTACCTCTGTAGATGGTTTTAAGTGATTTTTTTTTTCCCTGTAATGACATCTCCTGTTGTTGGAAATTGAACTCTGTTGGGTAGTTCTGATTTCAGTCTCTGCTGGGCAGGGATTGCCCTCTGCTGGTCTTTGGTAGCAAGCGTGGGTTTTTTTCCCCTTTTTTTGCCTAAAAATTTCCAGTCGTCAGTGTCTGCTGTTATGTTAACCAAGGACTTCTACACCTAGTTCTCAATTACAAATTATACTTAATAGCACTTAAGAGTCAAAAATACTTCAGGGATTAAAGTATCTTTCTGAATAATTGTCTTCACAAGGCATTAACATTGCAAAGACTGGTGTAAACAGCTCCTGTGATGTAACTGGTGGACAAGAGGGGGACAGCATACTTCTGGTCTTTGAAGAATATTGGTGGGAGGGCACTTAGGTATGAATTCAGGACCAATAAATATGAAAGCAGTGTTCTGGGTAGCTTCATGGCAGGTTTGGTCTGTAAGGATTAATTTTCCAGTAAACACATCTGTCACATATTAAAAAAATAGATAAAAGTGTGTTTTTCTTCCCTTGAGAAGAGTAACAAAGTGTTCAGTAGCCCTTTGCATGTTTTAGAACACACATGCAGGACCTGCAGGAGGTGACCCAAGACTTGCACTATGAGAACTTCCGTTCAGAGAGGCTGAAACGAACTGGCAAGTAAGTATGTTCATGCCTTTGGGCTCTGCTGCTCCTCAGTCTCTTCTTTTTCCACTGTGGCATTGGACTTGCTCTTCCTCCTGCCTGATCCCACCTGTAACTAACAATTTCTCATGAGATTTCAGTCTATGGAGGTACTGCAGTTTGTATGAAAGACTGTTCTTGAAGAGGAGTGGTGTCTAGAGGTGTGCTGTGCTTACAAACAGCTGTTCTTGGTTTTGTATCCATTCCATTTTCTCTGTGCTTTTAATTGGAGTGTGCATAAAGAAGCAACGGGCTGCAAGCAAGATAGCTTTTTATTTAATGACATCTACTTGAAAAAAATAAACTCTGGTGGGCACATTTATATAGCCCCCAGCTTGTCTGACTAGCTAGCATGTTGCTTCTCCAGCTATTGCAGGACTGCCATGGTGGCTGTTCTCTTGCTGCTTCATATAAAGCTAGAGAGAGAAGTTTAAACCAAACAGTCGTCTTTGATAATGTGTGTGGTTTTCTGTGGTGTGTTGTTTGTTGTTTTGTTGTTTTTTGGTAAAGTTTCTGCAAACTTTAATGCAAGTTTAATGCAAAAAATCCAGATCTACTTGTGCTGCATCTTTTTTGTTAACAGCTTATTCTTGTCCCCATGTTACTTGTTCTTTAAGTATTCATCCAGATCTTTTTCATCCTGAAGAAAGGAAATAGCCCATACATCTTTTTAATGGCTGATTTTTTTCTGCACCATGTATAGACAGTGGAGGGAATCTCTTGATTAGAGTAAATGGCAAAAAATCCCCATAAGAGTAAAGAAACTGAATTTAAGAAATGGAGTGAATAACAAGAGTCTATGAGGTAAAGATGATGCTTTACAGAAAGGATGCATGGGTTTAAGAATGTCCGAATTTCCTCTGTGCAGAAGCGTGTAGACTTGTTATATTAGCTGAAATATGAGCTGCTTGCATCTGTTCTTGGAGTTCGTTACTTCTGTATCTTATACCATCAATCTGGTCTTCTGTTCAATAGGCCTGTTGAAGAAGAAGTGGTAGACAAAGATAGAATCCTGCAGCAGAAAGAGGCTGAGGTAAGACAGAGCCTCTAAAACTGTGGTTCTTAAATGTAACATGCTGTTTTCCAATGTCAGTATTCTACATCAGCTACTGCCTATGGAGTGTAAGATTGGAGTTGTGAAAAATGACAGACCTCATCTGAACATACAAGGTGCCCACACAAAGTGTTTTGTTTATAGTCCCTTGCAGACTGTGGACTCTTGGTTACAGGCAGGGTATTTATCACTTCCTGTTTATATGCTAATTTCCCATCAGGATTGTTGCTATTTTTAAGTATTGAAATGAATTTGTCAGCTACATGTGCTGCTTTAAACCTAGTATGTGGGAGGGTAGACTGATGGTCTAATGTCATTTCAGATGTGCATGGCTTACTGGAAGCATGTTGCCAGTAAATTTCTTTTTGTCTTGTGGCTGTGAAGTAGAAAGAGGTTGTTGAGTCTTTAAAATCCCATGATATAATTACCTGCATGTTTTTGCATCTTAATCTTGACTTGCAGCAAAATTCATAGTATTTCTGTTGTACCAGTCAACTTAGGGAGCTGATGCTTTCCATCTTCTGCTTTCTTATTCTGGCTTCAAGTTATTCCTAGGCCTTTCAACTGAACATTTTTATGCTGATGTTCTAATGGTGCAGATATTTTGAGCCTAGTGTTTAAACTGCAGTAGTACACTGCCAACGCTTACGACTGCTTGCATTGTGAAAGCTTAAGACTGCCAATTGGAAGATAGTGTTTTTCTGTTTATCCTTCTTTTATCCAGTCCAGCTTGGATCCGAGTCCAGGATCCAAGTCCATAAATAGAGGAAGGCATAATTTAAAAGGTCAGTACAGATATGCAGTGATTCAGAGTAAGAAAGAAAAACCTCCAGCAGTTTTGTATGTTTCTGAGATGAAAGAGTCAGGCTCCTGTACATGGAAGTTTTTGGAAAGTAGTTACTTCAGTCTGTGCATTTCCTTTTCCTTTGTAGCATCCATATTTAAAAATAGCTAACTCTGGTTAGCTATTGGCTTGTGCTGGCATGTTGACATAAATAGCAAAAAGTTTTCCTAAAAGGAAATGCAAAAGCAGCAGATTATCACTGTAACTAGTAGTTAATAATGTGAGTTACTGGAGATGAGATGAGATGAGTCTTTATAACCATGTAGCTTCATTTCAGCAACATAAGCACACTTGATGGCCAAGCACTTACCAGGGTGGAACTTCTGCAAGTGTTCTGTAAACAGATTAACTGCCTTCCATTTACTGACCTGTGTGCCAAACAACAGTAGACCATCAGCTGGGATGGGTATTAGATGCTTTGAAAATGTCAGAAGTGTCGTTTGGAAAAGTTTTTTCTTTCTTTTTTTTTTTTCCCTTAATGCTTCAAAGATTCAGGCAGTAGACTTAGAAAATTTAAGTAATTACTGTTTCTCCTGTTACTTGAACTATATAAATTGTACCACTGTACTAGTTAAGTAGAAGCTCTGATATCCTTGTAGAACTATTTCTCTTAAGACTTATGTCTGAAAAAATTCTCCTATACCAGCAGTTTCCAGGGGAAACAGTTATGACAGGTACATTAGATGCTGGTCTATTCTGACCACTTTTATTTGAATGTGTATTTAGTATTTTTATATATATATGTATGTATGTAATGTATTTTTCTTTTTATAATATGGCTAAAGGGAAAAAGTCTTGAAGTTCTTTGAGGGGAGTCTCTGAAAGTTTCCTCTGGGAATAATCATCTCTGAATAACTGCTGCTGAAGTTGCAGAGGATTAGGTTAGAACTTGAAAAAATAAATAGATTTTTAAGTTTGCATTCTATTGTCCCAAAGAGATTAAGAGGCTTTACTGACTCTTCTGTAGATAAGCTGGTATGAAATCCCTTCATCTCCATATCATCCCTGAGGTTCAGACTGGGAAAAGTCTGGGGAGGAAAGAGGCACAGAGGAAATGGACTTGCATTCCATGGCCTTTGCAGAGAAAACAAATAGCCATTTCCCCTCCTATTTTGCATTCCCATCAGTAACAGTGCTTGAAATTCTATTTACAGTTTTGTGAGGTTTATATAACCTTGGAAGGAATGAATTCTTGAACTAGTGCCAGGATCATCTTTATCAAGGCATCACTAATGATAAATGCTAAATGATGTTTTATTATGCCAAAGTTCAGCAATTTGGAATTGGTAGCCTGTCATTTTGGAGTTATTGCTCAGTCTGGTTGTGCTTTTTGCTCATTTGCAAATGATGACCTGTTTTTCTGCGCTGGGAAATGAAAATGAGAGTGAGGATATTCATGCTCCTTACTGGAAATATGCTGCAGTTCAGATTATTTTGACATGGAGCACAAACTTAGTTTGTAGTGTTGTGCCATACTACTGTGAAAAAAAAAACCCAATAAAAACCTTTTAAAGTTTTGAGAGGTAGTGCTCCCAGAGAAATGTTAAGCCATGATTACATGAAAGAGCAAGGAACAAACTTCCTCTGATTTTTCCAGTGAGCCACCCTGAGGCTTTGGGCAGATCCCTTTGCTGCACTGTCCTCAGTGGAGCTGGTCAGCAGCTCTAGGCTGACTAGAGTAGAATTAATCCCAATGTCGACATCTTTTCTCTTTGTACTTCGGTTTTCTTGAATGTGTTTAAACTTTTATCAGATGGGATGAAGAACCATGGTTTGGTATGGGGAGGGCACACACACAGCCTGTGGTGGGGCTACCAGGCTGGGGTCTAGCAGCAGCCCTGTGGATAGGTGAAGGTGTGAGGAATGCTTACGGGTGCCGGTAACCGCCTGGAATTGCAGGTATTTGTGTAAGTGTTTTCCTGACAGATAAGGTGAAAATTTTGTGTGGACAGACAACGTGACTGCTGCTGAAGGCCTGCAGACCTGAGGGAATAAAAACAGCTCTAGGGTTTGTGCTGGGGAATGCTATTGCCTAGTGCAGGAGAAAGGAGACATGCTTTGTGCAGGATGATGCGGCTTTCCTCTGTGAACTGATGTAGTCTCAGTCCTGGGAGAAAATCCTAAGAGAACCCTTAGTAAGCAGTTAGTAGTTGAAGTCCCTTGGGAGAACAGCTGCTTTTTTTGAGTAATTGCTTTTTTTTTTTTTCTCCTCCTTTTGAGTTGTTCTTTGAAGGAACAATGCTTGCTAGCCCTGTAGTGTAATGACTGTGGCCATAGTGACTTCTGCTATTTATGATGTAATTGTGTCCTGTGAAAGATACTCATCTCGATGGTAGCCCTTGTTCCAATATAGTGCCTTTGTCAAGAGTATTTTTGCAGTCTTCGGTTAACAAATTAGTTGTACTTTTTGGTATTGGAAGTATTTTTAACCAGGAGCAACTGTCATGGGAAAATCCTGGTGTAATAGAAAATCCACTGTCTACAGTTCTCCATCTTTCTCTCTTATGAACTTTCTTATGTAATGGCATGGGCAGAAGTAATCATACTTGGTGTGGGGAGGGGAGGTATGTCAGTGGGAAGTAGATACTGTTAGTTAAGTCTTTTCCTGTTACATCTATAGGGCTGTCACTGAGAAGCCACTCACCTTGTTTAGACAGGAATAGAACTTGTTTGTATTCTGGGCAAAACGTACTGCAGATGAAATCTTGTAGGTGAAACAAAGCTGTGTATTTCTGCTTTGTTAATGATGTGGAAGTCATTGGGAAGCTGGATGGTTCACTTTTAACTCTGTAGCCTTAACTGTCATCTGAAGTGTTTGTTTCCTTTCTATGTTGCTACACTAGTTACATATGGTCACTACCCAGTAGTTACATGAAAGAAGTAGATTTTTGTCCTGACATAAGTAAACTAGATGGAGTTTATACCAAGGTTAAGTTTACTCTTTGTATTTTTATCTGGGAATTCACAAGAATTTTGTTTTGATAGGTTTCCAAACATTGTTTCCTAGCTTGCTTTTCATCATGTACACTGTTCTTACGCTATGGTGTTGTAGTATCCTTTCTGTAGGGGATGAGTGCAACTTCCCTGCAGAATGTATTAATGTTGCTCTTGCAAGTGAGAGGTTTGCTGCTGAGCAAGATCAAAGTCATAGTATGCCCTTGATGCTTGCTGTCCCCAACAGTGAAGAGAACCCAGATGTTGATACCACATCAGTTCCAGTCTTGTGTGATCTTTTACATTCACCTTTATTAAGAGGAAAGATTTGTTTCTTTCTATGCAGTAGGTCTAGTAAAGTGGACACACAAGTTGTTTTAGCCTGTATTGGAATGTGTAGGGATGGTTCTTATGTCCTGTACTTGAAAAGGAATTGTGGAAGAGACTGACGTGGTTACCACTTTTGAGGATACAGTGTGATTCTTCTTTTAGTTACAGTTTTACACTTGAGCTGACAGGATTCTTGCTGTGAAAATTATTTTCTCTCCAAGATATTTGTGTGCATTCTCCCCAAGTCCAGTTATTACCTCTAACTTTAGCCCTGTGATTGTGCAGCTGCACTGCATCAAGAGAAGCATGACCAGCAGGTCAAGGGAGGTGATTCTGCTCCTTGATTCTGCTCCTCTCCTTTGCTCTGGTGAGACCCTGCCTGGAGTACTGTGTGCAGCTCTGGGGCCCCCAACATAAGAAGGACATGAAACTGTTGGAGCAAGTCCAGAGGAGGGCTACAAAGATGATGAGGGGGCTGGAGCACTTTTCTTATGAAGGCAGACTGAGAGACTTGGGGATGTTCAGCCTGGAGAAGAGAAGGCTCCAGGGAGACCTTCAGGCAGCCTTCCAGTACCTCTACAGGGCCTATATGAAAGCTGAAGAGGGATTTTTCACAAGGGCATGTAATAATAGGACAAGGGATAATGGCTTTAAACTCAGATTTAGATTAGATGTAAGGGACAAGTTCTTAACCATGAGGATGGTGAGGCACGGAAAGAGTTTACCCAAACCAGTTGTGGATCCCCCTCCCTGGAAGTGTTTAAGGTCAGGCTTTGAGCAACCTGGTCAAAGTAGAAGGTGTCTCTGCCCGTGGTAGGAGGATGGAACTAGATAATCTTTAAGTTGCCTTCCAACCCAAACCATTCTGTGATTCTGTGATAATGAATGAGTCTAACACTCCACCAGGAGATCTCAAAACCACCACTTGGAAATGGAGAAGGGAAATTGAACAAGCTTAATGTTAGAGCAGAGTAGATATCCTGGTGCTGTTGTCCTACTTTGTGCTTGAGTCATGGCAATATCTGGTTTCTTTCATGGTGCGGGCATGTTTTTATTGATTAAGGTTAAGGAAATGTGAGACTTGATACCATATTTACGTCTTAAAATACAATATTGGCTATTAGCAGAATGCTTCATTTGAGCAATCACCACAAAACATGTGCAGCAGTATCTTCCTCTGTGATTACTGAATGGTTTCTATTTTGGGAATATTTCATGGCTCAGCTTGGAGTGCTCTTGGGAAAGCTCAAGCAGGCAAGCTTCCAAAAAGCTAGTTTTCTATTCAGATGTTAAATCTGCAGAGAGGCAGTTCAAAAGACCAGGTGTCTTACATTTTTTCAAGTTGATCTTTGAATGTTTTCCCTTTTCTTGGACCAAAGAATCAATGAAACTCTCATTTCTGAGATTTTTCTGCCTTTTTTTCCTCCTTCCAGCAGCATCATGCCATCTTTTTGATCAGAAGTTTGTGTTTAGCAGAAAGATGTAGATGAGTATGTGATAATCATTACAGGCTTACCTGTATCTCACACTGTTCCTTTGTGAATCTTTTTGTCAGTGTATCTGTGTTGCAGTCACAGGAACCAGAATTAGCCTCTTCTGAACCCTGTGGTGCTGCAACAAGAGGATAAGTATCAGTATATAAGCCAGCTAGTTTTAGACAAGCTCTGGTACTTCTGGCTATGCTGCAGGCTCTACAGTTTGGTTTCTTACTCTTCCCCAAATCTGTAACTAAGGCCAGGCAAGAAAAAGTGATACAGGCACCTGCAGTTATTTTGTTCCCCTGTTTTATGGTGTTTTCTTTCATCTTATTTTAAAACAAACCAAATCAACCAAACAAAAAAAAATCAAAACTCTAACCAACCAACCAGCTCAACACAACATGTGTAGTCAAGTCAAACATTTCTCACAGATTCTCTTGGTTTGAATCTGATGGAGTAGCTGGTGTCACAACAGTTAATGTGGTTGACTGGATGAAAATACAGTATGCTTGTTTAGGCCTAGAAGTGCTTTTTGGAGTTGAAAGGTTTCTCCTCCCCTGCATGCCCTTGCCTCAGAAAGAACTGAAAGCAGTTCTCTACCTGCTTTTCCTACAGGGAGGAAAGAAGTGGATATATTAAAAACTACACAAATATTCTTAGAATAATGAAAACTTGCTATGCAAGCCTCAGATTATTACATGATCTCCAGTTTGAGGTGGACTTGTATTTTATACAATATGCATGGAAATTGCAGCCTGTTTCTTTTCCAGTTTATAAGATAATGGCAGTTGTGTGTGCAGAGCTTCCCTACCTGCATCTGTAAGGAAATACCTAGTCATTTGTAAACCAAATTAGAAGTGTTTGCATATAGATTCTGAAAATCTGTATTAGTGTTTCTTATTCTTTTTTTTAGGAACATTTATTTAAATTACTGGAGGTTTTTTGGGGGGGAAAAAGGCATTATATACAACTGGCCTCTTACGAGATGGAAATCAACTTATGTCATAAGAAAAAGCCTTTAAGAAAATGATTTTTTCCAGGAAAGGTCATTGTTTAGATGTAAAAATATTGGTGCTTAATGTGTTTAGTCTCTTTCCAAATCTTGTAAACATCTTTCTGGTTTGCTTTTGAAGTAGTTTTTGAGTTCTGTCTGCATGTTATTTGCCTGTTAACTCTGCAGATTGTGAGTTGAGTACTCATACATGATGATATGCTTTGAGCACTTGTTGGAACAAAACTGCTTCAGCTCTGTACTTACAGAAAGGGCATGTTTTCTTTATTGTAGGCTAAATGTTAATTCATGTGTCTGCAAGCTTCAAAACACTTGGCTTTTATTGCTTCATTTTCACTTTAAGTATTCTTACAAATCTTCTGTGAAGTTAGAGGTACTGCATTAAAGAATCTTAGATGGGAAAAAGTAATTCAGTCATGTGAATTATTCTAACACTGCCAGTGTATAGAGGCAAATTGGATCCCTGTTCTTCCATGGAAGAAGAAGATTTGGAGTTTCCTGGAGTTTGGATTCCTCATGAAGAGGTGTTAACCATGTGGGTGTTTTCTCTTACAGCTGCGCCGCATGCAAGAGATGATTGCACAGATGCAAGCCCAAATGAGGATGAAGCCTGGTGATGATTAAGATGGTGCTTAACCTCTGGATGCATCAGGTGTGACTTTTACTTGTTTACTTCTCTTATCTAAGGTTTTCACAATGATTATTATTAATTTTGCATTTTGGACTTGCTTTTATAGTATTTACAGGAAAAGTAGAGTGATGTTTTCAGTAGACTAGAAAAAAGAATGCAGATGTTACCTTTCCAACTGTTCTTAAGACTTGTCAATGCTTATCTTCAGTGCCTTATTTTTGGATCATCCAGATTTGCTTCTGTTAGCAAAAGCTGCTCAGAAAATGAATTTGACTATATATAAACAAAAATGAAGGTGTTTTAGGGTATGTGGGCTGCTGAAACTACAGTATTTTATTCAAAGAACCAAACAGCTTTAGACAAACTAGTTACATGTATTGCATACAGACTCCCCTGATGGCAGGTATGATATATTAGGTGGGATGAGAATGAATGAAGAAAAAAATTCTTGTAGTAAATACTCCTGCTTTCTTCAGAATGAAGCTCTTCTGGCATGATTTTTATTTTAAATGCAAGAATAAAAAAGAGAAGGATATGAGGAGTCTTGTTGCTTAATACTTGGGTTTAATACTCTAGTTGTGATTGCTGGTCTTCTGGAATGTAAAGCTTGAATAAAATGGATTATATTATCCCTTATGACCTTGTGGCAGCTGCCAACATTCCAAGCCTAAAATAAGGAGATTTTTTGTTGCCTTTATTTGAACCTTCAGTCTTCCTGTTTATATTTAAAAAAAAAAAAAGTCTCCTAAGGAGTAAACTTATTTTCTGGATTCCTGTTTAAGCAGATGTTGATGATTTTACTGTATGTGCACGGTGATCTTTGAATGAGGTAGTTAAGTGGAAAAAAGTAATTCAAACTCAGGTTTCTTACTGTCACAATTCCAAGTCTTGCAGATGGAGGAGTCTTCACAGCATGTCTTCCAGCTTCCATATTAAGATGTATTTTCCCAGAGTTGAAAGTCTAAATACTGAGGAAAATTTTGTGGCTGACCACACAGTGTATGTGATAGCAGTGTCTTGACAGAGCTCTCTCTTCCCCAGACAAGAGCTGGTAATTATAAAGCCTGTTAAATATTTCAGTCTGAACTTAAGGTCCCAAGTTTTCCTGGTGATTTTATTATCACGTGGCCAAACTCTGTCTGCTCGAGAAAGCAGCTGTTCGATGCAGGAGACCTCGTGTAGTGTAAATTATTATTACTGCTTTTGCAGATTCTTTCTGCCACTCACAAATCACATTTAATTGCATGGCATCCTCTAAACTGATAACTCAGTAAGGAAAGAACCTCCCCAAGCCTTAGCAGGCTTGTCCGTAATTGTTGGTGGCAGAGCACTGAATGGCAAATGATAAGAATATATTCAGAGCTCTTCTTCAGTTCCTAGATACTGGATTTGCTGTGAAATGTGTATCTGAGGGCTGAGAAGATGCCAAATTCCCACTAACAGCCAGTAACAGCACCGGAATTGAGTGTGCTTCACAGCTTCTGAGAATACTGGATATGGTATTTGTAAAAACAAACTGGAGCGTGGTTTGTCCCAGGCTGAATTTGCAGCCATGGATACATAAGTAAACAGAGTTCTGGATGTGGTCATGTGCATCCAAATGAAATGTTATTTTGTAGCTACTTCACATTGCTAGTCTGGAATACACCTTGGACCACTAGATATGCTAAGCAGGAAAGCTCTGCAAATTTTATTGTGTCCTCATGAACTCCTGACATGGTTTGAACTAAGCCTTAAAGGTGGTTGGTCTGAAATACTGAATGTGAACAGGTTTGAGAAGGATTTGAGGTAGATCTTCCTACATGGAGGTCCTGCAGTTTCTTTGCAGTCTGCTAAACTACGTTTCTGCAGCTGCAGTGGAAATCCTATTGTTTGACAGATTGCTTTCAGGAAAGAAGTTTGAACTCCTTTTATATTAACCTTGAAATATTGATTGAAGACCTTTAGAGTAATTTGTTGGCTAATAAGCACAATCAAAATTCATAAAGCACAGATGTAAAGATGCGTTTGGATTTTTGGGAAGGCAGAAGTCTGGTATAAATGCCTTCATAAGGAGCTGGAGAGTAGATAGTAAGATAATCAAACGTGGTAATATCTATATATGTGAAATACCAACTTCTGATTTCAGATGTGTTTTGAGGTGGGGAGAAGATTGCTGAATGCTTTGGGGTTTTCAGGAAAGAGTCTGGCATTGCATAATGATTAATAAGTGCTAAACTCAAATCCTTGCCAAAAAGACTGAGTCTGTATTACAATAAAGTGCTACACAGATGGGATGACTGGAAGGTCTGGTTTGCCTGATCCATTTAAATAGGGGCATCTTTAAAGATTTTGTGGAAAAAACAAAGGGAGAATTTACTTCAAGCAGTTTCCTTTACTTTCAAGGCTAGATTAAGAGAAGCATAAGGAGAGTGAGAAAGGCAAAGATTATATGCAGGGAATATGTTCAAAGTTTCATCCCAAAGAGGATGGGCAGATTTCTTACTGCAGAGAATTAGACACCTGAAGGGGGATGAAAAAGAGCAGTGGTGGAGACTGGATTAGAGGTAGGGAAGGAGGATAATTTTGGAACCAGTAGTGACCAGTGTGACAACTGCAATTTTTGACAAAAGCCTGTGAGCACAGACTTTGAGAGGGTGGTGATTAAAAGCTTTTGAGAGCAGCCCTAACAAAACTGTGTTGACCTACACTTTTGTCCTTTTCTCTAAACATTTCATAGCTTCTATGGAGGAACAGTGCATGTGGAGGTGTTTGTAGAAGACAGTGAGAGCACAGCTAGACACCAGAATACTCAGGAACTTTTTTTTTATCCCAGCTTTTGCTATAGTAGTCTTACAAGTCCAAGTGAAGCATGCTAAAGACTTAGACAAGCTTTATTTTTCGGATTATTTGCTTCTAAAATAGAAGACACTGCTGTGAAGTGTAGGAGCTTACTGCTGCTTGCATTTGACAGTTCAAATCAAGGATTGGAGGTGAAGAAGATTGAGGTGTGGAATAAGCTACTGAAAACTAAAACAGATTTAGTTCTATTGGGATACTTGAATACAAAATGCTTTTGAAATAAGCCTGCAGTAATTCCAACAGCCTGTTTACCAGTTTGTGAACTTGTCTGTCTCAGATGAGCAATGATTATGACAAACTGGAATTGTTTTTTGTAATTAAATGGTTATTGATGGGTGTTTCCTTCCCTTTCCTTGTCTGTTTCTGAAAGGGTATCTCTGCAATCTTTTTTTCCTCTTGTTCTTAACAAATCTGGATTGTCTCTCCCACTCAGCTTCAAGTTCATATGGGGATAAACCAGTAACAGAAGCCAGCCTATGGAAAACAAATATAGCCAGCTGGAAATGTAGTTATGGTTACAGAAATGTGTTCAGAACAAAAATCTGAGCATCCTGCGCTTAAAATATCTGTAGGATGTTGAAAATTCTTTTAGTGTAACTCCTGATTTCCAGAAGTATTAGAAAGCCTCCTGAGCTCAATAGCACTGTCCTGATTCTTGATAAGAATAGTACTAAAGGCATCAAAGAGCTAGTTCTTTCTGCCAGTGAATTGACATCATTTAACAGAACAATACAAAACATTGTCATAGCAACTAGCTCTCTGAAACGGTGCTGCTGAGTGCTGAATCGCTCTGATGAGAAATGTCATTTGAGGAATCTGTTGTAGTTTTTGGCAACTAAAATTGAGAGCCTAGAGAATGTGAAGCTTGAGCTAATTTGTAGTATTTGGAACATCTGCCTGGCACTGCCAGTGGTTGTTTCTCTGGATAGAAACTAGATTAGAAGAGCACTATGGTTCTCCAGTTCTTTTCAGCTCTTCTAACTGGAGAGTTGTTCAGCAAACCCTGCATTGATGGGCTAGCACGAGTTTTTGTTTCTGTTAGAGTTCTGATAGAAGTTGTTGTTCTTCCTCTGCTGCTGTACAGCTGAAGTGCTGAACTTGTGTGGCTCCATAGGATCTGGAAGTTAACTCATATAGAAAGATCTTAGGAGGGTCCTCAAGAGCCTCTTTGTAGCCGATGCCTCCCTGCCCTTCTGTATAATGTGTGGAGAGGCTTCAGGTGAGAGTCATGTTAGAGCTTGTAATCCTTGGTGTATAGAACAATAATACTTCTGTTTGAGTTCATCTAAAAACAGTATCTTGCATCTCCCTGTTACTCTATCCTGCTCTCAGTTGGTGAAACAGTCATGTTCCTGGATTGCAAGTAGAACACGACAAAAGACAATGTTGTACTTGGATTGTGACCTTGGCTGTTCCACAGCATCTCTGCCTTTGGCCTCTGACAGAAAATAAGTTGTGCTACTCTTCCCAAAAGGCAAAAGGTAGCACTTTGTTAGAATTGTAGTCTTCAAAATGTTGTACAAAAAAAATAGGTATCATTAATATGATATGTAAGTCTGAAATAGTAGTCAGGTCTGTAAACCAACTGTACCTAAATATTTTCTGACTTCTGGCTCTTAAAAAATCTTTATGCAAAATTTCCAGGAGTTTGTCAGGACCTATTTCTGTAAGAAAAACTCTTCTAGTGTATCATTTCTAATACTGTAGGATTTATGCATCCTGAAAAGCACAGAGGAGAAGAAAGACAAATAGTCCCTCCACCTCCCAAACAACCAAAACACACTCTACTTCACAGACTTAAATCTTTCCAAGGAATGACACAATGTTTGCAAAACATAAAATGAAGAAGATTGAAACACCCAATAAAAACTTTTTCTAGTATTTTCACATAATTGCACAAATTCTCTCAATATGTTGTCAGTATATGAATTAATACAAATTGGTTCAATTTTTGCTAAGTGATCCCAAAGAATATAAAATAGAGAGAATATAAAATTCCTAAAGAGTCACTGCAGAAATCCTGTTCTGTAGGTAAATGTCAGAGGTGAGTAGAAAGATGGGGAAAAAAAGTCCACAGTGCAGTGGCTGCAGTGACATTCTCAGTTCTTGTGGATACATGCAGTGGCACCTTGCACTCTGCCTCTGAGAGACTTGATTGCCCAGGAATGTTAAATTGACATATTCCACCTCTTCTTGTACCTCAGTGACAGCTGTTGGATGCATGGGATGCAGAGGGTGAGAGGATGTGCTTGCTACCAGATTTTCTTCAGCACTAGTAGGCCTGAGGAGTGTAGTACACAGCCCTCCCAGGTCAGTTCCAACACCTAACATGGTATCATGCAGGACTTGTAGATGCTGCAGGCCAGTTTTTGCTAAATAAACATTTTCAGAGGAACATTTCTCATAGTTCTAGAGCTTGGAGCCTAGTATGTGTATGTGACTCAATGGTTATTAACCCTATTAGCATATGAAGGTAACTGATAAAGATTGGAAAGCAGTTCAAAGGCCAGTTTTGTAACTTTATACTTGGCTGATGGCATTTGCTATGGGGAAGTATAAGTGTTGCTCCAGACTGGCAAAAGGAAAGGGAACAAACTTGAAGCAGTGAAGTCAACAGAGGATGGCTGAAATATCAGAAACCCCAAATATTAAAGGTGTGACACAATGACTCAAAACTAGCTAACAGGATACTGGTGTCATGCAGTACTGACTCTTTTTGGAAGGATGCCATGTCTCAGTTCTTGCTGATGGCTGGGTACTCAAAATGCTGTAGCAGCAATGTAAAATGGGTGCTATTTGGAGGAAAATAATTTAGGTCAGTGATAAAATGTAACTGCTTATAAAGCAAATTTCTCTCACTGGGAATTCAGAAGTGTACATGGAGAGATGTCAAGCTGCCCTGTGTTGCAGTGGTGTTCTGGAAAGCAGCTGAGAGGGAGATGAGCCCATTCCTTCCCAAGGCTTTTGAAACCTTTACAAGAGGATCCTGAGCTGTCTGACCACACACATCAGGGTGCAGGCTTCTGTAGTACTGGTTATGCTACTTCTTGGAGCTAATTCTGTTCTAATGGTGTGCTGGACAAATGCGTCATCGTTCTTAAATGATGGCATGAATTCATGTTGCAGATAAGAGACATTTATTAAAGCTATCCATTGGTGAAAGGAGTGGGGGGGACTGTAAGGTTAGTCTAATAAGGCTGGAGATCAAATTTATAAAGAATGGTATCAACCTAATGCATCAATGCATTGTCTCATAGACTAGCAAGCAGTGAAATGAAGCCCCAATGAAAATGTACAAACATACTTTGTCCGAGCGTGCTCTGCGAGCATGTAAACTGTGGCTATTGTGTTGCTAATGCTGGTAACATCAGCCACAAGGCATAGCTCTGTTTATAACCCCAGCCTTCATGTTTATTGGAAATTCCAGACTTTTTATGAGTCTGAAACATCAGTTATGGTTTCCTCTTGAGGTGCCTTCTTTAACAGATCAGTGTTAGGCAAGTAATGGCAAAAAAATACTTTCTCTTTCGTAGTCAAAGTAGCTGTGAAGCCTAAGAAGTTAATTTTGGATTTGAATACTTAATTTGGTTTGCAATGTAAGGACTCTGGCTTTAAAGCTTTAATGCTGGCTTGCTTGTTCTGGTTTTTTATGGGAAGTGACTGAGAATGGTGAAGAGTAAAGGACTCTTGTCAGCTTTCCTAGCTCCTTATCCCAGCTGTAGTCTAGATGAGTGTTGCACCATACTTTACAAGCAAGTCAACACAACAGTGTTTTCTAGGATATTTATTTTTTCCATCCAGATGAATGTTTTGATTAAGCTGGTTTTTTCCCCTTGGGAATGAGTGCTTTTGGGACTGGAGAATTCGAGATGACTCCTGAGTTCCAAACCTGACATGGCTTCTTAAGCAGGGCCCAATTTTCAGGAAAAGCCGGAATTCTGTTTTCTTTGTAGGAGCCTTTTTGATTGGCAAGTAGCTGTAGAGACATCAAAACCTGGCAGTTGCTTTTGAAATTACAGACCACTCTGCCTTCTTTCAGCCATTTGAATACTGCTGGATCAGAGCTTGAAAAAAATCTGTTTGCTTTCCTGTTTTACTTAAGCAGTGTCATAAGAGTTGTTTGTGCGTGACATCAGACTTGTTGCTTTATTTTTAAGCCTGTTTAGATAAGTGGTTTTTATTTTCCTCACCAGAAGTAACAACACTTCATTTAACAGGCTGACTGATGCTGGTTTCTTGTGTGTGTTACTGTTGAGATGAGCTGTGATGCAGCTCTTGTATTCCTGCAGATAGAGGCAGGTGCGAGTGCTTAAGAAAGATGTAACTAAAACAGGTTCTCATTTGTGTGCTCTTTTTACACATTTGTGATAAATACTTGGGGCCACTTGACCTACTTCTAATGCAGGTCCCTGTGATGCAGTAATTGGAATACCCTTTCCCTGGGTTATACTGCTTTGCTTGGAGGGTCTCAACCAAACCAGTGTTTGGGACTGCCCCAAACACTGACAGTGCTGAGAGTTTGTCCTTTCTAATGTTGTTTGTTTTCCACTTCTGTTTGCAGCAGTATACAGTTCTCTAGGTGGATGGGTGCTCAGTTTTCTTTGACCGAATGGTAACGTTCAAATGCAAAAGCTGGATGCTGCAGATCAAGACCTGCGTTAAAACACACACAAAGTCTGAAGATCGTGTTGTAAACCAGCTTGTTTTATATATTCCATGGTAATCAAGTTATATTGTATCTTTTTGGATTCTATTGGTAACACTGTCTTCGTACTTACAAATGTGGTTTTATTATCCTTCCTATACCCTTTTATACCAAAACTTATAGAGTACACTGTCTGGATTAGTGGTTGTGATGGGTTTGAGGAGTTAATCATGTATCTGCTAGGTTATTCTGAACAGTTTTGTGATTAGTGCTAAAAGACTTGTGGGCCGTTTACAGTCAATATGTGTTTGCACAGTATCATAACTTTCACTTGCCATTTTAAGTCATTGCGTAGCGTATCAGTTTCTTAACTTTCTCTGAGCTTTGGTTACTTGTGGAGCTTCATCTCTGGTGATTTATTTGTGTGATGTTTGAGAAAAGGTACAAAACATTGATGATTCACCAGTGATGCAAAGAAGCTGACTTTCCTAAATCATCGTGCCTTACGTACCATAACTCCGTGTACACCAACAACTTCTGTGCATGCCTCTGAAGGTTTGTCTTCAGGTCTCCAAGTTTCGATTGCAAGAATTTGTCACGGGCATTTTTCTGTCAGCTGAGCAATGGCATGTACTGAACTTTTTATATACCATAACACAAATTTTCATTGGAGTTTTCTAATAAATTGTATGAATGTGGAAAATGTTGAATTTTTGGGGTGGTTTTTGTTGTTTCTTTGGATTTTAGCTTTTTTTAAGCTAATCTGTGAAATGTTGTAATGGCATTGTGCATGGTCTGTATTCAAAGGAATTGGGATATTTAACCCTAGGGGAACAAAGGTGTTTTCTCAACTTTGTCTGCATACGAACTGCTTTGATGTCATTTCAAAACAACTTCAGAAGTGTTCTAACTGGAAGTTAGGTAGCACAACTTTGCATCCACTTCTGGTTTTCCACAGTTCATTAGGTACCTACTGACATCTTTTAGGTGTGTAAATACCTTGGAAAATATGATCACACACTTTAGTTTATAAATTCATAGATGTTGCTGTTTCCTTTATGTCATTACTGAGTGTATAGCTTTCTCCTGCATGCTTTTGTTGTCTTGTCTGTATTGTATATGCATAAGTGTAAATTATTTTGCAAGTATGAGATTGAGACACTTTGACTTCTGTACCAAATTGAGGTGTCTTTCATGTAATGGTTAGCCCTAATTTTGCTGTCTAGCAATGAGGGTTTAATCAGAATAGGAGTAGCAAATTATGTGTATTACAAGGATGTGTATTTGGCTTGTGTCTGTATTACATAAAATGGGCATTATGTTATTATCTTAGTGGCTGCTACGAAGAAGTTGAAAGAGGAAATGGAGTGGCAGATTTGTGTTCCTACAAAGTCTCTTCGTGTTTTATGAAGATTTGAATTGTAAGCATGTCTGTCAAGAGGGCCAAGGTGGCAGATTTAATGGCAAACATTTTCTCATTAATTGTGTGCCAGTATGTGCACCTTTCTTGTTGTTTTTCTTCCAGAATTTTGCATCCTATTTGGTAACCTTCATAAAATGATGTACTGTCCCTTTGTGCTTGTGAATGTCAGGACAGCCACACTGCTCCTGAGAAACCAAGACCTTTGTTACATACATTAGTTACCTACTGGGTTAGCTTTCTGAACAAAGGTGACATGAAAGGTGCATCTTTCAAGGCAAATTAGGACAACGGGGAAGCAGGCTTTCAGACCCATCTAGTTTTTAATGTTATTAAAATCCAGAGCTGTTTGCCCTTCCTTCTTTTCAGAGCAAGTCACTTAAAGTCACTGCCACAATTCTTGTGTGGGAAGCCTCAGTGGACAGATTTTTATTAGTGGATAGTGATCATTGATTGATAGTCTCTGCCTTCTTTGGGCTTGTGGATTCCTGCTGGAGCACTTTGGCTCAAAACCTGGTATCTGTTCGAATAATTGTCCAAGAAGGGCTTTTACCTGGGTGCTTTCTTTTCAACAGAGACTAAATTTGTATACCTTCTACCACTTCTTTAATGTTGTCTGATGTTAATCTTCAGTTACATTTGAACTTGGTCTTGTTAAAATGCTTCACAACTTAATAGGGGAACATATACTTAAGCCAAGTCATTGGTACTGTGAAGATCTGTGGATAGAGGACCCTGACTAGGGCCTAATTTCTGACCTTGCATTTCCACTCCTGTTAGTGTCAGCAGTGCCAGGGCCATGGAAGACAAGTTCCTTTCTCTGAATTTCTTCCTGGCCTCTGGGCTGACCCTTTCCAGCACTGGGACAAAATGTCCACGTGTATCTGTTTCAAGGACTGTTCAGCAGGATCAAGGAGCAGTTGTCTGTGGTCCTTTTAGTCTTCATTAGGTTTAAAACACTGTGGCAGGCTATAAACTTGTGAAAGGCTGATTGGCTTGTTGATGCCTTTAATTGTGGTGTAGAGTCTGCTAATTGCAACAAACGTGGGTAGAGCCCTTCCCAAATCTTCGTTCGCGAAGCCTAGCCATGAGAGTCTGCTAATGGTCTGTGGCTCCTGTAGCATTTAAAAACAAGCAAATATGCTGACAATTACCTGATTTATTTTTCTTCTGATGCGTTGAATCAATGGCTAAAAGTGAACTCGGGATGAGCTAATGGGGTTTTAAAATGTATGTGTCTGGGATTGCCAGCCCCTGGTCTTGGAAGAAGTGTCTTGTGTTTTAATGTGAGATGTTTTGAATGAGAAAGTGGAAGAAATGGCAAGCTAAGTGCTACAAGGCTTTGAAAAGTTCGTACTGTGGTATCAGTGACAGTTTTGTTCCAAGGCAGAGGTGTGTCCTTGCACTTGTGCAGCCATCACCATGCCAAGCTTATTCTGTTCTGTTTCCAGAAGAGTTTCAAGTCTGATTATTTATCAGTCCTTGAAATGTGGAAGACATGACCCCTTCCTGCAGATGTGGAAGTTGGGGGAAGGATCTCAGTGTTCTGAGGATTCACATCACCCTGTCTTTGCTCCTGTACTGTTCAGTGGTGGTTCCTATGAGCTGTTCTTAAATCATGTGTTACCCAACTGCCTTTGGAGTGTTTCAAATTCGACTTCTCTCCTTTCTTTCCTTAAAGAGTTATACTGGCAGCCCTTACCTAAAATAACTTTCCCTATCACCCTTTTTAAATGGTTTTATGGGAATAGAGCACACATGCCTACTTCGCACAGTGCGGTTGCAGTATGATTCAGGACTTCCCACTGGATTTTGACATGCTAAATCTGGAAACACATTTCCTATTTATTCCATTTGTGTCTGCTTTGTTTCTGAATGGTGTATTCTTTGTTCGGGGGGTTGTTTCTGTTCGGGAGTAGGGAGTGCCTCCTTTTACAGCGTTCTAGGCTTCCCAGAGGTGTCCAGGGGAGGGTTCCAGGGGTCACTCCGGTGCGTGACATGGGTCCCAGCTATGTTTGCCAAGCGCTGGGAGCGGGCTCTGCCGCTCGGGCGCTGCGGCCGGTGAGCGATGCTGCAGCCCCAGGCCGGGCTGTCACCGGGCAGGCGGGGCGGGCGCGGGGCGGGCCGGGGGCGGGCTCCCGGGATTGGCCGCCCGGGGCCGGCCCCAGCCCCTCGGCGGCGGTGCGGAGCGGCCCTCGCCGCGCTTACCCTCACTCGCCCGCTGGGCCCCGGCGGTGCTGTCGGCTGCGGGGAAGCAGGGCCCCGGTGGCACCATGAGCACCGGCATGCGGTACAAGAGCAAGCTGGTGAACCCAGGTGAGGCGACGGGGACGCGCGGCCGCCCCGTCCCGCCCCGCCAGCCTGCCGCGTCCCTCACGCCTCACTCTCTCTTCTTTTCTCTCCCCGCCGCCGGTTCCCGCCGCGGGCATCCCGCCCTGGTCGACCCGCCTCGCAGAGGAGAAGCAGGTAGGTGAGCTGGGCTGCCTCGCCGCTCCCCGCCGCAGCCCGGCTGGGGCAGTGCTTGGGCGGTGCTCGGCTACCTGGGCACGGCGGCGGATCAGCAGGGCTCGGCCTTGCTGCCCCTTGAGAGCTGGGTTCATCCGGGAAAGGGGCGTTTGCCTGCTTCATCCCCCTGGGTTTTTGGTTGGGTTTGTCTTGTTTCGGTGCCGTTGGGCGTGTCGAGTAGGTTTGGACGGAGAAAGGCAGCGCAAGGGCTGTCAAAGGCTTTTCAGTATTAGGAGCACGTCTGCCCATCGCCGCACAGATGCGCAGGCACAGCCCCGGTCCTGCCGCTCCCCGCTCCTTGCGGTGTAGCAGATCACCAGCTTGCAGGCTGCCAGGACTTGGGCGTTAGGGAACATCTGTTTTGCTTTGCAAAGTAAATAGCTATTTGGAGACATGCCTTTGAGTCCTGGAAAGAGGGAGGTGGTGCAATCAGATGACATCGATAGGTTGTTTGTTTTTTTTAAATTGACTATATTGGTATTTGGAGGGATTTCAGGTGTTTGATAGGAACTCTTCTCTGCTGAGCTCGAATGTCTAGGGAGGGGGTTATCAGCAGAGCCCCATGTGTTCCTTAGCAGCCATCATCATGATGTAGGCAACGTCTGCTGTATATGGAAGAGCTGTTCAGTCTCATAAAGGTGGGGAAGGAGGCAATGGTTAACACAGCAGGACAGCGCAATGGGTCTCTGCAGTGGGAAGAATTCCACCCGTTCCCAGCCTACCTTATGCTTGCTTTTGGGTCCGGGCTTTCTCAGAGGCTCTAATTCCTTATGCAGCAAATGCCTTACCTGCCAAGACAGTGGTACTGTACAGCTGTTCTGAACCACAGAAAAGCAACCCAGTGTTGTGGCGGTTTGGCATTCCCCTGGCTGCCCAGGAGATGGTGTTTCCCTGTGTAATGCAGACTTGGGCACAGTGAAAGACAACAGTGCATTTTTGTGAGATGCTGGTTGTAGTGATGAGAGGAACAAAGTAAATTCAGGGAAAATGGGAGTATGAGGGTGTGTCAGGTGCATTTTCCTCAGGCTACTTAGAGTTTTGCTAATGTTTTGTAGTTTCTTATGGGTATTGCTGTTTATTCTTATATTTCTGGAGGGAAACAATCCGTAATGTGTTCTGAAATTGTAGAAAATTTGGTATAAGCTGTGAACTGGAGAGGAGCTTTGTGACCCCCCAGAACCTATTGCTGATCTTCAATTCATTTGTTTTTAAATAAAGAGGGAAGCAGGTTATGTATAAGGCTCCTTTCTGCTCATTCCCCAGGGGAAGAAATGAGGTAGAGATAAGAGTAGTCTGTTGTAGAGATTATCCTAATTCCCAAAAGCCCTTGTCACACTGCATAGGCAAGAGTGGGCTGGAGCCTGTACCCCAAAGAGCTCGTGTCTGCAGGAGAATGTAGTGTTCTGTTGGGGCAAAGGAAGTCTTTCCTCAAACGTGTAGGGGTGTGTGTGCATCTGTGTATCTTGTCCTGAGAGTGTCGAGTGGGTCTTGCATGACAGCATGGTTCATTATAAATTTGTGCCAGCCATGTTACTTGTGGATGGTGGAGGGAAACCAAGCTGTGAATACAAAGCAATCTGCTAACATTAAAGAGAATGTACAAAAGCACAAGTGAGCTTTATTCAGCATTATTTGAGAGCAGGTTTTTTTTCCTGTGACACCTTGTTCCTAGTCACTTATGTCTGGCAGGAGGTAACAATTTAAAAGGTTAATCAGATTTAGAGCTGGGATTCTTGCCTGAACCAATTCTTCAAAATTTGTTATAAAAGCTATTTTTCTATAAAAAGTAGGGAAATCAAGTGAGCTTCTGAGAGGGCAGTACAATAGATTTCGTGTAAGTAGGGTGGACTTCAGTAAAGCCTTAATAGTATTGATGACTTAATTAGTCTGAAAAATGGAACAACGTGGTGTCAAAAGAACTTGTCTTCATCTTCCCTCATAGCATTGTCTGGATCCAGGGGACTCTGAATTGCAGGTTGGACTCCTAATTGCTACCATTTATGAGAAGAAATAATGGCAAATTCTGCACCTCTGATTTTCAAGGAGTAACCTCTTAATTGGTGTATTTGGCATTGTAATACTCGTGCTATTAAATTCAGTGGAGGTTTGATATTGGTCTCTGTGTGCAGAGGATCCAGCTTTCCAAGGGGAAGAAGGCTGGTGATTTAAGACCCTGGACTAGGGGGAGCCAGTTTCTGGTCTGAATCTCTACAACAGGTTGCTTGGTGAGACCAAGCTCCCTCATTTCATTATACCTCAGTTCAGAACCTAAGAGGGATGGTTTTTCTCCTAGCAATTTCTATCCTGTTAGAGCGCTAAGAGGGATTCTCGTGGTGAAGCAATGACTAATGCCCCATGTGCAGAAGGGTGAGCCTTGTGTAAGGGAAACCTAGCAATTTGTCAAAAGAGCATTCACTTGAGAACCAAACAGGGCAAGTGCAGTGGGTGGGTGCTCTGCAGAGCCCGAGGTATTGCTGTGGGAGGAGTACAGGTGAAACCTCCCAAACACCTAGTTAAACTGGAGTGTCCTGGCACACTCCTGCAGAACATGCCTCCTATCTTGTGGTGTTGGCGAGCGTTTGTTTGGGGTGTTATTTTGCCATGTCTCTGAAGCTGGCTCCTGCTCATTCAGGCCTGTGTCTCTAATATTCTTTGAAGTCACTGTTTCTTTTTAAATCAGGAGGATGGGAACCTCTCCTTCCCAAATTGATCCCTCCCCACCCCATCAACTTGCAAAGTTGTTTGGGTGTGGGAGCAGAGACTATCTGGTGGATCCAGTTCTTTCAGTGGGTTTGAAATTACAGGGCTGTGCCTTTTGCATTCAACTTGGTCCTTTTTTCTACTTCAGCATATTTTGAAGTCATCTCCTTGTCAGTAAAAATATATATGGGGGGTACTGCATGTAGAGAAGGTGCTGTGAAAAAGGTAGTCCGACTGGAGGAATGATTTCAGTGCAAGTCGTTGTGAGGCATTGAGAACTCATGAAGTCATTGCCTTTGTTTCGGTTTTTGAGAATCTGGGGTTTATATCTTAAAAGCTTATCTTTGAACTCCTTTGCTTTCTTCTTAGGAAAAAAAAGAAAGAAGCAGAGGTTTCCATCATTCCTGGAACTGTAGATATTACAACAGCAGTATTTAAAGTATTATATTATAAATATATGTATATAATAGTAATATATATTATAAATGCTTAATGGGTGGGTGTCATAAGGATAGGGCCAGTCTTTTTTCAGTGATACCCAGTGACAGGATGAGAGATAACAGGCACAAACTGCAGTATAGGAAGTTCCATCTAAACATAAGAAGGAACCTCTTTACTTTGAGAGTGGTGGAGCACTGGATCAGGCTGCCTAGGGAGGTGATGGAGTCACCATCTCTGGAGACATTCAAAACCCCCTTGGACACTATCCTGTACAACCTGCTCTAGGTGAACCTGCTCTGACAGGAGGAGGTTGGTTTAGATGCTCTCCAGAGGTCCCTTCCAACCCCTGATATTCTGTGATATGTCTTCCATCTAAAATGCAACCCTGCCAAGATAGAGCATCATTTTAAGGTCAACTTTTAACCCTAGCCTCTCCTACCAGAGGACATTGGCTGATGAAAATCCCTCAGCTCCATGTTAATGTGTGCTGAACTGCTGCCTTCTTTTCTGTACCATACTTATGGAGAGATAAGCCCAGGCAGGCTTACAAGAAAGTGTACCCTCTGAGAAAGCAATGCTCTGCATAGTGCAGAGGTATCCAAGATGCTTGTAGATACTGCCCTTGAGACACTGTGGACAACTCCAGTGCAGGCAGCTGATGATGACAAAGAGCAGATTAAGAGGTGGGAGGAGTGTGTCTTGAGCTGGTTGATGATGACCTTAATATGATCCTCAATTTCTGTGCAGATACCTATCTGGGGAAAATGAATTATCTGAGTTTTGTGAAGTATGTGATGAAAAGTATCACATGAATGGTAGGTTACCTTGTACAAGGAAGAGCAGAAGCATATCTTAGTCTTTACAGAATACCCTCAAAGTCTGTGCTGGAGCAGCTTGGAGGATCCATACCTGCATTATATTTGTGGCATTGCCATCTTTCACCAAAGTGTTTTCTTTACAATAGCAGTTCCTGTAATCTTGTGACTAGAAGAAGGTTCTCGCTTGTGCAGGAAAGCATGGAGCCTGGAAGGCCAGCAGACTACCACTGACTTGTCTTAATTTTCTCAGACTTAAACCAATTATTTTTATAGTTGTGATCCTTTGAGTCACTGGGAGTGGCAATATGGATCTGTGTTCCTGGGCTGCCTGTCATGCTCTGTATCAGCTCAGACCGGATGGTTGTGGTGAGGCTTTTTTTGCTCAGAGAAAGCGAATTATGTTTGCAGCTGGCCAGTGGGATATTTCGCCACAGCTGGATAGTCTCTCACTGTGTCATAAATCATGCTGGGTGAGGCTGTTTCTCTTTGACTCCCCATGTAATGTCTCTTCCAATCTCTCTGTTTTCCAACCCTGGTCTTGCATCCTTGCTACCAAGATGTGCCTGCCAGAAAGGGAGTAGCAAATTAGTCACAGAATCTGGAGGTAAATACTGGAAACAGTTTTAAAGCAGCACATCTCTGCTTGTTTTTCTGATGTCCCAGTGTATCTTGGCCAGACTATGCATAGGAGTGGAAGCTTTTACTTCTCTGTAAAAAGCCTTACGTGGTTCATTAATTTTTTTTGGCCCATTTCAAAAGACAATGTTGGTCCCTTGCCCTCTGAACTGGGCAAAGGCTGAGTGCTCAAAACAGTGTCTGGAGCTGGGTGGGACTGCAGCAGGTCAAGAGGTTCAGCCCTGCTTGTCCTTTTGCTGTACATCTGTCTAAACAGTCCTACTGCAGGAGGCCTCTGTATTGCACAGATGGGCTATTCTGATCTGGGGAGGGAAGTCCATCCTGGGCACTTTGACTTCTTTTTGTTTGTTTTTATTTTTTCCAATTTTTTTTTGCTAGGCTTCTTGGAAAAGGGCTGTTAAAGGAGGTCACCACATGGACTGCATGGGGAAACATAACTGCTGGAGAAATGGGCACAATCTGCCTCCTGCTGCTGGTGGTGTCTCTTTTCAATTATTTATACTCAGAGGGATAAGATGGTTGTTAGTGCAGGGTTGGGGAGAGGTTTAGCCCTTTCAGTGCAAGTAGCAATCTGCAGTTTATGAAAAGGAGAAGTAAGTGTTTCCTGCACAGGAATTTTTGTCCCTTGAATTTCCACCAACTGCTCAGCTACTTGCGTGAGTCCAGAATTCTGCTGCTCTTGTGTGAATTACACGGTGCTGTTTCGGGCACCTTAGCCAAATGTGTAAGTGCAGTAGATATTGTGGCCTGATCCTTGTTGCTGCTAATGAAGTAGGAGCAACCTTGACTTTAAACCCAAGAGATGCTTGTGATACTTGCTCAGCTGCTGGGTTGCAGCATGCTGGGGCATTACAAAAGGCAGCTCACAATCGCAGAGGTGAAAATGTTGCTGCCATCTGAATTGGGAAGAAACCCAGTCCCTGGATGCTTTTAGTCTACAAAATCAAGGAGTCTCTTACAACTGCTTAACGCTCTAAAAAATGACACTGGCTTCACACTGATGACATTCTTCATTTGATTGTTCTGCGGTTAAGTTGCTGTTCATTAAATACCCAATAAAATGGACATCCCATTTTCCAAATCCAGGGGAGATTCCACCTGCAGCCAGCTGATTGCTTTTCGTGCCAGTCTAGGTTGAGTCCCTGCTCTGCATCTTTAGAGCTTTGCCAAATCAGTTTTAAATGTTCAGTCCAAGGGATTTCCCTAGCAGTTTTGGGACACCTCACTGCCCACAGTGGTGGGCTTCTATAACCACACTCATATGTGCTGAAACCAAGACTGGAGAGCTCTGCCCCATCTTTAATACTTAAAGCACTTATTGCTGAGGTATCTTTTGGCTAAGCCAAGAGAGGAGTTCTCCTGTTGTTTCTCTTTCAGGTCTGTGGCTTCTGTGTTGCTTTTTTCCTGGATAGCAGACCACGAGCTGGAGGGTAACTTCTTTGCTTACCTGCAGAGCTTTCTTGCCTGACCAACACTAAGACTTTGTCCCATTCTTGCCAAAGGCAGAGATTTCCCTGAGACAGTGAAACCACACAGAATAATCCTTTAATATGCATGAAAGAAACACGTGGCATCTTTAATATATTGGGTGACTCAGATTTTTGTGAAGCATACGCAAGTTGTTTCATAGCATACTGGAATAATTCCTATATGGGCTGGATTTTGTCTCTGTGTGTGTGTATGTCCATAGTGTGGTTAGCCTCTAAGCACAGGAAAAAATGTCTGCTGTCACACATTCCTTTTATCCCAGAGAACTGTCCCTGAAGCTGTGAAGAGGCCTGCAGTCAGCTTGTTCCCACAAGGATGTTCAGGAGCTGGATTTGTGTGTGGTGCACCAGAAAAGCTGGGATCAGACCCCAGAACATGTGCTCTTCATCAGTATGTGTGCTGCTGTTTATCCATGACTTGGTATCCCAGAAATATGGTTTAAAATGAATAGTGGAATGTGGCACTGAGTGTACCTGGAGGTTTGTATGTGCAATGCTAACTGTACTCTTACTGAAGTAAGAGTCTTTACTGTTTTGAGGCCTGGATGGGTTAATATTCTTCATTCCTTCTCTCTCATGTATTTGAAGTGCACTAAATAGAACCTATTACAGCCTGCTAACATTCAGCTCTAGACTGCTGTGCCTTCCCTTGATCTATCACTCCCAGCCCCTACCCATGTGGCTCTTACCCCCAACAGTGTCACAGCAGCCATGTGCTGGAGGTGGCTGGGGGGACTGCAGGGACTGGCTTGCTGATGAGCAAAGCTTGGCAAAGTGTTGGCCAAGAGCTGAAGAGGAAGTGAAACCCTTCACAAGCATCTGCAAGTGTGTAATGCTAAGAAAGGGAGGAGAACTCTGTAGTTTTTGGCTTTAGTACAACTGTCCACTCCTGAAGTCAAAAGGAAAAAAAGAGAAGTTGAGGCTGAAGTTCAGCTCTAGAAGAGGTATGTAGCTCTGCCAGTCAGGGCAGCACAGTGTAGGGATGCTTGAGATGACACAGACCTTCTGGATGAAGCTGTGCAGCCTTCAGATTGCATCAGCCATGACAGCAAGGGCTTAAGGGAGGCTCAGGGCTAGCACTCACAAGTACAGCATGCTGGAGGATCTCAGGCTGTGGTTCATGCTAGCTCAGGACTGTGGGATGTGAGCCAATGGAGTTGTAAGTCAGTCAGAATGGGAAGCTATTAACAGATATTAACTGCAGTTTTTCACTCACCTCTTAAATTTGGGCTGGCTTTCTGCACAGTGGCATTAGGTAACAGCAGAACAGCTGGTGTGAGAACCAAAGTGCTCACCTAAAGATAGCTAATGGGGAGAGAGGAGCAGCATAGTGGCAGACCTGTCCCTGTGTGCCACTGTGGTCGCTGAGCTGTGTGACTGTTCAGAGCCAAGGAGCAGCAGAGCTGAGGTCCTTCCCTTGCCAGCTTTGTTCAGCTCAGCTCTTCCATCTTCCTGGGAACTTTGGGAGTGCCCTGTTTGTATTGAAGCTTGTTATCAAGTGTGTCCAGGGTGTGTGTAGGGAGCTGGGATGGCCTGACTCTGCTTGACCCCACCCGGGGCAGCTGGTGCCATTCTCCCAGAGTGACTCCTGGCAGGGGAACAGGGAGCTGGAAGCACAGGCTGAGCAAATAAACTCAGGATTATGAGTGCTGCCTCCCGGAGACTGGCCGTGGGGAGCAAGCCCATCCCACTGATCTATGAACATACTCAGTGCAGAAGCAAGGAAGGGGAAGAAATACCCACTCAGCTAGCTTGTGGGAAAAGAGGCTGCAAGGGCTTAACATCTTTCTCGTGCTGTGAGGCAAAGCCTGTGGCAATACTGATGTGTATTGGGCTCCAGAGATTATGATTCATTTTTCATTGCAGACCCCTGGGGCTTGAAGCTGTGTGAACATGTGAGAGCACAGGCTAGACCTTTTACTGCTTCAGTTTGTATTGCACTTATTTTTAAGACCACTTCCCAGGCAAGTCACTTCACTTTCAGTTTTTAGTAGTGTCTCCTGGCTATTTCCTTGCTGTGGGATCTATTCTAGTCCTTCCTGCTACACTGAGCTCATTCTTGCTGTGATACATACACACTTAAAGTCTCTTCAGATCCTTCAGTTCTACATCCACTTTTATTTTCAAATAAATGACATGCTACATTATATATTCAGGTGAAATAAGAGCCACAAAGGCATCTGCTGTCTGCCTTCCCTACATACATGGTCCCCTTGGCTGTGCTCTCTTTTTAGCTGAAAGTTCTCCTGAGTCTCTTCATTGAGCATTAAGTGATATGAAGTCCTGGAAATGTAGATAAACAGTATTGGAAATGCCCATCTGTACAATAGTAATTTTCCTCTGCACAAGGCCTGCCATAAAAAATTTCAGGAAGGTTTGTGATCCTTTTGGTATCCTGTAAGTTCTCAGAGGTTCTTGCTACTGAGAGGAGCTGGTGCCAGCTGGGATGTAATGGAAGTAGCATCACAGCCTTCAGGAGCTGGTATTTGCTGTGGTTTTAGGTGGCGGGTGTTAAACATCAAGTGATGCAGCTGGACTGCAGCAAAGCCTTGCTGCTGTGATTGCACAGTGCTGAGATGAGCAAGAGTGTGTCATCTGGACAGCAAGAGAGATGCTGTCTGAAATGATCTGTCATCTCCCAGAGGTTGTGCTTACAGTCCCAATTGTGCATAGATGGTTTCTGTGACACAGCTGAAGCAGTGCGCTGGAGCCCTTGGTTGGAGCATGCAGAATGGAAACCGCTTGTGTCTCACTCCCAAGATTAATGCCTTTGCTATTCTTCTGCTTATTTTAAAGAGCTCTCCTCCACTTAGTAGGAGCCCTTGGCAGAGTGTGTATTTATGAGGGAAGTGGATATAAGAGAGGACAGTTATTTAACAGGACTTGGTGATTTTATTGGGCAGTTTATCCAGGCACGTGCTTGAAAAGGACTCTAGGTCCACTGAGCAGCCAAACACTGTGGATCTCCTATAGTCTGCCATGTCAGATGCTCAGACCAGGTCCACACAGGTGAGCAAGTTAGGGGCATGTTTTCTATGTACACTCCAGTACTGTCACACCGATCTGCTGGGGATCCTGCTAACCGTCACTGCCAGCAGGAGTGTGTCCTCTGGTCACTTGGGTAAGCCTCATCTGCCCTGCCCCACCACACTTGGCTCACACCAGGTTCACAACATTTGACTTCACAGCAATTTAAATAAACCAGAAACAACTGGATGGATCCTAGTGTTCTTCCTCAGTGCCTGCTCTGTTCAGCCTGCGGCTTCTCTAACAAAAAGGCTGCATGCCATCTTCTAGCTGTGTGATGGCATTATTTTCAGAAGCTCTCATTAATACCATTGAAAGCCTTTCTGTTTGAGGTGATAGGGCTGGTCCTCAGCAGCTGCTCAGAGGTTCTGTGCAGTGCCAGGCATTTTGCTGCCTGGTTTGAATGGCCAGTGTCATCTGAACGTCTCCCTGCTCCTCCTGTGGTCACACTGTCATGGGCAGGTGTCAGTCAATTGCAGAATTGTTCTGTCAGTAAACAAGTGATGGTGGTGTTGGAGCTACTCTTCATGTAGCAGCAGCACAGTGTGTACATGGAGTTGCTCATAAGGGATATCATGGGGCTTGTTAGTCTGGAGGCTTAATGAACACATCTTGGGTTTCTTTACAGAGTGTGTGGATGCTTCTTCACATGTGCTGTTCCTGTACTGTGCCTTGCACTCAGGTGTCTTTGGTACTGAAGTATGTCCCTACAAGGTAGAGCACAGATATGGGCATTTTGGAGGACTCAGATCTCATCTATCATGACGTTAATGACAGTGTATGTCCAGGAAATGTCCAGATGAGATCTGTGCTCTTGTTCCCTCAGGCACCCTGCGTGTGCCTGAGGACTGAGCTAATTTGTGGCTCCAGTGAATCCGTGTTTATTAGGCACCAAGAGCCTGTCCCTTAGGGATTTAGGGCTTTACCTTCCTGACAAATAACTATTTTTATTTCTGTTTTGTTTGGGGTTTTTTTAATGAAATAATTAGGACATCCACCCACCTCTAGGCTGGCATCCTGCAGTAATATGCCAGCATGTGTTTTCTCCAGCAGAGGAAAGCAATCTTGCTTCATATTTGTAAGGTAATGGCTTATAAACGAGCCTAAAAAGAAAAACTTATTTCCCTGTTTACAGCAAAATTCCATCAGGAAAGAGTCCCATCTTCCATTTAAATTTCTTAAAGCTGGGCCATGGATTTGGCCTGACACTGCTGGTTTGATCATGTCCAGTGGGAATAGTCTGTTCCAGAGGTGTGCAGGTAAGGGAGCAAGTTCCCTTTGTGGACATAAAACCAGACCTCCTCTGTTCTTGCCCTGTCCCTCAGCACTGGAGGTTAGAAGTCCTCTTCTTAACCCCTTGAGGCTAGAGATAAGAAAGATAAATGTGAATAAGGGAGATATTAGGTACTGACAATAATGGAGGTAAGGGAAAGAATTTTGTGTGGTCTAAGGGCATGTAGAATCATAGAATCTACTGGGTTGTGAGGGACTCATAATGATCACGGAATCATAGATCATAGAATGGCTCAGGTTGGAAGGAACCTTAAAGATCATCTAGTTCCAACCCCCCTGCCATGGGTAGGGACGCCACACGCACCAGACCAGGTTGCCCAAGGCCACATCCAGCCTGGCCTTGAACACTGCCAGGGATGGGGCCTCCACAACCTCTCTGGGCGACCTGTTCCAGTGCCTCACCACTCTTTGAGTAAAGAACCTCCTTCTAACCTCTAGCCTAAATTTCCCCTCCTTCAGCTTGTAGCCATTCCCCCGTGTCCTGTTGCAGTCAGACCAGGAGAAAAGTCTCTCTCCTTCTGCCCTATAATCCCCTTTCAGGTACTGAAAGGTCGCTATAAGGTCCCCTCTAAGCCTTCTCTTCTCCAGGCTGAACAGCCCCAATTCCTTCAGCCTGTCCTCGTAGGGGAGGTGCTCCAGCCCTTTGATCATCTTTGCGGCCCTCCTCTGGACCCGCTCCGAGAGGTCCACATCCTTTCTGTGCTGAGGACCTTTCTGTGCTGATCATCTAGTCCAACACCTTTCTCTACACAGGACAACCCCAAAAACTAAATCATGTACCTGAAGGCCTTGTCCAAATGCTTCCTGAATTCTGTCAGGCTTGGCACCGTGACTGCTTCCCTGGGGCACCTGTTCCAGTGCTCAGCCATCATCTGGGTGAAGAACCTTTTCCTAACATCTAACCTAATCCTCATCTGGTACAGCTTCATGCTGTTCCTGTGGGTCCTGTCACTGGTCACCAGAGAGAAGAGCTCAACTCCTGCCCCTCCACTTCCCCATGTAAGGAAATTACAGACTATGCTGAGGTCTCCCACAGTAAAACATGACTAGAGAATAAATCCCAAGATATCACTGTTTGGCCTGGCAAGTCAGAGCCCAAGAAAAATCCCTTTCCATTCTGCATGTGACACTGGTTCTGGGAGCTGCTTGGAGATAGTTATCCTTGGATTCTTAAAGAATATAAAGGTTTGGCTTCATGCTGTGCCACAGGTCCCAAGAGCTATTCATGGATATTTAATCTGATTTTGCACCCTGTTCTCCTTAAAGGGCTGTGAGTGACAAGTTGCTCCTGGCCTTCTGTGGCTGTCACTTGAGCTGATATTGCATGGCACTGCTGGTTCTCCATGAACCTATTGACTGAGCTGTGTGTTCCTTGTCCTGCCTTGCTTTTCCATCTCACCTGTGCAGCTATTTCCATTTCATTTGGTTGCCTTGTAGAAAACCACAATCTAGCAAATGCAATTTTTCAACTCCATTGCTTCCAAGTTCTTTCTAACATTGGGTATTGCTGTGTCTTGTGTGTCCAACAGCCACAGTGTTTACAGTCAAATGACTCTCTGTCTTGTCTAATAATCTTCTTTAGTCTAGTTTCATTGTTTTGACTTCCAGAGATCCTTTATCATCATGTCAAAGGTGACATTTTCATGAACTCTGCTCTTCCAGTGCCTTCTATGTTAATGTCTCCCAACTTACATCTTAGGCACTTCACCATTCTTGTTTTCAGGTGGAGCCCAGAAAGAAATGGATGAAATCAGCAATACAACAAAAAAATCTACAAAATGGAGGAGTTTACAATTATCTGTTCCTTCAGTTCAGGGCTGTATTAAGGAGTTGTTGTTAACAGTTTTGCTGCAGAGAAAGTAGAGATTATATTGATGACTCTGGAATAGTGGAAATCAAGATTGAAGTAGCAGTGAGACCAATGTCACAGCAGTGTTATCTGCAAAGAACAGATACTGTTGAGAACTCAGTTTGTTCAGTGTGGTTGGGCTGTATCCCTAATCTTCTGTGGGTCACTAACCTTGTTTGATTACTTTCTCATTTTTTAGGGGGGAAATTGGTATCTTAAGGTGGAAAGAATTTCAGGAAGAGTGGGGCAATATGCTAAAATAATAATAAAGAATGTGTGTCCTTTAATGACTCTCTGCAGGGCTTAGGGCTTTGGTCTCTGACTCCTGCAATCCAGTTGGATGCTGAAGTTTGTTCCTGAGGCTGTGATTTTTGATGAGCAGAGCAGAAAAATGCCCTCTCAAATCTGGTAGAAAATACCATCCCTGAGATTTTGTCAGGACAATACCAGTATTGCAGGTCTGTCCTGGTCAAACTGGGTTGCCTGGTCTGACTGCAGTATTTTAAACTGAATTGTCACTGGTGAAATTTGGCACAATGGCAGATTTGGGTTGTAAACCCCCATACTGTCTGTAAAAGATCCCAGCAGCAGTATTGATGTTCACGTTCTTAGTGCTAAGCTCAGTGGGTCCCTGTGGCATGCCGACAGCGTTAGTGAGTGTTTGCATGATGATGATATCTGTGAAGCCTTCTCCTGGGCCACAGCCCTGCAGTTGGCATTATGTAAGCTCAGAACTGTGGGCTGCTCCTGCCCTCAGAAAAACAATCCTGCTTGCACTGCTTCTGGGATTGTCAGCGTATTCTGGGTTGTCCAAGGAGCTGGCACATTCCTCTGGTCTGGGTTGGTGGTGTGGAGACGAAAGACAATGGGATGAAACATCAGCTTTTCCAAAGTAGTTGTAGTACAGTATAGTTATTTTAAAGGCAGATTTTTTAGGCAGTTTGCAATAATACAAAGCAAGGGGCAGCTTTCTTTCAATATGGATGAAAGTGCCCAGGTCCTTTAAAACTGAATGGAGCTAGGCACGTCCTGTATTTTTACAGGCTGGGGTTTTACAGGATGTGGCTCTGATGAGCAGCCTTGCCACTGTTCTCCCCCACCATTTAGCTGACTTCAGTTGCTGTGTAGCAAGAGCTCTTGACATCTCCCATAAGCGGGCTGCTGCAGAGGAATTTACACACCTGGTGCCAGGCTTAGAGTTGTCTTTCATGTGCTGTGGTTCACGGATTAGGTCCAGGAAAGCTGTTAGTGAAGGAAAATAACTGAAAATACTGCAGGAGGTAGGTGCCAGGCTGCTCTGAATGGCCCTTTCATCTTAGTCTCAAAAAAACCCCCAGAACAGTAAGAGCTGTAGCTCTGTGAAAATGGCTTTGCAAGGATCATGGCCATGCTTGAGAGTCATAGACCCATCAAACGTTTTGGTTTCTTTATTGGAACTGAAACTTTTACAGTGCTGCCTCTTTTCTAGGGACTTTGTTTGGCAGAGATGCTCTGCTCTGGATTAGTGTTCTTAACATCTTGTCCTATCTTGTTTCTTTTGAAAATTGTCCTCTTTATCCTCCTCCAAACTCCTCCTGAAACTCTTCCTGTACATACTTGGCAGCAGCTAGCTAAAGGGGAGTCAGTGTTTATCACAGTAGCTGTAGCTAACGGAGGGTCACCGTTTATCACACTAGCTGTGCTGCTTTTTGACTATCTGTGCATCCATTGGTTTTCTTACATGCTTCTGATTGCAAGCCCTTTGGGACTGGGATGGCCTTTGTGCTCTGTTCAGCACCCTGCACGTGGGGGTGTGCTCTCTGGGAGTGGGTAGCTGGTTGCAGTCCGCTCCTTGGATTGCAAATCCGGGCTGAAGAGCTAGGCAGTGCTCTGCCCTGAGGCTAGGTGCTTCTGCATCCCACGTGTCTCTCTCCACCTAGACTCCTCACAGCATCAAAAACTCACACAGACTTTGCTATTGCAGATCTCTTCTTACCTTTTGCAGTGCTATAACTGAGGCTGTTCTCACCTGTTTGAACTCCTCCTGTGTCCTGCTCTTTACAGATATGACAATGGCAGCAAGGGTGGCAGGGCAAATAATTTGAGAGAAGTGCAACAAAGCAGCTGTTGGCTATAGCTCAAGCATCTGTATTGACTGGGCTCCCTGCAGTTTGGGAGTGGGTGCTTTCACCTTTAAAATCCAACTGCAAGGCTCTTGCATAAACAGTGAAATAGGATCTGCTCCCAGGGAACACTTTATATAGTTAAATCTAAGTATTACTGGAAAAGGAAAATATAGCTTTCATCATTTCTAACTTTGCCAGGGCACTGATGTCCTTATGTCTGTGGAATTCCTTTGCAGAGAGGAAGCCTGGTTTGCCTGGGAAGAAAGTATTTTCTCAAATTAGTTTACTTTTTGTTGCTCTTAATACACTAATGATTTCAGAGCATCTCATCCATCTCCTCAGATCTTGCTGTCCAGAATACTCAACAGTCCCTCAGTAGATCTTGCCAGCCCATGGTTTGGGAAAATACAGGATGTGGTTTTGGGTGTTTACCTGTATCTTATCCATGAGTTCCTCAAATACAGTACACTCTGATTCTTATTAAGCTGCCCCAAGCAAAGCCTTTGCTCTCAGTCTGAATGGCTTTTGCCTGGGTACTGGGCAATTTAAAAAAGAAAAATAAAAAATAAATCCACAGAAAACAAAACCAAACCAAAACCACCACCAACAAAAAAATCCCAAAACAAATTGGAGAAACAACAATATATAGGAGAACTCTGTGGGAGCATTAGTGCATGCCTGCTCTCACTTGTAGGGTTATTCATTTGCAGTTGTTTGTGGACAGAATGGCTGTTCATTCCTGCACACAAGGAGCAGCTGAGTACTGGGAAAATGCGAAGTGTATAGCAAGGTGTCTCCTACAAATGGTGTTGGTGGGGTTTTTTTGTGGACAGAGAGTATGGCTCAGAGCTCTCCAGGGCGTCTGGGTGCAGGGTGAAGAGAACATCCTTTCCTTGAACTCCTTCCAGCCCAGGATCCTTGAGAGCTCAGAGGCATCACAGGACCAGCCAGGGCAGATGTGGGTGTTCTTAGTGGTTCTCCCCACTGCTGTTTTAGAAGTGGCAGAACTGAAGCCCAGGACATAACGTCTCTGTCTCGAGGCATTTCTGTCTGGAGGTCATGGTTTTTAGGGAGGATACAGAGCAGCCACTTTGATGAAGGAGTGGCTCCACTCCTCTGTGAGTCAATCACACCACAACTGACGCTTCCCAGAAGTATTTGAGCCTCAGGAATCCCCTTAACCCAAATGTTCAACTTCAGACCTGTTCCTTCCATGTAGTGGTTGGTGTTTCTCAGGGCAGTGGGGTGCGAAACACAACTTGCTCGGCTCATCACTGGAGCTCTCCTGTTGGGAGCTCACAGATGCTGTCCTGCTGGAGGTCTGTGGCTCATCTTCCTGAAGAAGCAACCTGTCTGTTGGACACTTGCTTCCCACCGGGTCCTCACTATGTTGATGACTTTTGCTGGCGCCATAGCAAGTTACAGGTGTGAACTGCCAGAAAAAAGCTGGTGGGAATGCAGCTGGGTAGGAGCCTCCTGCTTCCTCTGCTGAAATGTGTTTGTCCTGCAGTGCATTTATTCCTAGTCTGTGCTGAAGAGGAACCATCTGTACAGCCCAGATCTGTGCCTGGCGATAGGATTTAAGAAAGGTTCCTTTCTTTTTCCTGTTGCTTCTAGAAGGGCTGAAGCCCACAAGGAAGAAGGCTCTTGCTTTTGTTATGTTTTTGCCTAGTTGATATTGAGGGCTGGCCTCTGGAAAGAAGCTGGGGAGCAACATGCTCTCTGGAAGGAGTCATGTTGAACATCTCCCACTGTTCAGCCCCAGAGGTTGTGTGCCATCCGGAGAACCTAGCACAGGATTGGCAGTGCACATGATCCTGACTTCCAGTCTTCCCTCTCCATCTGTTCCATTTGCAGTAGATTCCCATTACCTATGGTCCTGAGAAGGTATTGTGTCAGCATTGCTTTGGCCACTTGCTGCTGTAGGCTGCACTTGGACTGGGTCCAAACAGCATATGAATGGCAGCAGCTGTATTTGCTGACAAAAAGGCTCCATCCCATGGCTGCCATTGCAATGAAAATGGGAATTTTGGAAGAGACCCACAAAACCTCATTGCATTCCTGTGCAGAGCAAAACATGGGGTGAGAGGAGAGGAGCATGACAGTGTAGGAGGGAATTGTGTGACAGTGATGTGTCTTGGCCATTACTGCTTGAGGCACTGTTGGATGCTGTGGTCAGTGCAGTGTTTCCAAGAGTGAAGCACTGATTCATCTGTGGTCAATGTGTTTTTAAAATGATACCACTAAACTGTCGCTCTGGTTTCTCCTGGCTGTGTGTGACCATTGCAAGGCTCTTTTCCTTAGGACTCCCCTGTGCTAGAGACCTGAATTTCCATTCTCCTTGCTTGGCCTGGTTCCTTAGGTATTAAGTACTGCCTGCTCCAGGTGGGAGAATCCTGCTCCCACCTTGGCCATCATGGCCACCTGGACAGTGAAAATGAACGTGATTTCCATTCACAGTGAATGGGGCTATGCTGGAGAGGCCACAGCGTTGTGGTGTTGGTGCTCAGCAGTGCACGAATAGGATCAGTTGCCAGTACAAACCATTTCCAACACTGTGTGTTATGAGAAATAGTTGGGCTGCTGCAATGCAGGGATTTGAAGGCCAGCAGTTGAAGCTGGGCACAAGGTGGAGTGGTGAGGCTGAGCTAGCCTGACAGCACCAAGCTGTGATTTCTCCCCACTCTGTGCTTGGATGGGTTTGGGGAGCTGGAGATTGAGCACAGTCCTGTGCAGCTTGTGCCATACCCTGCTATTAACTCAAAGCAATTCCTGCCAGGTTTGTTCTTGCAGGGGAAAGAGAGAGGTTGGAGACTTCAGATGGCAGTCAACTGAGAGATTAATGAAGTGTTGAGATCTTAATGGGGAGCATGCTCTGTTGATTTGGGTTTCCCTCCCCACCCGTCCTGGTCTTTTTAATCTGTGGCACAGTCTTGAGAACAGCTTGAGAAGGGAAGTGATTTCAGACTGGAGGTGACCTCATCTGTCTCCAGCTCTGAGATGGAGCAGCATTTGGAACCATGGATGTGGCTTATGCTGTGCTGTGAACGATGCAGGCAAGGGGCTGAGGCTGCAGAGAGAGCTCTGTGCTTCCTACTCAGTAGAGTGCTCTTCAGGTGCATGGTGTAGGATCTTGCCCCGAGGCCTACTGCAGTCTGCCAGTTTCCTGAGTATGAGTGTTGGAAAGAAACAGCTGCAGCCCTGTGAACTCCTGGCATCTTGCCCCAAGTACCAGGATTTAGGGGCTGCTTGGCGATGTCTGAGCTGTTATGCTGCTCTCTCCAATAGTTGTGACCTCTGCAGGGAGGGGGCAGGGAGTGTGATAGGGCCCACCTTGTGCTGGTGGAGGGAAGGGCCCATGGAGGAGCAGCATTAGTGCTGGGTACCAGGGGAGGAAGGAAGAAGACAGAGCAGAATCCACAAAACAAAACTGGACAAGAGGCATTTCTGGAAATGACACATATTGGAACAGTTTACTGATGAAGGGTTCAGACCTGTCCTGGAGGGTACTGAGCCATACCCAGTGGAATATGTGCTCAGTGCAATGGTGTGTAGGTGCAGGAAGATGCTGAAGGTACGGGCATGGATCCCTGTAGGATCTTTGTATCTAAGGGCCCTGTGGATCAGTGGAAAGGGGATCAGAGCTCTCCTGGATGCTGTGCTTTCTAGGAGCAGAGCCATTAGTTGGAGCACTGAGGATCTGGAGAGTGGGGTGGAAGCCAGCTGGGCTGTCATCTCCAGGTCTCAGGCGGTGGTAGAGAGCTTGGGAGACCACAGGCAGTCACTGCTTGCAGAAACTACCAGAGAATTCTCTTTTATGACTTGTTAAAGAGCCCTTCTTCTTCCTGCCTTGATGTCTGTTGCTCTGAAATGACCAAAATTTTCTCTTGCACAGTGGGAGCCTGGAGTCCCTGGACTCTGCCAGTGTCCAGTGAGTCTAGCTCTCCCCTGACCTCTGGAGCTGATCTGCCAGATGCAGCCTGAACTTCAGTAAATGACCATGTGCTCCAGTGAGGACAGCTTCCAAGGTCTGTCTCGCAACCCGTGTGGGAGAGTCCAGCTACTTCCCCTTAAGCCTAGTTGTCTGCTGGCTCGAGCTAAAGCTGAAGAGGTGCCCAGCTGTGTCAGGCTATGGGTGGAAAAATGAAAGCAATCTTTTCTCCTGTCCCTGTGTCTGCGAAGCTGCAGAGGAAACTCCCTGTAGCTGGATAGGCAGTACAGAAGTGGGATAAGTTCACTGGAGGAATTTGCTTTTCTCTTGGCCTCATCCCAGGTGGTATCTGGCTTGGAGATAAATCCCCTCACACCACTGCTAAACAGGGAATGTTTAACCATTCATGGGATCTAGAAAGAGACTTCCCACAGCCTTCCTGCCCATCATGACTATGTCACAGTGAGGACAAAAGTTTACAGTCCCATTTTCCTACTTCCTGTCTCAGAGTTGTCTCCATGCCTGTATGTGATGGAGCAATCTGGAAGTGCATGGACAAACAGGGATTTTGCCCAAAAAAGTCCATCTTGTCCCCTCTGCTCAACATCCCACACTGGCGTGCAGTGGCAGGTGACCATGGCTGGATGGATGACAGAGGAGCACTGCCATTTCTGTGAGAAGGGGTCTGGGTCAGTGGAGCCCCAAGGGAGGGGACAAAGGATAGGTGGTTCCAGTATTTGCTGCTTGGCAGGGCTCAGGACCTTGGCAGTCACCTGACATCTGCAGCCTCCGGTCCATGAACCCCAACAGCATCCCCAAAAGGGGCTGTTGAGCCCAAAGCCCTGCCTGTTGCCAGAGTCAGAAGGGAACAATAAAGAAGATGTGTCTAGGTGGCAGCCTGGGATGGGCTCGTGTGTCAGGAACAAATGAGCCTTTGTACCAAATGCTGCCTTCAGCTGGAGGTTTGTCAGCTCTGGAGCTGGGATGCAGGGCTCTGTGCCCAGTCCTGCTGTGCTGCTTGGGGCCTCCCCTCAGTTCAGGACTAACCGGCAGCCTGGGGGCAGGGTTGCTGGTTCTTCCTCCACTGGGAGGTCTTTGCACCAGGTTCTCCGTGCACGAGCACGGCTTTGCCCTGTGGGCTGAGTAGCTGCAGGAGGCAGGACTCTCCTAGCCTCTGAAGTTCCCGTGTTCAGCAGCCTGGCTGCTCTGTGCCCTGTGTGTGGCCTGAAGCTGTGTGTGTGCTGGCTGTGTGCGTTCACTACAATGCAAAAAGTGCCCAGGAATGGCTTCAGGGTGCCTGAGACAGGGCTGTAATGGACCCGGATAGCAACATCACTATATCAGGAACTTTGGGGAGAGCTATCTCTGGGAAGAGTTCAGTAAAGCAGGGCTGAGTGGGACTGCTTGACGATATGTGACAGCAAGCAAAGTCAGACTGAAGAAGTATGGCAAGCTCTTATGCTTGGGCTGTTACACTAGATACGCTCATTAAAGGAGGATATGTGCTAGAGTAAGCTGTCTTTTCCAGCTATTGAGAATGGACTTGAGGTCTGGTGACTCTCCTGCCTCTGCTTGCAGCATTGGTGCTGCACTGGTGCAGAGCTGAGCATGGCTGTGAGTGCAGGACATGCCTGCCAGCTGATTCAGAGCTGCCCTCTCCAGGGTGCTGTGGTTGATGGTGGGGCATGTGAAACCACAGACAGGCTGACAAGCTGGTGGTGGGATTGAGGCAGGAGGACATGAGCATGTTGTAAAGAATCCCCTCTGTGAAGTCGTGTGGGATGCTCTAGGCTTTTGATTTTGTGGCCTTTGTCCAGCTGGGTGCTCTTGCTGCAGTATCACAGTGTGCTAGGACTGCTGCAATTTATTTGTAGTATGTCCTGATACTTCATCCTCTCTTACCTAAGAGCACTGTTCTCCAGGAACTCAGTTCAGCTCTCTCCAAGCAAGACTATGAAGATTTTTGTTGGGAAAGAAAGAACTTAGTCCACAGCACCAACTCTTCCAAGGGGAGGAATTGCTGGGGGAAAATGCGGGGTCCAGGGGCAGGCTGAGGGCAGCGTAGTGTCTCTTATGGCTCTGAAAAACACTGTGTGCACTCAGAGAGGAAGCAGCAACCACAGGAAAAGGGTAGCTGCTGAACTAAAATTGCCAAGAATTAAGCAATCTGTTTCAAAGCATGAAATGTCCTGTTAGGCAAGAGGATTCTCTTCCCTCCCGAGGCAGGTGTGGCTGGTAAAATGAGGCAGCAGAGTCCTGCAGTTCAGCTGCCAGACAAGGCCAGTACTTCCTTAGCCCTCCCCACACAGTATCCTCAGATGTTATCCCCTTCCTCCTCTGGCTACCGTTTTCAGAAGCTTCCTAGACACTCCCATGCTGCACTCTACCAGTTTTATCTCAGCTATCTGCTCTATGCTTTTGTGCTGGCTAGGACAGTGCTGGCACCGCTGCCATGTCTGGCCCCTTTTTGGAGCAGGTGGGTATGTGGTTACCCAAAGCAGCATGCAGATGAAAGTGAATACATGAAAGAGGAGTCTAGATAAAGACTTCTTTGCACAGTGTGATCTCTGCAGTACCCTAATACAGAAAGAAAGGGCCTGGTAGCTGTTAATTTTGGGATCCTGGTTTATCAGTGGCAGGTTCCTTTAGGCTTTGTAGAGGGCAGACCAGGAGATGTGGGAACAGCTTAGTCGACCCCCCCTCTGCTGTGGTGCCATGCAGAGTAGCAAGTAAGTCAGTGCAGTTGTGCTGTCTGCTGGGAGCAAGTTTTCTCTGCCCACAGCAAAGTGGCCTGTGGGTGGGTGTTTGACAGAGCTTGACAGCACAAAGTGGGAGGGCTGCTGTGCCTCCCAGGTGTGTACTTTGCACAGAAGGGAGGTACTAGGTTGCTCCAGGGAGGGCGAGTTCAAACTATGTCTGTCCCAACCAGCTGACTGTTCAGTCCCAGTGTGCTCAGGAGAGCAAAGTCTCTCTGGAGTCCTTTGCTCTGTAGCTGCTCCTGCAAGCCAGCAAGTAAGTGGAAACAGATGGCATCATCTCAATGGTTAGTAGGAGTCTCTCACTGCTGTGAAACTGCTAATGAAGTTTGGGGCTGGACTGAAGCAGATCAAGGCTGCTGCACTGATGGGGCATGCTGGCTGACGGCTCTGTGCTGGAGTGCCTGTTGCCACCTCTGCTGAGCTGACCTGTGGTGTTTCCTGTAGCAGCTTCAGACAGGATGTTCATCTGGGTACCACAGGACCTGGCAGTGTCCCTCAGTCTTGGTAAATAACCTGTATGGTCAATCCTTACTGTGAGTTTCAGATCTTGTATATCATACCTGCATTATGAAAGGGCAGGGGTAGCTCTCTGGTGTCCAGCACAATCTCTGTTAAGACTCTGAGCCAGATATATCTCCATCTGAGAAGGTCTTTTGCTCTGTGTCACTACAAACTCAGACTAACTGTTCTTATTTTTTCCCTACTGCTCAGGATCTCTGCTAAGAAGCAACACAGCAGTTACTGACTATTACTCTTAAGCTTGGAAGAAACTTTGTTTAAATTCTCTTTGACAGCATACTTTGATTTAGATATCCAGTTTTCTCCTATCGTCACAGCATTTAACAACACGGGAATCTCCAGTCACACTGCAGGGCACAGAAAAGTGGTAAGTTGTGTAGCAGAAGTGTAACCAGACTTGGTGTTTGCTGGAGCGAGAAGGTGGAGGAGAAGGGGAGAGAGAGGTGTTGAAGAGCATTTCTTGATGCCCTTACCAATTAGTCTGATGGCATCCTCTCCAGCCACAGCCTCTGTGTCTGCACTGGCAGGGTACAAGGAGCAGATGCCAACCAAGGGTGGTCGCACAGGCACAGGGGACTGGGGAACAGTCCTGGTCCCCAGCCTCGCTCCATTGGCCTGAGCTGCACAAGCCTTGAGCTTTAAAAATTTTCGAAGTGTGGGATGAGCACAGCTGTTGGCTGCCTTGCAGCCCCTGCCTTTTCTTCTTCTTTCATGCAGCAGTCTGCCAGGCTTTGTGTCTGCCTGGCTAGTCCCACAGCTGTGTCAGTAGCCCACAAGAGAGCTGCACTGAGGAGCTAATCAGGTCACCTTGGGCTATGATGCACTTTGGGAGCACTGTGCCATGCTGCCACTGTGCAGCAGCAGCACTGATCCCGCATGGTTGCTGCTCTGTGCAGTGTGCCAGGCTGCAAATAGTGGAAGAGGCCTTGACTGCTCACTGCACACTGCAGTGTCTCATGGCCTGTGAGGCTGCCAGGAGCAAAGCTGGGTAACACTCATCCAGTGCTTGGTGGGCAGCCATCAATAGATTGGCATGGGTCTGAGGGGAGAGTCAGCAGCAAGCTCCTGAGATCTTTCCAAAGTCTTTTCAAAACCCTCTCCGTGGGGCAGGCAGCAGTTTGGCTTTTGCAGGTGGAAAGTAGCCCAGGCAGCAGTGCAGAGCTGCTGGAGGTCTCAGTTTGCATTAGAAGGTTGTGAGACCCTCAGTGTTCTACATGGGCTCAGGACGTTGCCTGTGAAGAACACAGTATGTTACAGGGTACAAGAGGTCAGAATTGACAAATCATCTCTGAAAACCTCAGTCTGTATATCTTCTGTGGTGGAACCATAAATCCCAGCAGCATAACTCCTCTGCTGTCCTCTCTCAGGTGAAGGTGGTGTGTCTGTGCATTTCTGCACATTCAGGGGTTGCTTTTGCAATGATCAGGGCTTCAGATACCAGCACTGCTTCCCAGAAGGCCACTGCTTAGTGGTGGAGGGGAAGGACAGACATCCTGTATGCTCAGTGACAATCTCTGTGGATACCGTGTCTGGGCACACACCCCTTCCCTTGTCTAGGAGCTCTTGAGTTTACCCCAGTTTCATTGTTGCTCCATCTCTTCATCAGGTTTCTTGCAGGAGTGTGTTAAGATCTTTTTCTGAGAGCATCTCAAACCATTGCTGATAACTGGGTGTGATGGGGTTCTTTTATGCCCTACCCAAAAGGATCAGTTTACACTGCTGCTCATAAATGGAGGTGTGCTGCAACCCCAGTGCAGCCAATTGCTTATTCCTCCTGATTATCCAATTGCTTCCTGTCACCAACAACATCACAGTCGTTTTAATTATGTGAATTTTCTGTATTGCTCATGAAGGGGCAGGGTACAGGTGTGAGAGGGAACACTGCCTTTGCCAGCCTGAAAAGGACAAGTGCTTCTGCAACGGAGCACTCACGTTGTTGCACAGTTCACTCTGCTGTTCATGTTTAACCAAGAGCAGCATCCAGGAGAGGAAGGGAGCAGAATTTCATTCTTGACTAACGCTGCTGGATTGTGCAGGGCTGCGGGGGAACTGCCAGCCAGAGAAGCCATCAGGAGGAAAAAAGGAAATGGAAATGGAATCTAATTATCTATCTGCAAAGACACAGTAGTCCCCATGCAGAGCCCAGGCCTGTGCAGGTTGATATGGGCAGGGAGATTTGCACAGACCAGTCATATGGCAGGGCAGGGAAACAGGCTCCAGGGGGTCCCCTCTGGGATGGCAGATGATTGAGTGCATGTCACAGGGAGCTGAGTGAAAATTAGGAGCCACAAAGCTACATTTGCTAGGGACACTGCCTTGTGCTAGGCTCCAAGGGGCAGCACTTCTCATCCAGGTACAGCTGTGCTGTCTGTGTAGTGTCTCAGTGGAGGTGGAGCATGGGCAGAGGTGTGCAGGTGCAAAGGGAGGAGTGTAAATGCCTGGCAGCCTCTCTGAAGGCTCATCTAAGTCAAGTGGGCTGGTAACCACCAGCTCCAAGGGTGGGGGACAGAAGGTGGAGGACCCCTTGCACCGCTGCCATCTCAGCAAGTATCCACAAGGACTGTGCTTTGTGTTACTGCAGTCTGACTGTGCAGAGACGTCTGGTAGCAGGGAGGAAGGGTGGGAGATGGGGAGCCTGAGGATCTGAGTGCTGGGTGGAGACCTGCAAGAGACCCCCTAGGAAGGAGGAGGTGTCTGTACCTCCTTGTCTCAGAAAGCAGCAGTCTGTCTGGCCTTTTGAAGGGTGCGTTCTGCAGAGCTGTTCAAAGTGGTTCCTCACACAGGCTGAGGCTGGCTTTCGTCTCATTGGATGCCTCCCAGAACTGAAGGTTGCTTTTGAGAGCTACCTTTTTCCCCCTTAACTGATGGAATTAAAAATTACTTGGCGATCTAAGACTGGGCTTATTCTCCTCCCTCGTGGGCATCAGCTGCTCCTAAAGTTATGTTAATTGTATCTGGGAGACCCAGAGAGCGTCTGGGAACTGTCTCAAGCCAGTCGGCTTTCATTCTGCCAGTATTGTTTTCAGGAGCCTGCTGGGAGGACAGCAGTGTTAGGAGAGACCTCCTTGCAGAGCTGGGAGTATCTGAGGTGGGTGTACTGGGAATGAACCACGAGCATCACTGCTTTGGTGGAGCATCCCTTTTCCAGCCTTTTTTGTCCACTGCCTTGCTCTCCATGGTCCATGCTTGGTTCACTGTTTGCAGATGTGGTGCCCCAGCATGGACTGTCTTCCCTGGCAATTGGATTAGCCCCTGCTGGACCAGGCGTGAGTGCCTCAAATGCTCAGAGGCCGAGATGTCCTTTCCAGTTCAGGATTCAGCCTCTGTGGTAGACAGGCCTGATCCTGCATCCCTTACTCACGTGAGCAGTCGTCTCTATTTCAAAGGGACTACTCGGTGAGTAAGGATCGCAGGATTGGGACCACTACCTATAACTTTAAAGTGGACCTTCTGTAGGATCCTGTCCCCAGCCTTTTTCTGTTCTTGTATGTTAATCTGCATCAAGAGTTTCCAAACCTGCTGATGCTCTTGTCATTTGGATGGAGAACCTGAGAGCTGGAGCAGCAGTTGCCTTCCATTTTGGAGGATAAATCATCATTATTTTCCACCCTCTCCCACCAAACAGCTCCCAGCCCAGCCAGCATCCATGCCATGGAGCAATGTGTACCTATTTGTCTCCTGAGTGTTCCTGTTCTCAGCTTCCCAGGGCTGGCAGGGCTCTGCTCTGCCTCTCCCTGGTTTTCCCAGCTGTTGCCTTGCAATGAGCAGCAGGGAATCTATTTAAGCCTGTTTGTGCTGCAGAGCTGGAGGGATGAAGCAGAGGGACAAATGAGTAGTGGTAATGCCAAGTGACTGCTGCAGACCTTCCTGCACCACCTGGTTTCTCCTGTCTGAACAGGCTAAATTTGGAAACCTCTTTGCTTTGCTATGGTTTTGAATGTATTTGCAATTGGAGGTGCCAATGTCTATGAATCTGTGCGAGGTGGAAGCAACAAGGGTTGCATATTTGATCTGCAAATTTATTTCTATCTGTCCCTGGTGAAGGGGAGTTGCCATAGGAGCTCCCAGTTCACCCCCCAAGCACAGCCCAATCTCCGTGGGACTCGATCTTCTGCAGGCTGTCTTCTCCCTCACGTGGAATGCGTCGGTATGGCACCAGGAAAGGGGTGGCTGGAAGTGGCTCCTCACGTGCTTCTGCAGAGAGGAGAGCAATCGAGCGTTTTCTGGAGGAGTACCAGCCAGCTCTACATCTGCCTGATTTGTTACATTTTGCAGATTATCCTAAATGATGCTTAGAGGAGCTGGCTGTGATGCAACCTGTGAGCAGTAGGCAATCTGTGGTCGTTGGTTCTTTTTCAGAGGTGGAAGTGGAGGCATCTTGTGAGTCACACAGTGCTTCTTGGGAAGTGTGAGGAACTTCACGTGGAGGCAGGAAGCACAAACGTCTTTGAAATGGAATTTGATAGATTTTCTGGAGGGATTATGTGACAAAGCAGCAGTGATCCTTGAGCGGAAATTAAAGCTCGGCCTGTGGGATAGGTAAATAAAAATACAGGAGATCTGGTTGCTGTGTTGATTGTGTGTGTGGCACTGTTCATACAGGACATTAATCCTGTGCTTTGGAATTTCTGCATTTCTAGTCTGGTATCTTGCTTTTCCCTGAGCATCAAAGCAAGAAGCCTGGCTCAAGTGGAGCTCTGATGCTGCAGTAACCACTTACATAGGGCCTTGCTTGCAAGTTCAAGGTTAAATTAATGGTCAGAGTTTCAATCAGCAAGGCATTTGCTTTTGGGTCAGGGAGCAGGAATCTGAGTGTGCGTGCAGCTCTGCTGGTATTGGAGCAGCAGACCCTAAACCTTGCAATACCCACGGGATTCATCTGTCTGAAGTCAGCACTGACTTTCCACATGATGGGAGAGGAGGCAGCAGGAGGAGAAGGTGAGAACTGAGCCATAGATGTTCCCAGCTGTGCACCCACAGGGAAGATGCCTGCAGGTCCTCAGACTCTACTGCACTGGTCCAAAGTGGAAATGTATTTATTGCCTGCTGCTTCTCTCATTTGACTTGAGCAAACAGCTCCTCTGGAACTGTCCTTCCCCTCCTGGTAGAGAATAGCCAGGAACCAAATTTCTATTCTGTGGTGAATTCGGAAAATAGCTTTGTCTGCTTCAGAGGAAAAACATAAATGCTGTTATAACGTGACCATGCTGACCCTGCCAAGCCATGGATATGTAAAACTTCACCAGCCCTGTGTACAGGCCAAGCTGGTCAGGTTCATCCCTGATGGGACCCACATTGTCTGGCTCTTTGCTGCTCAAGAATGTCAGTCTGTGCCAGGCTGAAGATTTTCCTTCCATGACATGCTTCTGGTTGTTCACTAACTATAGAGCCCAAGCACTGCAGTCCTTCGGCCCTAGCATCACTGCCAGAAAACAGCTCCCCTGAGGGGTGGGGGACCTCAACTCTGAGCTAGCTGGGTCCCTGTCTTCCTGCAGCATGCTTCTTCCACCAGATGCTCTGGTTGATGTGAGGGGAGAGCTCTTCACACTAGCTCCTGTTCATGTTATCTGTGCTGCTGATAGCTGAATCTCTTGGCTCAGCCCATGCAAAAGGCTGAGCGTGGAGACTGCAGGGAAGAAAGCCTCACTTTGACGGGAGCTGGGGGCTGCTGAGAGGAAGGTGTTGTGGGGTGTGGTGGTTGTGGCTGGAGCCTGGCCAGGAGGGTGTCTGTTTGGCCAAAGACAGAATTTCCTCTCTCTGCCCCCACCCCATTCTCTGATCTGTGCTGGTCTCTCCTCACTCATGCTTACACTGTTTCTGCTTCTTGCTTATTATGTTTGTGTCCACCTCAACCCACTGCACTGAGCTCTCTCTGGCTGATCTCTGCTTGTCCCTGCTTCCAAGTCATGAGCACTGTGTGGTTTTCTTAAATGCCTATATCACTTCCAGCTCCAGTGACTGTGCAATAGCACAGCCCTGTGTCTGCCTTCAATTAGTGCTGCTGGTGAGGCACAGCTCCTTGTTCTTTGTTCCCTAGGCAGATGGTGCGTTGTGCAGTGAGGGGGTTCACCCTTGCCTGCCCTCACAAGGCTGTGATGTGCTGCTTTCAGGGAGCATTTCTGCACTCCAGCCAGCTGCCCAGTGGTGTATTTCCCTTCTGTGAGTTTACATCCAAAACCATGAAATACTGTGTTTTCTCAGAGCCCATCTTCAGCACTGCAGGCTAGAAATGCTTTCTTAAGGATGTCATACATCAGATTTCCTGTTGGAGGAGCAGGCCAGAGTTTACACTGAGCGTTTCCAAGGGCTGCATGGAAAGAGAAGGAGACAATCAGAAAGGACAGGGGCACAAAATAAGACTAGCTTGGTTGTCTTTGGGAAGTTTGCCCACAGACCAGTCTGAACCAACAGCTGTGGGTGTGTCATGCGGCTCATCTGAAGGACACAAATAAAAGTCCTCTCCTTGGTTCGTCATTTCTGGGTTGATTACTCTGGGTAGGAGAGGAGCCAAGATAAACATCTCTAGGAGAGGCAGAGGAGGCTGAGTCTGGGACTAGTTGACCTTCCTTCAAAGTTTTGAAAGCCGTAGTGCTGGCCACGCAGCCTTCAGATGCTCTCTTTAACCAAGACCTTCTCTTGTGCGTTTCTTTCCCTAATCTGCTCTCTGTGTTCCCAGACATGGTCTTCTGGCTGGAATTCCTCCCTGGCTGCCAGTCCTGAGAGCATGTGTGATGTATGAGAGCTCAAGGCACTCAGGAGACAGTAGCTTCTTGTTCCTCTCTGCAGTGTCAGCACAGCTCCTGGGGCCATGAACAACACTGTGGTTTTGTCGCAACCAAACCATCATTGACTTCATCTGTGATCCCAACTCAGAAGAATTCTCTGATTTGGTGCAGTGGGCTTGTGGGGACCCATGTTGTCATGCACCCTTGGAAGATGCTTGTGGTTGGTGGCCATGTGGCCTGTGATCCTCAGATAAGGGTTTACTAAGCCATGAGAATTCTTGGGGGTTGGACAGGGTTTGCTTGCAGCTTTTGTGGTTTATGGTGTGGAAGAGCTGGTGAAACCTCTATGTTACCTCATGTAGGTTTGGATGCATGTTTGGTGTGCCACAAGCTGTTGCTTTTGCTGCCCAGTGCAGACAGCACGGTACTTTCATTGCTCCTCAATCTTGCACAAGCTGCAGCCCCTGATCATGGAGTCCTCTAGTCAGGAAAGCAAATATTAGATATTGTGAATCTAGGAGAAAAAAACAAAACAAAACAAACCCAAAACAGTGTCATGAGAATGGCCTGACCCACCACTGGGCTGGGAGGATGTTGTAGGGTTCTCGGCTCCCTGAGGAATGGAGGAGTCAATGGGAGCAAGTTAGAGCACAGGAGGTTTAGTGTTACTATGAGGAAGAATTTTTTTCACAGTAAGGGTGATGAAACACTGGAACAGGCTGCCCAGGGGGGTTGTGGAGTCTCCTACTCTGGAGGCATTCAAGACCCACCTGGACTTGTTCCTGTGTGACCTTATCTAGGATGTCCTGCTTTGGCAGGGGGGTTGGACTTAATGATCTTTCTAGGTCCCTTCCAACCCCTAACATTCTATGATTCTATGAGTGCTGCAAAGCAGGGGCTGAGCCACCAAATGGGGATGTGTTCAGAGAAATGGCAATCTCTGCACACCTGAATCTCAGTCCAGGCCTTCTGCTTGACTGTTACACACAGAAACAATTGGGAACAAAACCCAAAGGGTGTAATTTAAGGTTGCTGCTGTCAGAGCAGGGCGGTTCAGAAAAGGGCTTTATGCATGCAATATAATAGCTGTTCTATGGTGAGAGTTTTCCTGCTCAGGGAAGGTTTCCCAGTTCTCCGTTTATTCTTCTCAGCCTTTAGGACCTTGTGCCTGCAGCTTCTGAGGTTGCCTTCCCTCAGCGTGCAGGGTGACAACATAGGTAAATCACAGAATCATAGAATGGCTCAGGTTGGAAGGGACCTTAAAGATCATCTAGTTCCAACCCCCCTGCCATGGGCAGGGATGCCACATGCACTAGACCAAAAACACTCTTATTTTTTCTTCTTTCCTTTTTTTTCAGCATGTGGTGTGTTTATAAGACCTTTCCACTCTCACAGCTGCCACCAGACTTCAGGCCACTGGAGACCTTGCAGTGACTTGGTACCTTGTGGCAAAACCTGGTGTCAGCCATGCATGGGGTGCATGGTGGAAGCCCCAAGTTGTGGCCCAAGGGTGACCTGACCTGCTTGTCAGGTGCTCTGTGAATGTACTGCCAGAGACCTGTGATTCCCAGGGAAGGGGCGGGTGCTCTGGCTGGTGGTGAGACAGGAGAGTGCCTGCAGTCTGCATCCTTCCCTCTTTGTGAGCAGAAAGCTGCTCAGGAACCTGCATGGCAAGTGGCAGGTTCCTCCAGCACCACCAGTGTTGCCATCCCATGTGACTATGTTATACCTGCTGTGATATTAACATCCCAGTTTCTAGATTTGTGGTGAAATCACCAGTTTTTGTCTGTTTCATACAAAATCCTGTTCAGTTTCTATGGCTGCAGGGAAAAGGTGGAAAGCAGATCTTGTAGGTAGGTTCAGGACCCAAACCTGAGGTTTGAATGACTTTTCTGTGCCTGCTAAGCTGTTGCTAGGCTTGGGTTCTTGGGCTTCTTTATTTTGAAATGTCTTCAAAGCTTAACTGGTTGCTTTAAGACCCAGAATACATCAGCTGCTATTCCGATTGGATTCAGAGATGAGGCTGCAATAGAGGCTGAACTAGACAACAGATGGGCCTGCACCATGTGGAGGCAGATCCACATCAACAAGGACTGGGATCTGGGGGCTTAGTTTGGACCCTGACTTTTGGAAGCTTTCTGGGCCTGTTAGACCTTTGGGCACACAACCAGGAGTAGCATACTTTCTCCAAGAGCAGATTTTCTCGCAGCAAACAGTTGTCTCGGCTGTGTCAGTCAGGATATCTAGGAAATCCTCCGGCTCATCTGGCAAACGGAGTAAGACTCGTGGCTGGGACAGCATCCGGTACGTGCGCAACCTCTCCACAGGACACCGGCAGAGCGAGAGACGTTGCCTCTGGCCTGCGGCCGCGATGACTTTTGTCCTGTCCTTGCTGGCAGGCTCCTCCTGCAGCACAGGCAGAGGAGGCAGGAAATCCCAGGCAGCTGCCGTGGGAGCCCACTCGCCTCTCCGGGCTGCAGCGCCGAGGCGAGCTCAGCCAGCCCTGCGTGTGTGTGCATGCGTGGAGGCGGGGGGGGCTGCTGCCTGGATTTAGCGAAGGCTGGGAGGGAACACATGGGTTGTTTTTTTTTTTCTTGGCCCGCGGTGGCTGTCCGTCCTGCCGGCCGCGATTATGGATTCGATCATTATTCAGGAGCGGTTGGTGGAGCGGCTGCTCTCTCCCCGGACGCAGGCACAGCGAAGCCACCCAGCCAAGCTGAAGGTACGGGGATGTATTTATAGCACTGGGTGAGCCAGGAGGCAGCAGGGGGGGGAGGATGGTGCCTGAGAAGATGTGTGCGGCACAAGATGACACCTCTGAGGAGCAGAGGAGCGGAAAGACACTGGTAAGGGAGAGATGGTGAGGACAGAAAGGAGGGGAGCAGCCCCGCGGGCACGGGGCCGAGGGGCATGGACAGCTGGGAGATATGCGACACGTTTTTGTGCGGTTATTCGATGCAGTGATTCCCTGTCTGAATGGCGTGTGTGTTCTTGGGAGGGCTCAGGGCAGGAGCCAGCGTTGTGTGTGTGCCCAAACACAGTCTGGTTTGTGTTACCATATTAACACGGTGCTTTGCTAGCCAGCTTTCCTTCTGCGGCAGCAAATGCTGGTGGGCGGGCGAGTGGTTTTGCTGATACCCCCGTGCTCGGCCTCGGGCCCAAGGCAGTAGATGTTTGCAGGAGGTGCCCCAGGGGTTGTTTGAGTTGCGAATTTATGCAGCTTTCCAGCAATGAAAGGAAGCGAAGGGTCTGATCTCCTCTGGGGCCGGGCTGGGCTGGGCTGGTTCGTGCAGCCGCAGATGTGGTGGCCATGCCTGGCCGGAGGGGAAAGGCTGGAGAAAGGGCTGCTCGGGAGGTAGCTGGATGGCTTGTGCTGGAGGCTGTACCACTGCGAGGATGCCCCCACAAAGAAGTGGAGGCAGGGGCACCAGGATCCCAGCACAAACTTCATAATTTCTTGACTTTGGTCCAGGCCTGGAGTAGAGACTATTCAAATTCTCTGTGGTGTTTGGAATATACCCAGCAAGGCCCCATGTATCTCCAGGCTGAATGGTGAAATTGCATGAGATCTAGATTGGTGTAAACAGCACATCCACCAGATAGGTGAGAAGGGAATCGGGAAGGACAGGAGCGATGGAGGCTGTGCTGTGTTACTCTGCTTTGGAGATCCAGGCAGCTCTGCTGCAGTACACCTTGGTACTGAGGATGGCTTCTCCTCTGTGCAACAGATCCCAAGTGTTTCTGCCCCTGACATGAACAGGTCTTGAACCCACCAGTACTTTGTTCCTCGGCTTGGACTCCCAGGGAGAGCACTGCATGCCGGGGAGCCTTCAATATTTTGACCAGGTAGTTGAGGGTATGAGGACATGGCATGTTGCTGTGGTGTCTGGTGAACCACCAAGCATGTGCTGTGGGAGAGCACAGACATGTTTTGCTTGACCTGAGGTGTTTTGGTTTGTAACAGGGCCCAACGGTGGGCCACGTCTTGGTGGCCTCCAGTGTACTATGTGGGGCACCTTCCCAGGCATATGGGAGGAAGACACCGTCAGGAACAAAGGCAGCATATGGAGGAGGTGGTGGGGAGAGGGACTTCTTTTGCCAGAATGCCACTGGCTCGGCTGGCTGGGGCCCTTTCCTGACGGCTGGGACTGGCAAGGGAAACACAGTGCAGTGACCAGCTGTCTTGGCTTGGGTCAGCTCGGTGGGAGCTCATTCACAAGGGTCAGGAGCATGCAGAGGGGGCTGTGATGCCTGCAGGATCTCCCTCAGTCCAAGTTTCTCATCTAACCGATGGATTTTAGTTTTTCACAACCCCGAAAGCCACCTGCCTCCTTCAGTAGCCCTCCCAGCCCTCTATGCCCCCTTCAGCTCTCTTCACCTCATGCATGCATAGCTGCTCCACAGATAGCATCTGTGTTGGATCTTAATGAAAATGGTGAGTGATGTAGAGCTTTGAGCAAGGGAGACACTAGGCTTAGGAGGCTACTTGGGCTCCTTATGTGCCTTGTTGGTGTTAGCACACTAGCAGAGACAGTGGCACATGCCTGTTGCAGTCCCCAGGCATGGCTAGCATGGGAGCATACATTGGATGTCTCAAAGGCAAGATGAGAAACTGTGGTTCTAGGCTGACTGTGGTGCAGAGACCACACAGTTGTTCCTGAAAGAAGGCTGTTAGAAGAAGGGAGATCCTTCCCCACAATTTCCCCTGCATCTCTTGCCTTCACCCTTGGCTGACATGCTGGCTAATTGCTGCTCCCAGCAGTGCTCTGCAGTGGGTCATTGGCTGATCAGAAAGAGGTATGGCTGGGGACAGTGCTTTCACCCTGTGACTCTGGCTGCCTCCCCCTGAGAGGGAAGCTCTACTCTTGGTATTGTGCTCAGCACTGACCTTCTTACTGCAAGGGAAATGACCACATGAGTCATGGGTGAAGGGCAGTGTCCTGCCCCAGTCAGGATTTGCTCATTTGAAGTGTCATGATTCCACTGACCTATGGGGAGGTAACCAAAGGTATAGTAAATACACTTTTTCTTGGTTGGGCTAAACAGAAAGGAGAGATTAGGTTCAGCAGTTACACTTGGCTGAAGTAAGTGGAGTTGCACCAGAGATCAGCTCCCCAGTGTCATTCTCTCTCTCTCCATTGACACCCTTAGTCATTGTTATTGTTTGGGTTAGAACAAAACTGAAGAAAAAACCCGAGAAACACACCCCAAGCCTCAGCTATGGCTTTATTAGCACATTACTCATACTATTTCATATTTCAGGTCACTGAAGAGAGCAGGCAATTGTTGGCTTTCCAAAGCCTGGTAAAGATCAGGGCAGGTTTCTTCTTCCTCCAAACCAAAGCTTGGCTGTATGAGAAGCCCAAGGGGAAGGATAATTGTCTGTTAGGAGCTGCCAGTGGAGTGCTTTGGTGTCTCTAATTCTCCTCACTTCTCTAATTTCCCTTCCTGCCTTTCTGGGCTGTGGGGTGATGAAACAGTGTTGCTTCAGTCACATTAGAAAGAGGGTGAGGTGAGGGAGACTGTAGGCCATGCTGACTCTGCCTGTGAGGGCCAAAGTGAACCAGTCAGGGACACAAACCAAATCTAAATTTCTAGAAGTCAGTGACTATGCTAAGGAACAGGGACCTTGGGTCACGATGGCCATCAGCCATGTCTGTCTCGAAAAGGCAGCTCCAGAGCAGCCATAAATTGGCTGTATGTCCCCACCAGAACTTTGCAGTCTACCTGCCTGAGGATGCCCAAGATGCTGACACCTGTGGGCATGGAGCCAGAGGCTGCAGAGAGCTGCTCGGGAGCTGCGTTGCCCACTTGCAGTATGGAAATAGGTGCGAGTCAGCATTGCCCTAAACTCAACACACTAGATTGTAAGTTCTTTGAGTGTATGTCCCAGGAAAGGAGATAGTTAAACTTAGGAACAGAGGTCTTCCCTGCTGTGCCTGGAGAACCGGTGCTGGAGAGCTTTGAGATGAGGAAAGCCATATGCTTGAAGGCATCCATGGCTGAGTGGGAGCGTAGGCTGGTTTTGAGGAACTCCTAGCTCCATGTATTTGCCTGTGGTGTGAATCCCAAGGGTATGTTCATTTTAAGTGATGTTGAAAAGTGGAGTCAATGATGTCTCTAGCTCAGGCATTTGTGAATGATTGCTTCCCCTTGGGTCTAGCTTGGAAAGTATGTGAGAAGGGAAGTGTTTGCCAGGGTCTGTCTGCACCCTCTCTCTGTGTTGGGGCCTGGGGAGGGGAACAGTGCCATGAGGGCCAGGCTGTAAAGGACCAGGAGTGCTCAAGTGGAGACTGGATGGATGGAGCAGCCAGGTTGTGTGGCCCGCAGTTACCCTCAGCCACCCAAGCTGTGAGCACTGGACCATGTGCTGGGCCCATCCTGAGAGCAGTACCTGGAGCAGGTCTGTGAATCCTGTAGATGAGCTGTGTTTGCCTTTCAGGACATACCCTGCATGAGCAAGGTGTGTGCCCCTGGGACACAGTGCATGCTGCATGGTCAATTGCTCCTGGCTGTGGGATGCATGCTGTGTGCTTGCGAAACACACCATTGGTCATGTTACTCCCTGTGTGCAGGTAGTGTGCTAGTACAGAGCCTGTGCCACACTTGTGGGGTGGCTGTGGCTTTTATGCTGTAACAGAGTACTGATTGATGGGTTCGGTGACTGCATCTGGGGAGTGGTTAGGCAGTAGGTAGCACTCCAGTAACACATACAGTAACACACCCTCACCAAAAACATCTCACCTGTGTTGTCAGTACTTCCACATCTTCCCACTTGTCATGCTCCTTGAACTTCTGTCTCTTCAGAAATAACGCTAGAGATTATTCAGGATTTCCTCTTACTCAGCCAGGAGTGGATGTGACACAGCAAGAAATAATCCTCTCTCAGGTCAAGCAGAAGCCAAGCCACTGTGCCTTTCTCTAGTCATGGCTCAGGACATCACAAACACTGGAGTGCTAATAACAGAGAGCTCTCCATCATCTACTGCCTCTGCGTCTGGAGGGAGAGATGTAGAAATGACTCTGACAGACCTGGGGAGAGGTGATATTTGGTGACCCTACTGTGAAGGGAGCCTTGAATTGTGCAGGAGAGAAGCAAAGAGTTAGGAAGATTGTGTGTCAGTAGCAGCCCCAGATGTGCTTTCTGCTGGGAACAGCAGGATCTACATTTTTCCTTGTGCTTTCTGTGCTGGGACTCTGCTCTGTTGGCTGGTGAGAGCAGCTGAGCAGGGCTGCAACTGGGAGGAGGTGGCTCTCATTGACCATTTGTGGGAAGGGCAGAAGTCTTTGAGCCTAGAGAAGGTATGTGCCCTGCCCCACACTGCTGCCAGGGCAGGGACCAACCTCTCCTCCAACCCTTAGCTCTGCCTCAGGAACTTTTTGAGTCCAACTCCTGTCACTGTGTGAGGCTCAAGCTGGAGGGGTGGCACTGTCTGACCTGCTTCCTTTCACATCTGCCCTGCAGGACCATGAGAAGCAGTATGTGGGCTTTGCCACTCTGCCGAACCAGGTCCACCGGAAATCTGTGAAGAAGGGTTTTGACTTCACCCTGATGGTCGCAGGTGAGGCTGCCCATGGATGGAGGTGGCTGGGCCATGTGGTGGGTGTGTGGCGCAGACCAGCTGTCTCTTCCCTTGGGTGCTCGCTTAGTGTCTGGATCCTCCCAGCCCTCTGTTCTGGTCCTTGTCTCAGACCTTGCTTTGCTTCCCAGCCTGTGCTGCAGTCCAACACTTCCCCCAGGAGGAATGGGCCCCTCCTGACCACTCATAACTCAGTCGAGCAAGCTTCTCCTCCAACGGAGTGGCTGCTCTGGGTGGTGAGGCAAGGCCAGGCAGGGGCCAAGGGAAAGGAAGGAGAGGGAGGGTGGAGAAACTGGGAGATCACATTTCTAGAAGGATTGAGACATCTTGCAGCAAAAGTCCTCCCACTGCTGGAAAAATATAGCACCAATGAACAGCTCTAACAGCTCTGACAGCTGGTCTCTCTCACTTCCTCTGGCTGAGGATTCAAAGCTTTGTTCAGACTTTCGTTTGTAAGTCAATTAGTAGGTGATGTTACTTGCTTTTCCCTCCTCTCCTTTGCGCTCTGTCAATTAGGAGAGTCGGGTCTGGGCAAATCCACGCTGGTGAATAGCCTGTTCCTGACAGACCTCTACAAAGACAGAAAGCTTCTCAATGCAGAGGGTAAGTAAGTAGGGGACAAAGCAGGATGAAAGGTGCTTGTGCCTGCAGATCTAGACTGTCCTAAGGACTAGTACTTTGGTTCCTTGCTTCAGCACCAGATGCAGGCATGGCTGGATCACAGCACTGTTGTTTGTTGCTCTGCTCTCCTTGGATGGCTGCAAAGGCACTAGTATTTGAGGAAAGCAGTTTGGCTCTAGGATTCTTTTGTCCTGTGAAGGGAAGATGAGGCTACAGAGCAGCACTAGTCCTTTGGGTTGAGAAGTTGAGATTTGTCTTTTATTCTTGGGTGCTGGTAGGGATCTTGTGGTAGGAATATCCTTTCCCTAGTGACTGGACAAAATGTTCAGAACAACTGGGCTGTAAGCACTTCAGAGATTTGTGTACCTTCCTAGAGTCTGTCTGCCTGTTGCTGATCACTCCCTTGAGGCTCCTTAGAGGATGATCAGGGTTTTTTGAAACCCATGTTACTCCCTGGGCTCAGTGATAAAGGAGGGAACCGGCTTGCCATGAGTATGAGTGGGGATCTCCAGCATTACTGCCTGGCTTTAACTCGCATATTCCTGTTCAAAGAGAGAATCAACCAGACAGTGGAGATTGTCAAGCACACGGTGGACATTGAGGAGAAGGGTGTCAAGCTGAAGCTGACCATAGTGGACACACCAGGCTTTGGAGATGCTGTTAACAACACTGAGTGGTGAGCAGGCCACTGCTGCCTTCCTTCTAGTCCTTGGCCGTGTCTGTTCTCTGTGGGTGCTTCACAGGACAGAGATCTGGCAGTGGGAATAGGATGCTGCTGCCTCATAGTCCCTAGGAGACATTGTCCTGTTAAACACATGACTTCATTTTAATTGGCTTGTTCTTCCCAGCTGGAAGCCCATCACCGACTACATTGACCAGCAGTTTGAACAGTATTTCCGTGATGAGAGCGGCCTGAACCGGAAGAACATCCAGGACAACCGAGTGCATTGCTGCCTCTACTTCATCTCGCCCTTTGGGCATGGGTGAGAGCCCCCACTCCAGGAGCAGGGTGGGACTCAGTCCCGAGAGAAGATCCTTGTGCCCCAGGATTGCCCTGTAGCGGCTTGTACATTGGCAGGGCTGTTGGCACAGAAGAAGTGCTGTGGTCATGCTCTCCCTCAGCATCACACCACCTCCTTCCCCCTTGCTGGCATGGCAGACTGCCTGTGATCAGGCAGAGTAGATCTCCCTCAGGCCTTACAGCCTGTTTCAGGAAGCGGGAGAAATGCCACATAGACTTGCGTCTTCCTATCTAGCTAAACCTGACTGATGGGTAGGAAAGGGAGTTTTAAACTGCCTTTAGTCCCTGCCCTTTTCTGGCTTGTGGAGCAAGCTGAAGGGGCCATGTTGGCTGCCTGCAGCAGAGGATAGCTGGAGGGAGGCCCTGGACTGTGGTCTGGGCAGTATTTGGCCTGCAAGGGAACAAATATCCAGCCTGTGTCTGAGCCATTCAGCAGCTAAAATGTAAGATAGCTTTCCTGAAGATACAGCCCTAGCTGAGGGCTGTCCCAGTGCTGCTTCAGGCTTCTGTGATGGTTCTGTCCTTTTCCCTTCATACTGGATGGGTGGAAGAGGTTGGAGGGAGAGCTGCCCAGTGTGTCCTTGATGACCTTGTCCTTCACTGTCCCTGCTGCAGGCTGAGGCCTGTGGATGTTGAGTTCATGAAGGCTCTGCATGAGAAGGTCAACATTGTGCCCTTGATTGCCAAAGCTGACTGCCTGATCCCCTCCGAGATCCGGAAGCTAAAAGAGAGGGTGAGATGCTCTTTCTGTACAGGGATATACCAGATGTGGTGGTAGGGATGGTCTGAGGAGGGGGAGATAGATAGGTAGATAGCATGTGTGTATGTATATAGATATGTATATACACACACAAACGGTACCTGCAAATCTAATTGCAGCAGTGCTGTGCTGTGAGGAGGGAAGCAGTGCCTGCAGAGAGGCCAGCTCTAGAAGAAACATCAAACCCTTTCCCTGTCCGTAGGCTACAGCAACCCCATGGTAACACAAATGGAATAAACTCAGCATTTCTGTATTGTTCAATGTTGCATCCTTTTGGTTTTGTCTTGCATGGACTCAGATCCGGGAAGAGATTGACAAATTTGGCATTAAAGTGTACCAGTTCCCTGAGTGTGACTCCGACGAAGATGAGGAATTCAAGCAGCAAGACAGAGAGCTGAAGGTAAGGAACCTGCTCAGCAGGGGCCTGCAAGGTCAAGCTCATGGGTGTGTTGGTTGCTACAGAAGGAGCCAGAACTGCCCTGTGTGTGCTAAAGGCCTGTGCTACTGACACCCAGGGGACAGCCTGCCTTGGCTCAAAATAGTAGACGGCCTGAAGAAAGTACTGATGTCCTTGTTGGTGCCATGGTGCCATGAAGTGCGCTTCTGCTCTCCCACCAGGCAGTGTCAGTCTTTCCTTGGTCTACCCCAGCCCGTATGTTTAAGATGAGGGCCGCATTGTACAGCATTTGTAAACACCTATTTCTGAGTAATGCCGTCAGCAAGGAGAAGCAATCTGTGAGCGATGAGGAACCACTGCGACACTTAAGTTGTATGGGAAGAGACAACATGTTTATATAGGCCTGTGTAGAGACCCCAGCAGCTCAGGCCTGATCCTCTCCCAAGCTGGGGCAGCCCTGTGTGTGCATGCAGTACGGCCTTGTTTCTCCTCTCTGGGATATTCTATGAGCTTTGACTCTTCTGAGCAGAGAGGAGCACAGCCTGTGCATCCCTGCCTGAGCAAACTCTTGGCCTACGTTGTCCCGCTTACTTAGTGTCCTAGCCTCTCTGCTTTGGCTTCTTTGTAGAGCTTCCCCTCAAAGAAGGGATGCAGGCACCTGCAGAGTGAGACACAGCTTCCCTCAGGACAGCAGAGAAGGTCAGGCTGGAATCAGGCTGCCTGCAGACCCCAGCGCCTTAGGCTTTTCTCTGCAGCTGGGTTGTGGTGTCCTATGCTGTGGCACATGTGGATGTCCCTGTACCTTCCCCACTAACACCTTCCTCTTCCTGTTCTTGGCCCTTGGAGGAGGGACGTGTGGGGAGCCCCAGGCTGAGCTGAGCTCAGCAATGCCTCTCATTCCAGGAGAGTGCTCCCTTTGCCGTCATTGGCAGTAACACTGTGGTGGAGGCGAAAGGCCAGCGAGTCCGTGGACGGCTTTACCCGTGGGGCATTGTGGAAGGTAAGCATGGTGCCTGGGAGCTGCCTCTGAGTGGGGGGGACAGGGGAAGGACAGACGGGCACTTGCAGCAGGGACAGGAGGGGAGAGCTCACCTCTGCACAGCTGTGACTGTACCACCTCTGGCACATGGCAGGGGACAAGTTGGGGCAGAGACAGAGGCACTGGGACCAGCTTGGGGGACTGTTACTGGAAGTGTAGCAATCGCTCTGCCTCTGAAGCCATGACAGACTGAAGAGAGGCTCAGGTGTGACTGGAAGAGTGCCTGGGCTTTAGTGCACTATGATATGGCTTCTTATCGAGGGGGGAGGCTGGGCATTGCCAGTTTAGTTTCTAGGGCGAAGCCATTGCCATCAGGCAAACTTGAGTCATAAACTCTCCTGCACTTCCTCCTCTGCTGCCACTCCTCTGTGTACTGGAGGTGGTGGGCTGGAGGCTGTGCTGATGCACAATGTGTTTGTCTCTTACTTTCTTCCTTTCTAAAAGGAGAAATTTTGTAAAGCCTGCAGGCAAAATAACCCTGGAATGGCTTCTGCTGCTGTTGCTGACATCCCTGTGCTCATGCATTGCTTCAAGGTCTTGCAGCTTTATATCCCAAAAACCTGTGTGCTTGTGGGCTGGTGCCAACTGCTTGGGCTGCTCAGCTGCTGGCTCTGCTCTCTCACTCGCTCCAGAAGGGGCTGTACCTGTCAGGCTGCTGGTGTTTGGCAGTGGGATCAACTTTGTGAAATCCTGGGCTTGACACAGCCAGCTTCCCCCAGCCCTGCAGAGAGGTCAGTGGAGTTCACCACAGCAGGCGCATGGCTACTGAGCTTGGAGCCTGGCTCCCTGTGGTAACAGCAGCTCTTTCAGCTCTCCAGACCATTGCCTGTTCGTGGCTTTGCCATTCAGGGGCTGATTTTTCCTACAGAGGTCCTTTAATCAGTACTGAATTGAGGAAATTAACAGTTTGCCTCCAGCACTGGCTGTGATCACTGTGTTTGTAACAATGACATCCCATGTACCTGTGAGCAGCATCCTCTTTCAGGGCTCTGCTGTACGTGCTTGATTAATTCTCTTACCCAGAGAAGGTCTTGGGAACACCGTGACTTCAGTAGCCTGGCCTCAGCATCAAGTGCAGGGCATCAAGGCGTATGCCAGGGGAGAGTAGGGGCAAGATACAAAAGGAGCCCTTGGAGGAATTTTAGTCCAGCCTGGGTGGTGGAAGGTGAGAAGGGGCTCCTTGCGGAGGGCTGGTGAGATGTGACATCCAAGCACTCTCCTGCTGTTGCTTCTGCAGTGGAAAACCAGGCACACTGTGACTTTGTGAAGCTGCGGAACATGCTGATCCGGACCCACATGCATGACCTGAAGGATGTCACTTGTGACGTCCACTATGAGAACTACCGAGCTCAGTGCATCCAGCAGATGACCAGGTACCAGTACACTCATGAGCTTCTCATTTGAAACCTCTTTTTAGCTTCTCCCTTTCATGACTGAAATACTGGTGACAAATACTAGGTTTAAGTAGGTCTTGGCTCATCAGTTTTGAACCATCCCCTTTACTTCCTGCCTGAACTGGCTGGATAGCTCTGTTCTGCCACATTGCAGAGCAAAAATGGTTGTGTTTCACCGAGGAACAGTCCTGCATGTGTGCCAGTGTACAGGTTAGCACATTATGTTCACACACAGTGTATCTCAGTACTAGCACTTTTGCATAGCAGATGAGCCTGTCTTTTTCAACAGGGAGAATATGGAATCCCAAAATAACTTAAATGCTAGAGATCTGTAAGAAGTGGCACAGCTGCTATTTAGGTAGGTTGTGTATCTACTAAAAGAAGAGCATAATAAGCTTGTTTGATACCATTTCTGATGCAAAGGCTAGTTCCTTTCCAGTGAACAAGTCTCATAAAACCAGAGTGTGGCCGTTCATAGCAGTAGGATAAGGGTCCTTCTCTGGAGAGATGTTCTCGGAGGAGGTCGAGGAGGTCCCAAGCGTCAGGGCTGGAATTGACTCAATAATGAGCCAACAGTGACTCCAAGTGGTGAATACCTGCAAGTGGCATCTTGAATTCCCAGTTTCAGTCTAGACATTTTTGGCCGCTACCACCTACCTTGTCACTGTAAGCCTGGTTTAGATTTTCTCTGCTAGATACCCAAAAGCTTCTATTTTGAAAACTTTTATGGGCTTGTCTCATTTTGCATGTGAGTGCATCCCACACATTTGGGCTAGATTGCTCCACAGCCCCTCCACCTGCTTGGGTATATGCTGCGATGCTGCTGGCAGATCTGCTGTCATGAGTGACAGACATCGCGTGATGACGCCAAAGCCAGCTAGCCTGAACCACCACTGACTGTATTTCTCCCATCTTTCCATCTCTAGTAAGCTGACTCAAGACAACAGGATAGAAAGCCCAATTCCTATCCTGCCTCTCCCAACTCCAGACACTGAGACAGAGAAGCTGATCAAAATGAAGGATGAAGAGGTGAGACACATTTCTGCCTGTGCCTCTGTGATGTTGGAGCTGGAATCTGAGGAGTTTCTCCAGGATTTCCCCATAGAGACTGTTCTGCAGCTTCTCACTCCTGCTTCCCACCACCATGGGCTCCCAGTAGGGAGGACAGGATTTGAAAGCTGTGGCTTCTTCTGTCATGGAAACATGGCTCCATTCCACCGCAGATGCAGATGCCTCTGTGCTCAGGCAGGAGTTAACACTGTTGAGGGATCACTTTGTCAGCTCCAAGGAGCTGCCTCCAGTGCAGATCGTCAGCTTCTGGCCACAACAGATCCCTTTCTAACTACCTCTTTTCTGTCTTTGTCTCATGCAGTTACGGCGGATGCAAGAGATGCTGCAGAAGATGCAGCAGCAGATGCAGGATCAGTGAGAGGGAGGTACTCTGAGGGCAAAGGGAATCCCCCAGTGACCATCTGAGGCCTGGCAAGAGCTGTGGACGTTTAGAAAAGGTTTCCTGTTCTATAGAGACTTGTGGGCAAGAGCTGCACCCACACCCTCTAATTTATTAGCAGCGCTGGCTTTGCGGTCAGCTGGATTGTGGAGGAGGCTGTTCACTTAACAGTTTACTGATGTGTATTTCTTTTTGAATAATTATTCTTTCCTTTTTTTGTTGTTGTTGTTTTGGTTTTCTTTTGTTTGGTTGTTTTTTTTAAAAAATAGCTTGTAAAGTTTCTAAGGCATCCTAAAAAAGGAAAAAAAAAAAATCTCTTTTTCCCATGTACTTCTCCGTTGTTTGGGAATGCTCTGGTATTTAAAGTCCTGGCTTCTCTGGTGTACGAACTTGAAGACTATCTGTGTCAGTGCACGTAAATGTTTACTCCCAACTGAGGTGCTGTGCTCCCCTCCCTGTTGCCCTTGTCTGGGGCCAGCACAAGCATTGTAAAGGCAGCCGTACCCTCCTGTGAGTTTGATCTGTTCTGTGTGGGCTCATCAGTCTGGGGCCAGCTCTGGCCCAGAGAGCTGGGGCTGGGGGTTTCTCAGTGCAGTGAGTGCTCAGGGGTTTTGATGGTTGCCTGGCTTCCTGCCCAGGGTTTTTTGTTTGGTTGGTTGGTTTTGTTTTTTCTATCAAGAAATTCCAGGATCTTTTGCACTGAGCAGCAAGAGGCTGAGTCTCTTGAGGCTGGTGAGAAGACAACACCTTCTACTGCTCTCAGTTACATCTTTCTGGCAGAGAGGATGAGTTGTTTACTGTTGCCTGCAAGGAAGAGATGATGGGAGTGAGTAACTTCCCAGCCATGGTTTCCTCACATGGCAGGCTGGAGCTGTTGGTAGAGGAACACCAGGGCCCTGTAGTATCTGGGTGAGGGTATCTCAGCTGCATTGTATCCCCAGCATGTGCTCTAAAAAGCACCATACTAGCCAGAGTGTTTGTCCTGGACTGCTTTGGTGGTGGTGGAAACCCTACGGCTGAAATCCAACCTCAAATGCAGAGCTGTGCCCTACCCTCAGGCTTTGCAGTCCCACAAGCTCATTGCTGGTGCTGAGCTTCTCTTAGAGAAAGGGGCAGGTTTTGTAGGCTTGTAAAAGACATCTGCAAGGCACCCTGTCCAGGCAGGTGTTAGGTCAGTGTGGCAGATGCAGGGGACTCAGTGCAGCCCAGCAGACTTGGCACTTGCTCCCCTGCCCTTCCCCTGGGACTCAGCCCTTCTCCCCCTCCCCAGTCTAAGGCTGTCTTGGTGCTTGGAAGGCTGGTGGATCTGCTGGGCAGAGATAAGAGCACTCTTTGGGCAGCAGCGTCTGTCCTGTTCTTGCTTCCTGCAGTATTTTTAACTTCAGTCAAGCCAGAGCAGAGCCCTGGAGTGTGATGTGCCTGACAGGGCAGGCCTCACCAGCAACACTGCCATGCTCACAGGGAATCAGGGCTGTTGGAGGGAGGGTCCCTTGGCTCTTCTCTCTGACTCCAAGGAGCGCTGCCAGGGGCTGGACCCTTCTGCTCCTCTGCTTCCCAGCCTGATTCCTCTGTTACTTTTCCCCTTTTGTATCTGCTCCTGCATCTCTGGCTCTCCCTAGCAGATCTCCCTAGGTAAGAAGCACATTGTTGGCCAGCAATAACCGGGCCCTAACTAAGCATTGCACTGGTCTGACACCCCTGTGGGGCTTTAGAGTCCTGATCAGGGCGTCCAGGTGGTGAGTAGGTTGGCTGGTTCCAGTTATTCACTGTACAGAGTCTCTGCCTAACCAGAACATGGGCTGTAGGGGCAGAGAAGAGACCCGGGCACAATGTGAAAGGGCAAAGTGAGGGTAGAAGCCCTTTAGCAGAAAGGTGCAAGCTGGGCAAGAGCAGTGTCCAACAATGATGGGATTTTTTCTTTCATTCTTCCCTGTATTGGGCTCATCAGTGACAGTGGCAGCACCAGCCTTAGGCGAAGGGTTCAGCTTGTCTTCAGTAACATGCAGGACCAACGTGCTTAAGGAGGAAATACAGCCTTTCTTTGTGTGCTTACCTCAGCAGCAGAGTAGCCTGAAAGAGGAGCTTCCTCCAGGTTTTCTGGAGCTCTTTTGCTGCTGTTCATAGCAGGAGGACTGCTGAGATCTGAGCTTATCTGTGCTAGCATAATGGGAAACACCTTGCAGTATCTGTCCACTCTTTTCTTACACTAGTCTTGTCTGTGAGGAGGATGTTCTGTTGCAAATAGCCCTGTTCAGCTGGAGATGTTCCTCTTTCAAACAGATTCATTCCTAGAAGATAAAGTAGACCTTTAGCCCTTAGCATGGACATAATGGAGCTGGCAGCTTTTATGCTGGGCTGTGTGATGGTGAGAGGACAGGTCACAGGCAGTCACTAGTCTATCCTTTACAGAGAGCTAAAGCCTTTGGCTACCCACTGGCAAAGATGGTTCAAGTTGCACGTGGGAAAAAAATGCACAGGAGTAAAGCACAAGAGATGGCTTCTACAGAGGGGCAGTGGTACTGCTGAAATTACTTCTCTGTGTAGGAAGTTCCCTTCACAGAGCACCAGAGTTTAGGTGCTGCCTGGAAAGGGATTAGAGACTGACTTTGGGGAGAAACAGGGATTCAGACTCCAACCTAGAAGGTGGCATCTCTTTATTAAAGGAGTGTTTTGTACTGCTGCATTGAATGGCACAGTAAGCGGAGAAGAGAAGAGACTCCTGAACAAATGTGGCTTGGCCATTTGGTTCTGGCACCGAGAAGCGTGGATAGGAAAGTAATTTAACACCTCCCCTCACACAGCCCTCCACAGCCTTAAATGTGACCCCTGCACCCCCAGGCACATTCCCACGCCTCTGCTAAGCTTTGTGCTGCTGAGTGAGTCGCTGCAGAAGTGGCGTCCCACTCCACAGAGCTATCCCACGCTGCAGCTGGGGTTGTCGATACAACATCTTGGACCTTGAGCCTGACTGGGGAGGGAGCTGTGGCATGAACTCCTTATGTGCCGCTGCTGTGCTGGTCCTGCCTGTGCAGTCTTTGCTGCCTCCCCGCATGTCTCCTCCCAGAGAAGGAGGGAGTCCCACTCTTTGTGCTCTGCAGTGGTGTTCCTTGCTCCTCCTCACAAACTGCTGTGCTTTTAACACTGGCTTGCTCCTGTCATGCAACTTTCTCACCCCCCTGCTTCATTACTAGGCTCTTTATTGCCTGTCCATCTGTTGGGTTATTATAATAATTTGTTTTTTGTAAATTTCTGTTTGAACATTTTATCATTGTGAACAAAGAAAAATGAAACCTTTAAAACATACCCATTTTATTAAATGATAATTGTTATTATTATTATTAATGTTTACTACCAGAATTGATCAGTGAAATAAATACATTCAAAAAACCCAACCTCTTTCTGTTTAATTTTCAGTCCTTTCGAACAGCATTGGTGATACCTTATAGGCAGGAGAGAGCAAAACTGACTCTGTTTCTCCCTTTATCTAATTCTGTCAGAGCAGGCTCCAGACATCCTGCATGGGATTTCTGGCCTGTTTATGCCAGAAGCTGGACAAGGTGATCTTCAAGTTCTTCAATCTTTAAGCTTCCTCTAAGAGCAGTGTCTAAATCAGCAGTGGGCAGCTGAGCAGGATCCAGTCCCAGGAAATCCATTTTGTAAGTAGCCAAAGCAGCATTACTGAGTCTGTGCTGAACACAGAGCCAGAACAGGTCTGGCTGTAGATCAGCTCCATGCCACACCTGGCCTGAACACCTTCCTGTAGATAAATGTAGCACCAAGTGCTGTGGTAGGCAAGCTGCTCCCAAGTGGAAAGCAGGCCCTGCAGGGAAAACTGGCTTGTTTCTTAGCCTAAGATCTCTATTCTGACTGCCTGCCACAGTGAAAAAATGGAACGATCTTCTCCAGTTTTCTAGAAATTTAAAGCTTAATTGTTTTGTTTAAAGCATCAGAGATTTTCTGTTGACTGGGGCCAAAATCTGCTGTTGTTTACACCCTAAATTCTCTTAACATCAGCACATTCAGGGAATTCATTGTTACAGCTTAGTACACTGTACACAGTACAAGGTAATGGAGACTTGGGCCTAATGGGTAATGTAATTCTGCAATGTAATTCTGGTGGCTTTATCCTAAGGTCATTGCCAATGCCTTAAGAGTTAGACTGATGGCAGAAAAATGTCTGTGAAGGTGCAATGGCCTTGAAAAGACAAGATTCTACCTAGATGTAGTTTTGACCCTTGGATTTACCTGCTCAAGTATTTGTGTAATGCATCTTCTGAATAAAGGATGTGGTCATTCTTTCTCAGTAACTGCAAGCTGCACTCATCGAGAGCTGCCAACTCATTTGGCTGTCAAAAGAGCAGTCCCTCAGAGCACTATCTCTCCCAGTCTGCCCTTCCTGTGAGTTAACTAGTTTATTTTGATGTAGACAATGAAACACCAAGAGTTATGTTTTACCCCATAACAATCATGAGAGAATGGAACTGCCTGGAGGATCTTTTCCCCTTGGCTCAACTGTTGACACCAATGTGGTCACTGGAAGTCCACTTCTTTCAGCAGATCTTCCACTGATAATTAGGAGTAGATCTGTGTCACTCTTTCAAGGGAAACCTCAGGGTCAGCACACTGCAAAGCGCTAGGTCTCACCACTGTGCCAAATGGTCTTTCTGATGAGACGGGGAACCAAAGGCCACAATGCTTCGGGAGTGTGATACAAACCAGTAACATCACCTTCTGGGCTGAAGTGCATCTTCATAGTATCATAGTATTGTCTGAGCTGGGCTTTGAGTTACTACTTTGCAATTGAGACTTTGTAGTATTTCTGTTGCACTGAGCATGGGGTCCCAGAATGTTACCAGTATTGCCAGCATCTCTCCCAGCAAACATCTTTTTATGAGCAGTGTCAGTTGCCATTTCTTGGATTACTTGCTTAATGAAGCCTCATCTTCCGGTGACATGCAGCAAACTTACAGGAAGACCTCATGTAGGAGGTGTTCCTGGGATGAGCCTGACCCTTATCTTGCCAGCCAGCTGCAAGGGGATTATCTGGGAGCTTGGCTATGCAGCTGAAAACACTCTTGTGCTGGCTGGACTGCTTTGAGACCTTCCTCTTGTGTTGTAAAGCCATCAAGAAATCAAGGATTAAGCTACTCTGGTAAGTCAACAAACCTACCTTCTGTTCTTTTTCTGTGGTTGACAGATTGCACTTTTTCCTGTGATCTTCCTTGTTACAGGAGTCTGTAGTTCTAAAGATGTTATAGCAGCTTGTGTTCAGCAGTGTCATGAAACTGCAATACAAAGACAGCTTATGCACATTTTCTAGCACAGTCACAGTTCTAAGAAGGAGAATCTTCACCTGCTAATTATTCATTGCTGGTGCAATGCCTAGCATGGAAAACTCCACTGACCTCTACCCTTGGCGGTCAGCACCCTCTTTGCTGGCCAAGGGCTGTTTATCACTTCTTTTCAAAAGAAAAGCTATTTTTTTACTTGTGGTAACAGTAAATTTATTTCTGAATCTCCTCTTGCAGTTTGCATGAACGAAGCTTTGCTTACAGATGTAATTCAGAGCTATGATATGGCATGAACAGTTTCATATTCTAATTTTTGATTCCTTGTCATGAATTTTCATGGCTACCCTAGTAATGTAGCTCCAGGAATGCTGAAAATACAAGCGGCTTTTGCAAACTTCTGCAAACTTCTGAGGACTAGTGAAAATGAATTTGATGGCTGCAGCTAAGCTCCTCAGTAGCCATCTCTTCATATCCTGCCTCAAATCCAGGGTTGGATGGCTATTAGCATTCCTTCTTTTGTAATGACAGACCAAGAATTTGCACAAATCCTCATTTAACTCTGTTCTTTTCAGAGCTCTTGCATCTCCTGTGGAGGACATCAAATTCACCCAACTGTAGAAATTCATCTACAGAACAAACCAACGGAAGATTTGGGCTGTGGTGTCAGTCCTAGAGTGTGTGGTGTTTGCTTGACTCTCAGTCTCACCAGGGGAGTGTTTGCAGGTGAAGATGAATGGTGGAATTCTCTTCTTGTCCCTCCTTGGCTTCCTTCCACTCGTTAGACCTACATGCCCTGTGCCATGCAAGTGTGCCACCAACATTATTGACTGCACGTCTAAAGGCCTAACTGTAGCACAACTACCTGTTGCTTTCCGCCCTTCAGCTGAAGTCATCCACCTGAGTTACAATAAGCTCACCTCTATTCCCAATGGGCTCTTTGACAACCTAAAGAGCCTCCAGGTAGTCTACCTGCAGGGCAACCCTTGGGAATGCAACTGTGACATCCTCTACTTACGTTCCTGGTTGCAGTGGCAGCAGAACCGCACCTTATACAGGGATGTGAGGTGCACCTCCCCAGCTCACCTGCAGGACCGAATCATTGCCTATCTGACAGAAGACGAGATCATCTCCACATGCCAGTACTGGTACTGCAGCCTGGCTCTTGTCTTTCAGCTCTGTCTCTTCATCCTCCTTTTCCTCCAAGGTATCTTGGTTATCTTCATCATTGTCTACCTGAAGAAATTTCGGAGAATGACTGCTGAAGCCCAGAGCACCACCCGAGATCTACACCAGCATGTAGATACCTGGCAATCTTCTTCAAGAAGTCCCTACTACAATGATTAACGTCTAAAGACTGAAGGTGATGCTGTGCAAAGGTCATGTGGTTTGTGGTATCTAGAGGGGACAATTCAGTATGTCATCTGATCCTGACTGCAGTCTGAAGCAGAACTTAACTGATCAGATGTTTGCTGTATTTCCAAAAATCTGATCTTGTGTATTTTAATGCTTTAAACTCTTCAGCATGATCTTGATTGCTTCGCTGAGCTGGGAGTGGTTCTGGTTTGGTAGACTAAGGAAATGATAAATTACAGCAACTGACCTGAACTGTTTATAAGATTGTAGGAGCCTACAGTCCTTGATCCCTCCTATGCTAGAGTATTTCAGCCATACTTTCCATAATGCTTCTGATTGCACTGGGTCAGGTGAGGACAGAGGTGAACTGGGGACAGTTAAAGTACTGGACTAGGACGATGGAGGAACACAGCCTACTTGGTGCTACCAGATTGCTTTAGTAACTTTAGATAAGTGATTTAGTCTTCTCCTGCCTCAGTTTCCCATAAATAAAAACGAAAAGAAGTTCCTTCTTGCCTGATGCATCTTTTCCAGTGTTCTGGCGGGGGAGAAAAGGGAGAGAATGTTTGGAAGCCTAACTATTTTACCCTATCTTCATTCCTTTTAGTCTACTTAACAGTTTTAATACTGATTTCAACACATACTGACTCAAACTGGGGCCCTGAGCGTTTGTGAGAAATTCACCCTGAAGCTAAGAGTTGTTGAGACCAGAGGCTCTTCTGACTGTGCTCGTAGGGCACATGGCATAAGAGATCTGGTCTTCTTTGGAGCTTCAAACTGCAAAACCCACTAATGTGCATACTGCTGGTTATGATGTCGTGTAATTATTTTTGGAATGAAGCAAAATTGAAATAAAATAACAATGCATGGTGATGTAAATGGCTTATTTTTCCATTCTACACTAGTTACCTTGCAGTCTCTCATGCTCCCTGGCAGATTCTGACATTCCCTTACACTCCAGCTTTGCAGCGAGCGAAACAAATACCAAAGCCAGGTGGAGATGTTAACAGGAGTGCACTGCGGGATTGAACTCGGACTCCACAATGGGCCAGTCTCTTCTAGTTCCACTAAGCTGCTGCGTGTTTTGGTGTGGTTGGGGCTGGGAAGGGTGTTTCCTGGTGCAAGAGCACACGATGGCCCTGCCGGCTGTCGGCCTGCGGCCGCTGCGCCCTCAGTCCCCGGCTCTGCCTCGCGCCACCACAATCGGCCGCCCAGCGACCCCCCCCCCCCCCCNACCTGGAGCCCGCCCACAGTTTTAGGCGGGAGGCTGCTGAGGGAAACCTGTAAGGAGGAGAAGGAAGGAGCTGATATCGGTGTTTAGGGAGATGTCTGAGGTGAAAAAAAAATAAAGGGGGGTATCTTGGGGCTTCTGTGCTTCAGGTAGCTTCATCCTGGATTAGCTGATTTCAGGGGGCCGTGCTAGCCCAAAAAGTATGATGTATTGTATTGGAATAAGTCCCTGGTGCTGGAGTGGAGGCTGAGCAGGTGTGGGCTGAGGTGGGAAGATGGAGTCCTCTGTGCAATTTGAATCCCCCTCACCGTGCTGAGGGAGCACTGTTGTGAAACATGATGGATGGTGTCGAAGACTGAGGAGGATGTTCACCATGTGCATGGGCCAGCCTGAGGTAAGGTAAGTGACACATGGCTCTGCCTCAGGAGGCCTCTTTCCTCTCTCTGGCCCATATCCCTCCAACATTAGCCCTCTGCAGAGGTAGCCTGACTGAATGTTGCAGTGTAGCTCCTGAGGACATTGAGTTACAGTATAAATTTATCTTTTCTTCTGAGGACTGGAACTTACTGGACTTTGTAGCCAAGACACCTCTTGTTGGGACTCAAATATCCAGTATCACTAGTGATTATGGCCTCTAATGGAGGGGGACAGCTCTACCAAGGAGCCTACTCTATAGAGATGTCCGAACTGATGTTTCTTGAGGTCCCCTCACACTCTCAAATCTCTTGATTTTTAAGTACAGTTGGGGGTTTGGTTCTTCTTTTGGTGTGGTTTTTGGTTTTGGGGGTTTTTCATTCTTTTGCCCCTGTGAAACCAACTTGCATGGGAATAGAAAATCTGACTTGTACTTCTCCAGTGTCCTTTACCTAGAATCAAAATGAAGATGTGTAAGGAAGAAGCACAACCACCTGTCTTACTTTCACCCTTTCCTTCTCATTTCTCTAGGTCAATTATACAGTTATTTTAGCTGTTTCATGCCTGTTGTTGAAGCCCATTTCCTTTATTGATACATGCAAGAGATTATAAAAGGCCCTCTGCTTTCCCAATGCTATTGCAAAGTGTGTTACTGTGGCAGAATCAATCCCTGGCTTTGCCTACAGATTTTTAGTTGAATTTACAGGGGATATAGAATGTTGCTAGTGCACGCTGGCTGGTACTGACAGTGCTGCAGGCACAGGCTCAGTTGCTGGGAGAGGCTGGACTGGGAGCAGGCATGATCCCAGCCCTGTGACAGCTGAGCTGCCTGCCTGTCAGCACTGCCGTGGGGTGCTGAGAAACCTTCAGGCCTCGGTGTGCCCTCAAAAACAGAACAACTGCTGACTTTGGTTTCACTTCCCTGGGGAGGCAGGAAGGGTCCTGACTCTGTGTTGTTAAGTCTTGGCACATGAACGTTAAAAAGTCTTTTGTCATCATTTGCACCTGTGAAGAATGTGACCAGCCGTGGCAATGTGATAATGAATTACACTGAGCTCAGAGTGATTTGTATGCCATGGCAGCATGTCTAATCCATAAATCTAGAGCCTGCATGTCTTGGCTTCTCCTGGCTCGGAAAGCTTCCCGTCACAGATGCTTTCTTGCTCTGCTGGCCTTCAAAGGATCTGTTGTGCTGTGGCTGAAGGGAGAATTGGCTTTCTCTCTGAAGGGAAGGACTGTTCAAGACTGTGCAGTGGCTTCAAAGGGGAAGCAGTGGTGAAATAGGGCAAAGATAAATGCAACCTATTAAGCTGCTTTGAAAATAACTTCCTAATATCACAGCCAATCCAACAGCTGGACATGCAGGATTAGGCTACTAGGCCTGCTGGATAGGTTGCTGCCTTGCTAAAAGGTCAGGGCGCTTCCAAGCAGCTCCTTTCTCTCAAAGATACCAGGTTAATAAAACCCTGGGAAACCAAACCAAAGGGTGTTTTCCGCCTCCGTGATGCAGAGCTCCAAACCTAAGGTGTCTAAAAAGTAGGTCAGCACTTCCTATGTGAAGGACCAAATCATTGGTAGATCACATTGGGGAAGACACACTGATTCTTCCTTCTTTCAGTTGCCCTGTTTTTGAGGTATGTACATGGTGACCCTTGGGTGCTTTGCTGAATAAAAGAAGTCTTGAAAGCAAAGCTTGCTGACTCTGGAGCCTGGAGAATTAGAGCCCATAATCCCACAAGTTTTTCAGTCCCTGTACCTTACAGTGATAGTGGTTGTATTTTGCATCAGGATTGCTGCAGGTACTTGTTTACAGATTGTCTGGGTTCATGTGACACCTGGAAACCTACCCCTCTTGTTTTAAATAGACTTTCATAGTTTCTGCACACTCATAGGTAGGAAGAAAATACCACATTTGTACACATAAAGAACAGCTTATCGTGCACTGCAGGGCTTGGTCACTGAGACAGGACAGTCCCATGCAACAGTTGGAGATTAAGCAGTGCTTGGAGATTACATGGAGGGAAGTCTTGGAGAAACATAGTGTATCCTGTCTCACACAGTCACAGCTGTATGCTGTGTGTGTGTCCAAATGAGAACGTTCAATGGATGCCTTGGTAGCAGCCTGATCTGGGATCTGTAGTATTGCTTACAAATTGAAAAAGGCACATTTTGTGGTCATTAGTAAGAGATTACCTGGTCTTCAAAACCCTCACTTCCTTTCAGGGTTGATGTGTGCAGGGCACGCCAGAGAGAGTGCCAAGAAAAGCAGTGGTGATTCCATATCATGGGACATTTTGTATGTCCTAGGGTACATGGGAGAACTATTTTAGAAATTATTTTTGGCTTTTTTAAAAAAAAATATATTTTCATATGGAAATTGAGGCTCCCTGAAGCTCATAAGTCTGATTTGAAAGGGCTTTAATGGAGCACGTGGTCTAAATCAGCAGTTTTCTGTGAATGATTAGTTATCTTGGACAAATTCCTTGCAAACAGCAGGTTGCAGTGTTAAGGTTTGTTCTGAAGATAGTATATGCATACATACTGTATGTCTAGATAAAGGTATATGCTCCCTGTAAGAGCAGGATAAAGCACTGCTGGAGGACATAAGATTTAAGTAGGTTTAGTAAAAAACAAAACAACAACAAGAAAAAGACAAAAAACCCCAACCAAACAAATCGCCCTCTTAAATCCACAGATAATTTTCTTCTCAGTTCTTTACATGTCTCATGGTCTTCTGCTGCTCTGAAATGTTTGTTACTATTGAAAACTGAACATGCTGGGAGATATTTGTATTTTCACACAGGAGGATTAATCTGAGAGTTATGAAATCAAAATGCCAATAATATCCTGTATGGATTCCTAATGGTTTAGGCTGTGGAGCACTGATCTACAGTCTTCATCTGTAATAGCTGATGGTCAATTCTAACCCACGCTGTCACAGCGGTTTCATGACCTACCAATGTCATTCGTTCTGCATGGAAGCAGAGCTCTGCTCTGACAGAGCCGTTACCAGTAGTGACATGAAACTCGGGTTTGCTCAGAAGAGGGCAGCAAATAGCTTTTAATCTCCTGTTTGCTTTTACTAGTAAAATGAACGTGGGATGAGGGCCTGGGTCCTGTGGGAGGAATTTAACCAGATGCTGGAGGATGAAAGCAAACGTGATGTGTGTCTGCACAACGAGGCTGACGGTGATGCTCCAAACTTTTAGTTGCCCAAGCAGCAGACATTGCTTTTTGAACCTGTATCTACTGGTTTAAACAGTCTTATCCTTGTTAGTGTTCCAAAATGTCAGACTGAAACCGAGAGGGGAGGAATATGGGCATCATGTGGATGTGGCTATGATGAAAATAGTGTTGGTTTTTTGTGGGATGTGCAGTCTGAGCTTTGGAGAGCTGGAATCTACCACTTGGCAGGAGTGGTGAAAAAACTTTGTCCGTCATCACTGAGTGGTGAGAGCAGTGGGTTACCCCTAGCATGCCTATTGGAGATGGGAAGGTGCATGGAGGATGGATGGGAGGTAAGTGATCTGAGAATACCACAGGGCTGGGTAGGTCAGAGGTGCAGAACAGCTAAGAGTTATTGGGGTTGGTTTTGTGCTTCCATGGGACAAAAAATGCAGAGACTGAAGAAGCAAATGTGAGTGCTCAGGGAATATAAATGTCCCTGCACTGGGAGGAGCTGTAGGGAACCTAAGTCTGGATTGAAGTACTGTGAAACACCTGGCATCTTCAGTTACAAATCATAGACCTTAACTTGATTGTCTGTCATGGAATACAATAAGGGCTCTGCCTGTGTTTGGGGAGCTTTTCTCTCCAGGGTTTTTACCTCTGGCATTATCAAGCTCACCAAGAGATGGTGCAGTTGCCCACCCTTGCTTTGCATCTCCATTACCTGATCTTTCAACACAGTGTTAGCAAGCTAATTTTTTCCCAGGATAAGACTTTAATTCCCTCTCATTGATCGTGGCCAAAGAAGAGAGCTCAAATGGAGATTTTATTCCAAGAACAATGTACCCCTTATGTGTTGTGTTGTGATCTCTGTGAATGAACCTGATGGTGAAATGAAGGCTTTTCCTCAGGCTGTTTTGTACCTTTCTCAAGTGAATCTTCCTATTAGATCAGCTGCCTGGATTCCTGCAGGGAGAGAGAAGTAAAGCACAAAATCTTTGTTCTGTGGGGACATGAGGCAAAATGACAGTTAGTGGGACTTGGGCTTCATATTTAGTTTCCATAAATCCCCATCTGCTGCAACAAGGTTGTCCACATTAAAACCTATGAAGCAAAAGGCAGTTTCCTTGCATAGATCTATGTATTTTTTTCTGCCTTGTAACACTTCTCCCCAGGTCCAGTCCAAAGCCTCCACCCCGGCCTGGCTGTTCACTTCAAACCAAAGCTGGCGTCATCCTTCTTACCTCATCCTCAGTTCTGCTGTGAGCTGCTGCTTCTTCTGTTGGTACCTGTTTTTCCCCACCCTTCCCAGTTCTGTCAGCATTTCTCAATTTGCACATAAAATATAGCTTGCTACTTTCCCAGGTTTGGTCCTTTGCGGGCTGAGCCTGCACCAAAACAATCAAACTGATTAATTTGATGATCCAGTGCAGAAGGCTTTGAAAGTAAGACAGAGGTGTCGCTTCTTCTCTTGATGTCCCTTTTGCCACTGTCCATCAAGAATGGCATTGTAATAATCCCTGTGCTACTTTTCTTCTTTGTCTGAGATTTGCAAAAGTGCAAGAATCAATGTTATATCTGTACCGCTTGCCCTTAAATTAATGGAAACTCCGAGTGCTGTCTGGATTTCAGTGTTGCAAATTCCCCTGTAGTTTCCTACAGTGCTTCAGGCAGAGAGGTTTATATCTGTCTGTTGCTGGTTCTTGGTCTGAGCAAAAAAAAAAAAAAAAAAAAAAAAAGGACTGTAATGATTTCTATTTCTGTGTTGAGTGAGTGAGGCACACAGAGAGGAGAAAAAGAGGTATGCTTACATAGGGGAAAGGTGGAGAGAGAGGGAATTGCATTGTTTGTAATTTGCAGATATAGTGAGATATATTTTCACACGTGGATCTGAGAGAAGGCTCCACATTAAGTGCAGTGTGTTTTGATCTATGTGGTGATGTTCACGCTCTGGGAGAAGTCACATTTCGGATAAGTCACTGTGTATTGCAATAAACTCATGCCCTAGTTTCTGTTGGCAGAGACGTAACAGCTGAAAATGTGTCTAACTTGAAGGCAGTGGACTGACATCCTTGCCCTGTACTGTTCTGCCAGGGTTCACTGAAAGAGACTTCAGAGTGTGTGCTAGGCCATGCACACAGACTGCCAAGATGAGTCTCTTGTTTGACGGGATCCAGTGCAGGAAGGCAGGGCTGTGAGGCAAGGGCACTTGACTATGTATGTCATGGTAGTGTAACCTTAGTTATGTACACTAAGGCAAGTACTTGTAAGAGCACCGAAAGCATCTGAATCCTGTCAAAATGAGAGGAAACTGGGATGAAAATTGGGAACCGTATCCCCTAAACTTGTTCCAGTAGTTAATTAGCCGTGAAAAAATTAACATGTCATTTCAACCGTCATTTGTTAGTGAGATTCCAGCATTCCTACCTTGCCTGGCCTTTATCTGTAGATGTCTTCAGGGCCCTATGTGCTAGGCACCCTACATTCCCAGGGATGGGAAATTGTGAAATCCATGTGGGATGCAAAATTCTTTCAGATGTTTTCCATCTTAGATAGAGCTGAAAGAGTCTACCTTGGAAATGATTCCGCTGAAATCCCGGACGTACAACTGGTGTATAAATCTCTGTGTTCGCCCTCCTGCCTACCAGCAACCCACTTGGATTTCTAAATGAAAAATTAATCCAAAAACTGTCCTTCAGAATTTGTGAACTGAAAACCAGACATCTAAATAAGTCTTTTTATGTCTTTTTTTTAAAAATCCACGCTTTAAAAATAGATGTACCAACTGTTTCTTGGTCTTGACAAGGGTGGGTTTCATATTAAAATAATAATTCACTGAAGCATTTCCATCAGCACAGTGAAGAGGATCTGTCTGCCGAAGTGTCTTTTATTGCATGTAGTGAGACAGCAGAGGAACAGAAAGAGGAGGATGGGGTAAGTAATCTTTGTTAGTAGGACTACCAGTGACCTCATGTCCTAGTGAGCTGCTGCTATTGAGGAGAGGTGGCTTACGGTTCCATCTGAAACCAAGCCTCTATGGCATGAATCTGCTTGCAAAAGACTGGGTTGTGCCTAAGTTACAGCTTTGTTTTTGATTTGCTGTGCAAGTAGATCCACCAGATGGAAGCCATGCAGGACTGATAGCGTTTGGTGCTTCTTGCCTGGCAAGCAGAAAACTTTTGTTGCTGGGATGCTGACAGTTTATTAACCACAACGATCCAGCAGGTCTTGGAAGGACTCCCAGGCCCCCTGGAGATGCTGAGCTGCACGTGTTGACACACTGGGAGTCCAGTGCCTGTTGTGTTTCTCTTATTTCAAAGGAAATGTCAGTCAGAGGGAATATCTCCTCTGTTGGGAAGCAGCTGGCGTGCATATCAAACAGGCTTTCTGCTGGGATGGAAGGGCATGGCAGGAGGCAGCCTCTTGCGTGCAAGGGAACAGGTGAGGATCCCAGTGGCTTATCAGCACAGGCATGGTTTGGCATTAGTGCATTCAATGCTGTTCATTTGCTGTTGTAAGCTGCCTGGAAAAGGTTTCCTTGCTCGGCTAGGGAGGAAGAACCTCACTGCAGAGTTTAACATCAGTGCTACCAATCCTCAAAGCAACCTGACAACAAACAGCCCTCAAGATGAAGTCTGTGCACAAGAAGGAAAAAGGGCTAGACCTGATAGGCAGTTTCCTGGCAACAAGGAGGTTGATCTGGGCTGAGCACTGAGTACTTACAAATGCTGACGCAGTTGTTGCTTACTGAGCTGGCCTAGTTCTATCCTCAGCAATTCCTACAGATGGGGAATGAGTGGCAAGAATAACAGAAGAGGGAGGATCCGGTTACAGGCTCGCAGAGGAATGCCAGGATTTCCTTGTCTGACCTGGCGCTCTCTTTCTGCTCCTTCTGCCCTACTTTCCTACCTTTCTGGCTAATCCAGCCCTGGTTCAGAGTCCAGCACAGCAGGAAAGGGAGGCTCTTCTGTTGGAGCCACTGCACCCAAATCAGTGTATGCCGAGCTATGCATAAAATAAAACAAATATATTGAAACTGCTGCATTTAGGACTGCAATGGAGGGAAAAGCAGAAGCCGTGGGCTGCTATCAGGCACCCTGTAGCTTCACGGTAACACAGCTTTTGCAAGGACTTTGTGAGCAGATTGAAAAAGCTGAAGTATGTTTTATTGAATATAATTATGAAGAAGCTTGATCTAGAAAGTTAATTTCAGAAGTATGTGAAGTTTGAACATCTGTAAGTGCTTTGAGATTTGCAAGTGAAAAATGCTCGGTAGAAGGAGAGGATGTATCTGGTTCAAAGCAGGGGCAAGGGTATACCTCCTGCCTACAGCTTGGGTATGCAATGACTTCTGAAAAAACGGATTCTTTGCTTTTGAAATATATTTGACTGCACTAAGTGGCATGGCGTTCTCAAAATGTTTTCCTTGGCTTGTCCACTGCCTCCTGGCTTCTATTTCTTCTCGTTTCCTTCCCTGTGCTTTGCAAACAATTCAGTTTGAACCTTACTTCTCTTTGTCTAGGTTTAGTATTTCCCTCAAATATTTGAGGCTATGATGCTTATCTTGAATAGAAAGCCAAGGAATCACAGAAATTCTGCATTAATGTTCATCCTCTTTTGCTACACAGAAGCTTCCCCAAGCAGAGTTGTAAGCTTCACAGCTGCTGTTTATTCCATCCTAACACAGCATAGAGGATTTGGTTTGTTACTTTTCATGTGGTTGGACACTTTAAAATAGCTGCAGCCACTGTTCATCCTTTTACTTACCTTGTGATGAACCTGCTGTTTTAGGAAGTGTGGGAAACATACTTAATAAAATAAAAAATATCTGTCTAATAGATACTTCTCATCAACAGATCTTGGAAGGCTTTGCCAAGCTGGGTATCAGTTGCTATACCTATTGCAAAGATGAAGAAACTGAAACGGGAAGTTGTTAGATGTCTGCTCTCGAAGTGCACATAAGCAGCAAAGCTTGGATTGAATGCCACTGCATCTTGCACCAGCTTCCTGGGAGGTGGAAGGGAAGGATGAATGGCCCAAGTTGGCTGTCTTGCATGCAGCTCTTCCTTGCTATCTTCTCAATAATTTGCACACTGCAGAAGAGAGGCTGTGTTCCCTCGTTTTCTTCATGGTTAAGTTTGTCAAGTTCCCTTTAGGTTTCAGTGAGTCTGAGGCTTGAATATTTGGTGGTGTTACAGCCTGGCAACAGGCTTTTGGTGGTGGTGTATGTCTTCAGGTCCTGTGCTTAGATAGGCAGCTGCTGTGACTTCACAAAATTCTTGTAAAATGCTGCCATGAATCATCTCAAAATATTCAAACCCTGGATGTTACAGGAATGACAGAGAACAAGGGTGGTTTTTGATATGTGGTTGCAGTTGGGAGCTGCTGCACCAGGATGAAGTATCTCTCTCTAACTTTGGTCTTGTTGAGCAGGAAATGTATTCTGCAGTCTGGCAAGGTGCAGAACTAGCAGTGGGAACAGAGGTCTTCAGTCCCAAACACACTTGACTGAAGTGTGCACAGAGATACGGGACAGTGTCCTCTTTCAGCGTACAAGGGAAGCCAGACACTGCTTTCATCAGGTCTGCATGTCCTTGGAGTAACTTCATTTCTTTCTGCTATGCCACAGTGATGCACTCAGCTCCCCTACTTGTGAACCACCAAATCCAATGAGGGATATATCATATTGAAGGTCCTTTAAACCCTCAGCCGTTTCTCTTGGAGCCCGAGATGCAAAGGCACTTGTGATGCTCAGAGAAGGGAGAGCTGAGTGCATGCCTGCCCCGTAAGATAACATCTCCACCTACGCCTGGCACGGCTGTGTTTTTCTAGCTCTTTTGTGGTTTTGTTGTACTCCCCTTGCACTCGCAAGACCCTGCTCTGGCTATAGCAACTGGCTAAATCTTTCTTGTATTCCTCCCACAGGACCCAGGCACAAGCCCAGCCAAGCGTTTCGTACGTCTGCAAAATAGACCTTTGCCCCTATGGTTTGCCTGGCCCCCTCTTCACCTATGGACAGGCACTCCAATGCATGAAGTGGACATTTTCCAGCCCTGAGCTGCCAGAGTTAATTAACCTTCTGCTAAGGCCAGGCCAGTCTTTCTTGGAAACTAGATCTATTGGACTGTGCATTCCACAAGCCTGTTTTTGGCTGGCGTCTCATGTATCTGTACAGGAAAAATCCATTTCTTCATCCAAATACTTGTGTTTTGGGATAGAAGGTGGCAGAAGCCTGAGGAAGAGAGATGGTATTGAGTTCTCCAAGTCCCCCTGCTCTCAGCAGCTGGCAGAAACTTGCCATTGGAGAAAACCAACCCAAAGCTGCTGGAGATGCCTTGGCTCTTCCTGGGTGGAGGATGCACACATGCAGGTTTTCCCTGTCTCTCCTGAGAAAGAGCCAAGCCTCTCCTTCCTTGCAGCAGAGCTGGTTTTGTATAATGCAGCTGCCATGGTCTCCTGGGAACTGACTGTTCATAAAGTTTGTATGACTGGTCATAAAGTTGCTCTCCAGCTTAGCACTTGTCCTCTCTTCCAGCAGCCTTGCCCCACTTTCAGAGGAAAGCACAAGGTTTTGCTCTGGGCTCTGTTTAATTTATGTTAGTTAATTTGCTACTGATCAAACCCCTGCAGGATAATATTCTTAATACGATTACAGTTTTGGGCCATGGGGCCCAATTCCCTTCAGTGCTTTGAGGTTTTGGAGGTCCTCGAGATACCGTTCTCCAAAGAGCCTGTGCAGACAGAGGTCAATGATTGAACTGGTCTCCTACTGGAACATGCTGGGTTTCAGTGGCTGAGTTCTTGGGGCAAACTGTAGAGATGAGAGTTGAATTCCTTCCTGGCTGATGTTTATCCTAAACCAAAATACCCATTTTGCATTATGCCCAGTGAATCTGTTTTCAGGCTCGTATCACCTGGGATGCTGTGCTTCATCTCCTGATGGGTTAGTGCTGGAGGTAGCAAATGCTGGGTTGTTTGGTCTCCTCACACATACATGCCTGACTCCTGTTGGTAACATGCACTATAAGGTCATTTATCCCCTCCTCTGTGGGGCAAAATATTCACTTCCAAAAGGCCCTAATCAAGCAGAACGTTGGCCAGACCTCTTCCCGTTAACTGAGCCTGTCTTTCCTTGTAAGAAAAAGAAGTCTAATTATGCTCTCTTCCAAAACTAATAATTTAAATATTATAAGTCTGCATGAAAGCACATTATGCTCTGGAGAAAGATAGGGACCTTTTTGACTGGTGCTGGGGGCACAATACAGAGAGTTGTTTACTTAATGTGAAAAAAAGCCGGAATTTACCTGTATGGTCCACTCCTGTTTGGGTAGAGGCTGCAAATCTCCTCTCTCCTATCTAGTTCTGTGGGTGAGTTGCAGTAAATCAGGACAGGCTGAAAGAGGGCTTTTTGTGGTGTTTCTTTTGGTGGTTGTGTTTTTTGGGTTGGTTTGGGGTTTTTTGTGTGTGGTTTGTTTTGTTTTTTTTTGTTTAAAAGGACCTTGATTGTCCAGTCTCTTTTCTCCCTTGCTGCTGCTTCACGCCACTTCTGACTTTGATTAATAGGTCTCTCAATAAAATGTTAATCTAACTAGGGGTTCATGGCCCAGCCCCCCCCATCCTCCATGCTGTGCTCCAGAAATATCAGAGAAAACACACATATTTTGTCTCCCTGCAGAGCATCTGTAGCTTTTGATTAATGGGTGGAAGGCCCCAGCCCGAGGTTTGTGGCATCTCTCCCAACTGCAGAAAAATAAGCAAAAAGTCACCAAACATGACACAGAGAAGGAAAGTCTCAGGAGCTGCAATGAGAAAAGAGGAAGGAGAGAGAGCAGCTTATAATTCGAGAGGTACCCCACTGTAAGCCTTGATATTTGTGAGTCTGAGTGCAGGCCCCATCTCCACTTTAACCTTTCTTTATAATGTGCTCAGACTGCACTGCTGGATTCAGCAGTTTCCAAGTGCTGGGATGTCTTAACTTCTGATATCTGCATCATGAACAACTTTGCACATTTCCCTGGGCTGACACTTTACATGCATGTGTTAAGAGTGGCTAAGATGGCTTAATAAAAAATGAGACCTTACACTTCAAACAGGACATGTGCTTCCCCACTTCCCCTTCGGACTCTTGCCCATTCTCTGAAACAAACTTCTTTTGGAGCTTCTGAAGTGATCAGAAGCATGTGTTTCATTCCTGTTTTCTGGCCAGACTGAACTCAGAAAGGCTGTTCTTGCATTACTTTCGTGTGGGAGTCAGACCTGCTGGAAGTTTGCTTGTTCCCTCCAGGTGGATAATTTAGTGGAACTATGTATAGAACAAGCTACTCATATGAGGGCTTGTCTACATGGGTTGGGAAGTCAAACTGAGCTACAAGTGTTAATCTGAAATGAGTATCCACTGAAGAAGCTTGTTTAAAAAAATCTATTCCTGAAGCAAGCCTTAAGTAATAGTGTGGGATATGCATAAAGTGTGAAGAGTGAACATGTATACCACCTTACAGCTCCCTTCTCTTGCAACCCTTCTGTTGAGCAGTTAGTGTCCTCCTATGTTCCTCAATTTATAAAGAAGCAAAGCTTGTATTGTTTAGTTGCTGATTACAGAGCTGGAAGAAGATACAGGCTGAACTGTAAGGTGAGTGGCGTTTCTTGTATGTGTGCTCAGTGTTACAACCTTCTAACTTAGGAAAGGCTCACACCTTTGAGAAATGGGGGTGTGTGTGAGGAATTCTCTTTAGGGAACCTCGATTTTTTTGGTCAGAATATGTAAAGAGCTTTAGTTTGTGCAGTTGCAATACTCCCTTGTGCCAAGGAAAAGTCCTGCATCCTCAGCTACAGGAGAAGCCTTTCGATTACAAAAACATCAACTTTGATATCAAGAGATTTACATTTTCTTCACCTGAAGGCATCTGTGATGTGCAGCCTTTCCTAGCATGGGTGTGTGATCTCGACAGTCCCTGTATGGCCTTTCTTCTCCTCTTGGCATCTCCCTGGAGGCCTTGTCAGTCCTTAAGGGTCCTGTCATCCAACTCGCTCAACAACTGACATGCCTGGAGGATGCAGCCGTCCCTGCTGACATCAGCTTTGTTTCCCATGTGATGGATGGCTTTGTGGCCCAAGCCTCACCATTGTCCTCTCGAATGTGGCCTTACTTCAGTGATTCTTATCTCGGCCCTGGGTATCCCCTCCCTGCAGCAAAGGTGAGCAGTTGCCAGTGCTTCACCTTCTCCCTAGGTGCTTCTCCAGAATCAGAGTGGGGGGAAGACAACGGGCATCCTCACGAGATTGAGTGAAGCCAAACTGTGCTGTTTACTGGGGCTGTGTGGCATTTGGCTCTTATCAGTGAGGGGAAGGCGGACAGAAGGATTCTTTTCCTTAGTCAAATAGTCACTTGTATAGGCGGTGTGGAAGTGCTTGTGTAATTACCATTCTCTGACTCTCACACCCCTATCTTGTAAATCACCAATCCATCACAACCCTGGTCCTTGTATTGTTCTATAATTAACTGGACAAACTACAGAAGCATTGTCGTAGCTCCCCATTTACAGAGGCGGGACAAAGACTTGAAGGAAGATCTCGGTTCCCCTCAGCTTTTTTCCTCCTCTCTTGAACTCTTTTTCTTTGTATCTTCTGATCGATCTCATGACTCTAAAGATGTGTCACCTGCTTCTCTGAATGAGCACTTATTTGGAAACCTACAATCAACGCAAGAAGAGTGGCCACAAAACGACTGACTCAAGGATTTTAACCCTTCTTGTTCCACTACAGATGTGTGAATGTGTGCTCACTCACTCCCAAGAGCAAGGGGCAACTCAGGTCTTCTGAACAGACTTTGACCCCTCTGCTAATGAAAATGGATTGTAGCTGCCTTATCCATTCATGATAATATGCTGAGGATTTAGCTCCTAGAAAACAGTCTGCTTATGAGTTAGACACTCCCAGAGGCTGGATGATGAGCTACAAGAGAGATAGATGTTTAAAGGGTGTGGTAGTACAAAGATTTGGGGTGTTACTGATACTTAGATGTTACTGACCTGGAACAGTAGATAATATATATCAATTTTTCATATGGCACTGAAGGCTATAAAGAAGTTTGATGTGAGCTCTGGAGCATGAAGGGAACTGGCAAAGATTTGGGGTAGCAAAGCTGTTTTCTTTTCTGTAGACCAGGTGAGTGAGGCTGCTGTGTTTCTGGTCAGTGTGGAGAGTTACTTGAACTCTGCAGGAGGTGGAGGCAGAACTTTCTCTAAGTTGGGTTATCTTTCTTTGAAAGACTGCTCCTGACAGCCTTTGGAGAAAGATCGTGCTCCACCACCCAGTGAGGGAATATAGGGCTGTGGGTAGATCAGGAGAACCGGATTAAAGCTCTGCTCTTCTTTCCCCCTCCAGCCTACAGGGATTCCAGTACTTCAGTGCAGGGTGTTTCTCTCACTTAGGCACCTGGAGTGTTGTGGCTCTGTTTTCAGCTGGAAGCTTTAGGCACTGGAGCACTACGAATAACAATGGTTTATAGACCTTGTGTTCTCTTCCTCTGCAAATTTTTAGAAAATGTTAAGTTCTTACTGCTGCTGCTTTGACAGCAGAATTTAGTCCTTTCTGTTGATAGTGTCAGACAGCCAACTTCACTGACCCCATGAGCATCCCTTGGAGCAGATTTTTGCTCAGAGGCCGAAGATCTACTTTTCTTCCTTATATGAGGTGTCAGGTAGGTCTGCTGGAGAAAATATATGCCTCTATGTTCTGGTAGGCCAGGCCTGGCAATAAAAAACCAACAACATTGCTTTTTAAACCTCCATCTCTAGAATCTTCTTTTCCAGCTTGTGTGAGCTGTAAATTAGACCTGTCAACCCTACAGATACTCTGGAGAGGTGACCTGAGGCTGACCTCCAAGTCATAAGGGACTTCTTAGTGCTACCTGCATCCTAGTGACCAGGTCACCTGTATTAATAGCTGAGCCCATTGGAATCCCTCTTGTGAGGCCAGTGAAGCACAAGCTGTCTAAGCTCTGCTTGGGAAAAGACTTTGCCACTTCAGTACGTTTGAATGGAAAGGGGAAGATCTGTTCATGTTTATTTTACAGACCCTTTTATTGGCTTGATTTATAGCCTGAGGCCGTAAGTTAATTGAGGTCTACCAGAAGAGGGCACCTGGGAAAGGGGAGATGCTGCAGTGCCACCAAAGAGAAAACAGGCGGGAAAGTGCTTTTATAAAGCACAATTTGTTGCAAGCTCTGGCCCTTGCTCTGTGATAACAAGCGAAGCTCTTGCTGCCAGAACTGGTTCTTCTGGCTCAGAGAACCTCCTCAGCTCACTGTGGGTGGCAAGGACCAGAGGGGCAGAGGTTAACCTAGAGAAGGTACTTTTTGTTGGTGTGCCCTTCATTAAAGCATCCTCCTGCCTGTCTCTTACAGGTGAAACCTAGTCACCTGTATAAGTGCGACTGTCATCGCCTTCTCTAATGGAGACCTGATAGCGTTGTTCCCATGGCCTGAAAGCAGTTGCCTTTCAGTGCACGCCTCCTGGGCCTGCAGAGCTGATGCCAAGGCCAGCTCTCCCCTTCAGTGTCTAAAGTGTGGGATGCAATGAATGATGCACATTTATCTGAGCCATGCAAGGAAGCAGGGCTCTTATCAGGTCAACTGGCTTCAAGATAGGCCTAGGAAAGGGCCTTTCCAGCATAGTGCCACTCTAACAAACAAAGAGGAAATAATTTTTCCACTGCGTGACCAAGGGCTAAGTTTGTCATAAGCTGGAGGGTGATGGATAGATCGGGAGGGGCTGGTTCACCCTTTTCTGTGTGGGAAATAGTGTTTGGGCTGTGGGGTTTTGCACAACACCCTAGTACAAGTTCTCTGAGTCTGCTCTGGCTGCTCCTGAGCTGTTGGGTACAGGGATTGGCTGGAGCTGAAGGAATGCCAGCAACTCTACTTGTTCTTCTGAGCTAGTGAGGCATGAAATCCATGTGTTGTGCCCACTGAAGCTGCTAAGAAAGCAGTGTTTCTCTCCTGTAGAAACCCCAGATAGGCCAGGGGCAAAGTTATAGCAACCTTTCTTGCTAGGATGGCTCTGCCACTCTCTTTCCTTTCAGCTGTTTACAGCATGTGTGTGTCATAAATGGTACTGTGCAGCCACTGCACCCTTCATAGTGAGACTCATCCTTGCTCAGGGAAGGCGTTTTTAACCTGCTTTGTGCCAGGGAGGGCAAAGGGAGTAAAGATGCTGTCAGGTGAATTGCAAGGCTTTCTTCCTTTCCTCAATTTGCATGGAGCAGGTACCATGTCTTCATTCCTAGAGCTCAGTCACTCCTTTTATGACTACTTCAGTAAATTCCACCTGGATGGGACAGAGCAGCTGTGTGCTGAAGAAGGTGAACTTGTTGAATGATGAATATCCACCATGCCCTTGCATACTAAAAGCGATCACGTAGCCCACCTTTCTCCTTCTACGTAGTGCTATCCTAAAGCTTAGCAAGAAAGGCTGGGTTTCTAAGGAGAGGCAATATCCTTTTTCAGATGAACTGATATAGCCAGGAAAAGCAGAGAAGCTTTGGATGTGTGTGCCCTTCTTAAAATCTGAGTACAATATCAGTAAGCTTTTCCATCTGTAGGATATATGATCTCATTTCTGGGCCTTGGAGGTATAGTTTGGAGATTACTTTCTTTGTCTTGTGTGAGCTTAGTACCGAACACCGTTGATCAAATCTCCTTTGCTCTGGGAAGCCCTGTCCTGAAGGAAGGTACATCTTACAAGTGCCCTGTGTCCTTTGGGCCCTAATTGCATTTACACTACATCCCTGTGATAGAGTTGTGCCTTGTTTGCTTGTTTGTTTTAAACTATTTTATGCTGCTTTTTGGTAGACCCTTTTTAGAAAGAGGCCTCTCTGGAAATGAGAACCAATTTAATTACTTAGATTTTTGTCTGAATGATGAAAATAAATGTCGAGATCAGGCAGGCCAGAGTGAGCAGAGAATATTGATCATAGCATATTGCTGCACTGACCCATTCTCTATCCCAGAGGAAAGGTCCAGACTTCAAAGACTGGCACACCTGTAGCAAAGAGCCCCTCTTCCTCTCTTCTCATCACCTGTATCAGCCTCGTGGTGGAAGCTGCCCTGCCAGTCATAGCAGTAGTCCCCAGGCAGCTCCTGCTTCTTCACCCAACTTCCTGCGAAAACCCAAGCCCACAGGCAGCTGCAGCAGGATACTGCTGGACAGGGCAGCCCAATGTGTCCGTGTGGAGCTGAACTTCCCAAATTCTCAGCCTGCCAGTTGGCTCAAGGGAGCTCTTTGGCAGGGATCAATGTTCCTAATTCATCACCAGCTGACATAAACAGGAAATAAAAAGAGCAATTTACCCTTCATTTCTTCTGTGCAATGAGCCCTTTAAGCAATCAGCCCCTTTATCTTATGCCATCACATTGGCCACAGCATAGCTTGTTTTCATCTGTCTCTGGACGTTGCATGAACTTTCAGGGTGCTCGTTTAGCCCCAGTCAGATAATCCCCTCTTTCACTCTGAACAAACAGAGTCCTCTTGGGCTGCGCTGCTCTTCCCCTGCCTTATTTTAGTGAGGACTACAGGGGCTGATACGCTTCCCTGTGTTCATAGAAGACAAACCCACAGATGACGGTGATTTTTTTGAATACCTTCACCTCAGCCTTGCACTTGCTGACTGGATAGGGGCAGGGAGTGACACAGATACTGGGGCTCAGGATGGCACTCACAGTCATCCCATGTGCATGATTTTATGGCGACCACGTTGTCCCTTTGCAGTTGTGTGGCTGCATGGGCTACCGGTCAGACTAGAGAGAGGAAAGGAGTTTCCTACGCCAAGGAACGGTCTGTACATCGTGTTTTGAGGTCTTCCGACGGAGGCTGGCAGAGGCTTGGGGTGGTCCTCGCCCTTGACGCTCCTATCAGGCGAGTCCACTCGCCGCTGGTCGGCAGAGGGCACCAGCAACCCGAGAGAGGAGTTGGGATGCACTTGCTCTGCTGCTTCCTCCGGCGGGCAGACCAGGAGAAAGGGACCTCCGGCTCTTGAGCAGATTTCTCTGTTTCTGTCAGGCGGATCTTCCCTCTGGCTGCTCGCTCCAGCTAGCCAGTCTGGGGGAAGGGCCGTTCCCGGAAAAGGGTTCTCTAAATCCTGTCACCTGCCCATGGGGCTCGTACAGAGACACAACTGTGCTACCCTCGTCTCTGCTGCCAGTGGCTGAAGCAAATGTTGATAGGGTCAGCGGCCAGATCAAATCCTTCGGCTTTTCATTTGCTTTGGTGGTCTGGAGAGGGTTTACAAGGATCATATCCCCAGTTTAGGGTTCAGTTCTTCTGCATTCCCCCATGTGAATTTCCATTAAATCAAGAGACAGGCAAGTTAAGAGTTAGCATTTGCTGTATGAGCACTTCCTACTTAACCTTCACTCGGCTTTTTCAAACTCCATCCCAAATCTGACCATCACAGCTCTGCCAGAACTGTTTACTGCTCTTTTCTACAGACAGATGAAAAACCCATGCAATGCTGCAAGGGCAGCTTTGAAGCCAGGTATGCTGCACTGACTGTCTCTAATGGCATGACTCCTAGACTTCTTGCCGTGTTTGTAAAAGCATATGGTACCTAAAAAGACATTCCTTTTTCCTTATTTTTGTTACATCTCAAACTCTTATTTTTCTCATGGCCTGCTTAACTCCTTGTTATATGGCTTTTTTAATTCAGTATCTGGCTCCACATTACACATAATTAAGCTACTTCTGCAAAGACAACCCTATTTCCCTTTTCCCTGGTCCCTCCTTTGCATTAGATCTAAAATGTGTAATTGCAGGGGAAGTTGATAGAAAGATAAAAATAAATGTTTTCTATTTCTGCAAAGTATCTTCCCAATAGATGAAGAATGGAGAGAGAAAACATTCCCTTTTCATTTCAAGCTGCTCAGCAGGCAGTGAGTAGACAAACTTACCATCCCTCAGTGTGTGATCCAAGCAAAATAGTCTAACCTTCAGAGCCCAAACCAGTGCTGCCTGTCAGGCTTCAGTTGTTTACAGCATCTCCCTGTAAGAGAGTCATGTTTTTGCAGTGCACCAGCTGCAGTGAAACTAGTGAAGATACTGCACGCCTTCTGATTTACTGCCAGAGCTACCATCTAATCTCTGTTTCGTGTATGTAAGTTTGGAAGAACAGCACTGATATTAGCAGACCTATTCCAGGCTCATGTGCTGTAACTGAGGTTGGGGTCAGGCAGACTGATGTCTTAGCTTTTGCTCCTTTATGGTTTTCTATCCCATTTTAGTCTCATCTGTTGCTTTCCTAATTGTAGTTGATCAAGAATGAGCAATAAGTCATACAAGAAAGTCTCATGCATCTGCTCATACCTGTTACCTAAGTCCTAAATTAAATCTGTCAGATGCTTAATTTCTTTTTCATTCGTTTCTATGTACTGTGGCATTTTCAAGCTTGAACTAGAAAAGCAACAGAGCCTGGAAGGCTACAACAGAACCATTCCTTGGAGGTTTCTTTTTTCACATGGAAATGTGGAAAAGGATCTCTATTAGAGGCTATTTCTTTCCAGTCTTCTAGAGTGTTCTTTCTCAAATAGTACAAGCATAATATAACTGACTTTGAGTTTTAGTTGGCTGACTAAAACAGGGAAGCTATGGTTCAGTGTTGGAAATGACAGATGAATTTGTAACTGTATTTGATTGTTACTGATACTGGCATGCTATTTAATACGTGTAAGTAAGGAATCTTTGTACCCACCAGCACAGAAGTGTTTATCTCAAATTCATTGATTGTATATAAATGCTGGGTACCTCCAGATGAGCTTTGACAGAGTTGAATTAAAGATGCTTCTGTAAACTCCAGAAGACACCAATGCTTCTGCAAATATATAGAGCTGATGTGTTGAGAGTAGTGAGCTTTGTAATGTGGTCTGTACAGATCTACTGGATGTGGATCAAACCAGGAATGTGTTTGCAGATAGAAGGATGGGGCATAGAGGACCAGTTACGGGTTATTTAGGTTAAGGTAAGTTTGTCTGGCCATGATTTAATTTCATGTAAGTTCCTCAAAACAGCTTTGTTTGATCAGGAGAGGAGGTCTGGCATATCCATATCTTCAGTACCTTACCCACAAATTCTGTCTATATGTTTCTTCAACTCTTAGATTGCTGGTTTTGTTTCTGGAGTTGATTATCACAGAATGATGTGGTTCTTCATTAGTGCCCTGATTTCTTTCATCTCCATGCAGTTGTCACTGACTAGATCACCTATACTATGGAAAGTTAAATAATAACCTAGCTTCATGCTTTGGCTTTGGCCAGTGAAGAGCACATGCTGTTCATCCACATCTGGCTATTGCTAGAACTCTTAACATAGGAAAGTAGTTTCAGTCTTTTGGGCTGGAGTCAGTGTTTAGATTGTACTGTTTCTTCTTCATGGAAAATCTTGGTGCATGAAAATATTTCTAGGAAACTATATTGCTTCTGGTACAACCTGGAAAAGAACACTGGTGTATCACCTTTGTGAAAATTATGTTCTACTCCTAAGTGAGAGTCAGATTCTGATTTACAAGGTAAATACTTCCTAGGACATGATGCTGTCAAAGTCCTTTGGGCATTTGCTGTTGAAGAGACTTCATGGGTTCACTAATATATGGTGTAATGCTCTATATCTGGATCATGTGAGAGAATTTTTTAAATCACAGTTTAATGCAAGACCATACAGAAAGTAAAAAGATGCTTTTGGTTCATCATCATCATTTAAAATGCTGAAGGTTGTCTTGATTTTATTATAGTTGCAAAAGCTTTTTGGTTTAGGTGTTTTAATTTGGCAGACTCAGGTCAATGCCAAGGAAGGGGTAGTGAAAATGCTCTTTTGATGTTCTCATGCCTTCCTGTTTGCAGAAGTGACTGTGCCAGGGGTTGGATTTGTTACACAGGGATGAGAACAAGCACTAAGATATTACATGTTCTGCAGAGAAAAGAAACCAAAAAGGTTGAATTCTCATCTTCTTCACACTTGGTAGTGTTTCTTAGTTGTAATCTCTGTTTGTGTGTAGTCCAGTCTTAGAGTTATTTTTGCAAAATAAGAGTCAAATGCATGTAAGGATTATGTTTTTCCTCCTGGTTCTGTGGCTCTCTGTAGCTGTGATCTGCCAGGTACCACAGACCCTCGGTTTCAGAGAGACTTTGAATAAAATGTTGTGAACCCTGTGGCTTTCTTGGGAGAAATGTCTTCTCTGGTGGCCTAGGATTGATGGGATTTGGGGTTGTTTTATGCCCAAGATAGAAATTTCCCTGTTCAGCTTTGTCCAGTTTAAAATAAGCCATGTTTATTTAAAATGATGCTGCTGATATAAGAGAGGGTAAGGGAATACAGCATGCTGGTACAAAGAGAAACCCTGCAACAAGGGCTCTGTCTCAGAAGGACTATAGGGAGCAAGAGCAGAGAGAGGGGGAAAAGCCCACACAGCTAATTGAAAGTGCATCTTCCCGTCAGTCATTTGGCTTGCCCATCAATCATTCTGGCACCAACAGGATCTGACATCAGTAGGGAATTAAATAAACTCCTCTCTCTTTAGGGACCTGCTGATGGAAACCTGTAGGGGGGAAGTGAGCAGAGAAGAGCAGGAAGCATGTGCGTGGGGGAGGAACAGTCTCAGTGGTCCCCTGGGATGGTGCAAGTCTGTGCCCTTCCTCTTTCTCACACCAACACGTACAGCTGAAGGGGTTTTTCAACGAGTCCCCAAAAGGTGAATTTAAAGCAGGTAACAGGCCAAGCTCACCTCGGTTTAAAGAAACAAACTGCAATAACAGTATCCTGTGGTGAGTGCCATGAAAGCTGAGTGATGCTCTGAGTTACACCTTTGAGTGAAATTAGTATTATTGGACTACAGTCACTGAGAGGTGAATCTGGACCAAAGTGTTAGAGAAAAACATTGGGAAGAAAAGTGGACTAGGGCAAAAGGTTAGAAGTCAAGACTGTTTTCTGTCCTTCTGTAAATCTGTCTACTGTGAATTATGATGTGGTATGAATTAGGATGTTACAGATTGGACGTGGCTGGAATCAGAGCTTCAGAGCAGATAAAGTGACTTGCATCTCCATGGGCAGGGCTATCACAAGTCTGCTGAAGCTGGTGTCAGTGTGTGTGCACGTGTGCTTGTGTGGAAGGCAGCAGAGCAGCTGGAAACCATTCGGGCACTTGACAAGTCCCCTGATGGACCTTTACTGACATGGAGAGGCTTTGGTTTCAGGAAAGCCAAAGGGAAGCTGTCACTAATTAGACACACAGCTAATTAACGAGAAGCAAACAAAGAGCAACAGCTTGTGTTTTGGGAAAGCTCAGCTTTAGTAGCCAAGGACGTCTACTCCTCCCTTTCAAACCATTTCAAAAACAAACAAAGCAGGGAGACTTGCATTTCAAAGCAGTGCAAACACTGCCAACCTTAGAAAGCCCTCCAGAAGGGATGCCCAAGAGTGGGATTTAGCAGTGAAAGGAAAAAGGACTCTCCAGGTGTAATGAGACCTCCCCTGTCCCTAGACCAGAGCCCTCTGAAGCTGCAGTGTGCATCTCTTATCCATTAGCTTTTAATTTTCCTTCCTTCAAATAAACACTCATTTTAAAATTTTGGGTGGGTGGATGGCGAAGAAAAGCACATGTGGAAACAGGAGCTGCCATTTTGTGTTTTGCTACTTCCCAGACCTTCCAGAGAAGTGTGGTATTTCAATTTAAACCCCTTATTTGTGCATTGTTTTTATTGATGTTCTATGCTGCTTTAGTATTGCAGCGTTGGGTAGAAGGGTAAGTCAGTAACACATTTAAGTAAAAGCTACTGAGTCTGCCTAAACAGGTGCTCTAGAGTGGATAAGCCTTTGTTTGAGTGCTAATATCTTTAATAAGAGAAGAGTGCTTTTAGGATGGGATGAATCCAAAACTGTAATCCCAGTTATGAGTCCTCCAATGACCCTAAGACAGCTTGCTAAGGGCCTGATCCTACAATGAGCCTTGTCAGGGTCCCAAGTCCTGCTCAGATCGATAGTTTTTCACTGTCTCCCAATACACTAGTGCTTAAAGGATTCATTAACTGAGGTTTGCAAAGTGCTTTGAGCATGAAACACAGTAAGAATGCCAAGTCATATGATATTTTGTGTATTTCCTAGAGCCATGCATGTAATTAAGGAAGAATCTCAGCTTTCAAAAACCAAGGCAGTTTCTAACACTCCTTGTCACAAGAAAAAAAAAATCTGTAAAAGAGAACTCAAGGCTCAGATATTAGGAGGCAAATTTAAAAGAAAACAACAACCCACCACGTCATGCTATCTTAATTCTAATCTCATGGTTTTGGGAACTAAATCATAAAACTGAGTGCTTGGGTTTGACACCATGTGACTATGCTTTAAATATTAAAAGAAAATACATTATTAGTTGTCTTGTGCATTCAATATAGAAATTAGTCTTTTTTGTCAAAAAGTGGAAACTTAAAACTGTCTCAGTTAATTAAATTAAATTAACTGTCTAAATTAATTAAAACTGTCTAAAGTGGAAATTTAGCACACTATTTGTTCTCAGATTAGCCTATCAACATATCTTCATCTATTTTCTTCCTCTGTCTTGGAGGAAGGACTATGTTCCTTGTTAGGGAAAAGGCTGGGAGTTGTGGGTTCAGTCCCAGTGCTGTCAGTGGCTTCCTAGATGAGTCCCCAACCCCACAGGAATTGGAGCAGCCATCAACTCTCTACCAGACTGCAGAGTGGAGTGAAGGATACTTCCCTGCTTTCGTGGGATACTGCAGTGTTTAGCTCCTTGACCAGAAATAATTATCAGAGCACCTGGTGTTACACTGCAGTAGTAAATCACTACTTGCACTTACATTAGGTATTTTTTTGCAGTGCTTATTGCTCATTTGCTGCTTTATGACCTGGTTTGAAATTGTCTTATAGTCTGCTATCAGCATGAGTGTTTGTTGCTGTCAAAGGACCTGTTCAAAGAATCAGCAAAGCCAGAACAAGATTCCTTATAATATCATTTTGGCTCAGGTCTCAAATATGTATGTACCAGTAATTAGAAGAAAAAAAAAAAGGGGGGGGAAGAGAAATGGGAGAAAAAAGAAGGTAATGACTTCAGGTTACAACAAGTAAGGGACATATCAACTTTTCCAGACACAGATTGATTTTGCTATGCCTCTCCCCATGAATATCCTTAGCTTCTATGAAAAAGCTATTGGAGGAAAATCCATGAAGCAGTCTATAAAGGAAACATTGCATAGTGCTTCAATTTCACTTTCTGGGATGTTACTTAGCTGTTTTATTATTGAGACACTGCAAAAAACCACCAAGGTACAGAGGAGGAGAAGAAAATAATGAGAATTTTCTGTCCAGCCAGCACACAGTGGCTGAGGGCTGTTTCAGATGGCATCAGGTTTCTTTAACCTACTCAGAGCTTGAAAATGTGCCCTTGATTTCAGCCCACAGGAACGTGCGCTTGTGCTGCTTTATTGTCTAATGGATCTTTCACTTGATCTCCTCGTACAAACACGTTGAGCATGTGCTTGGGTCACTTAGAGAAAACTGAACCCCACTCATGTTCTTAGAGTGTAATCCCTTAATATTGATTACTGTTTTGCACAGGGGCAACAGGTAACAAAATCCATGTGGGTTCAGACTGGCAGCTGATCATCCCACGCATGTACTGTTCAGCCGGTGAACTCTTTGCAGTGTTGGGGCTGCTTTGCCTAATCACTTACCACTGATCTGTGAAACACATAAATATGCTAGAACTGAAATACTGGATTGCAGCAGTTGTTCATATGGAGTGAACAGATGCAGTGAAGGATTTTACTATGGACTATGTTCCTCTTTAGATTTATTTTGTAGGCAGTCATATTTATCTTTTGGTAGCTCACATTAGACCATACTAGGGTAACCTTTAAGCCAGTGGGTAAGAAAAGTATTTTGTGAAATAAAGGCTAGCAACTGGTTCTAAAATGTGTAGGAGTGTGATCTTATTATGTGTATAAACAGCTTTCCAATGACCAGAACAACTCTTTGATTGGTTTTTGCATGTGGCTAGGGCCACGTCTTCATTTCCTGACATTCTTTTTTTTGGCTTGGTAGAAGTCTCATTCTTCTCTGTGGCTTTTGGGGACTATACAGTATGAATTTGTAATTGAAGTGATTTGTGGGGGATACGTTGTATACTTGACTCTGAAGAGAGCTAGGAATCTCAAGAACTGTTGTAGCCTGAGGCTGATTTCTAAATATAAAGTATCCTGAGATGATCTGTAACGTTTGAATGTCCCCTTGGTTCAGCTTAATGGAAGCTCAAATGCTGGAGGTGTGAAACATGGGAAAATTAACTAATGGGAACCTTAACAAACACTTGAGTCAAGATGAGTGACTGGTTAAAGGTATGGTCTAGTATTGGGTGATTGCTGGGCTGTAAAGGGGCATCTTGTGGGGGGAAGGAGGGAAGATGCCAACTGGCTTCCTACTGTGCCTCCAAATATAGCAAGGGTAGACTTTGCACCCAGATGGGTAGAGCTGCACATACAATACTGCTCATGCAATAACCATGCAGTAGAGTATGAAGGTACAATCCAGGGTACTTAGGGGAAATGTGTTCCTTAAGACCACTGTATCATGTTGCTCCCAACTAAAACAAATTTAAAAAATAATTAAAAAAGAGAGATACATTTTCAGGTTCCTCTTTTAGGAAACATTTGCCAGTTCTCTGCTGTTTGGTAATTAAAAGTGCTTCTGTTGAGAGTCCTACACGCACTCCTTAAATAGGCCTTTGATTTCTAAAAGCTATATTCCTAGCAAAATTACATAAATTATTTTGTCACTCTAATTTCCCAGCTAGACATCCTGAGACTAGATTTCTTCACAACATTTTTATTTGGGATTGTTTTGGCATGAATTTCAAACCTGCATGCATCAGTGTCCCCAGGCTATCTTGAGGATCTGATCTAAGAGGCATATTCACACTTACCCTAAAAGGCTGGAGACAGTATGTGCTGTTAGCCCATTTAAGACTTACAGGTTTGTAATAGACTTCCACTTACAGGTCACTAAAGATCCTTTACTAGCTAGTGAAAAAATGACCTTGGCTGTAATGCAAAATGTTGCTGAGAATCATTATATCCATCAGGGTATTTGTAATTTGCACTTTAAAATTGTGGTTTCCTTCGGGACAAGACAATGTCAGAGACAACTGTGTTTGAACTTGATGGTACATAACATGCTGAAGGGGTTTGCATACATGGCATTAAGACTGATGTTTGTGGCAGATAATACATTGTTGCTTTGGGTATGACAGATTTGCAATTAATTATTAGTTCATTATTAGCTTGATCAAGTTCTTCACTCAGTTCTATTATATTACACTCACTATGTAATACTTGGATCTTCAGTCTTAAACTTCCCCCCTCTTCTCACTCCTCTCCAATTTGGAAAAAAATTGTTACAAGGCTTGTTAATAAATTAACCTAGAGCTGTTTAAAACCCCATTTGTCAAGATGCTAAGGGATGAGAGGTGAGTCAGCAGCTAGCTGGCCATCTCAGCCACTTCCAACATGAAAAAGGGCACCAGATTTCATCAAATGATCCTTGCATCAGCCCCCCACCTTTTAACTGAGAAATTACTATTAGAAACCAGCATTTTCAAAGCAGAGAATCCTTAATTTTCTTGGGGCAAATACCTTGTAAGTTTGGATTTATAGAGAAAAATGGTGCAACTTTTTACCATTTCCTGAGAAGAAGAAACACAGGAGAGCATTCCATTAGATTTTCTCCTGCTTGAAACATATTCAAGACAAATGTGAGCAGGCAGTGTTACAAATGGAGGCTTTGCATAGCTCTACGTGTTCCCCTTCTCCCTATCTCTTTCCAGCTTCAACAGGTGTCTCAAATCAGGAGATTCAGTGTCTAAGTGACCTGGTTTACATGAGAGCAGCCTGATCTCTGGACATTTCCAAATTCTTATTTCTGAAGCTGCAGTCATATTTAGAGTCTGCTTTTTCACAGTTTGGCTCTGCTGTTCCCAAATATTGGTTTTGATACTGTATTCTAACAGTTTGGGCCATGGACTACAGGAATTTAAGCTGCTACTTTATAAAATGTCAGAAGAATCCAGTGGGACATTCAGAGCATGAGTGAATTGGAGCCAGCTGGGAACAGAATACAGGAGGCTGATTTTCTTCTGAAGAGGTGCTAATAATTCCTAGTAGTGATCAAAATAAGGACAATTGGGTTGGTTTTAGATGGCACATGGCTTTGCGTGAAGAAAATCTCTTGTCAGTCACAGCTTAACATCAGGAGGTTTTTTGCTTTCCAGTGGAGATCCACTTTCCTGTTCCGTTTGCCACCCTGGGGGACTGTATTTGGAGGTGTTACTCTCCCTAGTGCATGCCACCTGGACACAGATAATTGCAAGCGATGCCCAGTCATCAGTTCAAATGCCAGACTTGCTTAGTTCCACAGGGAAAGCAGAGCTCTGAGAGGGATCCCAGGAGTGCTTGGTAGCACAGCGCATGAGTGACCCTCTTCTGTGCTAGGGTAACCACTTCCCCCTCAGGAGTCCAACACTTTCTCTGAATTGCACTTGACTGCACCTTTGTGCTACATCAGCTTGCCTATGTGGCAGCAGAACAACCTGGACAGGAGAGTTAGAATAGCCTTGAACCTGTTGTGCCCAGCTCTGCTTCCAGTCTTGCTTCTGAGCTCAGGGATCACAGCCCTGCTCCTAGGTGAGCAGACCACCAGCACTTTTCCTCACTCTCTTGATACTTAGGAGTCTTTAAAACATATCCCGTTAATTGTGATGTCTCTTGCTACCTATATTTCATCCTATGACTTGAATCTTTACAAGTTTTGTCCCTTGCTGCTCATGATACTTCTATGCTCATCAGCACTGTTCTGTTCTGCCTACCTTCTGTTTGCTACCTGTGCCTTGTGACAGGGATGCACCAGCCCTAGAAGTTAGCGACGGATTAAAGCTGCAGCAGTCACCCAATGCTGAGGCAGAAGACTTTGCCTGTTGGTGCCAGGGGACAAGATCCTCATTCAAAGCTTGGCAGTTAAAAATCTTGATTCACTGGTACAACCAGCTCAGCAGTGTGCTTGGGCATGTGCTTAGCTTTGGCATTGTCCTCAGAGGGCCTTAATCATATGTTGAAACGCTTTTCTGAATTGATGCTGAAGGGCAGCACAAATGGTTATGCCACACACAGCAATGCACTAGACAAATGGGTTTACTAGGTGGGGGAGGACGGGAAGTCCATGGAACTTGTCATAACCTTTAATCAGTAGCAGGGTGGGGAAAGGAAGAACACTTAAATAATTTTTTACATTAGCTTAAGTAAAAACATGTGAATGATTAGATTCCTTATAACAAAATGATAGATGAGTTTGTTGCTGTATCTCTGATGTTGGCCCAGCAATCTCTGTGGCAGCAAATACAGCAGAATTGCTGTCAGGTGTGAGCACGCACACAGCCTGGGTAAGGAAATTTCAGGTATGCAGGATTTGCTACTCAAATATTCACTGTGAACAATGTCAAGGAGACCGGAATGCTGAGGAATCTTCTGCTTTTCTTAAGAAGTTGTAGAAACCCTTTCCTTACAGGGATGAGAAAGACCAAGCACATAGATGTCTACTGCTGCCCACTGTGCTTTAAACATGAAAAACACCCCCAGTTGTAGCTCATTTATCTTCCTGCCCCAGGTTGTGCCTTGTCTCATGAAATAAGTAACCGAAGCTCACTAGGTTTCTTATGAGTAAAGGGAGGAAGAGACTTTGTTTACCCTCACGTGGGGTGCAAAGGCAAGGAAGATCAGGGGCTGCATTGCTTTGGGCTCAGCCAATTTTCTTTCCTATTACCCAAATCCCTAATGCACATTGTACATATTTACAGGAGTTTAACTGCCTCCTCTACCTTCAGGAGGCTGCAGACCATGCAGGTGCTTCTGCTGTGTTTCTGTAGGTCTTGCATACATGATGCAAGAGGAGTCATTTCACCTTGCTTCTTTTTCTTTTCCTGCAGTGAGCCCACTCAATACTCATGATGCCTCAGGATGATGATAACTTCAGGGTCTTTGCTTGATAGACTCAAATTCACTTTGCTTTTCCTATAGCCAGTTGACTCTGAGCCAGCTGTAGCAGAAATACCAAAGAAATCCAATATGAGTTCTCTTATCCTATGCTAGTCCATAATGCCCCTGTATATTGCTAAACAGCCACTATTGTCTTCTCCACTGCAAAGCAGTAATTTAAAAAAGAACTTAACTGGAATATGTTTTTCCCTCTGAAGTCTGATGAATGTCAGGCTACCACCTAGTGTTTCCATCCAGAATATCAGGGCATGTGGGATACCAGGGACAAGCTGCCTCTCCTTCAGTATCTTCTATGTAACAGATACTGCTCTAAAGAGGTTTACAGAAGTAAGCCTCTTTTCTTATACTTCAGCCACTTTCCTTGAAAGAGTTTAAACCTGCAGAGAGACATGATTCAAAGTAACTCCTCTTTTGGACCAGCCTCCCTATTTTGATCAGCTCACCTGAGTTTTATGTACATTTGAGTGTGTTTAGATGACCCTCTAGGTTTGTAAATGTAAGGTAAATGCCAAACACTTGTGTGTTTATTGTTATGTCATGTTTTTTTTTTCTAAACCTTCAAAATAGCTCATGATCCTTTGAGTGCTAATACCTAGAAGCCCTAGAATCTCTTTGTCCTGCAGCAAACAAACATATCACAGTTTACCTGTCAAATACAGCACATGCTTCACCAGTGTATGGTTCCTAAGTACTTAAGGAAATCATCTGTTTGCTCATTATTCTGAGAAGTTTTGCTCAGTGGTGTCCCTTTCTAAAGCTAAAGGGAGAGTGGTCACTTGTCCTTACCAGAAAAGGATCTCTGTTTAAACATGTATTTCTAAGTTACCAGTATCTGCATGAACTTTTTGAGGCAGTGTGATGATTATGCGACAAGGAGGATTTCCATTTTTGTTGCAGAAGGCTTTTTGCCAATTTTTTAAAGCCTTAAGAGAAAATTTTTTGCAGGGGCTTGGTGAGAAAATGTTCTTTATTGTTTCAACATGTCTTGGGACAAATAGGAACTGGTCCTGAGGCAAGACAGTATTCAGAATTAAATTAATTCTCTTAAATATGTTATTCCAAGATACTCTTGATATTGTTTCCCAAAGCGTGCATGGTACTGTTGGCTGTGTGTCTTCTCCTTTAATTGATACTTCCTTATTCAGTTGATTGGAAATGAGAGTAGATGAATTTTACCTTCATTTTATTCCCTTCAGACAATAACCCAGAGACACTATATCTTATATACTTGGTACTTACTCTGTTGAGTATGTTTTACAAGCTTGGATTCATCCTAGCCCATACACCAATACATTATCATTCATTGAGTGCAGTGCAGTAATGCATGGCATGTCTTTGATTTTACCAGTGTGTGAGAGGAGACAGACCTTGCCTTCTATAGCTTCTGCTCTGGGGATGGGCACCTCAGAAAAAAATTTGGAGACTGCCTCCTCCTGCCCCCACTGTGGTGTCACAACACCCTATGCTTTTCCATGCAGAATGTGGAATTGCCATGTCCTGGTTGGGGGACAGATTCACAAAGACTGCAACTTGGCCATAATCTCAAAGGAAACCCAAAAAGCAGAGCAGAGACATAAGGTTGGAGCTTGTGCCTTAACCATGCTGTTTGAGACAGTCCAATAGGTAAAGTGCGGAACAGGATCCTGAGAGATTACTCACTTGCCAAATGCCAAGAGGTCAGGGGCAAAAGGAGCTACACATCTTTTAGGGAAGCAGTGCCTGTGTAACAGAAAAACACCTGGGGTTTAGCACCACTTGCTTGTTAATCTCTGCCCTGTGTGTGTGTGCAGCTGGGATTCCTCAAAAGCACAAAGTGCTGAGGAATCCAGGGCTCTACAAGTGTATGGGAGAGAAAAGCAGACAGCTACTTGGGAAGGGAGAAGACTTGTCTGTCTGAAGAAGCAAGAAGAGAGGCTGGGAAATTTCCAGGAGGCAGTTCCAGGCTTGCTAACATGTATTCTCAAGTGTGCCAAATAGCTTTATAGAAGTCTATGGTTGCAGCAAGGGCTGCTAAAAGATATGGCTTATGGCTCTATTCACCTGCAATGCGCAAATGTGGTACGAGTGCTACTTTGTAAATTGGATTACAGGATTGGGAAGATTTGGTTGTTGTGTATTGCCAAGTCCCAGCTGTTCCCTCTCCTTGCCTACAGCAGGGAAACTGCTCTGCGGGGACAGTGCAAGTCAACTATGGGGGTATTCGCCACCATGAAGTGCCAAATCCCAACCCAGCTGCGAGTGACAGTCTGGCAGGATGGAGAGTTCATTGTGTGAACTTGGAGGAACACAGCTCTCTGACTGGGCATTTGCAGTTTTATCGAGCTAGATAAACATTGGTGAAAATAAATAACGATGCCACACAAGGTGAAGGAAAACTGCTTCCAAGAACATGATCTGTAAGAACAACACTGAAAATAATGTCAGAAATAGTGTCTCTTCCAGCCCTGTAGGTATCTGGCAATAAAAATGTATTGATTAGCTGACATTCTTGCTAACAGATGCTAACAAAGAAAGCCTGTACTAAGTTGAATTTTGTACTGAATCATGGCTTCTGCATTGGAAACTACTGGAAAGAAATTCCTGAAGTCTTTTATTCATATAGCTCTGCTCCCATTTCTGTAGCTGAGCCTCTCTTACCTGGAAGGGCAAATGCGGTACTTTCATCTGACACTTGGAAATAGTGATCTACTTTCTTCTCAGCAAACGTCTGGCTCTGCACTTCCCATTCTTTCCTTTCTGTCTTTTGTAGCCTTTTTGGGTTATGTATGCTAAAGATTGTGTCTTAAAGGAATGCCTTTTCCTGGCACTTCCTCTGTTTGACCTGCTAATGCTCACTTGCACTCAGGGGTAATAAACCAGAGTGACCTAATGCATGGTCACATCATGCAGCAGAACAGAGAGCAAACAGCTCAGAAAGTGAAGGATGAAGTGAGGACGTAACTTCAGGGGCTGATGGAGCAACTGTAAGATCTGCACCCTCATGGTGGGTGAGGTGTGTGCCTGAGTGCTGCAGCTTTTTCTTATTTGTACCCAGTAGCTTAAATATGACTGAGGTTTTGGTTCATGACTTTTTAACAAAGTATATGTGTATTTCAGAACGCCCAACTTATCAGCCCAGAGAGACAGCACAGCAGTTGCAGATAGCTGCCAGTCTGCCAAAACCCTGTATGTTGTGCTTTGGCTGAAGTTCACTGCAGACAAGAACTGTGCAGCTTCTTGTTGCTGTGTGCCTCACTCATGTCCATCCGTCAGGAGCAGCAGGTCTGCTTCTCTGGGTACTGCTGGGGTTTTAAGGAGAGATCAGAGAGAAAAAAGTGTAGAGAAGGGTGTTGCAGCTTCCCTGCTGTCCCATGGATCACTTCAGCACATTAACTGTGTAACACGCAGAAATGACCATGCAGCTCCTTCTATGCAGATTTTGGCTGTATTCATTTCTAGGTGAGTACAGATAAACAGAGTTCCCTGTTCAAATTCTGAATTTTACATCTAATTTCTGCAGTGGTTCTTCAAATTAAATCCCCAATGAAGTGAACTTTTATTCAGTCAAGGGGTGGATAAATGGTTCACTATAATTCATGGCAGCAGAAGTTCTTAATCCTAGCCACTCAGCTGATATTAATGCCAGTCTTTCAGTAGCATTCAATAACATTTTAACGTTAATTCCTCTGAGGAATCTGTCTCTTACATGCCTGAAGTAAAAGCTCAATCTCTGTGTCAGGTGGGCTTCTGCTGTTTTGTGGGCTTGATGTGAAAAGCAGTTCTTTATGGGGAAACAAATCAAAGCTGCTTTCTTGCCAGGTGTAGATGAATTTAGTGGGTAAAGAAAAGTGGCTTTTTAATGCAGAGGTGTGTGTTAGCTTAAACAAACAAACAAGAAAAAGAACAACTAAATCTGGGCATGAATTATAGCCTGCCTCAGATTTCAGTGTGTCACATTTTGAATTGAGCCTGAGTACCTATGGCTTTTTTTAAATTGCATTTGAACAAAAGTAAATACAAAGAGAAAGAAACCAGGACAGCAAAAGCCTGCAGGAAATTCCTCTACTGTAAACAAAGTCACCTTATGATTGATGTGAATGTACAGCCCCTTGTAAACATGTCTGTTTACTTGCAGGAAACCAGAAAGAAGCCACATTGGGCACTGCTGATTTTATCTAGCTTTACTTAAATGCTTTTGGCTTCCAGTAGTCACTCCAGAGGGAGCACAGGAGTGATGGCTGCTCCCAGGAAAAGTTGAGTCTACTGCACTTTAAAATCTGTGCCAAATACTGCAAATGGGCAGAGCTGCATGGGAAATATTGATAATAGCTTTTGTGGCTCTCCTTAATCTCAGCAGTGAAAGCTTACCAATACTAGATGCGAAGCATTAATCCTTGAGGGAATTTTATACCTCTAAAACGGTAGTAATAATAATGATCCTATACCCTGAGGTTCTTGCAGGATGCTACTAAAAATCCATTGATCTAACAAAGATCATCAGTGCTGCTGAAGTTGATGAATTTTGTGTTGATGGAAAATGCTGTAATTGTTTGTGGGACTGACTTTAATTAAAGGTTTGGTCATATCTGAGAGTGAAATCCTGGCTGTGCTAAAGTCTATGGGAAACTGGTCATAGCCTTCAATGGGGCTGAAAGTCATGGTAAGCAAATCTGGAATTCTTGTAATGGATATCAGAGAAATTGTGGGGAGCTATGAGCTATCTCCTGCTGAAGATGTGACATGTGGCTACTACAGAGAAGCCTTGTGTTATAGAGACAAAGATAATTACTTGGGTAATGTTTTGGTTTTGATCTAGAAATCCCCATTGCCAGTTTGTTGTAATCTGTCTCACATGAGTGAATGCATTTCAAGATTCCTCCCAAATGACCTTGTTCTGTCTACACCTGGGCAGAGGTCTCAATGTTTTGCAACCATGTTTTATTCCTTAAATAAGAATTGCAATTTTGAGATGCTCTGAGTGCTGCAAATGGTTACCACCAGCAAAATCCATCAAACTTTGCAGATCTGTTCCCTTAGGAAAATGTTACACCTGGGATTGTTCACAAAACTGCTCCTCTGATTTGCAAATTGCCTTGCTATAGTGTTATATAGAGGGAAAATAGGGAGGGAAATATTTTTTCCCTCTTGCACACATGGACTTAGAATTTGTAAGAAGTTGTTCAGGTATTTTAGGCCAATAATCTTTTTGTACCATGAAGGATCTAACAGCATATTTGCATCTGTACCTTTGCATGTATCATTTTTTCAATGAGATTTACATATGTAGGAGTGTTCACAGGCAATGTTAGTCACCAAGACATTACTGTACTACCACCCTAGAACCAGTTCATGAGAGGGGATTCCTGTGTTGTTTTTTTCTGACCTGAGTAAAACCTAGAATAAGAGTGGTTGAGATAACTGCAGGCTGAGCATGAGCCTTGCCTGAGCCACATGCTTAACCACACCTTTAAGCTTAAGAATGGTCCCCTAGCTTTGCCTGGTCAAATTAGTAAATCTCATTTGCCAATTTGTTACAGACCTCTATTGTGTCTCCTCCCCAGCTGAAAAGTCCTATCTCTTTAGTCTCTCCTTACATGGAACCTATTTTCTGTCCATCCTTATTGCCATTTGCTGTATGCTTTCTGAGTCTCTTCTATCCTTTTAGAGGGAATTAACAGCACAGTGGGCAGTGGTCAAGGCTCACATCCAGCTGTAAGAAAGTTTTGTATTCTGTTCTCTGTCCATTTCCTAAAAATTTCTAACTTTATAGGGTTCTTCTTGGCCAGGGACAAGGACTAAGTTGATGTCTTCAATGCACTATTCCTGGGGATTTCTAAATCTCTTTTTGTCAGTGGAAATACTTAATACAAACATGTCAAAGGGTTTATGGAGTTTAGATTCCTCCACGTGTCCCTTACTTTGTGGTTACTGCAATGTAATTCAGTCTGGCTTTTCCATACCCTGTCAGTCAGTTTGTTGAAGTCTTGCTACACCTCATCACCTCAGTTTCAGATTTGACAATCTTAAGTGATTCAGGAATCAATTGCAAATGTCATTTTCCTCATTGCTGCTTTCCCACGTTGTTATGGAGTTGCACAGGAGAGATGCCAGGCCTTTGGAACAGTGTCTTAGAAACCCTATTCTGCTGCACCAAATAAAAAGAAAAAAGCTTCTTCTAACCAGTTACTACTCTACAAGAGGTTGTTTCTTCTTACTCCATGACAACATTAAGAATCTTTGGTAAAGGATATTCTTGAAAATTTTTCTTAAAAAAACAAACCAAACAAACATACCCCCAAAAACCACAAAAAACCCCCAAACAAACCAAAACCACAAACCCAGCATTCAAGCAATATCAGCTAGATCTTCCTTACCCATCTACATAGTATGTGGAGCTCTAAGGGATCAGTAGTACCATTATCACATATTTAGCCATGCAATTAAGTCTCTTCCTTAGCATGATTTCCACTCATCTCCTCAGTACAAAGACCAAGTCAAGGTACTCTGGTTCAAGGATCACCCATAATTATGTATTTTAGTGAACATATTTATGATGCCCAAAAATTCAGTTCTATATCTTGATTAAATATGACAATTACCCACTCTTTGTGAAGACAGTCAGTCTCCCCCCACAATTATGCTTTCTATTTTTGCACTTTTTGAAAGTCTCTGAAGATGTTATTATCAAGGTCATCATCTTGATAGGACAGTTGAGAGAATAGTTCTAATGTTTCCTGTGTAGAAGTAATAATGTTTATAGACTGAGTTTAGAGAAGAACAAAATTGGCTTCCAAGTTGCATCTTTATAAGGGAGGTTTAAAGCCTGAATATTGGCTCTGAGACATCTGCCAGGCACAGGAGCTACAACAGCAATCTCTGGTTCCCTTCAGGGGAACACCAGGAGTGAAATCCTTGTACTGTTGAAGTCAGTGATGTCAGTAAAAGTAATGAGCTGAAAGTAAATGAGGAATTTGGACTAAATACAGGGAAAATGATGCATATAACAATTCATATAGACAGATGTATTAGCTGAATAAACAGTTGTCTAGAGGCTGATAGAGGTTTCTCCACTTAGAAGGGAACTGCAATTAGAATTTATAGATGCAGAGTAAGTTTGCTTTTTGTGCTGAGGCAGAACCAGGTCCCCTGAGCAGCATCACTTTGTTTCTGTGCCAGTGCTGTTTCAGAGGCAGCACTCTCACTTAGATGTATGCTCTTTTCTAACTAGCAGAGCTGCTGATCAACCTTTTCCATATTTAATCATGTGCTCTTTTGGTTTGTTAAGATGGAGCGGACAGAACAAGAGGAGAATTTATGCCAGGCTGAGAACAAACATTGCCTTATGCGTATGGTTTTATACCTTGGAGGCCAATCCCTCAACTTTCTTACTTGTTTGTCCCCTTCTTTATTTCTGATGGGAAAACAAGCCAGAAGGATGTAAATCATGATGCAAGTCTCTCCACCCCATGTGAGAGTGAGAAACTGGAGCAAAAGGGGGTGCCACATCCATGCAAAGAGAGAGAAAGGGAGAGGTGGCAGAATGAGTTTCTTCTTAATAACTTTGACACAGAGGCTGTGAGCATGTTTATAAAACCCTAACTGAGAGTAGAGTTTGTATCTTTGGGGTTTTTTTTAAAATGCAAAATAAAGGCTGGTATATTGGACCCATGGGATTGGACAGTGTGTAGAAGGCCACCCATCTGGAAACCAGCTGATCACTGCTGAAGCTTTCTTCCCAGGCTTCATCCCTTCTCTGACAGGGTGCTGGGATTTTATGAGAGGCCAACAGCAAGCCTTTTACAGACCATAACTCCTTATCTCAACAAAAATAGTTATAAATCAGCTGGAGAAACGTCTTGAGGGGATTGTCCCAATCTGGCTTGAGGTCTCAAGTCCAAAGTCAGCAATTCTAACACAATAATCTGAGTTTTCAAATCAATTGTGTCTGGAAACAACCTTTATAGGAAATGGGTGAGTGGGAGGTAGAAGGAGACATTGAAAGGGAGGCAAAGAGCGAGAGGAGGTTATTTCTACATGGCAAAAGTGTAGACCACGTAAGCCTCTTTTCCCCAAAGTCTTTTCAGGGTTTATAAAGGAAATCAGCTAGTCTTTGTTTCCCAAGGAGTCCTTATTTCCTTCAAGCTGAATGCAGCTTCTATAAAGAACTTAGACTCATGCTCAGAGCCTGAGTGTCCAAAATTTTATTAGTATTCAGAAACTAAGTTTGCCTATGATCTTCACAGTGTATCCCATTTTCACAATAACTTAAATCTAATGCATCTTGGAACACTCCATTCCCACCTGAAAGACGTGGCAAGAAAAAACAGTAACCAATGTGATATTAGGCTTGTATTCCTGAGTAGTTCCACAATAAACAGACAGTTTCAGGATGGAAATAGATTGTCTTGAATTATACAATGAATGCAGCTGGGTATTGTGTCTGGTCCTGCCAGCTTTGCATGGAGAGTGTAGTCAGTGGGGTGATGCTACAGGAGAGAAAGCAACTCAAGTTCTGTTTTTCAAAACAAGGAAGTTAAGTACAAACTAAAACTTTGATAAGTACTAGAAAAGTTTGTTCAACAAAATACATGTTTTGACACACTGTACACAAGTAGTTACTCTATTAAATACCCAAGCAGTATTTCCAGGGAGACTGGATTCTTTCTATTGAAAGCTATTTATGCCTAAGTTTGTTTTGGAACTTTTGAAAATATTAATGAAATAGAAGAAAAAAATAATTGCCATTATAAACAGAGAGCAATTTGTTTGGGTTGAACATAAAAATTGCCATAGCAAACTTTTGCAGTATACTTTGACATTTTATGCTAAACTGGTGTTGGCTGTTCCGTTACACAGAAGTCTTATGATCTTGATTTTACTTTCCAGAGTGGCTGAGCGACTGAGCCAAGTGGTTGAGGAAGAGGACAAAAGCCACTTGAACTTCTCATCTTGGAGGGAGGAGGACACCTCTGAGCAAATTGGGAAAATACTACTTGTAACCAGGGATAACTGCAAGAAGCATTTATAAGCCAAAGGACAGAAGGAGAGAAACAGCGGTTAACGGCCATGTCCCATCTGGAAGAGGGAGCAGATCAGCAAAATGCAATAAGCAAGAAAGCCCTTTTGGATCTCTCTCTACCTGAAGACAGCAACAGGTAGGCTGGAGAGGAGTTTGGATGGGGACATTGAGGGCATGTGAGTTCGAAGAAACTGTGGAGTTTTCTTAGTCATTTTGCATTGTCATTGTCTGAACTTGGTCTAGTTTATGGAGTGTTGAGGTCAGTCTCTTGGTCTCTTGTAAGCTGTGGTACTTGGATGTGCTGTCGCTGAGCTTTGGCATGATGTTAATGGTAATTGCATGGTAACTAATGGTATTACTTTGGCATGGTAACTAGGATATGTTGTGGTTTTAAGATGCTTCTTTCTATGGTCATAGCAGTAATGTCCATTCTGCTTTTAGATGGAACATGTTTCACTTGTGGATCCAAATGCTGCTTCAACTGCAATAATTAATTATAACCAGGTCTAAAATCAAGTCTGGCTTATACAGGGATGTTAACACAGACCCAAGTCTCATCCAGAGCGTAAACAGGAAGGGCAGTATCTCAAGTTGGTACTATTTTTGTGTGACCTTTTTTGTGTTAATACACAGAACTGTGTATCTGAGCTCTCTCTTTGACAAGGCATAGCTGGGGAAAAGGCGTGGATAGCAGCTCAGTGCAGAATTTTGGATATGCAGAAATTGCCACCATTTGATTTTGGAATAAACCATTTGCAGGAACACTTAGAGACTCTTAATAAATGTCAGAGAAAATGCACACTTCCAGTGTGTGAAGTATCCTGGCAGAAGGCTTAGCACAAAATACTAGAAACCAAAACAAAAGTTTCACCAACTTCCACCAGCTGGAGCTGTTACTGTAGCTGCCAGTATGCCTTGGTTCGAAAATTGCCTACTGTTGGTTGATCTGTAGCACCACTATGGTTGAAAGATACAGTGAAAGGGAGCTCTTTAAGTTCTGAAAATGAATTATGTGTGAAAACATTACAATACACACTTTAAAACAAAACTGTTGAGAATCAGGTTTTCTGCTGTTTTCAGGCATGCCAAGAACTATGCTTTCTCCTGCAATAGCTAATTCTATAACTTAGTCTGACTGGGGCTGGTCCAACTCCTATTAAAAGCAGTGGAAAACTGCTGGTGGCAACTGGATTGGGCTAATCTGGTGCTCTGTTGAAGTTTGTGGTGATAAACCAAAACAGAGCAAAGATAACAGCCTCAGACTGTAAATTTGTTGGGGCAGGGACTCTGTTTGTATGCATTGTATAGTGTTGAAGACATTTGTCAACACTTCAGAAATAATGAATAATGCCAGTGCGAGGAGGAAATCTCTCCACTCAACTCTAGGTGTTTCTGCTGTTAAGTGTTGAAAGAGAAACACAGAGTCCTGAACTTTGAAGACTTGGCAGGTGAGGAGAAGGAAAAATCTTTTCATTTCCCATTTAAACTTAATCTGCATTTGTCGGGTCTGGTAGAAATATTTGAGCTCTTAATTTAATGTCGTTGTTTTGGGGAAAATTTCCTGGGATGCATGGCATAAAAACACCTTAGGTATGTGGCAAGGTTTTGATTTAATTTCTACTTTCGTCTGTTTTCCATTACAAACTGGACTTATTGCAGTAAGATACTCGGTAGCAAAAAATACGAGGGAAAGTGTGAATTTGGAAGTTTTCTCAGTTTACAGTAACTGTAAAAACAGTCATCAAACACGTTTTAAAATGATTTAGTATGGGAGGGAGCAAAGCCTTGAGGTCTTTGTAGTAGCAAGATTTCACTGGCACTATCAAGTTTTCAAAGCTCTCGAATGCAACCTATTCATATTTATAGAAAAACTACTTTGCACACTTGAATTGCATTTACTCCTATTTTGGAGACTTTCAAAATTGTACAATATGCTGACGTGTTCCTGATGTGTGAAGTCCCCATGTTAACTGTCCACGTTTTGCTGTTAAACAGCTGATGGATGGGTATGCTCACGAAAGAAAACTGCTTGTTTAAAAAAAGAAGAGGGGGAGGTTTTAAGCAGTGCTTATAGAGGAGGACCGAGGAGTCCTGTGGCATGGATTTTCTGCATGCCGTGTCCAACAGGGTTTCCCCAGGGAGGTGCTGGCTGCAGTCCCTTGCCTGGGCATTGGTGTGGTGGCCCCGTGTTAGGCAGTGCATGTATTTCCCCCTGCTCCCCAGTCCCAAACTGCTTGTGCTATAAAGCTGTTTATTGAATGATCCTGATTTTAAAACACCACTCCTATAATAGCACTCTGGGAACAGGATAAAGCAGTGAAAAGCAAGAATATCTCCGCTGCCAAAGACAGTGTGTCATGAGTTTATTGCCTCAGTAATACTTTTCTTTAGATACAGACTTGTCACAATTTCCATTTCAGATAGTGTCTGAATGGGCACTCCCAGGATTTTGAGCTGCCATAACATGAAACTGACATAAAATGTCTCCACTACAAAAAATAGCATTGGGTTTCTATCTGTGCTTTATTTTGCTATTCAGGTTGGGGTTTTTTCTTATTGTTAGAGAAATGTTTGAAACTTTCTTTGTACTGAGGGAGATAAAGAAACTGAAAAATAAGAAACCACTTAAGAACATGATATTTGCTGTGACTTATCCTATGACAGATTTGTAGGGGAAGTCTTATAGTGCAAAGATATGCACAGTTTTGGTAGCATATGCACATACAAAATTCTGTCTTCGAGTGTAAATGTCACATGATGTCTCTTTGTATTTGGTGTGGTGACCTGGCCTGTGGTCCTGCTCCTTCCTTCAGGCGTAGCAGAAGGTAAAACCCCTGGTGACTGTGACGACTGAGACACAGCTGTGGGACAGCTCAGTTTTCTCTTTTAGAAAACTCAAGTCTACCTAGCTTAGCTTTCTGTTTTGCAAGATCCATTTGCATAATTTGTGACAATTGTTCTTAGCAACATCCAGCACCTACAACACAAAAGAAGCAAGCAATAAATACAGGCCCCCTTGTTTCAATGAGAATTATAGATTCTATATGTTTTTAAATGCATGCAAATCTCTTTTTGGTAATTGCCTTGTGGATATAGGCTCCTGTGCACTTTGTGCTTATCAGCTCATGATACACTATTGTTCTGTACCTGTTGACATCAGTTGTGTGGCTGTTGAGAGAAGCAGGAAGGAAACTGAAATACGAAATGGATTTCAAAGTTGTTATCACCATGTGGAAGAGGGACAGTTGTCATGTGAAAAGTGACAGAATTGGCAGGACTGGATCTTGTGACTTGGCACGTCTGAAATACCAAGTAAACAGCAGAGAAGCAATTAAAGATGTAGAGAAATAGGGTGTCACATTTGCTGTTTTGAGGCTGATCTGGGAATCAAGGCTCCCAAGCTCAGAAAGGATGGTGCTGATTCTTTTAAAACATCTTTTCTGCATTGCACATATAGAAACACGCTGCTTTTTCTGCAGTCTTTGTTGCTGGTCTGTGTTGTTGTTTGATCTTAATATTTGCATGTTAAGAAAAACAATTATTGACCCTTATGTAGAAGAAAGTTGTCTGGACTGTGAAGTGTGAATACATCTGTGGACATTTCCAAGATTTGGGATTCTGTAATTATGAGGTTTTGATCTGGGCCTGCCTCAAACTGTGGCTGAACAAAACCCTCCCCACTGTAAACTTCCTTTTACAACAGAATACAAAATCCCAAAGTGTGTAAGCCACAATAAATCTCTACGTGTGACCTAGAGAGCTGTCATCAGGAGATAGTTCTGCACCCTTGGCCCTGGTTCTTGTATGGCTTGGATTTAAGCTCTGTCAGAAAAAAAAATACTCTTTCTGGTAGTATTTCCTATATCCTGAAGGACAGGGCCTCTCCTTTTGCAGGAGAGGCTCAGCTTTCCTCAAAGAGTTAGTCCTCAAACAACAGAGGATAATGCTAGCTTGGCAATGAACTAAATCAGCTGATGAGTAAGTCCTTTCTGTAATGAATCTGTGATGCTGCTGTACTGGAACGTGTAGAAGGAGCCAAGAAGCTATTATGGGAGTAAAAATGCAGTGTTTGTTCTGGAGGTGGGCAGAATTAAAAAGAAACACATATGAAGCAATCTGTACATGTATGCAATAAAGCAAATACTTCTTAGGCATGTGACACTTTAGATTAAATTAAAAATCCTTGTATTCCCTTTTCTTCCTTTGATTTTTATGTTGGGTGATGATATTCTTGTTTCTGTATGGTATAGGATTATCTTTGCGATAGGGAGCTCCTGTGACCTGACTGAGACAGGTCCTCTGAGAAGGAGCTGAGAGCTCTTGTCCTGATTGTAAGGGGTGAGTTGTGCATATCAGTTCTCAATGGCAGATCTTCATTGTCCCCTCTTCTTTGCCTGTTCAGAGCACGGAAGTACCTGATCCCATCCAAGCTGCTTGTTAATAGTTTTGAAATCCTCTGCTGATTGCAGGACCTGCAGAGACAGGAGCTCTGCTGGGTAACAGGCCCTCCCCACTCTGTGCCCTCTTCTGGGGATCCACTTGTTGAAACAGAGGATGTAGCAAACTTTCTTGTTTCCACCCTCACAGGGAGAACTGCTTGTGGTTAAGATGATTTGCAAGTGTAGTGTTTTGTGGTTATGTTATTGCTTCCTTCTGTAATCCCCCATGCTCTGGCACACAGGGTTCTTAATAGCATCCTCAGGTTGACTCCACGATGACTAATTTACTCAGACCGCACAGACTGTTCATATCAGTGATCAGTGGCATGCACAGACATGGCCAGAATGGGCCAGCGGCAGACCCAGCCTGGCTTTTAAGACATTCAGATTGTCAGTTCTTGATTCTCAAGTGATCTTCTGTCTAGGATAGTCTTCACATTGGCCATTCTTACCACCACAAATACTGCTCCTCAAATGGCATTCTGAAAACCACTTTTAACAGCAGCCTAAACAAGCCCTCAGACCTCATCATCCACGCTGCGAGTCCAGCAGCTTCTGCAATTCTCTTCAGCCTGGTGCAATGGGTTGGCATTAGTGAAATTTAAACTGAAAGCAGAGGAACATGTGCTGGTACCAGCTGAGCTGTATAGGACATATTCTATGTTTGCACTAGTTGACTACAGAAGTCAACCTGTGAGCACAGGACCTGTCTTTTGAAGTGTGTTGTGATTTCCCATGGCAGTCTAGGCTGAAAGAGAAATGCAGCCAGGCTTACCATCCTCCAGCTTCACTCTAACATCCCTTTGTGGCAAAGTGCAGATACAAAGGCCACTTCTGTTTGCAGTTTTCCAAGCAGCCAAGAGCTGTTCTGTTTAGCAGCGTAGCCAGAGTCCTTCCTCTCCTGCTGGCAGATTGATAAGGAGAGACTTTCTTCCTCCACAACTAAGTGCTGCTCTGATTTACTGCAGCTCTTCCTTAAGCACTTCCGGAGGTCAGAGGGCTGCAGACATTAGCCCATAATGGAAGACCCGAGGTCATTTGTAACCAATATCAATGAACCTGGGTGCTGTGCAGTGCAGCTGGGAGTAGATAAACCTGTCCCCTGACTTGCTTTGTAATACCTCTCACTAATGTGACACAGAGAAGAGCATGGAAGAATAATGTATCATTCTCTTCAGAAGAAATATAGTGCCCAGTGGCTTGTGAAGTGTGTTTATCTGTTATTCTTGCGAGATGTTACCTTGCAATGCAGATGTGCTCTCTGAGGAGGTTCTGATGACCACAGTGGAGACTGGGAGCTGCATTGCTCATACCCTAGCAGACTTTCCTCAGCGTACCTTGCTTCAGCCTTGATATTTACCATTTATAATGGAAACTTAAAATATTTCTAATAAAAAGATTACTTGTTAGTAGTTTTTAGAGCACTAAAAGAAAAAATGAGCCTTTACTGCAGTAACACTAGACTGTATCAGAAGACCTGGAATCTTTCATAATCAGTACACATTAACTCAGGTTAGTTGGCTGTGGTAGAACTGATGAGGTTCTTTACCCCAGCTGTAGTGAATCCTGATAGAAGGAATAAAAATTGTGGGTGTCCTGCAGGCAAAAACCCTGGTGGATGTAACTGAAGAACTGAGCACCATGTGCAGGGAAGCAGATCCAGACAGTATGCAATGCTATATGTGCAAATGAAGGGACTAATCCTAAAGGCAACAAAATTTTCTGCATTTCAATGCAGTAAATCCCACTAAAATCCACAGGAGGACTCGGGCTGGCTCTGGAGGGCAGCAGCTGTATGCTCTCCCTGTGAGGCACAGCTGAGCAGCTGTGGTCTAGGCTGGCTGTAGGGTTGCGTATCTGAACAGGAGGACTGAGAGCCAGCCACTCTCATGCTGCACCCAAGAGCAGAAAGGGGAAAGTGCCTAAAGCAGCAGGGAGGGGAGCTTGAATGGTGTTGGAGGTACTGTTAAGAATATTGGTTAGGGCTGGAGCACTGAAAGCCTGTACTTGGTGGTGCAGCTGTCTCTGTTCATTATGAGATGAGCTCTCCTGGTATGACCCACCCTTGTCCATGCAAAGGTCTCTTGCGCTAACCTGCTGCAGTGGTCCCAGCAGAACTAGGGAATTGTCAATGCCATCTAGGTGACCTGGGAAATCCTGTATTTAATAGTGTTCAGTATTGGTTGATGCACTCCCAGAAAAGGTAGATTTGAACAGTAAGAGGTGCAGAGAAGGCCTTTAAAATAATCAGGGAAATGTATTGTTTGTCTTATATAGAAAATTTGGCTTATTTTGTCCAGCAGAATAAATAATAGGGAGCTGTGACTGTGCTATGCCAGTATACTGGGAATAAATACCAGGGAAGCAGATGGCTTATTCACACTAGAAGATGATGCTTTGTATTTTAGTTAAAGCCTTCTCAAGAACACATAAGCAAGTGGTAGACAGTACCTTGTATGTTTTTTTTTCACTTTCCTGGGTATTTCTGTAAAAATCTGGCACACCCACCCCCCCATTCTGCAGGAAATTTAGAAAAATTGTGTTAGTCAGGATACCTTCCTCTGTGCATCGAGTCTGTATGTTGTGTGTGTAATTGGGACACTGGTCCAAAAATCCCATGAAAATGTGTTTGGCTCAAGTAGGCAGGATTTTTACTTCTGAAAATGGGAGTTCAAGAAATGGGGAACAATCTTTTTGAAACTTACAAACAATGGCTCTGCTTAGCACCTCCATTCATCCAATAATCCCACAACAGGACCTGTCATCAAGTGGTACTCAGACCTACTCCTTCTACTCCAGCTTCATTACTGGAAATTAGGTCTGTTTATACTGCTTTGAATGCTCCACGCAATTCAAGTCCCGAGGAGAAAGACAAGCTCAATAGCTTGAGCGGTGTTTGTTTGCCTGGTTTTATCACTATCAGCAAAGGAAGCAATTTTCATAAGCAGCGGGGAGCAGACAGCCCCTCCCTGGCAAGGCTGTTGATCGCTGCAGTGGCTGTATCTTGAGCGCACCATGGACCGCTCCACACCTGAAGCCTGCTCTGGCGGCACCAGGGTGATGATGATAGGCCTCTAAGATAAACAAAATAACTGAATAAAAAGTGCTGAAAGCCGGCAGCAGGTGAACTGCTAAGAATAAACCCCACATGCCCACCACCCTGCCTGCAAGGCAGGCTGAGCTGCGGCTGGGCAAAGCTTATCACTTAGGTTAACATACAGTCCTTTCCCCCTCTCCTGCCCAAACACCTCCCTTCCCAACTTTCAACAATTGTTTAATTGAGTGAGAACGTTATTAGATGCCCCCCTTCCTCTTTCACAACAAAACAGAGAGGAATCAGCTCAACCAGGGCTTTGTACAGCAGCCAGGTGCTGCTGGGTGGCTGGTCACTGCTCCCTCCAGGAAGGTAAATATTGGGCTAGAGACGATTAGAGCTGTGTTCAGAGGAGCACACATGGACGGCAGCCTTCATTCTGTCGCAGGAACCCCGTGCTCCAGCATACATTTGCATGCCTCCCACAGAACTAGCTCTTGTTGATGAGTCTTCAGCAGTAGTTGGCTCAAGCCCCAAGTAAACATTAGGCTCTGTTAGTGTGCATATGGAGGTACTCTTTGCAGTGGTTGAAGTGGGTTTTGTCATTTGCTGTGTTAGGAAGCGAGCAGACAGTCCAGCTGAGACGGACTGTGCTTCAAAGACCGCTGGTGTCACCAGCACTCTGTGCGCTCCAGCAGCCTCTGGAGCATATTCCTCTCCTGCCACGTGCTGCCAATTGCTTTCTTTACTTAATTTGTAACTTCTAGGAAAAGGAGTAGAATGAAAGAAACTCTGGAAGTTTTTGCTGTGTCAATACACTTCCTAAAGCATCTCTTGTCTAAGAGAGCTGCACCTGGCTGCAGAGGCACTGGACTTCAGGATGAGGAATTCCCTGAGGTGTAAGCTGTGATTCTTAGAGATAAAATGACAACTGGCAGCATTTGTGTGTCATGCAGTTTGTGTTAACGGGTGGTGGTAGCGTCTGTTGCTCTTACTGAGTTTCACTGTCTGCTGTGCAAAGACAATCCCTCACCCCGTTGTGAAGAGCTGTGCAAAAACTGGCTAGCAAATGTTAATACTATGATGACAGGTACCATCCCCTGCCTGTGTCATGTGTTCTAGGCTCTAGGAGATATACCCAGCACAAAGAGATGACAGGGTAAATAGGGAGGCCAGATAAAGTAGCGTGAATGGAGCAAAGGTGCAAAGAGGTGAAGTAACATGGTCGAGGTCATACAGAAGGCCAGAGTTGGGCCAGCCCCTGGGTCTTGTGGGTCCCAGGCTGATGCACTGCCTGGTGCAGTAGGCAGCCTCGCACACCCAGTTCTACATCAAATACATGCATCCTCTGGGAAATAGTTTGCTGTTTTAACAGCTGCAAAATTTGCACAGGACAGGTTCAGGTTATGCCATGCTGCCTTCCAGCTTCTTAGTAAGAAAATCAAAGTAGCATAATGGAAACTCAGGATCTTTTTGAAACAGCCTAGCATGGTGTTAAATCAGCTTTCTACTTGATCAGCACTGTTCACGCTGTCTAGAATTTCATGAAAGCCCAGCAGGGCCACTTCACTGCAACCCCTGTAACTGTAGGAAGAGGAAAGTAAATTCGGTGGACACAGATTTTTAGGTCTTCTCTCAATTCAAATGAAACTCGAGGCTGGCAAGGCAGGAAAACCCTTTTATATTTTGTCCCTGCCAGATACTTGTGTGATATTGCCCAGTGGTGAAGGGAATAGAAGGGGACCCATTTATCATCTCTTCTGTTTTCTCTTTTCATTTATTTTTCTCTTAAAAACACCTTAAAAAAATTCAGTGTTGAGAAAACATAACAGATTAACAGTCCCAGAGATTTCAGCCTTCTGTTTATCCACTGAACAGAGAGCTGTAAGCACATTGCCAGTGTTGCTCCAGCACTGTGCCCCAGCCCTGACCTCAGGGACCAGCTCCTGAGGAAGCAGCTACTCCATTCTTTCAGCCCCTCCTGACCCCTGGAGCTGCATCCCCTCAGATGGAACAAGGAGTGTTGTTCGGGTGTGAGTCTGTGCCAGGGACTCCTGCAAGTGAGGAAATGGAAGGTGATCGGCCCTGTAACTCTGCATTGTGATGTGTGGTCTCACAACCATGGTGAGACTGCTCAACAACAAGCTGTGTCTGTGCAAAGCAGCTGTGCAGCTGCACAGGGATGTTTCTCCAAGTCCTCCAGGCCAGGCAACGCTTTCAGGTCTCACTTCACTTTCTTTCCAATCTTTAGTCCTCTCTCTTCTAGGATGGGAAAAGTGCTAATCCTGTGGTAGCACAATAGAAAAAGCCTTTTGGATGCCCAGGTGTCTGTGGATGGTGCTTTTCACCTTACTGAAGCACAGAGTAGAGTGTTTTCATACCAGCATGCGGAGTAAGACAACCACGTAGCTATGGTGGGGTTTTGACAGTTTGTGCATTTGCAGCTGCTGATAGCTTCTGGAGAATTTTTAGATGCTGTATAATACAGTTTTATTCAGGGAATAAAATTGCTACATGGATCCTAGCAATAGGTCACCAACTTTGAAAAGGTAAAATTCATCCCCCATCCCTCCAACATTTCTTGCTGATATGCTTGGTCAGGTTTTGTTTGATAATTCTCACCAGGGGTCATTTCAGAGTCCCACCATAAAGCCTTTGTGTAGTTATCTTTTCGTCAGCTCTGGTGTTTGGAATAACACTTTGCCAACTAGATACTTTCCTCTGCCATGGAGTTGGAGTGTTTGGGAGAAGAGAGGAGGGCATCCTTCACAAACTAGTCAGTGTGGGTTGAGACGGGGGTGGCACTGTGGGGGGTAAGGCTTCCTGACTCACATGAGCAATACCTCCTTGCAACTAGTAATGCTACCACTGCCCTCTCCCCTCACTCAAGAAGTAACATTCCAGGACATGTATTTGGTGTTTGAACTACCCTGTCTCCCAGACCCAAAGAGCAGGGGCTGGGACAGCTCTGTGGGAGGCCTTGGTGTTGAATCCATTTGGCTGGTGTGCCCAAGGGGCCTTCCATCATCACCTGCCTCCACTGGAGCATCAGCAACCACTGCACCAGGTGGTACTCAGGAATTTTATCCAGTGTGAGTTACTCAGGAAAGAAACTCCTCCTTTGCTGTTTCTGCCTATGGTATCAGATGATTGACCCCATCCCCCCTTTTTGCTGAAGGGGCAGAAATTTGATAATGGCCATAATTATGTCTGAACATTAAACGAATGCTCTGCATCATCACTGCTGTATCCACTTGTCCATAATTACCAGCAATGGACATGGTAGCTTCAAAGGCCACCCAGTTATCATTTATGTTTACTATAAACACAGCCTCTGTTTTGGGTTACGAGGGTGGTCATTTTGCTGGAATTTGATGAGCCAGACCCTGAAATTCTCACCTGACATGAGCTCCCTCCTTCCTTCAGGAAGAAAATTTGGTATAGGAGAGCTCTATGCCACCTAAAGGGTGAGGATGGACAGGCTGTGCCTTGTACAACCCTTGGATTTGCAGTTTCCCTGAACGCCCTCTGAATCCCTCAGGCTGTTCCACGTTTGTTCTTGGTATCTCCCCCAACACCACCACTGTCAGCTTGAGGACTTCAGGAGTGCAAGATGGTGGTGGCAGGAACAGCAAGAAACCTTCATGTGTTAACCAAAGCCTCTGCCTGGCAGAGCTGCAAGCAGAGATAGCTCTGATAGGAAGGATGTAACAAGCTATGCTAGATTTTAACTTTATACACTGCACTGCAAAATGGAGGGGTATCTGGGAGAGAAAGAGTGATGCATGGGTGGTTTTGGTCAAAGCTATCTGCTCCTATGGGGCAGTGCAACACCTCCCTGTGGGGAGGGATGGCGGGCACAGAACGGAGGTTAGGGAGTTCTGGACCCTCAGAAGTGGTAACCAAAGGATAAGCTCAGCAGCTGCTGCACTGTCTGTGGGGAGAGGATTCATTTTTCTTTCTATGGGCCCTATAGACCCTCTCAGTGCACAGCCTATTTATCATGCTGTGCACTGGGCCAAGATTCATGGCTCTGCCAAAGTCATCAAAAAGCAAAGCCCTCCCTTGCAGACCTATATGGACACGTAGGAGTGTGACACCATAGGCCAGAGAAGTCTGTAGCCTGTAAGATGGAGAAACTTGGTGAAACCTTGGCCTACTGGATGCAGGGGGAGCATGGACACTTGTTTCTGTGTTGCTCACAGTCATTCAACTAAAAGAGATGGGAATTTTCAAAGTTTTTTGCTTAGTTGAAAGTCTTCCATCTGGCAACATGTTTAAGAAATGCCATCAGAGTGGGGTTTTAAGCTAGTTTTTCGCTGATTTTTGTTCTTAGCTTCTTTCTTACCAGAGGAAACTAAAGTTCAGTGATTAAAAGATGGACTGTAAACACTGATGGACTAAAAGGGAATAAAATTATGACAATATATTTTGTTGCTATAATGGCACCACTTTATGAGAACTGAGTTATAACATGGTGAAATACCACACCACAGCTGAGGAATAAAACTGTGCCCATGCTTCAGCTTTGAGGCCAAATACAGAGTCCTCCTTTAGGAAGACTCATTCTGCCTTACTCCACAAAGTGCTTTGAAGTACCTGGGAGTACTTTAGCAGAAAGGCTAAGCACAGCAGCAGGGAGAACTGGGCTAGAGATGTGCAGCAGGTAGGAACCTGCAATCTAACTCCAGGTAATATGCTCTGACTCAGCTATTCATCATCACTGAAAAAAGATGCTTCACCTTATCTCTAAAGGAAAGAGCAAATTGGCTGGTGTTTACAGCAGATAACACGTATCAGGAGGATGTATGTACAAGGGGAGGAGAGAACAACACACTCAGTGCCTGTTTGTTTATTGTTTCATGAATTACAAAGGCTAAATAGACTAAACAGTCCTTCACTCCAGAAATAAAAGTGTGTGTGATTGAAAAATTAATCCTCCAATGAGGATTATAATATCATTGTAATGTTCAGTCAATAACTGAAATACATCACAGCTTCAAACAACATTATTAATGGAAAAGTCCTGGAGACAGAGAGATACAAAGCAGCCTTGTGATAGAAAACCCTTCTGTAAGACTAATAGTTAGCTGCTGTTGTCATACTATGGCGTGTGTGTGTTCTATAATGTGTGGCATGTAGATTATCAGCAATTTGTGGGTTATCAATATCTGCAAGTGAAGGTTTCATGTAAACTGAGAAAGATGTGTTACACATCCTGGGCTCTGCATCAGGTCTCCTGCACCCTCCAAGGCTTTTTGCCTGTGCACTAGAGCCAGTGATGGCTATGTTTTCCTATTTTCAAGGTAAAGATTTCAGCAAAGTCCCCAGAGGACTAGCAAGGGATAAACAAATGCAGTGCTCTCCTGTGCAAGGCGTACAAGGAATAGGGAGCTGAAATGATTGATTTGTAAGATAAAATGTTAAAAAGAAAAAAAAAATGAACTTACAGAAGGAGAATGGTTTGCATAGCACAACACAGGAAGATATGTAGGGGGAATTGTCAAGGAGGAAATTTTAGCCTGCATAGCAGGACACCTTCAGTAAAACAAGGCACATGAAAACTAGCTTGGGTGATATTTTAGAAAAGGTATCAGAGATATATTCTGCCTTAGCAACATGAGAGGTCACTCAAATAGTTGGGTGTTTTTTCATTTTAAGCGTTTGCAACAGCAAAGAGCCAAATCAGAGACATGAAATCTTATGCTTGCTCTGAAGACCTGGCCCACCTCCTCTTTAGCCATCATCTCTCCAGCCCTGTCAAGTTGCAAAGGACCAGCTGGAGCAGGTGTCAGCAGAGATGTATCAGCTCAGAGTTTTGCTGGATTTTCTCAGAGCAAGTGGCAGGATCTCTTTTATCATGCTGAGCCTTCTCCTGTCAGCAAAGCAGCGGGATGAAATTTCCTTCTCTGGAGACCCCCTCCCTGTTGCTCTGTAGCTAAAGGATTTTGTAGGCTCCTTTACTCGATTCTCGTCAGATTTGCATTGTTATTCAGGCCTGGAAAAAAAAACCAAACAACAACAAACCCAAAACATAAAGCCAACTTTAAAACAAACATCTCTCCACAAAGACCTCATCAAGGACTTCTGACTTTAATGTGTTCGAAAATATTTTGGGAAGTTTTGCTACTGAGCATTGGGAAGTCTGGACTGAGCTTTTTTGTACTAACTTTTACAAATGTTAAACATCTGTGTCTGCTGACATTACTTCAGGTTTACCTCTGAGTCATTTAGTGTAGATTGTATTTGAACACATCAAGAGCAGAAGTGTTTTCTATATTTCAGTAAATGTCCTTAAAATGCAGAATGGTGTCATGAGTCCAGACTGGGGATGCTCTAGGGAAAATCCTAGGATTTCAGCCCTCTGTAAGAGGCTCTTTGGCAGCTTTGAGCCATTTTGGAGTTTGATTTTCTGAGTGCTTTATTTTGGGGGCATTTTATTCTGGACTGTCTTCATTTCCTACCCTTTGAGACTAGGTTAAAGATTACTCAGGTGTCAAAATGCATGGAACAGAAGATTAAATCCTCACCCTTAACCTTTATTCTTTCTCTCAGGTCATCTGTAGTTGCAGAATTTACATGGCAACAAAAGTCCACATTTGGGAGGAATAATGAGTTACAAATAAGATTTGGCAATCAGCTTTAGAGGGGGAATGAAGAAGACGCAAAAGGCTCAGCAATGGTGCTTCTCAGATGCTGCTTTTTTCCCAGTGGTGATTTTCTGGGGTTCTCATCATCATAAAGCAAAGCAGATAGTTTTGGTTTATACTTCTTTATAGACATAGTTAAACACTAATGAAAGGTAAGAAAAGGATCATGTTGATCAGGTCCAGCTAGCAGGGCCACTCTATATCAAGACTGTAAAAATAATGATGAGAGCAGGAGTACTGAGCTAGTGTTTCATGGGTTCAGCCCTGCCATACTTGTTTTGTGATGCTGAATTGCACACTTGTGTTGCCATCACTGCTAAACTATGCAACAAAGTCTATCGGCTACTTGATAAGACATAAGGCCTGGGTGAGAACACTGGACAGGCCTGGCATACACAGCAGAATATATATATAGTACATGTCCAGCTGTACACTGCTGGCTGCTGCCCACACAGTGGTACTCCAGCACCACCAACACACAATTTTTGTCTTGCTTGTAAAGCCATTGCAGGGCTCCAGCCCAAACAAGGACAGTCAGGAACCCCTGAGCTATTTTATCTGTAATGTACCTGGGCTGCAGCCATTCCATAGATTTTGGTTCACGGAGGTCAAATGGCTCCTGCAAGGACAGGGAGGACAAGGAGAAAGGCTGGGAGCTCCAGCTGATAGCTCATACCAGGAGACAGGAATTGGGTTGTATTAATTTGATTTATTGTCTTCTCTTCCATAAATATAAGTTAGGAAATTCTTACATTGATTCAAAACAAATAAACTTTCCCTAGTGAGTGGGAAATTCAGAATAGTTGAACCTCTGTCCAGAGTTGTTGCTTCAGGCAAAGGAGTTGGTATTTGATACACAAAGGTGTTTATTAAACATTTCTCATGGTAAGAAGGATGTCACCAACAATCTCTATCTGTAAAAAAAAGAGATTGCACCATGGAAGGTGTGAAGCATCACATAAAGGAACAATCCCACAGCATAGCTACAAGCACCTTTGCAGCCAAATGTCAGTGCAGTTCTTCGAAATGCCAGGGTTAATAATGGATTACATGACATGGATTTCATTTAACTCTTTTGTTATTACTTTTAAAAAATTCTTAGGTTATAGTAGAGACAGTAAGGGTGGAGGAAAGAAAACAGCTAAAAAAGGGGGGTGGGGAATGTTTAACTGCAGCATAGGATTGAGGTCTGTTTATTGGGCTGTGGGAGACCTGTCCAGCTGGAATCAGCATCAGCAGTCACGTTGATGGGTGCTATTCCAGTGATGTCTCTATTCATATGGGATTAGGCTGCTGTCTGGCTGCTGCCTGAAAAATCATTATTTTTAGTGCCGTGTCCTTCTAGCTGGTTTTTGTTCTCCTGACAACATGCAGTTGGGATATATTTTTATCTTTCCCCTCCCCTTCTACCAGGTTTTGAAAAAATAGAATTCTCTCTGGTTGTTAAGCAGTTTTCTCTGGCCCTTTTTTCTTGTTTCCTACCAGAGAATGATGGATTTGGTAATTTCTAAGGACTTTCCCAGCTGTTTTGGACACGGAGACAACAACAAGCTTGGGGAGATTCATCAATATTATGGAAGATTAGCCTGGGGGTTTAAGGATTTCTTTCAAAAAGAAAACTCTTTTTTCCAGTTTGACTGTTCCCTAGTGTGCGTGCCTAAGACACCCGTGACACAGAATCAGTGCGAAGACAGAGGGATCTAATCCTCACCTGCTGTAAACCGGCATTACCCAGTAATGTTCGGTACAAGCTGCCCAGGTTTACACCTGCTGGCAACCACCCGAGACAGAGGCTGTATCTGTCTGTTTGGGGTGAGGTGACACACAACATGGCATTCTCTTTCTGATTTTTCATCAAGAGCCAGCAGCCAGAAAGAATGCAATGTATTTTCTTTGAGCCAGAGATCTGTGCCAGCTAATTGGTGTCATTTGTTTTATCTCTGTCCTCCCCATCCCATGCTCTTCATAAACTCTCCCAGCAGCGGTCTATGGTTGGAGGGCATAGCTGTCATTCCATTAGGCTTGGCTAGGCCTGCGTTAAAGCGTGTCATACAAATTGAGGGGATCCAGCATATTGACAGACAGATATTTAGCATGTAATTGCACTGAAAGTGCAGCACAAAAGCTCTGGAAGGTAGGAGAGTAGAGGATTTGGATTGCATGAGATCTAGCTGGAGTGAGGTTCATACTTTTTTTTCCAAAGTGCATTTGAGCTCCATAACAACAGGTGTGATGGTAAGGCACAAATACATCATGCCGTAGCCACTGGGGTACTGTGTTAGTCCTCCTACAGCCTGCCTTGTCCCCTGGAAGAAATCCTGTTTGAGGTAGTATCTGTTACAGGCAAGCAAAACCATCCCATGGGCCAGTGCACAGCTTCTGCACACTTATATACAGATTAATTTGTTCGTGGCTTCATGCTCCTGAGGCCAGCCTGGACCCATCTGCCCTAATATGGCTTTTAGGAGCCAAGGCTGCAGGGAAAATCACTGGGGCTTAGAGTCCAAAACTCATCAGTGACTTTCACAAAGACAGTTCATGCTCCCGAGTCATGTTATTTTATAAAACTTTGCACAGTGGCTGCCAGCCAGTGGCATAGCTGGGACATGGATCCCAAGTCTTCTGCCAGCCCAGATGCTGCTCTTCCTGTGCCTGCCATTCCCCTCCTGCAGATGCTTTGAAGGATTGAACATCCGTGGAAACTACCAATTATCTCAGGCTATAGCAGAGCTACTGAAGTAAAAGTCACAGAGTGACTTTAGAAAAAGCATCTGAACTAGAACATACCCAAATAATCCCTCAAACACCCAGTAGTCTGAGAAGGGGAGAGCTGCTATGTATTTGTTTGGCATGGTCATACGATGTGATTGAAAAGAGAAGAAACCACTGGCTGTTAAATCTGTTTAGTGGGATAGATTGTAGATTAAACTGCATATGTCAACTAATTGGGAAATCAGTGTAAACCAGTCACTGGTTCTGTGCTGGAGTCAGAACTAGAGGTGGGAAAACTTATCATACTTTCGGACTGCTTCTTTGCACCAAACCTCTGCTTATGTGAACTTTATCTAACCATCCCTCAGTGGGAGTTTGTTAAAGGTAAATTTACAACAGGAAGCTTTTAAAACAAACTACTGAGATATGATTCCAAGTTTATTTTGAGTATTCCTGATGTTTAGTTTAAAAGCTATAGTTTAGAATCTGGTCAGAAAACAACAGGAGAGAGGTGCAAAAGTAGTAGAAGGACTTTAGTTAACATTTAAAATGCCTTTAGTATATTAACACCATGAGTGGACACTTAACAGAGCCCTCAGCTGACACTCAGAAGATCTAGGTTCTGTGGTTTCCAGCTTCTGTAGAGACCTTGTGGGGTGTTTGGCCGCTTTCCTTTCCTTTGTCTTTTGCTGAAGACAAAGTGTCCCTAACTTCAGGGACAAGGTGTTCACTAAGGCTTTGGAAACTTCAGGGACAATGACCAGCCCATGGAAGTCCTAACTGAATTTATTATTTTGCACAAAGACATTTGTTTCCTTAACTCCTACAATCAGCTGAGCAGAGGCAGCGTTCCCCAGTGGTCAGACCCCAGGACTGGGTCTGGGGGTGTGTGTTCAGTGTTGTACACACATGTAAGAGGGGAATGTTCCTGTCACTGAGCAGCCTACGTGGATGATATAATATTGTAAGGAGCTGGGTGGAATGTAGCAACAAGAAGTGTGATTGATAATTGATGATAAGCTCTTGTCATGTTCACTTGATTTAGATTGTTTTAAGTGTATCATTTACCAATGTACCATTTACAGCCTTTGTGAGAGACAGACAGGAGATTCCACAGCCAAGGTTTTTTATAAAAAATCATAATGTTTAGTGCCTCCACTTTAGTGGATAGAGCCTACCCAAGCTGAGAAAGTTCAAAGGGATCTCATTTCTACAGGTACCAAGTTGTCCAAAACAGGGAGAAGTATTTGAGGATCTGGGTTCCACAGATCTCATCCTTGTTAATGCATAGCTTTTCTAAAAACTGTGGAAGAGCTGCAAGTGAAATAGGAAATGCAGATAGTGTGTGTCCATGTGGGCAGATCTCAAGGAACAGGGAAGCCTAAGCAATGATGGAAGGCAGCTTGGGCCCAGCTTGTGCCAGATGAGTTTGCAGCAACTCCATTGACTAGGATGGCAGGACTCAGTTTAGTCTGGTTTAACTGAGGTCAGGGGAGGACTGGAGGATTTCTGTGGTGCTTTGAGATCATCCAGAAAGAAAAGTGCCAAACAAATGTAACATGGACATGGCTAATCGGGGACTGTTGCTCTGCTGTTTGCAGCCACACCTTCCATATACCTCCTCTTTGTACAGCCTGGGTCCAGATTGCTGTTAGGGAACATAATAAAGAAATAAAGCTGCAAGTGGGATCACGTTTCCCTTTGCTCCTTGTGTGTATGTGTGTGTGTGCATGTTTCTTCTGTGCTGTAGCTCAGGGGGGCTCGTAAATCTTGGAGATGACTGCTGGTTTTCTCTCTCCCCCTGTATGACTGATGGTGCGAATTTATGTGTGGTATTTCTCTCCCCCAACCTCGATGTTAAAATGAGACAGGAGGCCAGTAAATTTGCAGTGGGAGCTGTGCAGGGTTGTGGGTCCCTCACCTTCTCCTCTTCACAGCCTGAGGGCTGGCTGTCCCTAAAAGATAACGATTTTAGGGTTTCAGGGGGTGGGAAGCTGTTTGCTTTGGTGTGTTGTGCTGAATGTGCTTGTTTTGACCTTCTGCTTCAGCATCAGGTGGTGCTGAAGAGAAAGATATTGCCAGGGGAATGATATACTACTCTCCTAGGTTAGTAAACAGACTGGGGAAAGGGTAAATCTTGAGGTGTGAGTTAGAACAAGGTATGCCACAGCAGAGACACTGCTGGAGTGCTGTTCCTGCTGTGTTTCACCTTCAATATATGGAAGGGCTGAGACATGTCTAAAGACACAATCCATCACCTCTTGCCTCTTCTAACTATGGTAACTGAGCTAAGAAAATGAGTTGCAGTCTTTCAGAAGTCTATTGTGTTACAGGAGAGAGCAGGAGGTTTTAAAACTCTTCTAAAATGATGACATAAAAATATTTGTGTCTGCTTCTAATTCCTGAAATATTCCTGAAATGAGCTCTGCTGGTGCCCCTTTCCCCAAGCTGGAGGGATGCTCCATACCCAGGCAGTGTTTCCTGCCCTTCCCCTGGCTGTCTTCAGCTCAGTTGAAGCCAGCATTCACAGTGTTCCCCTGGGTGATAACACATCTTGCACACACAGACTTCAGAGCTGTTTGTATAACCTGAGCTGGTTCTAGCCTCTGCTGAACACAACAAAACTTGTGTTGCTGCTCAAAGCTCCAGGTAAAGTGTCATGGCTGGGCTCCAGCTGGGACAGTGAGGAGCTGCGTAGTCTGAGCGGGGTAGAGGACGCAAGTGAGTGCCTGTGAGGGTTGGACTGGGGCACTGGTAGCTGTTAAGAGGTCAAACAACACTGTGCTGGTTTGTTAGTTTCGGTTTTGTCTTTCTGATTTGGAAATAATGAGTGTTCAAGGACAAAATCTAGGTCTTCTATCCTGTGGTTGATGCCTTGTTCTTTCCTAATGGAAGGAACATACATCAAAACTGATTGTTAAACAAACATTCTGTTTTATATTAAAACTCCATTTTGAATCAGAAATATCAGCAATAGTCTCTCAGCTGTATCTCTGTGTGAGCTCAGTGTGTTGTGCCTGTAAAGTCCACAGATCAGATTTTTGTCTTTGGCTCTGCTCTGGGTCTCTTATCAGACAGAGGTCTGTCCCTTAACCCTCTGGCTGACATTTTAAAAAGCACTTAATGGCCAACTGCAACTAAACGTCCAGGGAGAAGTGACTCTTTAGGGCAGCTTTCACCTCCAGGGCCTCCGCTGCCACCTTGAAACTATGTGGACAACAGTGCTCTCTGGCCATGCCAGGCTGAGTGAGAATGTCTGAGTTCTGTTATCCTTCCAGAGCACGAGGTTCACCTACCCTGAGCAGTATTTGGTTGCTGGAAGGACCATCCAGACACTCATAAATCTTTGGTGTAACTCTGAAGCGGTTTTGCTGACAAATTGGCACACACCCCACCCCTCCACCCCCCACAACGTGACTCTTGCACTTAGGACTGCTAAGAGCTATTTCAGGCCCCAGAACAAATGAAATATTCATCTCCTCTTTGCCCTGGCTGTTGCCTCCACACACCACCTTCCCCTTCCCCCAAACCCAGCGCTTTAGTGCAGACACCCTAAGCCAGCAACAGCAGCTGCAAAGAACAGGACTGGGCTGGATGACTGCCACTCTCTAGACCCTTAGGATCACTGAGCCCTGGCTGGGCACCCTTGCTCTCCACATACCCCTGCTGATATGCAGCCCACCTACATCTGCTTCAACCCTGACTAAGAAGCTGGCCTCTCCTTGCTCGCATTCCACATTTACAAACCATTCCTATTGTATGGCACATGATCCAGAAATGTCATGGCTGCTTTTCAGGTTTCTTCCCAACCATATTTACCAAGAGATGAGGTACCCAGGGACTATCCTGTGACAGTAGAGGGGGTGCACTTGTAGAGGGGACCTAGGAGCTATCACGTGTAAGGTGTGTGTGTCCAAGAGATGCACAAAGAAAGAAGAGATTACACGTACATTGTACTCCATGCCATTGTGAAACACCAACTGCTGTATAGCCTGCAGAATAAAGACAGCAGAGACTGACTTTCTTTGAAGCCTTTGCTTTGGCTATATTTTTCTTTCCTTCTACTGTGCCAAAATGCTCTTAGATACACATCTGTCTTAAAAACAACAATCTCCCCTTCCATTAGCTCAGTGAAAGGTTTTCTGCAAGCTTTTATTTTTAAAAAGACAAGGAAAACCAGAGAAAGAGAATAAGCACAGGACAATCAGACATGGTTCTTATGACAAAAAAAGTAAATTGAATTTTAGTCAAGAAATGTGAGAGATTTAGAACAATACAGTTAGTACTTAGTGGAATAGCTGCCTGACAAGCAGGTAAGACCAGCGTAATCCTCCATCAGTATGTAAAGAAGACACAGAACAAGAGCAAAGAAAATAGAGAGTAGGCTCTTTGTTTGACAGTTTAAATCCTAAGGGTATAGTAGCTATATAAAGCAGAATCAGACACACAGCAGAAGCAGGGAGCGTATAACAACTTTTTCCGTGGGATGTGGGTATAATGTATCTAACACTGCTCAGTGCCAGTGTGGATGTGGCTATAAAATTGACTTTTTTTGCCAGCGCACCTGGGCATCTCTTGTTGTTACTATGTGACATTTGCTAAAGCTTTGGCAGACCTGGGGCAAATGAAGCTTTTTAGAGAAGAGCAGAGGCAGGCAGCCTTGAAGAAGCTAGTTACAGTACTCACAATTTCATCCTTTCTTCTGGAAACAAGTGATGATTTGGAAAAACTGAGGTGGCTGCAGCTCTCCATACTGCTTCATGTGCTGGAAACCTCTGGTGCAAAGCTTCTCTCAAGTTTCATTTTCAGAAGTCACTTGCAAAGAACATATTGATTCTCACAAGCTGTATGTCAGGTGTTATAGCAGTATTCTGACTGCCTTATGCCAAGAAACACTAGCTCCCATAAGGCCAAAGAGTATTAAAGAATTTCAACCTCAAAGGATTCATGATACGGCTAAGCCAGCACAAGTTTTTTAGCAAAATATATTTGGTTTTGAAAAAGAAACACAGCATGTCTACAATGCCTCCAAAAAGCTAGGTTCTCAAAAGGGGAACCCCAGGCTAACTCACAGACCAACTCTTAATTGTCTCAGGTAGAATGATTTTCTGCACTTGCCAGACATTTTAAGCCTCACATACAGCTGGCTGCCTTTGTCTTCCAAGTGCCTGCTTGTACAATGAGAATTACCTGTTGTGTTATGACAGACAAGTGATTAACATGAAAAAGACAAGTTGGATCTGGTGCTGAGCTTCCTGCATATCTTTCTTGCATGTCCTCACAGACGTTTCCTTGGAAGCAAAAGGAAACTGCCTGTGCTTCTGGTTGCTCAGAGAAAAAACATTTGTGATAGAGTTTGACTCTTCCTGTGTTGCTCTTGCTAAAGGACCGAGATGTCCATGAGGGCCACTGTAATATGAACAGTGACAGTACATTGATCAGCTGCTGCATCCACTCTGTGGCATGTTTGGAACTAGGAAAAGATCCTAGATCTGTGCATCACGCAAATGAAGTGCTTTGGGACTGTACCTTCTTCCATAGAGCTCCCATTCCTGAAGACCCTGCAGTAACCCATCCGGCGGTAGTTCTCAGTTCAGGCCCAAGCAAAAAACCAAGACAGCTACAATCCTGTAAGTGAAGGTGCTCTCTGTCTCTAGCCCTGCCATGCAATACAAATGAAACCATTTTTATCCTATAAATGAAATATAATTTGTGAGTCAGAAGATGATTGAAGTACATGCTTAGCTTTTTTATACAAGCATTTAGGTTTCTTTATTCAGTAAGGTTGCTTTCCTAACCTGGGCATTCAATTGGATGTTTTTGTGGCCTTTTCAATGATTTTCCCATTCAGATTATTTCTACAAAGACACCTGCTTTGATGAGTTCTCCAATTTTCAAATTTTTCATGTAGATACACTAGTACATTCTCTTCTATGGCTTACTCAATTTATTTTTTCTTTTTGTAATGATGGTACTTTTCACATTTTATCCAACTTTAATAAGCCAAAATTCAGCCCAGATGTACCTGATACTATGTATCATCTCTTTTTAAGGGGCTAGGAAGGAAAGAAAAAGAAACTAAAAAATCAGCTACCAAGCAGATCAGTCTTGGGGGAATGGCAGAGGGGCTGACAACCCATCCCTTCCAGGCACCCGCTGCCCATTGGAGCATTGTCTGAACCCCTGCAGAGCTGCAGCTGCGGTGGCACCTGTGCAGCCCACGTCTCTCCTTCCTAGGACCTGTAGGATGCAGTGGTGGAGCTGCCATTTACCATTAAAAACAAACAAGAGTCTGTGGGAATAGGAGCAGCTTCCTTTTCCCTCCAGCTTTGTCAGACCATTTTGGTGCTGGCTGCGCTGAGCAGTTGCGCTGCAAGGAAGCCTGGAGCAACCCAGGATTCCCAGGCAAAGCACCGGCAGCCAGAGAGGATCAGGAAGTCAGGCAGGAGCAAGGTCACCTCTTGACCTCCCATTCGGCAAAGAATGCAACTTGCTGTCAGACACTAGGGGAGACTTTTTTCCTTTCTGCAGCTTAAGATCCCCGTGGTTTCTGATGGGAAGAAGTTTAGAGCACAATTTTGATTTTATGTTCTCAAATGTGCTTTAAAAGAGTAGATGCCAAGGAAATGGTGTAATCACCAGAGAGTTTCAGAGAGTGGCTGTTCACTCAATGGGTATGTGTGGGGAAAATGCTGTCATTAGTATTTCATTAGGCCATATGAAGCACTGAAGTTCATTACTGATCTTGGCATAAAATGACCATAATCTTTCAAAATAAAATGTTGTAACTAAGAGGTAAATCTCTAAACCACTTCTAACTACCACTAATCTCTCAAAAAAATAGAAGTTTGTTCTACACCTCTTCCTTAAAATGGTAATTCCATTGCTTTGTGGAGATTGTACCCATATAAGCGAGAGCAAAATCAGGTCCCAGTGACTGAGTTGGTTCAGCTCCTACAGTTGCTTTGTGCCATCTTGTCTGTTGCTCTTTGGGTTGTCAAATCACATGCAGAATCACAGCATGTCAGGGGTTGGAAGGGACCTCATCTAGTCCAACCCCCCTGCCAGAGCAGGATTCTTCCCTGACTAGGATTTTGCTTCTCAGAAGACATACTCATCATCACTAGCATCCTAGCTGGCTGCCTTAAGGGGAAAGGAGGGGCATCTTAGCTCCCTCTGATCATGTTATTGCAAATATGTCCATTGCATCTTAACAGACATGCCAAACTACCACCACACTTTTTCCAGAGATGGGGAAACTGAGGATGAGATGTTTGTCGTGACCTGTTTGGGGTCACACAACTGCTCACGATGGGATACAGTCCAGGTCCTCATTGTTCTCCTCCTATCTTCCCAGCTGGGGTTCTGCTGCCATTTTAGAGTTTAAAACAGGGCTGTGTTCTTTGGAAACTGCTGTTTGCTTTTCCTTAGTGTACCCACTGCCAGGGTAGAGGAAAGCTCTGCAGTGAAGCCATTCTTCCCCAATGTCTCTTTATAATCCCACTTCTCCATATTTTATTGTCAAGAAGCTGTGGCATAAGTAAAAGGATCTATTTCTAACTCCCTTTTCCACACAAAAACCTTCCCTCTGCGTCAGTATCTGATACTGTTTCACAGCAACAGAGCAGCATGGTCAGACCTGTCCCCCAAAGCACTTCAGAAATGTCAGCCCGTCTGAAAGTTGTTATTCACAGAAATACCTATGGCCAAGAGGCAAAGAAACTGATTTGAATGGAAACCTGCTAAAGAGCAAAGAGACAGACACAGCGAGAACCCGGTTTGTGAGCTGGAAGCATAGCAGAGAGAACCTGGAGGTGTCTTACTAGTAGCCATCAGGTCCCTGAAAAGAAAGTGGTCTGAGTGGTTTTGGTATTGTCTGTTTTCCTGTGAGAAAGTTAAAATCTAAATATGTGGGCTGAAAAGTATATTCTTCCTTATGCTGGTGTAAACCTAGAGCATATTGAAAAGGTTTGTGGATTTGCTCTGGATTAAATCCAGTGAAACTCTGAACAAGCTTTGGCCCTGGTCTAATTTAATTAAAGAGATTTTAGGGGCAGAAGAGACATGCTTTGTAACTGCAGACCAAAACTTTTCAGCTCTGGCAAGAAATCCAACAATACCTATGGACATTAAACAGCTTCCCTGCTCTAGTGCAGAAAGATCTCAGCTTCTACATTTTAACTGTGAGTGATGGAGAAGCCATCTCTGTTCCAATTGTGAATACCACTCACAATTAGAAATTAATGTCTTATTTCTCATATTAATTGATCCACCTGGAGCCTAAACATCCTGAGTTTCAGGATGTCTTCTTGTGCAAGACTGAAAAGCCAATTCATCTTACTGACAGCATTTTCTAGATTTTTTTCCAATGCCAATATTGTATTTTCTTCCAGACTATTGAAAGAGAATAGTGGAAAGCTTGTTGGAACAAAAGCACAAGAATACTTCTGTCCAGGATACTTCCAAAAACTCCCCAAATCCCTCCCTCTTAAAAATTCTTTTTATATTGTCTCTGAAATTATTTCAGGCTATTTAATGCATCCTGCACAGATTTTTGTTAGCATTATCTGTGCTCAAAGTATCATGAATTCCTCACTACAATGCTTTATAGACATAGAGATGCCAATAAAGGGTACATTGCTAGAGCAGTCTGCTGCTCTGCTGTTGTCTGCTGCATGCCAGAAAGTGTCAAGTGACATCTGCTGAGGGATGTGAGCCTCCCTTTACCTGGTGTTGCCTGATACCAGTGCTCATACCATTCCTAGCTCAGCTGCAAAAGCTTAAAGGGGCATGTCAGCAATTATGGTTTATTTAGGTTTGCTACCACCAGGAAAGGGGAATAGTTTCACATTAACTATTGAGCTAGCCTAGAATTAGGAAATATTTAATTTGCATCAAAAAAATTCAGCTGTTCAATTATGAAGTTGGAAGCACAGTTACCAAAAAAAAAAAAGCTTAAATAAGATTAATTCTTAAAACATACCTGAACCCTAGTAATGACACAGTGAGATTTTGTGTAGCTGTATCAGATGAAGAGCCAAAATCAGTGAATCAGTGGAGCTCCAAGGTTTTACACTCTCCTCTGTTCTTCTTGTACCAAAGGACTGCCAGTAGTGTTGTGTCTAAATGACCATTCATAGAAGCCATCCCCCTCCACAGCTATTCCTTTTTATGGGTAAATTTAATAACAGATTGATAAAATAACAGCTTTAGTGAGTGCTGCAAATTTTTCTCACATTTCTTTGGCATTCAGAAATAACTTTGCTCGCTATAAGCTTGTCCTTGCTTTGGTATCTGGGAGACTGATTCTTTATTCTTCTAAGACAGCATGAGAATATGAAGCATCTCACCCTGTTTTTATTTTATTTATATTAAAGCTTTAAAGTACATTGGAACATCTGCAGACATCTCTTTGGTAAAGTATTAGGAGAAGGCTGAGAGGTGGTTTTCCAGGGTGACTAGGGTTAGTAGGAGACCTGCTGGCTGTAAGGATGTCTGTAATACTGTGGGGGTTGTGTTGTGGAAGTTAATTTAGGACACTTTGGGACAAGTCTTCAAACACATATTGGAATGCACATCTCCACTCAGCTGGTACATGAACATCTACATCTGCTCTGAAACAATGTATTGGACAAAGCAGAGATGTGATATCCCTATGTCTGGCAAGAATCACAAGTCTTTGAACAGGTGAGATGGGGAGGGAAAGAGGTCTCACACCTCACACTTACATTAAGCATTTGCCATTTGCACTGCTACCTGCTGGGGAGAGCTCAGGATCCTAGGCAGGAGGAGAAATCTTTCTCTATGATGACTAAGCCCTATCTATTGCCTCTTCATTTCACTGGTGCTCACCCACACTGTAAGTGCACTGAGGCTTTATATAGCTTTTGGAAGTGGCTGAGGACTGCTTCAAGGTCCCAGTGTTGCTGTAGTACATCTTTTCTGGCTTCTCACATGTTCAGGCTCTGTTCCCTCTACTGCCTGCAGCAGCCATGCTGTGATGTTCTAAATGTAAAATTTTTTTTAATAAAGATAGCTCTGAAACCAAACAGCCTCCCAGCACCTTTCACCTTACTCTGAGCAGCCACTAAGAACAGGGCAGTCCTTGCCCCCAGGGAGGTAAGCCCAGATCTGTCCCATCTTTAACCATACAACAGAGGTGGCTGATGGTTCCTCATGGAAAGAGAGAGCTCCTTTACATGCAAACTTTTGAAGTCCTCAGTTACCTTTTGAATGTCCCAGTTTCCCTTACTGGACTAGTGAGGATGACAAGAGTGGTTGGGCTGGGTGGATCTGCAGCTTTGATCCTCCGCTGGAGATTAAGAAGCGCTGTCCCTCCACTGCACTGGGTGAGACATGCAGGTAGGCACAGCCCTGAACTTTGGGGAAGTTCATACCTGAACTTTGTGTCCACAGCCAACCTGTCCTGTCCAGACATGCTCCAAGAGAGAGTTTGGTCAGTGCCTGTAGGGCTTAGGTGGGGGTAGGGGTGAGGAGTTCTTGAATAAAATGATTATGATTAATTATTATTTCATAATGAGGGATTATCACAGGCTTTGCAGCTAAATAACACAGTACTTAGCATTTCTGTGCTGTGGCACTGTTCACGTTCAAAGCACTGTACAAACAGCAAGTAAATTACTAAAATGAAGAGATTATTTAATAGCCCATGTCTTTGCATTTCTCAGGGAAGGGTGGGGAGTGTTTAGAAACTTACCATGCAGTCACATTCCAAGATTGTGGCTCATGTTGCCAGGCCTGTGGTGTGCTCATTTGGCTTCTACATTTGGGAGGCTGTAGTTATGAAAATAAAACTAAAAGGCTTACCATGGACAAGTGCTTCGCAGTCTTACCCCTAATGCTCTGCCATGGCTGACTGAGTGGAGAATTCATAGGATGAGTTCTTTGGCCAAAGTGACAGAAGATGTCAGCCTGTGACCCTCCAAACTTATTCTGACCCAGCACACTCCACTCATGTCCTGCAGAAACACCCTGTTCTGCCAAGTGATGTCAGATTGTCTCCAGTGATAAGGGTTGGATCCCAACTCAGCATCCCTCTGCCTCTTCTGCAACAGAGTTCTCCACAGCTCTCAAGGTGTTCAGTTTTACAGACTGCACTACTACTTTTTTTAACTATTACCCTGCTAGTCATAGCAGCATCATCTTCCCTTTATAAATATGAAAACCTTAATGGGAAGAAAAGATTCAAGATATTGCATGAAGTAGCTACATGGACCATGAGTAGGACCCATGTTAGCAATGTACATTTGTGCAGACATTCTTTTTCTCAGCCATGCTGGTCTACAAAGCTATTAATAGAAAAGAGACTTTGAAATCTACAGCTCATTTGTTTCTAAGTCTATGAGCAGCCAGGAAAGTTTATTTCATTCCTGTGTTTGTTTTTCCTATCTTTGAACTGTTTTGGTCAACTCATAGAGTCGGTGTTTAGGCCCAGCTTAGGTGGAAAACTTACGGAGTCAGAGCATATTGAAACTTCATTTATGAAGTTTCTCCCACATAAGCTGATTGGTGATAAATCCAGCAGAGAAAGCAGGAAGGCAGAGAACAAGCTCTCCAGAGACCTTTACAAAGCTAGGTACGTGGTCAGGACATTGTGTGAGTGTCCTGGGCTTACTCAGAACAGAATCTGTAAAAGGAAGCTCTTCATGGATAAAAGACCTTTGCTAACATGTCACCTCTTTGCTCCCTTTCCTCCCAAACGTGTTATCAAAAATCTAGCAGAGGCTAAAACCTTCAAGCTATCAAAGAGATGAGTAGCACATTGCTGCCTTCTGCTCCTCCTCTTGTAGCAATTCCCCCTGTTTTATGATTAGCTATTCTCCATGGATACTTTCAGAGGGCTTGGTTTTCTCCTCAATACTTCTCTTCAGTAGATACTGAGCATAAATAAGAGTTTTAGGGTCTGCCAGAAGGGCCAAACTGTGATAGCTGCAGACTAGATGAGTAGGAGAGCACAGTGCAGGGATACCTAAAGTGGTTAGATGTAAACCAGCTTGGATTGGGATGTGATCTTGTTGCACTACCCTGATAAATCTCAGGGTTTACTAGCATGCATGCGGTGAGTAGCTCACCCATACAGCATGTAATGGCATTGGAGGTGCTGGTCTGTGCTGAACCTGAACTTGCAACTTGTTTCTCTGTGTTCTCCAGCATCTGTACCGTGCTCGATTTCAAAGGGCAAACACACCACAGGATCCCAGCCACAGCTTAGATGCATGCAGTTTCTCTCTCTAAATCTCTAATGCCTTGGCTTATCTTTTGTTAAGTCTATTGCTACACATTAATTGCTTTGGCTTGTATGGGTAGTGAGGTTCATCCTTATGCAGTGCCTGAGGTAACTGCTCACGCCATGGTGCATCTGGCTGGGCTTGCACCTCTTTCATATTACATCAGTTTATCATCAGGATTTTGTTTGACACTAGCATAGTTAATGTATTGACACAGAAGTTGAGGTATTAACATAAAAGCATTGCCATCATTTCCTACTTAATCCTGACAGTAACAGCTCATCAAAAAATGATTATTTCAATGCCCCTTTTCAGGGGATTTGCTTAGCAATTACAAGTGTAATCTTTTTTTTTTTTTTTTTTTTAACACAGCAAAAGGTGCAGTTAAGTTCCAGAAATACTGCAAGCCAGTAGAAGTGTAGGATCATGGTATTTTTTCCTATGGGGGAATGTATTTTCAAACTAATTTTTAAAAGTCTTCTGAATTTGGCTATTAAGTAAAAGTATTAATTGCTCTCTAATGAGCCTAATTGCTGTTGTAAGAACACAGCAAGGCACAAGTGTAGCTTGTTGGAGTGGGAATAAGCTAATAGGTGCTGACACACAAAGGCTGTATGGTTGTCTGAAGTCCTGTGAGATATTAGGGAAAGTCCCATACACATATATCTGGTGGGGTTTCATACATTAATTCTATCTGCTCTTGGGCTTTTCAGAGGATTTGGCATTATTCAAGCACCAAGGCTGCTGTGGAAAAAAAGGTGAGGTTACACCTTAGCTTCTGGATGCTGATTGCCACAGCTGTGAATTGTTTCAGGTACTGTGAGCCACTAGTAATTTGCTAAAATGAGAAAAATGGTAAAGTTCTAGACTGAAGCATGCTGATTCCTTCAACATTTCTTTAGTGAACATTTCCTTCTAAACCTCTCCACTCTGTCTAGTTAGTCCACATCACACTGAAGCCCAGCATTCAAAAATTTGGCAGTGCCTGCCAAGTGGAGAGGAAAGGTGCTCTTTCTGGCCCTTCCCCTCTTCCTACAGCCCAGCCTTCTCTGCAGGAGTTGGTAATTCATCTCTCAGACCCACTTGAGTTCCCCAGCCCCAGTGTGGCTGGAGAACACCTTTGTGCCAGGCACTGTTCCTGCAGAGGTGGATGCTCCCTGAGCTCAGTAGTCCCAAGGGAAGATAACCCTGAGCCTAATCCAGATTTGCTGTGCTAGTGCTGCTCAGCAGAGGGCCATGCAGCTGCTGGGTGAGATCAGGTGTCTGGGAAGCTGATGCCTCCACTCAGCCATGCTGTGAATTTGGGCGAGTCCCTAGTGCCTCAGTTTCCCCACCTACAAAGTATGTGTCTATGTGTCAATACCTTTCAGAGTCTGAGATGAAAAAGTAATTTATAAGTACTTATTATTTATTAAATGCAAGTCAGAAGGTAGCACAGGGGCTGTGGAAGATTTATATAGCCATAGGAGAATAACAATATCTTGTTTCCAGCACAAAAATGTACCATTTCTAATTCTAAGAGAAAATTTTAAGCCTCTCTGTAAATAGCTTGAGAAGTCTCTTGTAGGTAAGGTGAGCTTCAGTGTGAGAGTTGCAGATTACTGCTCTATCAATATCTTTTGGAAAATCTGGTTCTTGCTCTTGTGTAGACTTGATAATCTATGAAAAGTAAGAGGAAAATATGAGGAACATAAACGTGGTCCTGGGCTGGTGATAATTATTATTTTGTTTTGATTTATCGTTCGCAGGAATTTTTTTTATGAGAGCCTCACAGGCATAATTCTTTCTCCTGCATAGTTTATTTTTTGCCAAAACGACAAGAGGACAGGATATTTAGCAGAATATGTCTGATGGGTGGGTGGAGAACAGAGAGGCTTTGGACTTGTGCCAAACATCAGGAAGGCAAAAGAATGAAAAGAACCCAGCTTATTGCAATAGTATATTGCTCTTTATCTTGGAAAGGGGTAGTTGCCTGAAGTGGCACTCCTAAGTCATCACAGGATTTTATTACAGGTATCAGTCTGTACTCTGTACTCCTGCTCAGCCACACCTTCAGAGAGCTCTTCTTCCATTTGCATAATTGCAAAACCCTCAGTTATCAAAATGTATGCAAGACTTTACAGTCTTCCTTTTTGGCACCTAAGCCTTTAGGATGTGTTTGTTTTGCATTCTTAGCTGTTTCCCAGTAACAACGAAGAGCAGCAAGGTGCTCTGATGATCAGGGTCTTCAATCTGGCAGCTGAGCCTTGGGATAGAGAAGAACAAACATTGTGATAGCTGCAGCAAAGTCACAAGGGTTGTTAGCCAGCAGTTGGGCATGACAGAAAGTTGCAGATTTTATAAAAAGGCACAGAAGTGACTATTGAGATTTTCAAAGGGGCACTGCTAGGTGCCAAGTGTTTTGGAGGAGCTGGTTTTTATTCTGGAAGTTAAAATAGAAGTTTTAACTTCTGGGATTGCTTTTGAAAATATTCCACTTGCATTTTAAAAGAGTGTGGTGCCAGCTGTCAAGAGCAGGAACTTGTGAACCGGGTATCCCAATGCCAGGTGAAGACACAGCCTTCCAGCCACAGCATTGTGGCTACTTCTCACCTTGAAAAGGTTTTAATCCCGTGTACGAGATGCACAGGCAGTTATGGGAGAATTGTGAGGCCTGCCATTACTTGCGAAATAAGAAGAAAAACCATATGTTTAGCTCAGCTGCTCCCTGATACCACAGTGACCTCCAGTCACTCAAAAATTGATGCGTTCATTAGAACTACTGATCCATTCTTCCCCCTAAAGTGAAATCAGTTTGTGAGAGGGTTTAGGGAAAAAATCAAGCCCATTAGAAGAAAATAAGGAACCAAAGCATTGACTAAGTGGTTTTATTCCATTTCTGGTTATGTCACTAACCTTATAGTTTTAGTACAAAGAATTTTTGTGCTTGATTTCTATATGTAATCCTGAAAACAAAGCTGAAAGAGTGCAAAGAAAGCATAGCTCATATTTTGTGAAGTTTTATCAGTAATTGCCATAGTAGGCTCCTGTCATCAATACACCAGCAAAAGCTTCCCAGGGTTTCCAAGCCTGAAGTTAGTGCATTTAGTGAGACTGCAAGACATGTTTCTCTCCCAGAGAGACAGCAGAAATATAATCAGCTTTCTTCCTGGAGCAGGTGCACTGAGCACATCATCTCTGCACACAAATACCACCTCTGGGCATTGCCTGCTGCATGTTTAGCTTTTGGAGGGGTTTTTGCTCTGACTGACAGCTAAGGGCCACAGCCTTGGAGGTGCTAAGCACCTCAGTGCCCAGTGCCTCAAGGAGATGTGAAAGTGTTCAGCACCCTCAGCACTGAGCCCTGGGGCCAGGTTATCAGAGGTTTGCAATACTGAGCACCTGAGGATACTGCGTGTTTCTGAGAATGTGGCTGTTCAAGCAATACTAAAAAAAAATAATCTGCAGGAAATTAATTACATTTTGAGGCTGTTAGTAGCTTCTATAGAATCTCCTCTATTGCTCCCATTGGAGACCAAGGCCAGAATCTCCAGAGTTCTACACCTGACTCCAAAGCAAGTGCTTGCCTTCACAAGAATAGTTTTAGAGTGGGAACTGTGTCCTAGGATGGCCTGAGGGTTCCCCTCAGACTCTGGGAAGGGATCAGCATGGAACAGTAAGGAGGGGATTCTGACACAGCATTACACTGATGCTAGGACCTGCTGCTGGCTGCTACTTGCAGTTAGCTCCATTTTAAAAATGGAGATGAAGGTAGGGCAGGGTACAAGAAAGATTACAAAAATGTTTCCAAGCTGAACAGTGTGAAATATTTAAACAGCTCAGTTCATCTGGTTCATCAAATGAGTCTTAGAGGTGACTTAGAGTAGATGAGCACCTTTTCAGAAGGAAAGTACCAGTCCTTTAATCTAGGAGGGAAAGGCAAAATAAGATTAATGGCTGAAAGCAGAAGCCAAATAAATATAAACTCAGGCACTTTTATTTTTTTCACCAGTGAGAATAATTAATTGTCTGAACAAGGTTAGATGTAGTTTTTCATGTTTCTTGCTTCTTTAAATCTAGAGGAGGTGCTTTTCTGGACAACAAGCAGTGAGTAGCCAAACACATGGTACTGAACACTGTGTAGAAGTACCTAAGTAAAATGCTCTAGCAGGGAAGGGTTCAGGTTGGAGTCTCTGATTCTTTCAACTGATTCTCTCTGACTATATAAAATTGTCATCTTTTGAAACATCTCAGTGCTCCACAACTGTATTTCAAACAGTGCACCTATTTAATGTGGAAAGCAATGCTGCTCAGCACCACGTGAGAGCTCAGAGCACTGAAGTAAAAGTGGGCACAGCTCAGCCTTGCAGAGATGGGAAGGCACTTGCACAGCTGTATAGCCTCAGAAATTCCTGGTGATTCTGCAGAGGTCAGTCCTTCACTCAAAAATGTGTTTCTGATTACATTCTGCCCCCTTGCAGATAAAAATAAAGTCAGTGACAAATCTAGGGGAAGATAGGCTTTTGCAGCAGCTACCAGTGCATTTGCCTTCCACTGGGCTGACACAGCTCATCTGGTTTAACTTCTGCATGGCAGCCAGGAGCCAATCAAGCCTGTCGTGGCTTTCCTTGGAGAGTGCAGTTTTCCTCCAAACCAGTATGGCTGCTCACCAGTGAAAGGATTCACTCTTCTCTTGGTGTTACAACAATTACTTACAATGACTGATGTCTAGGTCAGACAGATAGGAGAGCTCTTTTACAAATAAGCAATGCTTTTCCTCTGCAGCCAAATCACGTACTGTACTGAGCAGTACAGAATTAAATAGCTTTGTCTCAGAAATCTCCATCTGATATTCTATAAAGCATGCCTGGGCCCTCTTAAGTGGGGCAGAAAAGCTTGGCAAAGATGCTTATGAAATGCAGCTGGGCCCAGGGAGTCTTTTATTCTCTTTCTGGGAGAAAACTCCTGTCGTGGACAGCTGTGGATAGAGGAATGGATGATGCAGCAGTTAAGACCCCGGTTGAAGAACTGTTTGACTTGGATTCAGTAGGTCAGATCTTCTGTTTGGCCCTGGGCCAGCTTTGTTATGCCCTTGTTTTCCTGCTGAAAAATGGGGATAGCACTATTAATTTGTCTGGCAGAGGTACAGGGGAATAGGTGATCCAGGTTGCTAGGTCAGAAAATATTTAAACTGAAGAGTTCTCAGAAAAGCAAAGCTGCAGCCTCTGCTCCAGAAGCCTTTAGAGAGTCCAAATTCCAGCTGACACAGGGAAGCAGCCACTTAACAAGGGAGGCTGGAAGGTCCCAGGCTGGGATCTCTGCAGAGCCCTGACAGCAACCCTGTTTGTTCCTTGCCAGCACCCTTGAGTGAAGATACCAAGGTGGCAGGTGGGCAAGACTCAGGTGCCAGGTTTGTACCTTAACTGCTGGCCTCGCAGAGTCAATAGGTCTAGGACAAGCGCAGTGCCCTGGGATTTCTCCATGGCTTGTGGCTGTAGGACAGTTTGACAAGCAGACAGGCTGCCAAGATCCATGGCCACACTCCCTTCCTGCCTGTGTTTCAAAATGTTTTGGTTTTGCACTCGGTCCAAAATCTAATATCCAAAACCTCCACAGAGGAGCATTAGCATTCCCCTGCTGCTCTTCTAAATCCTGATCATCTCTCAGATATATCATATCCACTTCATAGCACTCCTTCTCTTTTATTTTTTCATTCACAACCAATTTAATCTGGAGTTTAGCCTCAGAAAGTTGCCAGTTTTGTTCTAATTACAGGTGACTCTGAGCCAAAACCTCAGATATTATCATGTGTGAGCGGGTGGGAAATTCAGCTGGGAGAGCAGCACACAGGCTTCCTGGCCTCAGCATCTCACTCAGGGCAGGCTCAGAGCTGGGAGTCGGTGCCTGGGCCCTAATCTTTTGCTCCTCAGTGCCCTGAACATGATGCTGCAGAGCCAAACCCCCCACTTGGTTTTGGGCTATAGTATGATCACTGTATTTTCATGCCTCTAGCTTGCATCCCAGGAAGAAAGTTTTTTGAAAGTAAGGTCTTAGTTAGAGTAGAAGACCATCTTTTCAGAAGGAACATACCAGGCTGTTTAATCTAGAGTGGAAAGGCAGAACAAGAATTAATAGCTGAAAGCTGAAGCCAATATCAGGTGGAGAGAGAAGTTAAAGGCAGGGAGGTACAGGAAAGGCTGCTGAGAAAGAGAGGCAGAGTCTCTCACAGGAATCATAAACTGGAAGCTGCAGGCTGCGTGAGATCAGGTCACACAAGCTTTCCATATCCATCAGTCTGAATTCCCTATGGGTGTTCTCTGTCCATTCCTAGCTCTCTCGTTACCTAGTGGATTTTAGTTGGAGTTTTTAAATCTGTATTTATCTGCTGTACTTCTCTACTTGAAGAACCTTCCCCACCTTTAGTCAGGGATGCTGACAAAGCTCTCTGAGTCATCAGTTCCCCAGTCTTTTCCCTGCAAGATGCCAAAAGGTGGTTGAAAGCACCAGGGTGGCTGATGTTGGGGTTTTTTAGCCTTCATCAGGGAAAGAAAAAAGCACGGAGAAGTGCATGGACCGTGTCTGCAGTGGTGACTAATGACTGTTAGACCCTTATTGCTGTCAGATGAACTAGTAGCTGAGCCTCAGACATGTGGTCATTGTCAAGAGGAATTTTTGACTCCCCTCTTATGAGCACCTCCTCCTCCCCTCCCCAGCCATTAATTACTTCCACCGTCCTTCCAAACTGCCAAGGAGTGAGGAGCAGCAGAGCTGGAGATGAAAGGAAGCAGCGACTGCCCTGGTTTCCAGGTCTTTCAAATAACCAGTCTGTAATAACTTCCACAGCTGAGGGAATGGGTGAGCTGTGGGAGGAAGGTCAGCGCTGAGGGGAGGAAGGCTCTTGTGTAGCAATGATGTAGTGGCCTCTAATGGAAGAAACCTGTGGAATTAATCAAGCGTTGTGTCTCATTTGTTAATGACAACACGCCTGAAATGTGCACCAGCCTCTCTTGTTGGTGGGTAGCTAGGACCCTGGAAGCCTGATCAGGCTGTCAGCATGAGGACTGGGGTCTCAGTGTGATGGGCAAGCCCAGTGGTAGTGGATGCTGAGAGTGATGAGTTGCTGGGATGGGACACGGCTGTCCGTGTGCCTTGTCTCTCCAAGCCGGCTGTGAGAGAGCTCGGAGCGACGCTGATGCTGACCTCCCATGCTTGGCTTCCAGGCTGTCATGCGTGAAGTCGGTCACGCTCAGTTTCCCCCAGATTAGTGCAGGGTATTGAGATGACATTGTTCTGGCTTGCTTGCTGCGGAAGGCAGCAGCTCTGTGGAACCAGTTAAGGCGGTTTGGGCCCAGCTTCCATCTCCTCACTCTCCCACACACACTCCAGAGTTTGGCTTTGATTTCATGGGCCAGAGATGAGCAAGAATCAAAGTGGAGTAATTACTGCTAGCACACAGGGCAAGCCCCTAGCCCCTCACCCCCAGGCTCCCTCCGTGGGCTGAGCACACAGACTGAGCAAACGAGATGTGCTAGGAGAGCAGTTCTTGCATTCTGGTGAGGGGTACAGGCAGGCAGTACTCACCGCAGCTTCCTGGTTTATGGGAGAAATTGCTAACATGATTTTGGGGAGCACTTGATGTTTGCACTCCTCAAACTGTCTCTACTTTTCTTATAGGTGGGCACATCCTGAGGGTAGCAAATTCACCCGGAACTCCTAGTGTCCCTGTAGCAAACCAGTAGAGGGGATGTTTACTGTAATTTCTATGTGTCCAGGCTCCCTGCACCCTCGCACCCTGCTTCACTGCTCCCAGCTGTGCTGTCACCTCTGGCAGTGAGTAACTGCCAAAGTGTTGCTGAAGTTGCTAGGGGACTGCTCTGCTCCTGATGAAGGTGTGCAGAGAAACAGAGACCAGTCTTGGCATCCTACCTCTGTTTCTGCTGCACTGTGCTGCACTCTGTGCTTCTTGGACAGAGATGAAGCTTTGACTCCCTGTGTGTCTGATGTAGTTAACATACTAGGCCTGTGTGACTCCACAGAGAATTGCAGATATGAATGGATAGCAAGTAATGAGTCTTCTCAGATATTATAGTCTTCCTATGTATATAAAAAATAACATAAGGTCTCATTATGGGAAACATATGTGTCTTTTCTCCATAGGCTGGGCAGATTTCTGTTTGAAGAAGTGACAGTCTGACCAAAATGCCAAGCCCCGTACAGTATCACGTTACACCCAGGAGAGGGGCTGCCTTTTCTGAACCAATCTGCTCCAAAGCTCCAATCCGCTTCAAAGGAGTGCAGCTGTACACTGCCTGGTGGGGAAGGGTCTTCAAAATATCTGTGAGGTCACTGTCTGATCTTGGATTAGTCATTTTCTGCCCCATCCATGCCTCAGTTTCTCCACTAGTAAAGTTGCACTAACACCTATTGACCTTTCAGAAGATTTTCAAGATCCGCTGCAGAAAATAGTACAGGGCAGAAACACAGTGCAAGGAAATGTAAAAGGGGAGATTTTCTTGTGCTTTTCAATAGTCCTGATTCCTTTTTAGGTAACTAAATTAATTGATACAGTCGATTACAAGCTTTCAAAACTCAAATGATTGGAAATTACTTCTCTGGAAGATAGGGGTGTGGGGACTCTTTCAGAAGCTGTAGTCAGAGGCACAGTAAAGCTCTTTTTTTTTGTGGCATAAACATCACTATGTAATGCTAGCACACTTTAAAAGCTGAAAGTGAGATTCAGTGCCTTGGGTTCATATTTCCCAGCCACAAGAAATACCAAGAAGTTGATAAACATCCCATCTGAGGAAGGTGGGAGGTGCTGAGCTCTGAGACCCATGAAAACTTGGCCTTTAAAAGCCAGCCAAATGCCTTGCAGCATTCCTGTCACTGCATTAATGCTGAGCAGGGCTGGCTGGTCCTTTGGGAGCTGTGGGCCATGTGCCAGTGATGGGGCATCTTCAGTCACACACTGCCCCAGAATGGTAGCTCGTGGGCACAGAGCCTAAGCCTTTGCAGGTGCACCAGGACACCTTGAGACTTGTTCATGGGCTGATGCTGCACTGTGAGTAGGACAGCCCAGAAACAGTGCTTCATCAGTTCAGAAAAACACCTTTTAATATGATGATCTCAAGCTATGCTTACCCTTTAGGCAGGTAACATGGAAATGTGAACCACCACAGATTACCCCTTGTGCGCAGTGCTCTCCAAGTGATGAACCTGACACCCGGGATTCTTTCATAATTGGCTGGTGTGTGTATGTGTGTCTCAAAATGAGCCCTCATGCTTTTTTTTTCATTTTCAGCCCAGTGATAAATTAAAGTCTTTAGTCCCATTAAAGTATTAAATTTTAGCTAAGTCCTTAATTAAGCCCTCCTTGCTTTAATTAAGGCATTATGATTTAATTAAAAGTTAACACATTGGAAAAATCTCCTTTTTCTTCTGCCTTAACTCCACTGGAGCAGGTTGTGGCCCCAGATGTCAGCTGATGTACTAAAATCAGGAGAACCTTTCTGAATGTTTTCCCCCATGAGTGTGAGCAGGCTGAAGCACACGCCAGCACTTGTCAGCAAAGTCCTGGTCCTGGAACCAGCTGATGCATCTAGTGTAGCTTTCACAGCACATCAGGATGGGTGTAGTGCAGTGCACTCAGATTCTCCTCCCAGCTCCTTGCCTCTGGTCCATGAGGCAGAGCCCCCACGAACCCCCACTCTGGGCAGCATTCCCCAAGGCACTGCAGGTAAAATCTCCATGTGCAGCTTTGCCTGCAGCCCACCAGGACAGTCAGCCAAGCACACATTCCCATGGCTGGGGCTTGTCTTTAGGTGCAGATTTTGGTCCCTGGACTGGCCAGGCAGATAAGTTTCTAAGAAAAAGATTTTCAAACCAAAAACTTTGTCCCCTTCAAAACCAGATTGTTGCTTTTTAGCTGGGTGCACCCAAGATCTTGGCTTTGGTTCAAGCCCCAGAATTATTTGGCACATTTTTTTTTAGATTTTAAATGGCATATTGTAAAGCAGACTCTTAGCTGTGACAAAGACCTGCTCTTGGAGCAGGGAAGGATGATCTTTCAGCTGGCCCTGGATGGCTTTGTGCAGCTCCCATGGCATATGTGTGGGGGAGTCAAACTGGAAGGGAAATCCGTGCCTTGGTGTAACACTAAAATAAAAGCAGCAGAATCTTTAGCAGCAAAATAATTAGATCTAGAAAGTAACAAGTAGATTTGAAGATCTGCCTTGTAATAAATCCACTATCTGAAAACTACAGTGAGTTACAAGAGCTGAGATTATGAGCCAGGGCATGGCTGGCTCAGTTCCAGGCTGGTCCAGCAAGAAGTCCAGTAGGAGAATATGCTGGAGAATTTATTTGAGCAAATAGATTCCACATACTTTCCTGGACTTGCTGGTGCCTTGCTGAAATCCAGCATGGGTTTCTTGACACATCAGTGCACCCTGCTTTGATTTTTCGGGAGGAGGTGAAGCAGTTGGACATGGAAGGCAAAAGCACTATACTCCAGCTTAGTCTTTTAGTCATGTTTCACTTAAATCTTCCATCAAAATCTGCATACTCTGACTTGTCAAAACCAGCTCATCCCAGCTGTCATTGGAAAAGGCCTTTTCCTTGAAGCAGAATAGAATTGGCAAGGAGAAAACTGCATTTTCAATAGGTTGCATTTCCCCAGCACTTCTCTTCCAGGGATCTCAAAGATGTCCCAGTGCTAATGACACGCTCACAGATCATGTATTACTTACTACCTTATTTTCAAGTTGAGGAAGTCAAAGCACCCAGGTAGAGCAACTCCTAGCATCAGAAGTCTTGGCTCTTAGTGTCTTGTTTTCACAAGGACCCTGACTGCCCCACTGCAGAGCTGTACATCCAGACAGCACCAGCAGCAGGCATGCTGTCTCCCTGGCTGCACAGTGGGTGTTCGCTACTTCCCTTTTGGGAAAGGAATTGCAGGTCCTAGGGGGTTCTGGCCAGATGTATACTGAGAAAGTGCAAACCTGCATGGCCTCTTCTCCACAGGAGAACTCCTCAGCTTTGATCCAGTGGTCTGCACCATCTCTTTTCTCGAAGTTAAGAAGAACAACTTTTACACCCTGTCTGCATAGAACAGAAGGCTGTCCCAGGGTCATCTGTGGTTTGGGTTCGTACAGCAATGAAGTTTTCTTCAATACTGACTTTACAGCATCTGCTTTGGCCAGGAGACTTGAGCATCTTCCTGTCCTCAGTCTTCTGCCTAGCTTGCTGTGTTGCTGCTGGGCTTTGGGTGCTCCTGCAGGTGATACACACTCTCACTTACCCACTACATTGCACAGAATAACAGGTTTGGCCTTTTCGAACTTTAAGATGCTGGGTCCAGCACTGCTTGCATCTGTCCTTTGGACAATGACTCTTCGGGCCAGTGGGGCTGGACAGGGAGAGGGAATCTGGCACACTGTGTAGGCACAGCTGCCAAGTTCTTCCTCAGCAGAGATACTGGGAAAACTGTAATGCTTTTTACATTATCTTCCCATATAATTGCTTTAAAATTCTGACAGATGTAGTTAAAGGTTGCATTTGAACCCGCACAAGATGGCAAGGGACCTGAAACCAGATCTCCAATGGAGATTTTCTCAGTGCAAATGGGGAAAATCCCATTACTGGCAGCAGCTTTGTAAAAACAGTCTCCCAGCCCCGAGAAGGATGGAGGCAGAGGCCAGCCCGCGTGTGCCATGAGCCAGGCAGCAGGTTCAGCCCCGGGCAGGAGTAGCCGTGGGCAGGTGGGAGCAGTGGGCTGGCTGGAGCTGTGGGCAGGGAGGAGCATGAGGTAGCAGTGGGTAGAGAGCAGCCGAGGCATGGGCAGGGGCAGCTATGAGCAGGGTGAGCCATAGGCAGAGGCTGCCGTGGGCAGGTTGGAGCCAAGTCCCCGCGGCGCTGCCGCCTCCGCCCGCTAGAGGTCTCCGTGTGCCGCGGAACAGCGGGAGTGGGGGCGTGCGGGGCCGTAGCGGCAGCTCACCTGCCTTACCACACTTTCGGGTAGAGCGGCGGGTGCATGTGGGGCCGTCTGGAGTAGTAGTTCCTGTGGATTTAGAGTGGTAGAACAGGATTTAAGCAGAGCCCACCTTCCCTTTAACACCAGGGCTCTCAGCAACGGGAGGTGAGTTTCTTTCTTTCCCAAATAAATTGGAATTCATATAGAAATATATTTAAGTGCTGGCAGAACCCCTGAGAGCAGCAGTGGAAAGCAAATGAGAAAACAAGTAGCTAACAGCATTTGGAGACAAAAAGCAAACTACACAGCCTATGACTTTAATAACCAGCCCAGCAATTTGTGTTTAGCTTGAAGAGCTCATGTGTGTGACGCTGCCTGAGACTGCACTAGCTTTCTTCTCAGTGCTGATAACTGCTGGGAATCGGGTCTCTGCCAAAGACCTGGGAGCACCTCTCGGGAGTCTGTTGGGTTTAATGTGTCGCTTCTGAAAGGCTCTTCCCTGTATTTTGTCGTGCCTTAGGCAGAGTTTGCCCCAAGGCTCCCAGTGACCCTTCAGCAAAGTTCCAGGCTGGAGTGAGGAATCGCATTCTCCAAGCACCTGCTTGTCATCCTGAGGTGTCTGGACACTCAAAACTACAGAGAACCTGCACTTCTCTGCTCCCTCTCTCCACGGGATACATGTGATGATAGGAAGTCGGAAACTTGCCAGGGTATGAAAACATCTATCCTTAAGGAAATAAGTCCCTGTGGGGAGCCATTCCTGAGGAGTGGGCAAGACAGCTTGGGAAGCGAGTCCAGGAATGCGGGATGCTTGCTTGCCAAGGAAGCAGCACGTCTGCCGGCTCAAAAGGGAGGAATTACTGGAATGTTTGGGGGATCCAAGATATGTCATTGTGAGATAGGAACCGACAGGATTAGGAATAAACCCTTAATGGAGAAAGGTTACAAACTACCACCCTTCCCCCCCACCCCGCCTTTGGGTGATCATGGGAACTTGGCAGCCTCTGAAGGAGAAGAGCCAAGGTTTACAAGTGATCTGGAGCAGTTCAGTAAGTTGGGCACTCAGCAGAAAGGCTGTTTTAAAGACCTTAGTTGTGTGATGGCACTCAGGAAATTACACATTTTTATAGCATCTAACGTTAGCCTCTCCACCCTGGCCCACTGAAGCCACTCTCCCAGGTAGGTTGTCATGCCTAGGCTGAGGTGGTGGATGATGGGCAGCACAGAGGCAAAAGAGCCTTTTTTTGATGGTTTAGCTACCTTTAAACTAAATATTTTGCCAGCATGTCTATGCCTATTTTTTTTCATGTCCAAAACCAGTTTCTTGGTGCTAGTGTGATGTCCAAGGGTAGGCAAAGTCTGGGCCACTCCACCACAACAGCTTTTATGAAACACTTCCAGCTCCATAGCCAAAAGAAAGACCACAGTGCCTGTATTACTTCCCTACTGCCTGACACTTTCAGCACTGGCTGTTCAGCAGTTCCTGGCTTTGAGACAGTACTGGTGCCAAAAGATTCAGAGAAGGATCAGACATGTATGTGACTCCCCAAAATACCCAGAACCCTAGCATTCTAAGAAAGAACGAAAGGACTTCTAAAGCCTTCCTTCTCCAGATCATACTTGCAGCTTTTAGGGAACAGAGAAAGAGACTTGTGTGCATTTTAGCCCCAGCTGTCTGCTGCAAAGTGCATGGGTACATTGTTGGGCTGTTAACAGCTGAATTTCCACATGCCATTTCTTGGTTCCAGTTATCCAGAACTTGAAACCTTGTAAGGTGTCCTATAGCTGGACACTGAGACCCACTCAGGTTTGCAGTCTTGTGCTAACATCCCCTAAGAGCACCAGGAAGGTATGATGCAGCATTATACCACTTCTAGGAAGATCTGATTCCTAGAGTCCCATGAGCTCTGCAAATGTCTTTGGTTGACTGCCGGGGGCACACGACTGTGCTCATTGAGCAGTTGTGTAGCAAGACTGGTATTTTGCTTTGAAAGTACACCTTGAACCTTGGTATGAAGAGTGTGAAAAAGGAGACGGATTAGCAGGATGAAGGGAAACAGCTTTTCAATTAGTGGGAGTGGGAGTTTGCTGAGTCAGAGGTGCCAGACGTTAGGGAATCACAGATACTAGCTTATAACAGACTCTCATCTTCATAGAAATTCTTGCTCATTGGCTTTTGAACTTATTTGTACTCAGTTTGAAGGCTGCCTATGGAAGTTGAGAGTGCCCTGGGAGCAAAGAGGGAGAGAAAGGTTAAGAAGGATGGTCTCTGGGAATAGAAAAGAGAGACAGAGACTGTTCTGCCCTGAAACCTGTAATCAGGAGAGAGTCTGAGAAACAGCTGGAGTGTGAGGAGGCAGTTGGGTTCCTGGAGTGCAGGGTAATGCTGGGTAAAGGCAAAGGGTAAGTTGGGCATGGCAGAGTTGGAGGGAAAAATGGATGAGTTTCAGTGGGCTGTGAATGCCACGTTGCAAATATCATGGGGGGAAAACAATCATAGGAAATTAACTTTCAATGACCAGCTTTATACTGTAGATTCTTTGCTACAAAGTCTGTAATTGCCTTGGTTTCCACAACACACCTACCTTCTCCACTACTTGACATCATCCTAGAGCACTTTACCAAGGAGAGAGATAGTAAAGTTCCCAGACCTAAAGCAAACAGAGAAATAAAGTGACTCATTTATGTTTCATCAGTGATTCTCTGGCAGGTTATTTGGGATGTGAATTCACAAATACAGAAATTTTATTGCATATATTAATTCTGTGAATTAGCATAATTCTACATAGTGATTCTGTGCTCTCAGATATACACAAAAATATTTATTTTCTTGAGATTTTCAAGGAAGACACTTTAACAAAAGTAAAGTCCAGGCAGAAAGATGTGACCTCTACTTAAGAAAGGTTCACCCAAAGACTAAAATTCTTCAAATCATGGCCATCTTGAAACTTGTATGGAAGGGATAAGAGAATGGAGTTTGAAAGAAAAAAAGGCCTGTTTGTTGGTTTTATTAGGGAGGCATTTTAATGATAATTTTCCCTTCTGTTCTTTCAGAGAGTGATAAGAATCTCTTTTCTTCTTGTTTCTTGGAGGGCACTGGAAGGCATCATGGGTCAGCTAGACTGCCCTTTATCCTCTCCCATCCATCATGGTTCTGGCTGGTGATGGGTTCAAGGTGTTGCAGGTCTGAGATCCTAAGCAGTTCCTAATGCCTCCTCCACACTCTGAAGCCTGCCTTGTTTTTTCAGTAATCCAACCTTTCCCTTCACCCACGAGAGAGTTTAAAGCATCTGCTACCACAGCTTTCTGAAGAGAACAGGGATACTGATAAAGAGTTCTTATTGTGCTTTGATTTCCGGGGGAAAAATTCATCTTAGCAATAGTGGCACTCTGATTCATTTTGCTTAAAGGGTAAAAAGGAAGTACAAAAAATCCCAAGGAAATAACTTATAGCTGGCTTCAGTGCTATTATGTTGTTATGAAGGACAAGTAAGGCACAATCATAAATGTGCCCAGATATTTTACTTTTCAAGGTTGTAGATGAATCAGAGAAGCTAAATTCTACTTAGTGCAGCCCAACAACTAGAATATCTTCAGAATTGTCATGTCTTGATGTAAACCAGGACTGCCTATATATTTAGCTCAAGGTGTTTAGCTCAGTCCAAAGGGACTGAGAAGCAATTGAGAATGATATCATCAGCATGTTAGCACCGAGATTGTGAAGCAAACCCCAAGGCTTCCAAATGCTGTGTCAAGATAATTTTTTGCTTCACAACCATGCATTGCTGTAACAGCACAGTCTGATGTAGTACAAGCTGAGGGAGAGCTACCACGGGGGCACCTGGGAACGTTAGGGAGAGAATATCATCCCTAATTTGTTCAATATTAAGCATCACACCCTTGCCATTATTTGACTTTAACTGATCTTTAACGGGATAATTGGTGTTTAACATCTGTATTATACATCCTTCTTGAGAATGGTGTTGACAGTGCAGCCTCTGACACAGCCTGAATGGTAAATATGCTGTGGGGTGCCCTGCCCAAGATAGAAATCTCTGATCTTTCCTCCAGCCAGACTTGCCTATTTCCTCTCCGACTGAGGTGTAACTCCTGAGTGAGATGTGAAACTACAAGGTTGCTGCTATGAATGTGAACAGACAGAAATACATCACTGCTCAGCAGGAAGAGCTTGCCAAATAGATCCTTATGCTTCTGTCTTGAACTTAAAGAGAGTGAGAGTCTAAACCTGAGCACCCCAGACTGCAGGGTAATTATTTTGGGACCAAACATGCTATGTCTGGATCAACCTGGTCCCAGATCTCAGTGGATTTTTTTGAAACTATGGTTGAAGATTTTAAATGCAAACCATTGTAGGGACAAAAATGTCAAAACTCCTCCCTGTTCCTTGAAACAGTCCCTAGACACCGGGTTGCCAACGGCCAGATCTGGCAAGGTCTGAGCCATGCCCTTGGGAAAGCTCCATAAATCTTGCTCACACCTTTGGAGCACTCCTCCTGGTCTCAGGCTGCAAAGAGAGCTTTCTGCAGGATCCCTTTGTACAGAGTGCGCAGACAATGACATTTTTGTCTTGGTTTTTGTTTCTTATTATTGCACCAGTTGTCCTGGATAAGATCATAAACTTGTCCTCACTGGTAATGTGCTTTCACAATGTCTGGAGGAGGCAGGAGGAGTTTAAAATTCATGCACCTCCTAGCATGAAATTATTCATGGCTCAACACTTGTAATTACCAGGGCCAGTTTTAGGAAGCCCATAGTTATGAGGAATTCGATATTTTAAGACTTAAAACAAATGTTTTACAAGCTTTATCCTTTGCCCACTGCAGAACACATTGTGGCCTGGTAAAACTGCAGTGTATGTGTACCATCCTGAGCCATTCCCATCAGCTGATCACACCTGTCAGTCATTCATCACCCATCCACTGCCCATTAGGTGATACAATTCAACTGGAGGTGGAGGGAGGTCAGCCCAGCTATTGTGCTAATTCTCTGCCAAAGCAGCAACTCTGGCAGGCCCAAGGCATTCTGGGCAAAGTTCAAAGCTTTTGGAAAAAGTAGTCAGATCAGACCAATTAGGGTCTCTCTGCCTACACTGACAACTGTATTAGGAGACCTGTTCAACACATTCCCTCCTGGGCATACCTGGACCAAACTGCTGCCCTGGCTTCAGGCTCCTCTCACCATCCCAGACTTGTTCTGATGTAACTCCATTGCAATTCCTCCTCATTCCATCAGTGAAGCAGCAGAATTTGGTCTCTGGTGCTGTTTTATAGCACAGAAGGGATTGGCTGCAGGCTGAATGGAGAGAAGGGCTTAATTCAATATTTAATCCATGTTCTTAAATCGTGTATCATATTACCACCTATTAATTCCCTTTGTTACTCTGTGATTTGTTATGTGCTCTGAGGGACTCCCACACAATTCATAAGTGCTTCTGCAGCTGAGTCAAAGTGATTGTGCTTTCACTGGGTACTAAAATACCATGGACACCAAGAGTTTGTGTGGGTGCATTTTCACACCAAGACTTGCAGCTTCTTTGCCCTGCAGAGCAGGCAGCTGCTCTGGCCAGTGCCAAAGTACCCATTACTGCTAGTTTCTTCTTCCACCAAGTGGTGCTCCTCTGCTTCCCTTTCTCCCACTGTTTTGTTCAGTGAAAAGGAATTTGCAGCTAAGTTTCCATTAAAAAATTGTGGTGTTGCATCACTATCAGGTAAATAAATAATTGTGGGGTCTTTGAGGGGATACAGCAAGTTGGAACAGAAGATTGCTCAGGCTGCAGTTATATCACCAAAAAGGAAATCAGTTTGTATTTTGCACATCCAGTGTAAGTTGTTATTAAATGACAAATAGGGCAGTTGATTGTTAGTGATTGCTGTAGCATCCAAGAGGTCCTCCAAAGCATTCTGTGACATCTTCCTCTCATCTGGTCATAACCATTCATAATATACACTATTTATGTGTGTAAAAATGCATAGTTTTAAGCATTTACACTCTCTTTGGAAATAATAAATGGGACCTTCATATGAAGCAGCCAAAATGATCCAGTATTACAGCATTACAAACCAAGCCAGTGTTTATGAAGAAACCACATTCAATGACAAAGTTAAGCTTTTGAGGGCTGTATGGTTTTTCTGGAATGCAGAAGGAAGCAGCTGGATTGCAGAGCACAGTGCTCAGGCACTGCCAGCCTCCTGAACAGAGTAGCCCAGGTCTGCTCCTGGGGAAGGCCTGTCCCTTTCCTGATTTATAATTAAGAAACTCAGTTGATCAGGAAAAAATGTCTTGCTTTGCATTTTTCAGTTAATGCTCAGTTTGCCACAAGTATAGGACTCACATATTCTATGATGTATCTAGTTATCACAGAAAAAAATCATTAAAGCATATATTTATGAAAATTCAGGAAAGTGCTATAATCTATCAAAGTGTTAGTTCACTAATCAGCACAATAGCACAGCCCCTCTCGGGGCTCTAAATCCAGAGGCCAATCTGCCAGAGAAGTGTACACAAGCAATTATACACCACAGAAGGGAAGGAATTAAAAATTATTTAAGACAACATGTCCTTCTTGGGCTGAGGTATCCTGAGGGCAGCCAAACAGCATCACTCAGAGATTTATGTTATTCTAGGAAGGAAGACTCCTGGAAACAGCATGTATGAGAACCACACAGGCAGGCAAACATAGTTGCATCCAGACATTTTGAATTAATGCCATGGCCAAGTGTTTGGATTTTAAAATGCCTGTCCCATTTTCAGGCTACCAGATGCCAACTCCCATCTTTCCAGGAGCAGGGTTTGACCCGTAGCAGGAGGACCTGTCAAGGTCTCTGCTTTAATCATCCCAAATGGCCAAAAGAAAAATCCATCTATCATACTGAGAAAAAACTTTTGAGATCACCCCTCAAGGAGGATTGCAAGTAATCCCTGTGTAAAGGCCCTGTAAAGTGATCTCTTTCAAAATCATATGTATGAAATTAGTTATAATCTGCATGGTAACGACCCAAATTTTCAGCTTGAGGTGCATGGCACGATAAGGAGAGTACAGATGGTTCTAAGGGAGGGGTTTCTACATACCATTTAATTTGGCCATGTTGAGATCTTTGCTGTATATCAAAGGCTGTCCCATGAAAACATGCACAATAAATTGAGAGTGATTGTTCTTCTGATAGAGCCTGACCCTATGCCCTGTGAAACTAGTGACTAATCTCTCACTATTTTTAGTGGTACAGGATCAGAACTTCATAATTTAGGGCCTAATTTTTGTTTGCATGAAGGTTCTTTTACATTCTCAGAGTCATGAACCCTTATGTCCAGAAAAGTGAGCCTACAGCAGGGACTGTTCAAGGAGCTTGCCTTTGCAAGCAAATCTCAAGAAAGCTCTTTGATGCTTGCTTGATTCTTTTAATTTTCTGTAATTTAATAAAAGCAAAATTTTAATTAACATTTGGAGTACTGCAGAGGGTCAAAGTGCAGGTTTTGGGGGGGTTCTGGGGCTTAACTAGGGCACTGTGCGGGGAGGAATCATATTCCAGTGCCACTGGGAGGAAGCAGCACATCTCTGAGCTAGGACTGGGGATAATTGCAGAAGAAAACATGAGGATGTTCAAGAACAGGGACACTGATGAGAAAGAAGGATTTTGAGAAACTATTCCACATGCAGAAGGCATGTGGATCTCTGGACACAGAAGATGTCATAGTCAGACTGCCTAGCAGCTGGCTTTGTGCAGTACTGGACTCCAGGCCCAGTTCTCTGCCAGCTCATGTCTCACTTTACACAGACATGACAAGGAGAGGAGAGCTCTGTCTAACCGTGTACCTGCAGTGGGAGCACAGCCTCCTCTCCTGGGGAATTGTCTGGTGAAGATGCACAAAAGCTAAATCATGAAGTTGTTCTTTCCCAAGTACATGAAAGGACTATACAGTCAATGTTAAATAAATGCTTAGCAAATGAAGAATGGAGTTTTGGATGAAGTGTGAATCATCCCATTTGCTGCTGTCACTGTTGAAAACCTATCCCCTAGAATAGCATCTCTGTTGAAAGAGAGACAACTGAAGGCAAAGGCCTGTAAAAAAAAAGCAGTCAAAACAACCTGAAACTGGGATGAAACAGATCTAAAAGAGAGAAAAACAGTGCAGCTAAACTGAGGACTTCAGAGGGAAAATCCACTTATTGAAAGAGGAAAAAAGACATTCTGTTTAGAAAAGGGCAAGTGAAAAGAACTTGTCCATGAAAAATAAAATGCTATCAATTCTGTATATAATAGTATCAGAAAATTATAGTAACAGTGAGGGAGGCTTCATAAAAGAGCTGATATGATAAGTGCTCTATCTCCTCCACTGTCTGACTGGAGCACCACCGTTAATGTTTTTCATGTAACTTTATCTCCTGTGGTCTAACGTGTCTGATAAGAGACAAAGCAAATGCCATCTTTTCTCCTGTTAATTTGCAGTAGGTGAGCAGTTTGTTAAGCTTGTTCCTTGTTCTTTCACAGACCTCAAATGTGGGCATCTTCCTGGGAGGAATGGAGAGAGGTGGATGGCCAGCTCAGGATGGTTAGGTCACATGAGTAGGTCTTGAGGCACCTGAGGACCTATCCCTGGTTATGTTCCAGACCTTCTGGGTGACATAAGCCAACTCCATCCATCTCCTTGCACCTGTATTTCCACAGCAGAGACAGTTTCTGCAGCACCTGATATAGTAGGACTGGGATCTTGCAAATAAAAGAAACAGTGAAACACTTGGATATCAAAGTAGATGTTGTACCACCAACTTGAGGGCCGTGAGGTAGTCAGGCAAGACCTCTACAGTCCTGTCTACCACGACCTGTTCAGCAACTGGAAGGAGAACCCAAAGTCTGGCTCCTCAGTTTCTCACTGTTACAACACTGGAAATAGTTTGCATACAGCCCTGTTAATCATAATTTTGCTAGTAGACACTTCAGGTAATGAAAACCAACACACACCTGCCAGGTCTAAAGACATTTTCTTCAGAGAAATTATTAGATCAACATCCACTAAAACCTGGCCTGTAAATGTTTTGGCCCCAGGGCTTTTCTCATAGTACATTAAAAAAAATGTCAACCCAAGTTAATCCTCCTTCTAACAGTTGGTAGATATGGTTTATCTGATCAAAATGACAGAACAAAGGGATTTTACTGACTTTATTTTCATTATCATTAAAGTAAATATTTTTGCATCTCTGAAAAAGAAGTTATTGGAAAATTATCTTGTGCCGTGGAATAGAAATTGTCCCATGCAAATCTTGATTCAATATTATTATACACTACTGTAAATAGCATGGTGTTGATTCAAAGAAATCAGAGGGAAGGTATATTTCAGATAGTCTGTTCATTTGTTTCCAGTTCCTGCTGGGGCAGTTGAATTCCAACTGCTGGCTCTGCTGTTTCCTCTCCCCTTTCCCTAAACCTGCAGACTCTAAGGTCAAGCAGCACTCCTAAGGACATTCCGTGTCCCACGGCTGGTCTTTTCTGTCCCATAGTTTGTAGTTTCAACTCCTTCCACAGGAAAACACAGATAATGAGACAGTGAATCTCATCTACCTTATTTGTAGTGGACTGATCATTGAGTTGGTCCTAAGCATAGATTTAAATAGGTACATTCAGCCCTGTGCAGGAGGAAAAATATTGCAGGTAGATGAAGTAAACCACTCAACTAAACCTGTTCTCAAGAGCTCTACTGGGTACAGAAAGACCTGCACAGCACTGATATTGCTAGATACTTAACCCTTCACACTTTGCCCTCATCTGAGAAAAGTATGTTACTAATGAAAGGCAAAATCCCATTCATTCCCAAAATGAGAAGACAACACAACGGGCAACTCTCTCGGGAGAAGCCTGCTCAAACTAGCCTTGTATTTGATTCCACCTTGAGGTACCTTGTCTTTGCTAGAGCATCACTGCTGGCACAGCTACACCCAGGGATTAAGATGTCAATCCTCTCCTCCCATTAGCACTGCCCACTGTTGAACATACCTTCCAACATCTGCCCCATGGTAGTGCAATACATCCCAGGACAAGAGCCTAGCTTGCTTTCCTAGTGAACACAGCACAGCAAGGTAAAACACAAAAAATGTTTTCATAAATCTCTGCAAAGCACAGGCACTGAGGGAAGAAATAGCCCAACTCTCCTTTTCATAGCAATGCTTATTGGTCCTGTAAAAAGGGATCATTAACTAAAATCCCTTGGCCTCCCAGGCTTATCTCTCTTTATAGGGCTGTATTTAGGAATATAAATGGGATCTGTCAATTTTTAAAGATGTAGATTTCTTAATCATTCGTGGTGGGAGAATGTCACTGTGTGGGGCTACACACATAAGCCCCCAAGATGGGAAAATACAGGGGGCTTTTGGCTGCTAAGGAATAAATGAGGTTAAACAGTGCACATATCCTTTCCTCATACAGTGCCTGTCTGGTGGGAATAAGAAGTTCTGAGTTTGGTATGCACTGATTTGGTGACTATAGAAACATCTGGATGACAAAGCAGGATTGTGACTTTGAATATTGTTCTGCACATTTCTTGCTGCAAAGTCCTGTTTCCTCCCATCCTCTCCTTCCTCTCCCCATGAAAATATAACTCACCATGACATGATGGGGGAATCCACCTTCCAGTGGGTTCAGAGATTTCTTTTGCTGCAACTGTGACAGGGGTGTAGGTAGAACATACACATGCTATTACAGGGCAACAGAGCCCAAAGAGCAGCTGCTCTGTATACACCTGCCATGGGAACATGAGGGAGGGCAGTGATTTGTCTGCCGTCATCACTGGAAAAGGCCACATATCAACCAGGCACTATCATCATCTTTTATTTTCCAGCTCTTCTCTGAAGCCTATTCCCTTCTCTCGGTCTACCCACTGCTTTTGGCAGTTGTGTTGCGCAGCATGCGAAGCCATGGTCGTGTCTCCATGAGAAAGGTCAAGGTGTTTAGTACTAGAGGTATTCAGATCCCCTGCTGTGGAAGGAAGCTTCCTTCCCATGCAGATCTGGATACCAAACAAGTGCAGTGCTATAGCAGGAACTTGGCCCATTTTGAACCCAAATGTGCAGATCAGATTTCTGGTTAGAAATACTTTGACACAGAGGAGCAAGCCAAAAAAAGGTGATGTGGAAACAGGAGAAGCAATACTACAACGCAGGCATCTTTGGGGCTTTCCCTTCAGTGTTCTCCTAGTAGGTTTGTTGCTCTTGTTTTTCCCTGAGTAATCTACAGCTGTCTGAGTCTAATGAGCTAAATGAGTGTATGAGCCTCAGCTGGGTGCCCATTGGCTTAGCAGCTACAGCTGCACACAGGGGAGCTGCAACGGCATCCTGGGTTGGCTGGGCTGCTTATAAAGGGTGGCACCAGCTGCAGCTCTCTGACTGTGGGAAAGATGTCTGGGGAGGGTGAGATTGTGGCTGCTCAGGCTTGTGGCAATGTAGAGAGGGACTCTTTTAAGACTAGCAGCTATGTGTTGTTACTCTTCTTGAGAGTCTTTGTATCCCCCTATGCACAGTTAAGTGAGGTTTAGGCTTTCTTTGATATAGTATGAGTTGATACCAAGATGTTGAGTGAATTTTAGCTGTTCGCCAGACTGTGGAAGAGGCTGAGCAAAGTGAATGTGGAATCCAAATGCAGGGTGAAACAAAAGGCAGTTTCTGTGAAATGGCTTGAGGCTATGGCAAATACTCATCCAGACTTTTACAAACTGGGATTTACTCTTTAACAGGGTAATGTCTTTTGCATCCTTGCATACACCTCTCTGAATGCAGAATATTCTGTACACAGACTGATGATGATGAAGTGGCTTTAGGCAGCACAGCCTAGTACACACGAAGGGCTTACATAGTAGAAGTCACATGGGAAAATGGAAAGGAAGTTTTATTATAGATTGAATGACATGGGCTAGAACTAAGCTTTCCAGGGAGAACAGGATTCCAGGATTCCTTCCTTACAAGGCATGGATACACCCAAGAACAGGATGAAAAAACAGATTGGCATGTACTTGTAGATGGATAGCAACATTAGACATAAAATACATCAGCAATGCTCAAAATACATGAAACAAAAAAATCAAATAACATTAGTCTGCTAGTCATTGTAACATGGCTACATTATGACCCCTATCATTTAAACTCCTACAAAACTTAATTAGAGAGGGACAAAAAGCCTCTTTAAAGAAATATTCTGTTTACACATGCTTTAAAGGTCTGTTCTTATTTGTAAATCTGGAACAATAGCATTTTCAAATGTTAATGAGAATGGGATTTGTATCAAAAGCAAAGGAATTTTTCCATGTGCCAACTGTATACAGAATCTTGAAAATAATCAGAATTGAAGAGACTCTAATATTTCAGATAAGTTTTCATATCAATGATCACTTTGCCTTGGTGAGGCCACACTTATAAGAAATTGTAGGATTATCTTGTAACCTAAGAATATAGTGTATGTGCAAAGGTTATGGCTGGAGGTTTTAATTCCTGCCTTCCCCTGCTGCAGTTCAGCTGACAAACACTGTGGCAGCTAATAGGGGGTAACAGTGCTGGCTGTTCACAGTCTGTTCAGGAACATGAATTGTATCAAAAGACAAAAGGCTGGATGTTACAATATTTATTTTAGTGAATTTAAAGCTTTAGAAATTATGTATAACCATTGGTACACATGTAAAGGTGCATATAGATGAGGTTCTACATCCTCTACTAAAATACTTAATAATGATTTTCAGCCTGGGATCTTCCCTGGGATGCAGGAAAGGTAGCTAGGAAAGTCTGATGTCAGGCTCACTGGCTTCAGTTCACTGTGTTACTGGGTCTACAGTCCCACAAAGAGAGCTGGGGGGGCTGCCAAGCAAAAATGGATGAAGAGCACTGAGTAGGATTGATAGGTATAAATGCACTGCATCAGCTGCATCATCAAAACTTGGCCCTCTTGCAGTAGTGTGTATTGAGCAGCAGCATCCATCAGAGCTATTCAAGGATAGATAGAGAAACAAATTATCCACTGTAAACTCCATTGGGAGGCAGAGTAACTGTCGGTTTGAGCAAGTCTTTCACCAGGGAGGAATGAACCACGGTTAATGAACTAAATGGTAGTGCTAGTTTAAGGTTAGAACAAGCAGGTGGATGCCTACCCTAAGAAAAGTTATAAGGAGCACAAAAGTCAGCTAATTGTCGCAAAATCTTTGCTATTTAACTCTAACTCAGTTTAAAACTAACTACCTGCCAGAGTAGAACTAGAGATTCCTCAATATCCTTAATAAAGAAAAGTTAAGATGAGAGGATGGCAGGAACAATCTGCATCTGTCCTTGAAAACAAGCTAAAGCCAATTCAGAAGTCCACCCAGAGATGGCTCTTCGACAAGCACCATTAGCTGAGCTCCAGAGGGACTGGCTCCAGAGTTATTTCATGGGAAGTCAGCACTGCCACTTTTGGTATCCTTAGGTTTTCCGTGGATGGTTCCCGTTGGCTGAACAGGACTAGTTTATCTGCTACAACCCAGCCCAGAATGGCAGGATTGCAGGCAACATGAAAAATAAACAGGGGATTCTAGCAGCATTATGTCACTCAGGGCAGCCCAAATGCTATAGAGCCCCTGCCAAGTTAGGTCACTTAAGCAAATACTTTGAATAGGTTTAAGAGACAGCTAGACATTTTTATGAGGAGAGGGAGATTTGCAGATGCAAAGACAAAGCAAAGAGGTACATTTGAGATAAACTTAAAGGGCCAGGCTCATTGGGCCAAGTGGCCATTTCCTGCCTTGCAATTCTTTGCTTCCTCACTCTGTTTACAGATGAGAGTGTGCTGTGGTCCAGTGCATTGCCAGTGCTCTAGGATATGCCTGTTGCAGAGCACAGAGGGATCATTGTCAAGAAAAACACTTTTCATGGAGGATATAGCTGAAAATAGTCAGTAGGACAGTCCAGATTCAGTCAAGGTTGCTCCTCAGATTAGATTTGGCTATCTCATGAGTCATTTAAAAATTCCTCACTTTCTGTACAACAAATAAGGATAAAATGATAGGTGGGAACAAATCACCACACTACCGAGTTTCTGGAGGAGTCATGGCACATGGTGTGATTCTTGGGGTGTCCTGCACAGGTAAAGGAGCTGGACACAGGATTTCCAACATGCTACATTTCACATAATGCATCTGTATTTCCAAAGTTTGAATTTAGAACCTTGCCTAAATATCTCAGAACTCTTTAAAGTGAAGAAAGAGAATAACTGTGTTATATTTTTAGAAAATAAGGAGTAGTGACGTACATGACATTGCTGATATGCTAAAATTCTCTAACTGCAATCACTTGGATAGAGACAAATTATTATTGATATAGAGCAAAAGCTGGAAATAACTGAAATAAATGTTAAACTTGTCTGAACCATCCCTTTCTCTTTGTCTCCTGGGTCTCCAAACTGGCTTAGAAGTCCTCAGAGCACTGTAGAGGTCTGTTGCCCCCTCACTTCTGGTTGAGCAACAAATACCTCAAGATGAAGTTTGTTGCTCTGTTCATTTTTGTTCATGTTTGTTGAAAAGGTAAAAAATATGAGAAAAGTGTAAGAAATGTGCTTAGAAATATAAAGGGGAAGGAGAGAGCTGCCTGGTCTTTTCTGCATTAAGAGTAGAGTTTAGTTCATGTTGATTGGAGCTCAGAGCATGGGTGGGGTTGACTGTGATCATTAATATGTTAGAAACTTTTACAAAACTAGTATTGCAGAAGTTAGAAAGTATGGCAGCCCTGCTAGCCTTTTCTGTTGTCAGCTATCACATTTATTACCCTTATCTCAACCCAGAGCTGATCTTTATCTCCTTATCCTAATTGAGGCTGTAGATAAAACATCATATATTTACTTTTGTGCTCAGTCAGTTCCTTTAAGGCAAAGGTTTTTGGAATTTTGCACCTGATGAAACAGCAAATAAAATCATGTTCTAATGCCAGCTAACAATCATTTTAGTCAAAGATCCAAAGTCCATAAAGTAATGAATATTATCAATTAGAGAAGCTGAGTTTAAATAAACCCTAATTTGGGAGCAGTATATAAGGAAAGCAGTTTGGGAAGTGGCAGTGTGTTATGTCAAACAGGCTGTTGAGACACAGACACTGGGTCACCCTTGCATGCTGAGGAGCATCTTTCACTGCTACAGAAGGGAACTGCAGGTGTTTGCAAAGTAGAAAGGATTTTGTGTGTTATTACCATTGTATTGTAAAGCTGGAATGTAATCACAGTCATCTTTCTCTTCATCATAAATAGAATAAAAGGCACTTGAAACAAGGGAAAAGCTAAATCTAGGCACAGTGATTATAAACTTTATGTACTGTAACTAGCTATTTAACCTCTGCAACCTTATCTATCTGGAGACCAGTTCACATAGTATCCATGAAATGAAGTCCACAAGCAAATGGTTTCTTGACTTCTGTGCAGACTCTCAGATGTACACAAACCAACATAAGACACACAAAGGCATGGAAAGCAGGAACAGATTTGCAGAGAAAGGGACAGATCTGCCAAGCCTCCACCCCAGGACAGTAGGACCTCTTGCAAGCATATTTCCTTTTGTAAGAATAGAGACCCTTTTTATTACACTTACCCACAAATGTTCCATAATGACTGAGTCCAGAGGAGTTTAGTAGGGAGGTAAAAGAATACACTTGAATTGTCATTGGTGTTCATCTCCCATATATTACATGGCCTTTTCCAGCTGTCATAAATCCTCCTTTATAGATCTGATGAAGTCAGGGCACCCATTAGCTGAAATCGAAAAAGGATTTTTGATCACAGAGATTGGTTTTTTCCTCCTTGCAGAAGAAAAGCAATGGCTAATTATCTGCATCTCTTGTTCACATTTCAGTCATGTGACCAAATTAAACAAAACCTCTTCTTTCACCTGACTTTGCTAGTCACTGTGTGCTGGTGGTGGTGGTTTCACAGAGTAACAACCCTTAGGCAAGAAAGAAGTTACTGGTGATATTGGGAAAGACTTCAAAAGGAGAATCTACTGCAAACTGGGATCAGGTTTAGTGGTGGTATACAACTACTGTTGCTGCCAAGCTGTTTGCAGAGGCACCTTTACAGAAAAAGGACTGCAGTAACAGAGCCCTTTGCTGCCGTTTGAAGCCACATAGTCTCCACAGCTGGTCATGCCTGTAAAGGAGAAGCTGTAGCTGGATGTAGCTGGGAGAAGTGCATCCCTCATTAGCCAATGTTGTTTGTGTTCTCAGGGAGACTGGGGCTCAGTCTTTGGTGTTTTATCTTAGATCCATGAGTGGAGATTCTGGCCTGGCCAGCCTGGCCAACCCTTGTGGGTTGTAGAAGGACATTTGCTCATGAGTATTTCTTCGTCTCTCTCACCCTGCCAGGGACACTGCAGTGGGTGGCAGGTGACACACCAACAGGCTGGAGGGATTTTTGTCACATGCTGGCAGTGTGCTCATCTGTAGTCTTTGCTTTCATTCAGACTGATTTTTGCTACATGTGGAGCAGTTGTTTTTGTGATCTGAAAGATCTGTATTTGGCCCAGATTATCCTGCAGACACTGACTTAGGTAGAAGGCAGGAAGAAAATTCCTTCTGGTTGCCAGAAAGCCTCTCTCAGGGAATAACATTTAATGAGCTGCCATTATTGACGGCCATCTCCCTGATCAGTGACTGGGAGTCACCAGCAGCAGCTTTTGCAGTAGTGAGAACATCAGCACTGTGTGCAGAGAAGCGTGGCAGGAACCCCAGTCAGCTGAGCCTGATGAGTATTTAAACCAGATCCCTTTACAAATGGGAAGAAGTCATAAAATTTGCTGTGAAATCTTAGTCCTGGCTTCAGCTGTTAGTGACTTTAATGGCAAAAGTGCCCTGTCTTCATCATAGGAGACCTTTACACCATAGTCTAGTTCCCCAGGGGACTGGGAGCAGATTGATTCAACAGTAGCACTTCAACTAGTAGCAGAGCAATAAAAAAGGGAAGAAATAGGGGGGAAAAAATCCCATGTGCTAAACAGCAGCCATTCTGCTTCTGGCTTTTAGCATAAGCAGGTGCTTATGGGGTTTCCAAATCCCCTTTATGGGAGCACTGCAATAATGTTCCTCCCAGGTTATGCAGAGCCCTCAGCCAAAGAAGGACCTGCCTCTACCTGTAGATAGGAAAATTATTCCTACTTCTCAGTGACAAGCCAAAATTCTTCACAAGTACGCACTAGGAATTAAAGGCCCAGCCCTATTAAGAGCAATAAATTTGTATCAGGGATGTTCTTGGCCCAATAGTTAGAGTAAATTGACACTTTTTGGCGCTGTAGCCTCCTGGCAAAGGGTGGGAAGAAGTAACCCAGGTAATAGTAAAGCTATCTCAAAGAGGTTTTTTCTGCAGCCTAGCTTTTGGAATGAGAGCCAAATTCTAGCCTTGCGTGAGCCCCTCCAAAGTTTCTTGGAGCTGAAATACTGTGCTTCATTTATTACAAGCTGTGTTTCTTGATCCAACATCAACACCCTCAAAAAGGAAAAGACAGAAGGAGGGAGCAAAGAGCTGGAAGGGAGACAGAGCGACCACAGACAGACATGCATGCAGCACACAGCGCTCTGCATGGGCCATGGCAGGGATTGCATGGAGCAGCAAGGCAGAAAGAGCCTTTCCATCACCTGCTGGGGACTGATCCCGTCTGAACCTATAAAAACAGAGTGACAAGCTCACAGTTTGGGAGTTACAGGCCAAATCCAGCTGATATATTTGTGCAGCATAAAGATGTCCCGAGTGGCAGCTGGGAGATATGCCCTGGCCATAGGTGCTTGGAAATATACAGAGGCACCTCCTAGTATTGTGGTACTCACTGCAGCTTTTTCACCTCCTTGTGCTAGGACAGAGGTCTCTACAGCACTACACGTGCTTTATATTAATCTCCTGGTGTTTTGAGAAGGAGCTGTTCAAATATTTTGCCAGGAGCAGTTTTGAGGGTGTGAAAACATGCAGCTTGAGGAAGGTGGCAGGGCGCTGAAGGCTGAGTGATGGACCAACTTGCTGACAAGGGACTGGAGGAGGACTGACAAGTCCTGCATCCTGCAGCCTGCATGGGAATGGCAAGCAGCAGAGGGGAGCAAGATCAGGATCCTTCTTTGGAGTAGGGGTTGGGGAAGAGGCACTCCACCATCCGGTGCCTTCTCCAAATCAGCAGTATTTAGACACTTTTTTTCCAGAGAGCTGAAGACTCCTGGAGCGCCAGTAGCTGAAGAACAGCTGGCTCTACCCCAAGAGTTTTGCAGCTCCAAGGTACTGAAAAGAGGTCTTTGGCTCTGCAGAGGAGACAGGTGGAAGGGATGGAGAGAAGCTTTCAGTCTAAGGCATTTCCTTCTGCCCCAAGTTGTGTCCAACACTGCCAGCCCCCATGCCAACTGGACAAGCAGGGGGCTCAGAGCCAGGTGTAGGTGTAGACCAAGGAGGAGTTGATCTCTCACCCTGCTGAGCGGAGTGGCTGGATGTGCTCTCCCCTCAAGGAGCTCAGCCAAGAATGCTGGTGAACAGAAAGGCAAGTGAGGGTCTCACACTGTGGGAAACAACCTCCTGCTGCTCCTTGGACTCAGTGTCAGCCAGAGCTGAGAGCCACACAGGATGCCTGCCTGATGATTCCAAATACTGCCATTGAGGTTGGTGTTTCTAGTATCTCCCTTGAGGATAACACAACTCCGTTCTCACTCCCTTTTTTCTGTCTGGGACCAGGTATAACATAGGTGGTTTCTCCAACTCATCCTCAGTGGATTCATTTGCTCAGACCTGAGAGAACTATGAACACTTTCCATGCTCAGCAAATCATTTCATGGCTCATGAAAAAAAACAGAATTTTAATGAGATAAAAGTGCTCTGTGAAAATCCCATGGAGAAGAGCCAGCATTTCCTGAGGGATAGAGATGTCTCTTCTACTTCTCTGCCAGCCCATGTGCTTGCTTTTAAAATTATTTATAAACAAGTTCCTGAACTGATGGAATGTGTATGTGTAGCACATAACATTATGGATTGTTACTGAGACCATAATAGAATCAGTCTCCTGTGCAGGTGGAGATGGAAGGTGGGGTTAATTTCAAAGAGAGAGGTTTATGTAGGCTTGAGCTGTGCAGACCTCCTGTTCAGAGCAGGGACAAATGGAGCATGGGGAATTTGGTGCTCTGGGCAAAGGAGAACAGTTAAAGCACGGCAGCCTTGCTGTTCCTACTCTGTGTGTGTTAAGTGGTGCTGTGTGTCGTGTGATGATATTGCCTGATACAAACACATCAGAGACCCATATTTAGTTTTTCTCCACTCCTACTGACATGGACACCACTGAATGAAGTGGTGAATGAGAAAAATCCCCTTCCTATCTTTCATATACATCTGTGTCATCTTTACTCTGAAGATGGCTTCAGTTCAGTGGCTTTCTTTTACCCTGGGAGGAGGGAACAGCCTGTTTAGGATCTGTCCAGTAGCCTGCTGATGACTGGAGTCTGCGAAACAAGTCAGTTTGATAGCCTAGAGTCTGAGTCTTCACGTTCACAGCAAACCTACCTTGGAAACATGGTGATATTCCAAGTTACAGGGATGATTGTTTCATTTGGTCTCTTCACATATTGCCCCTTGTCCCTTTGTGTAGAAAGCAAAGCCATGGTATTAGTTACACCCCGGCATAAGTTAGTCAGGAAACAACTGCTGTGAGGGTATCTCGCTGGGGTTTGGCATTTGAGTGTGCAAAGCTCTCCCACACCTACAAAGATGCCATATACTACAGGAAGAGCACTAAACAAGAATATATAAAGTGTGGCATCACCCTACAGTCTTCCACCTCCACCTGCAGCCATCTTTGCACCCTCCCAGAGCTCCCACAGAATCCCAGCTGGGGTCAGTTACACACTGCATAACTGCCACATGCCAAATCGTAGAGCTTTGCCACTTACACCTGTTTTCTGATCAACATGCAGCCAATGTGTAACCTACACTAGGGTTTACGTCACCTCTGAATTTTCTCTATGGTGTCAAATGTGTTCAATTTATCATCTACTGTCTGTGGAGCCGACAGGAGCAAAGGGGGGAATCCACAGCTCACTTCCCGGTGGCAGAAGGGTCTCAGTCGCAGGAGCAGCAGGAATGAAAAGCATTCCAGATCCTGCTGTTGTACTCTGCGGTCTCACCAGCCTTTGGCCAGCTCCCTCCTGCAAGCGCAGAAGCTGTCTCCTCTCCCAGGAGATCAGCACCATCCGTCTCCCTCCAAAGACCGTGTGAGCACTGGAGGGACTCCCAGCTCTGGTGTGCTATGCATAGATTTGCACTTTTCTTCCAGGATGGACAAGACACATCCTGTCCTCCTGGCTCAACAGGTGGAACCTATATGACCAAGAGATCACATCTCACACTGTGGGCTGAGTAACCTTCCCTGTGAGGCTCTTTTTGTTAAGATGGTTGCTTTCCTCAGACACAAATAACTTGATACATGGGAGAGAGGGAGGGAAGTGGTGTGACTGTATTCGACAACCTCCATTCTCCTGTGCTGATTGGGAACTTAATCTTCACTGTTTTGTGTGGCTTCTTTCTCCCTTCTTGTTTGCTCCTCTGGTGTGACTTTACCTTCTCTCTGAGCAAATATCACAAGAGAAATCTCTTGTAAACAGGGAGACATGACATTTTTACAAGCTGAGTTCAAGACGCATGCTTAGTTATTTGCTTTGGAGTCCATAGACAAACCAGACAAGTTAGGCAAACAGCGTACTACCCCAGCCTGTGCCCCTGGAGGGAGCCATGCTCTGTACAGCCTGGCCCGGGGCGTGCAGGTTCAACACTGGTGTTATATTGGCCTAAACCCTTTAGCTTTCCAGTAAGGGCAGTGCAGGGGAAATCACCGTGAGCTGTCCGTGCTTTGTTTGGGGAAACCACACAGCTCTGTGTCTGTATGCAGGAAAATCAGCCTGTCTGCCTTTGCTCCCTGCTGCAGTTTTAACATCCAGAGAGATTCCTTATTCTGGTTGCAGACTCTTTCTGCAGATGAGTCTCTGATGCCATGTACATGGGCATCTTGTTACTTGATTGGGATGGGAGGGTAGTCTATCAAGTAGAGAATATGGTTAGCAATCTGGATTCCTAGTTCCTTTCCCTGGCTGATCATTGTGTGACAAGTTACTGCTATCACAATGCTTGCCTCTTGGAAGTACTGTGGGTCTGTAACAAAAAATTATGCTTTTCAGATGTGATTGCTCAAAGTGTACTCGGAGCTCAGATAATATCACCCAGCCAAGCAACAGCTTTGTTGCTCCTCTGGGAACACATTTGCAAGAGGAGCTGCTTCTACCAGCTGTAGCTTTTTGGGATACTGGTCCTGAGTTCTCTGTGTCTCACTCTTTCTGTCTCTGTTCTGTCATGGGATTTAATGGTCAAATAGTATTTAAGAGGATTCAAAAACAGATGCTTTCATAATGTGGATATTGATAGAGGGGTTAGTGAGGAGCAATGAATAACATTCTGAATGAGGACTGCTTAACCAACAAGCTGCTATGTGACCTTGAACATCTTTCCATGCTCTCTGCCCTGGCTGCTTCCCTTACACTTCATCCATCTTCCCTGTTTAAGGCTGAAGCAGTTCCTATTAGGAGGCCATATAATCCTAGTGTAGTGACATACAGGCTTTCAGTGGTGCCTCAAAGTGTTATCAAACTAATGAATTTTCAGTGTTATTGATGCTGTTTATTAGGCTTGTGTGTAAGCCATACATAGCAGAACTGGTTTTTTCTAGAGTGCATACAGGACAAATAAACACACTTCGCTCTGCTGCAGAGCCTGCCAGCCCAGCCCCTACAGTGCTTTTAAAGACCAAGTACCTTCAGCAGAGCTTGTTGGAGGAGAAACCATTCCTTTGTCACCAATGTCATAACTCAGCACACTTGATTTATTGCTTCCTGAGTCCCTCTCTCCAGTTCCACAGTGTTAACGTAGGCTGGTTGTGGTGTGCGCTCTCCGGCAGGGTGACTTAAACCAGGACCAGTTCCTGTCGTCTGCGTCAAAAGGAACAAGGTCAGGTTTTATTAGAAACAGCATGTGGACAGTCTGAGGAAAACCAGCATCACGAGCATGCCTCTGCCACTGCCAGCAGGGAGGATGAGGCATGCAGTGATGCCTGGCACACTCTCATAGGCTCTGGCTGAGCTGGGCAGGACACACCTTCAGAGCCAGGCCAGTTCAAGGCACAGACTGGGATTATGCGATGCTTAGCATTGTGAGTTGAGTGGAGAAGGAGACAACCAAACATGGCATAGATCAAACACTTTACCTTCATGTTCTTTTAGTGGAAAATAGACTTTTTTCTCTCTATCTGGAAATCCCCAGAAGCAACATCTCTTTTTTTTTTTTTACCATCAAAATTTTAGGGGAAATTTATCTGTCCCTCTCCTGTCACTAAAAAGATTTTAAAGAAACAGAAAGTTATTTTTTCTTGAGCAACATGTCAACTTCCTAACAACTTCTAAGCAAAACACTTTATACAGCCACATTCTTATCTCAGTTCAGAGTACCTAATACTTACTAGTGCAACAGCAGCAGTGTCTTTTTATGTGTGGGTGACATTCAGTGCAAATGCAAGTAAAAGGTTCATCTCCAGCAAAATTGTTGAAATTGTACTGATACATATTGATCTCACTTTCATTAAGGCCTGTCTTTATATTTCTTTTCTTGAGCATATAGGTTTTCGTGGTTGGGAATGTGTTTTTATTGGTCCCACTGCCCTAGGGACTTTCATTTTGGCAAGGAAAGCAAAGAAGACTCCAGCAGACAAGAGAGGGTCTAAAAAAACTCCTGGTAGATTTGAAGGGATGAGCAGCATAGTTAGCAAAGGTAAATGGTTTTGTATGACACGGTTGTCTGCGATTGCAGAGGACTAGACTCAACATGCATACGATCTTTCCAGACCTGGTTGCCAACCTGGGCATGTCATTCATGTTTGGCTGTAAATGCAGCCTGGAGAGCCCCTCTCTACACTAGTGTCTGCCACCAACCTGCCTGGGCAAGTCATTTCCCTGCTCAGAGATGCTCGAAGAGGAAGTTATATTGGCTTCAGCTGAACTTTCTTTTTATAAACTAGTGTGAGCTGCTGTGTTGACGGCTCTGTTTCAGTGTGACCTGTTTCCCAGGGACATCCACACAAGGGGCTGAACCACTTTGACCTCAAGTGTAAAGTGGCACCTTAGGTTAGAGTGGTGATGGTGAAGACAAACTCTTCAAAGTCAAATCCTCCCCACCCAGATACCATCCACTGAGCTGAGCCGTTGTGGATGGGGCAGCTCCCAGAGAGACTTTGCAAGGCTTAGATTTTCTCTAAACAGCTATTTTTAGGGTTGATACAATAAATCCCAATCTCTCCTTGCTGCTGCTTCTTATCTCCTTAAATCATGCATAGTAGCAGCTGCTTGGCTTTACCAGTGACTTCTTGCTCCAAAGGGAAGGGAAACTATTTTGAAATGTAATCCTTTTCCTCTTTTTTTGCCCGAGAAAGACTTGACCTGCAAAATATCGGCCCCTGAGTAACACCACCTTTCTGATACCTCAAAACTCCAGCCTTGCCATGGGGTGAGGGGGCAGGTGGTGAGCTGTGCTGCTCCTTGTAGGTCCCTGCAGAGTGCAATCAAGGCAGTGCTCATCTGGTTGTTGATCCGCGTGAGCTGCTGCCCCACACCACCCTGAGCACATGGTGTCAGGAGCAATGGCAGGAGGCTACTATTCACCAGCTCTTCATATTTGCTGAATGTGAGCAGATTACTTAGCTGGGGTGTGCTGTCCCAACCCCTTGCAGGCTAACTAATTGGCTGCACCAAAAGCCTATACAGAGGATGCTCATTATGCTGCCCAGCCCTGATTTCCTCACCTCTGTCATGGTACCTCCCAGAGGCCTGGGACAGTGCAAGCTCTCAGCACAGGGACTCTCAGGCCAAGCTGCAAAGATCTGGGTTTGATTGTTGAGGTTTGGAGGATTTACAACACTCATCAGTTCCTAGCCTGCTGCGTCAAGCCCACTGTGTCACTCCATGTGTCAAAGCACGTGCTCAGGTGTTGGGTCATCGTGGCTTGTTCCGTAATGGTCAGGGGGCTGGAACACTTCCCCTACGAAGACACGCTGAGGGAGCTGGGATTGTTCAGCCTGGAAAAGAGAAGGCTTCAGGGGGACCTAATAGTGACCTTCTAGTACCTGAAGGGAACTTACAAAAAGGGTGGAGAGGGCCTGTTTACAAAGGCATGTAGTGAAAGGACAAGAGGTAATGGTTTTAAATTAGAGAAGAGTAGATTTAGATTAGATATTAGGAAAAAGTTCCTTACCATGAGGGTAATGGAACACTGGAACAGGTTGCCCAGGGAGGTGGTTGAGGGGCTGTCCCTGGAGGCATTCAAGGTGAGGCTAGATAAGGTTCTGAGCAACCTGATCTAGTTGGGAACATCCCTGCTCACTCTAGGGGCATTGGACTAGATGACCTTTGGAGGTCCCTTCCAGCCCAAATGATTCTATGATTCTATGATAAATGACTTATGATTCATGTGCTGCCATGACATAATTTCCCATTACAAACCTGGGCTAGTGACCCAGCTCATCTTCCACCAAAGTACCTGGCAAAATGCCTGTCCACTTGTCTCCCTTTCACCAGCAACCTGCACACTCACAGTGCAGCTTGCCATCAGCCCCTTTCTTACAGTCCAGGGCACCGACTTAGGGGCTAGTGCCCTGCCAGGGTTTGCTCACATGGCTTACAGTGCCTCTGGTAGACTGAGGGAAGAGACCACAGCTGGATGGCTCTCACAACATGCTTGGGAAGTGTTTTGTGTTCCTTGTGTGAATGCATGTACAGGTTGGCATAGGGACTCGCCAGGGTATGGCTGTGAGTGGGAGTATAGGTGCATTTTTGCAGCTCCCTCTGCTACTGTTTGTTCAGCTAACACAGTTGCTTTCATTCAAGAGCTAAATCACAAGGGAATAATTTGCAAATAGCAACTGTATGTTAAATACTAATTTGTATGTACATGTTTGGGTTCCTTTCCAAAGTCCATTTATCATCTCAGTCCCCCTGCATCTGCTGCTACAAGGCTTTCTGCCAACTCAGCAGAATGGGAACTCCAGCTAACTCTGCTCGCACTTGTCTTGCTCCCAGCACCTCCGGTTGAGAACTGAACATGGCTGGGTATGCCATGTGATGAGCCATACCAGTGCTTGGAGCATGTTGGGGTTTCTATCCAACAGAAAATGCTAAACATGTAAAGTTTATCTGGTCTTGTTGGAGTCTGTACTCATCTCATGTTGCCACTATTCTACACGTGGAAAAACAGCCCAGAAAGTTTAGCTGGTAGAAAACATGAATTTCTCAGGGCCTCTAAGATTGATACAAATTCTGGATGTGCACATCCAGAAAAGGATGAGGTGAGACCCTCAGCCTGTGCCACTGCATCAGCTTGTGGATTTGCAGTTCTGCTTCTTTCCACTGGAGTTCCCTCCAAAAAGCATAACTCCACATCATGTGCAGCACAAACCCAGAGCCAGCCACTTGCCTGGAGAGCTTAGGTGCTAAATTATATCTGGACTAATGTCTAATCTGGGCAGGTCTAAAACTAACCATGAGAAACAACAGCCCTGCTATAGAACAGACAGAGGCAAAGTTACTACTATTTCCTACAAAGCATTTAGCATCAAATCAAAAGAGTCCCTGCTGCCTGTGGGCATGCAGGTGGCGAAATCACCAGCACCACCAGTTGCACAAAGCAGATTGATACAGCTGAGCCCAGAGCCCGTTTTCTGGGGAGACTGGCATTGTGTGTGAACTGGAATTTCCTGTAAACCAAACGCTCCTGCAATAGAAAGAAATGACCAGGAAACAGCTGCGCACATGCATAGCACTTTTACTACTTGCCTGATGTTTTCCTCAGCATCACGTTTTCATAGGGTGTTGGGGGGTTTTTTTCAAATGCTTAAATCCTGTGCAAACAACCTTTTTCTCACCAGCTTCCTGTATGACAGTAGCCAAGAGAAACAGCTTCATTTGGGGTGATCCATTTAAGCCACACACCATATTGTCTGGGAATATGGGGACCAAGGATTATTCAGTGGAGTTCGAAAAATGTTAATATTTTATCAGGCACAGAGTAAACAGATAAAGCGGAAACCACTTTATATTTTTCTGAAATGTTAATAATGGGCTGATAATCTCCAAAGCCTACATACTTCCTGTGATTCAAAAGGGACTGCATGTACTCAGCATTCACAGTGTGGACCTGGCACAAGTTACACACCCTCTCCAAGAAAGGATGTCGTTGGTCTGGATGGGAACATGGCACAGAAACCAAAAAGCTGCTTTTTATAGTTTCTCAATGGAAATCGGAGAGCTACAGGGAAGAGCAGATAAGGTGACTGGCAATCCTAGATGCATGCCTGGAGCCTGATCCACACATCTCCTTAGAGCTGGTAATTGGAGTTTGCATCCCACAATTAGCCCAAACAGAGGCTAGGCCCTGCCCACATGAGAAGGCAACAAAGTGCACAGATACCTTCATATGAATCTGGAGAACACTTTCATGGGAAGGACAAAACTGCAGGTGACCTTTGCCTTATACTTAAAGATGCTTGGTCTCCAGTTCCAACATTCTAGCTACTGAGAGGTCAAGTTGGACTTTTTCCAAACATCAGTGATTATAAGTCAATGTAGCTTTTAGATAAATCACCTAAAGAGCCCTATGCTGTTGCTTATGTACTACAGGCTGATCTGAGTGCAGAACTGTAAGATGTGACTCTCCATACTGGGTTTTCCATGTTAGATTATATGAAGTCTCTGCAAACTTAGTCAGCTCTTACATCCAGAGTGACTGTATTGAAAATCCAGTTCTTGTGTTTGGTCTAGATATACCATTTCTCTGGTTTTGTATCTGGGAACCCTGATTCTTTTCTGGCAGAAGTTGAAAGTTTCTGCCATATACAGACCTGTGCAAAAACTGACAGGTATAAAATTCCTTTCTTGTGCCAACTTAATGCCATTTTTCTTTTGCAGTCAAGGGTCTAAACACACACACACATATTTTCTATAACTGTTGCCAAAGCCTTGGTTATTGCAGTCTCCCCTTTCTCCAGGGTTTCACTGAGACTCCGTGGTTTGGACAAAGGGTAATGTCATACTGAAAGACTAAAGCCTGAGCAGAACAAACCCTGCAACCCTAACTGGCAGCACAAGCTGACCTTTCTTTCAGGTTAGGCTTTTCTTCAGGTCTCTGCATGCACATCCCTGTATCTTTATTCAGGATGTAGCCATTGCCAAGTGCAACAGATAATAGCTATCCTTCATGGTATTGATGGCTCTTCCTCCAAATCACAACTAGATATTCCTCTTCCACTTTCAATAACAGATATAAAAGAGGCTTCCCCTAATTTTCACAGAATTGCAGAATATCTCGAGTTGGCAGGGACCTACAAGTATCATAAAGTCCAACTCCTGTTTAGGCACAGGACAACCACAAAGTCACACTATGTGCCTAAGGGCATTATCCAAGGAATTTTGTACATATGAAGCAAATAATATTCCTTGGAGATCACAGTCACCATGTTTTCTTTCTTTTTTTTTTTCAAATTAAATATAACTCAGTTATAAAGCTTAATGGAGTTTTCTCAAGTCCTTTCTTGTGTTTAAAATCCAGTATTTTCCCAATGTAATTTTGGTTTTATTATGCAGCAGGTACATATTACCAACAGCAATTTAAATGAAGTTTAAACAATGCTGGGCAGTATTTTATATTACTCACTGAAAATACATTTGTAGCCAGTGTTTTGTAGATCTTATTAGAAAAAGTCTTTTGAGTATTATCTTTTTGTTGTCATTGCTTTATCAATGTAAGTTGTATATGAACAGGAAGGCCAGGAACCCCAGAGCTCCATTGCCTCTTTGCTGCTGATGGATGGAGAGATCCTTCCAGCACCACTTGGAGTTACATAGCTTTGATTGGAGATACTCTGAGGAGATGCATAACCCAAAAGCAACAAGAGCATTGGAGCAGGGCAGGGCAGACACCTAAGCTGATGTGAATGGTCACAGGTCTTCTGTATTGGCCTCCAGCATCTAATCTAGAAAGCTTTTGCATTACACCACTTCACTCTTGCAGATGTCATCCACCTGAAAGGAGAGAAGCTGTGGAGAGGAGCTGTATCAATGAGTGATAGGTGCTGTATTCTTCCACATCCATCCCAGAGAGCCTCATATTCCTGTCTGTGTCTCTGGTCTTCACTGCCCACCCTCAGCGCTGATACAGCCTGCTCAATGCCCTAGCATCAGGAAGGGAACTCCTTCCAGAGGAGGTCAGCCTACCCCATAAGCCCAGGAGAGAAGGAGAGGTGATTGAAAACACAGCAGCTGTGTTGCAGCATTGGCTCCAGGCAGCTCTTCCAGGGAGCTGTGCATGCACAGAGGATGTCTGATGGGATTCCCAGATGTTCTGGCTCCCACTCTTGCCCACAGTTTCAAGTAAACAATTTGGTACTACTTTGCGTTTCAATTCCTTTTTCTCTTTGAAGGCACATGGGCAAAACGAACTCACATTCCTGAGCTGAGCAGGCAAACACTGCCAACTTGGTAGTGCCTTAAAATACTGTTTTCTGTTCTTTCCCTCTTCTTTATTTTTTTCTTTCCCTTTGCATGTGTGCTGCTGTTTCCACAGCAATGACTAAATATTGGCATGCAACATTCACCAAACAAGAAAAAGGAGCAGATAAATAAATATGAACAGAAACAGAGGGCTTTCCAGTGGCAGAGCTCACTGGTCTGCTCCAAAGCAGATAACAGCCAGAAAGCACCTACCACCCACCACCCCTACTTGGGCCAGTGGCACTGCCCAGGATGTCAATCCACAACATTCAAATCTGGCTACTGGCAGCGCTGTATGTGCTATCACTGTGAATTTGATTCTGGGGCTGCTAGTGGGATAAATATCATGAGGGAAAATCCCTTTCCCTTTTATATTTTTAACCATCAATGTGAATAGTGTGGGTTTACAGTATTTACAACAGTCTCCACCCATCCCTTTGCCTGCATTCCCCAGCAGGTCCTTTCATTTAGTTATTTTTTAGAAACATAAAGCTCAGCCAAGATGCAACATCTGCTTTTCAGAAATATTTTGATTTTTGCACAGTTCTACAGCTGGACTGGAGGCTGAGGGGGTTAAATGACTTGCTCAGGTTCAAAATGTTGGGCAGGGGCTTAGGTGGGATTAGAGCCCAGGATGCTCATGGCTTAGTCCTTGCCTTCTCTAACCACTTCTCAGCCACATGGCCTCTTTGGATGTAAGCAGAAATTGTTCATGACATCAGGGTGTGTAATTCTTTAGCTGCACACACCAGCAAGTGATTTGCCTAGAAAGAAACACAATCAATCTCCAGTTAAAATTCAGCTTCATATTACCCTTGGCATAGGATTTTGTTAGAGTTTAGGAGCACCGTGATGAGAACAGCTCAGAAAGCAGGGGATCCATTTCATGAAAGATGTCAGGTTTTAAAATTTGGTTTCAGTCCAAGTGAAAATGAACACAGAAAATGCTGCAGCTTTCCTCAAAGTCTGTTCTCAGCTTCTCCTCAATGAACTACATAGATTATGCTCTATCAGCCTTTTATTATCTGGCATAGTTTCCAAACCTGGTCCCATTTAGATCTACATTTTTGAGTGTATCCCAATTTTTTCCACATCTATTTGAAGGGAAGGTCCAAGAGCAGAGCAGGATATTCTTGCTGTCATCTCACTAATTCCTCAGGCAAAGATAATACAATTTGCATCTCCCCTAATAGTTTCTCCTTTTTGAGTTCAGATACTCTAGCCATTGTTTTGTGCTGATGTTTTTGTGCTCCCCAGGTCCCTTGTAATGTTTTTAGGGCTTTACATCTCAGAAATAGAACGTCCAGTTTCACAATGGCTGTTCATTTTTTTCATTTGGTCAAATTCAAGTGCATATTGATCAAACAAGCCAAAGCTCTGTACCAGTCTGTGGAGCTATTCTTATCTGTGTTACCAGCTACCACATTCACTTATTGAGCCAGTTCTAGGTGTTATCCCCAAGTAAATTTGCATTTGGTTCAGTATCCTTAAGAAATAAATTTGCTAATACCTGGTCAAGAGCAGTGTCTGCTAGGTCACCACCAGCAACAACTCACTGCCAGATCTGTGGGTTTAGACAAGTATGGAAGGCTGTAAGCAGGATCTGTCTGACTCACAGAAACATTTATTTTCAACTGATAACCAATATGGAAGCCTAGTATTCAAAACTGAGTTCTGTTGAGTGTGGAGAGTGGCTTTCTGTAACAGGAAGTTTTAGGTTGGCCAAGCCAAGGAAGCTATCTCAAGCTCGTCTCATCTGTCTGATTGTATTTTTCACTACAAAAGGTATGATTCTCCTTTGTCACCTCATGCAATGGCATAGACATCCACAGACACTCTGAACTGTGCTCATCAAAGTGAAAGGAGAAAGCTGTGACTTGATGCTGCTCTGGGTTTGTGTTAAACACTGCTGTAGGTGGTGCCTGTCAAAAGCTGAAACAGGCTTGGTGAAATTGTAAACCCTTTTCTTAATCTGTTCCCAAGCACAACCTTTGTGTCTTGCTGATGTTACTCAGACAAATCTCTGGCTAGGGGTTATTTGGAAACGATAGTGTGTGATTTGCCACCTTAGGCCCACAGAGGTGTTTTGCTTCACTTGGCCAGTGGCATTGTTTCAAAAGGGAGGATATCCAGAATTGTTTGCTAATAAAAACCATTGATAATCATATGTATAAAGTTCATGAATTTCCTGACACTTGCCAGTGTTTTCACGTTAAGCCAGGGGCTGTCCAAATTCTTGTAAGTAATAAATCACATGCCTCACCCTCTACACAAGAGCAGAGCCAAGTTTATTGAATAAAATATTCACACGGTGCCTATTCATCTCCTTGTGGTTAGGACCCATTCAGGTGAGCACAGGCATCTAGTTAGTAGCTGGTGTGCTGTTTGCTGGCTCTGGTGAAGGCTGCCTGGGGTTCCCACTTATCACACCCTCTGATGCCAAAAGGCAATGGTTTCCTTGATGCCTTTTTGAGTGGGTTATGCACAGGGCAGAAAGAAGCCAACAGTCAACCTCAAGCTGCTTTCTTTACCTGCCAGAGTTGGATTTAGTCCATTCCTCTGCTTGCAAAGATGCTATCACCAGACTGCTCATCTTGGTCTGTAAGTTCTCTCCTTTAGCGACACTGTATTCAAACAAACTGCCTGCTGCATCCCATAAAGCAGACTGTCACAATAAAGATTTAATAAGAATATTATTGTCATTGGCTAGAAAGAAAGATGCTGTCTAAATGATTGTTTTCCTTGAGTATTTTAACAGAAGTTTTAGTTCAGTGAGAAGAACAGCATTGCCTCCTTTTATAAGAATTGGCAGAAAGAGGTAATACTTTAGCTGACGCGTAATCTATCTTGACTCTATTGCTTTTTTATTGTTTGTCAGAAAGGCCCTGGGGGTAAACATTATTTCTTTGTCTGTTTGGGCCCTGGCTTCGTGCCAAGGACACATTTCTTACACCAAGCATGTTTCTGCATACCAGTGGGGGATAGACTGGGTGAGGACAAATTACCAGCTCTGCACACAGGCCTCTCAGGTGCCATTTACACATCTGTGGAGAGGTCATGGGAGTCAGAGACTATGAGAGGGAACAGGCTGCAGGGAGCTTCCCAAGCTCTCCTGGAAGTTGTCAGATGGCAATTTCAATACAACATCTCACACCTTGCTCACAGCAGTTGTGGCTGAAGAGCAGCAAGCCACTCAGCCAGCACTTAGGTAGGCCAGTGGGCCAGACAGATACTCTTGCTGTGTGTATAGATGAGTCCAGGCAATGAGTTAGCAATGATTTGCTGAGTCAGGTGAAAAAAATTCTCTCACTTGATCTTCTACAGCATTCAATAAATAAAGCTGACTTACATTCTCAGCAAAGCTCTTGAGCTTTACAGTTTGGAGAGCTCATTTCCTCATGTGCCAGTTCTGGAGTCAGTTTTCCTGGGATGCCAAACACATAGGCAATGCCTTGCACGATTGTTATCATTCACACCTAATAAAAGCTTACAATTTTATGCTGTCCTCTGTCCCACCATCTCTCTGTCACCTCCTCTGTGAGTTGTTGAGATGTTTAGTCTGTGGTTTTTTGGCCTCTTCAATCCTTGGGGCTTGTATGGGCAGTCATCTCTCTTAATACTGAATTCAAGCATCCCCAAGGCACAGGGTTTTCCTTTCAGGAGTTTACCATATATCTCCTGCTGAAATCCAGCCCATTTCCCATCTTTTGCTACTTTTAGTAGACTTTTTGTCTACTGAAGTAGACACCGTTTGGCCTTATTTAACCAAGGTAAATGTTTCTCCTCTACGTGGCACAGCCAGTTGTTCTCACTCTTGACTCTTGACTTTAAGATGGTTTCTAGACCAGCTTTGGTTTATTCCTGTTGCCAAAACCAAGTTAGTTCCTAATGTCATACACTGGACTCACTGGAATTAAAGCTCTTATGCTTGGTCTCTGTGTGCATCAGTATCAGTATCATGCAGATGTGGGCAGAAATCCCAGAGAACAAGTCCCCAAGAGGGTATCAGTCACCCAACCTTCTTGGCAGACAATGGATCTCTGTACAGCAGAAGATCTAGAGCAGAGGTCTGATCTTACTGAAATGTGGGATATTAAGTGTTGATAGTTGTAGCCCTGGACTCTGCATTTCAAGAGAACTGAGCATAATGGAAGCAATGAACAGCCACAAGTTGTCAGTGAAGTCCTGGTCTTTCAGCAGGGTCAAGGTCTTTCAACCAGATCAGAGATTCTAGGTATCCATAGCTTCTTATAATTTCTTCCCCAAGCAGTAAGAGCAGGCAGTGTGAAGAGTTAGCAGGAAATGGGCCTTTAAATCAAGGGGTTTCCTTACATTCCTTTTACTACATCCATTAAGCTTGCTTCTCCACATCTGACTTGTTGGGGCCTTCTAATGCTTAAATCAGCTATAATAGAAAGAATGGAAAAGAAATGGAATTTACACAGGAGAATATGCTCAAAGCTCCTCCTTTTGTAGGAGTAAAAGCAAGGAGAGTGAAACAGGAACAGACTAATATGTTTGCTCTTTCAGGAATGGGTGCAAATACTGGGCTGTTGTTTTTTATTGAAAGCTCTGGGGGCAAAGGGGGTCTTGTCAGTGTTTTACATGTCTGGATGACAGTTTGAAACTGCAGCAAGAAATGTGATTCCTGGCTTAGCAGACAGGTTCTGCAAGTCAAGTTTTCTGTTTATTTTAATAATTCAGGGATCCTTCAGTGTGTGTCACATGAACAAAAAGAAAAGGTGAAACTCCTCCTCTTGCATGAACACAACCACAGAATTGTCTTAAAGTTGCCGAGTTCCTGCAAGCCACATGCCAACACACTCTGTCCACTCCCCAGTCAGACCATCGCGGCAGGGAATTCCTGCTGGGCCAGATCAGATCCATATATACACCTGCCTGTGGACTGGTGCTAATACTATGAGTATGCTTAACCTAAATAATAAGCTAAAACTAAAAGACATCCAGATGATGGGTTCTAATTATCTTCCAAGTGAGAGGAATCCCTTGTCCAAGATGTTTAAAACCGTGTTGGCACAGATAGCACATAGGACTGTAAGGAAGGGTTCTGTACTGGAGGATTTGGGGGGGACACACAGGGAGTCTTCTCCATCTCTAATGTAGGTAATCTCCTGCATCAACTACATAAAGACTCAAGAGCCAACTGTAAGAACGTAAAATATATAACTTCTAGCTCTAAGAACTTCTATCTGTTTCTAATGACTCTAACATGAAATCACTTTGAGTAACTGGGAAGACTTTTGGGTTGTGATTTCTCCATATTTATGATTAAGTGATTAAATTACGTGACTGATGAGCTGCTTCTGAAACAACTCTGACTTTAAAATGGCTTTTTTTTTTATTGAGTCTGTATTGCTATCAGAAGTGAGAGAGTATATTTTCTGAGGAAATAGTTGATTTTTGTCAAGGAAGCTTCCCCCAGCTCTAAAGCGGCTTCTGGGGTTTATTCAGGTTCCTGCAGAGCTCCAAGTCTCTTTTGCATCCCTTGTTTCCTTCCACATCATGATATCCAGTACACTTTATGCTTCATCTCTGAATTTTGAGCATATTCCTGCCAAAGTGGAGATGTCTGTTGGGATAGGCTGTGGACTCTTTTCAAACATATTGAAAGGATGTGTTGGCAACCCATGTGATATAGCTGATGCCACATAAAATTTAAAGGAAGAGTAGGAAAGTGATGCATCACTCCCAGAGAAGGGCAAAAATGAGGCATAGACCTCTTAAGACAGGAAAGATGAGCCAATGATATTAAAATCTAGCTTCTTTCACCTTGATGAGTACATTTGGTAGCTCTGACCATCTTGTTGAGTCCCAGTGGAGATTTTGCTTTTGGGCTCTGAGCAGTGGAAGGTGCTGCAGTGACTCTAAGGGGGAGGAAGGTAGATCTGAGTCAAAGGAAGCACACGCATTGTCCCCGTCCCCCAGCCAAGCCCATTCCTCTATGGCAGTGAGTGATTGAGCAGCACCATGATAAGGACAAAGGGGAGCTGCAATGTTTTGAATAGCAAGCGGAAATGCCTTAAGCCTTGATTAATCTGATCGAGTTCCCAGTTTTGAAGGGAACTGGAGGGCAGACTTGGGAATTTTAGTCAAACAAGGGAAAAAGGAATCCTTGTTTCCAGCAGGTAATTAATATAATTTTACAGGAATGTTGATACTTTGCACCTATAAGTGCTCCTTCATAGCCCATAAAAATTTCCCCAGTGCACACATGGTTTGCTCTTAGAAAAACAAGTAAAAATGTGGTCCATTTGGTTAAAACAAGCCTCTCTACTGAGGGGAATTACAGGACAATAGAGTAAAAATCTGTTAAACACATAATCCATAACTACTGAAAAGCAAGAATCTTAACAGAACTCTTTGTCCAGTAATCTCTTTTTCATTGTGTGTCACACTTTCAGGTATGAACATCCTTCCTAAATGGAGCTACATCCTTCATTGGCTTTACAGGTATGGGGACAGTTTTGACATGAAGTCATTAGACATATCAGCCTTTCTTGTCTGGCCTTTTCAGGGAAATTAGGTGAATTGATACAATACTGAACAGGTGGGATTCAGCCCTGATTTTTTGCTAGCACAAAGCAGACGCGCCATGCCCAGGCCATGACACACACAAATGAAGTCCTGAGAGAGGATTGAGGTGTTTTCTAGCTTAAATGACAGTCTTGCTCAGTCATAAATAGACTTGAGAAAAGTCCTGATAGACACAGCACTTTGGGAAAATGAAAATATGAGCTTCCCACACGGGAGGGATGTGTTTGGGGTGTGGATGGGGTGCTTAGAGCATTGGTGTGTGAGCCAGAGACAGGCCTGATAGAACAAACACCTGACAGATCTCAGAAAACAGCTAAGTGGGAAAGGACAAATGAGATGATTCCTCTCTCACACCAACTTGGCAACAATTCAAGTTCCCCAACATGATCCCCACACAAGTACCCACCAGAGCAGAGCCAGGTGTGAGTCTCCAGCAATAGCAAGTCTGCAGACTCCTTTCTCCTCTATATGTGAAAACAAGCCTGATTAGCAATCCCTGCTCATGGGGTCTCTGACTCTGGAATTTTAAAGATCTTTTCAAGGCATCCAGCAAATCCTCAAATAGTCAATGATGTCACTTCAGGACGTGGACACCCAGCCAACAAAAACCCAGGCACCTGCAGCTGGGTCACAAATCAGGGAATGTTTTTGAGAAACAAATAGGGTCTGGGCTGCAAACAGGAGTGTGTTTTAAGCACTGGAGAAAATGCCAAGTAACTGTTCAAACAGCTCTTCAGACCTTCCTACCTGTACTAAGGAGCACCAGCTTTACCTCCTCTTTCTTCTGCCAGAAAAGTATCCAGCAGCACTAAGTCAGTAGCTAGGAAATTGAAAGAATAATTCCCAAACCAATGGAGTTACCAATGGGCCTACATGAGACCTTTTAAGGATGTAAGAGGTTAGTTATTTCCATTGACAAAAGGCAGGAGGACATGACAAGAAAAAATCTTTTTCCATTGTAGCAATTTGGTCACAGAAATAAGTCCTGAAAGATCCACTGGAGACCAGAGTGCTCTATGATAATAAATGGTCATTTTATATCAAGAACACAAACATTTTCATGTATGAGAAGGGTATTTACATTTCCTGAGTTAGAGCAAAGTTGACAGCATAAATGGATGGATGCTAGAAACAAGTATGCCTCAGAGCATGAGTTAACTGTTAATTGCCAGTGTTAGGAAAAGCATCTTCTTTTTCTATATGAACTATTCATATTGTTCACAAATTTCACAGAGAAGAGTTCTGCACATCAGCTCATGGAAGAGGCTGCCAAGAACAACGTTCCAGCACTGGGTTTTACATACATATCAAACCATTCATAACACATCCCTGTACAGATTAATAGTCTCCCTATGAGTGAGTGGGGGACAGAAGAGCAGGTACCACATCTGGTTCTTATGCTGGGGTTCTTCTGATGGCACTATGAAGAATGAGAGGTGTTTTGAGCAAAACTTGGATATCCAAATAAGATCAAGAGTGGATATTTAAAGTCAGGAGAGAACGTGGGTCCACCTATGATATTAGATCAAGCTCAGAGGCTTGGCAGCTAGCATGGATTAGATTAGCCCAGAGGTGGCTCCAGCCAGTGTCAGAACTTGAGCAGTTTCTGCATCCTTTGAGGGCCAGGAGTATGCAAAAATCATCCAGCCACTTTGTGCTCCAGCTGCCCTGGCTTTGCTGAGCCGGAGGCTCTGAGCTGCCGGACCGAGACACAGGCTGTCTAGACTGCACGTGCAGGATCACAGGCCCTGATCCGGGAGTTGGATGACAATGTTTCGTACAGGCAATATTATATTTTCTTTGTTGCCCAATAGCAACAGCTCCATGTCGGGAGGACCCTTGTGGGGGTAGCTGAATTCCTGTAGGGAAAGCTGCTGAGCTGCTTTGAGGGATTTCCCCGCAGCATGTGGGAGCTCAGCAGGCTGCTCAGGGCCCAGGATCCTGCAACCATAGCCCATCCATCAGCACATTGCCCCATGTGTGATTACAATGGTTTTCACCACCCTCACCCCTCTCCCTCATGTGTTTATAATCACCGCAGTTATTCTAGAGTTACAGAGCAGAAGCATCCTATGCAAATCAGGGATGCTGAGGTCAGCTAATGAATTGGTTACACCCTTTCCTTCCAGAAAAACCCAAGGCTTTGGAGGGTACTCATTATGTGCCATAGGAAACACAAATGCAGAGGAACCCGTGAAGAGCTGAGTCACTGGGTTTTTTCATAGCATAGCTTTGCCCTAAACAGCTGAGTTTCAGATGCAACAGCATGTTGGGTTGCAGTGAAATCATTTCAGTAAGTTTTCCTTGGTGTGACAGTTAAGTCTCACTCAAGATGAGGGCTAAGCCCCTGATTCTGCACATGCTGGCAGCACACCCATCGTACCATCTGACTTCACCTTAGTTTCTCCCATCCATAATCTCTAGTAATACTAAAAAAACCTTTTATCAGGGATAGGCAGGCCACCCTAAATGCAAATGTAGCATCTAGTGCCAGTACAGTCCTGGAAATGCCATTCCAATTAAAATGGAGGATCTTTTTTTTCTTGAAGTTTTAGGAAAGTCAGTGCTTATGAAACAACAGCAGGACACCATTCCCACGTGTCTCCTTTCTTACTTGTACAGGAGAAAGGTAATTAAACATGACACATGGCCCCTGGGACGGCATCAAGACATATAACCCATGCCAACCTCATCACATGTGTCGCCACATAGTCCCCAGTTGAGAAGAGGGTGCTGAGCCTCAGCAGTTTCCTGGCTTCCACTTAGGGCTGGGATTTGTAAGGTTGTCCCCATTAGGAGAACTTGCTGCAAAGCTTGTGCATGTTATTTCTATTGAGTTTTTCTTTCATCCTCTTATTCCTGCAGCCTTGGGTGGGTGAGCCCATGTCCCAGCCAGCTACATGGTGAGGGCTGGTTCACCCCACAGAAGCTAGTGAGAGCTAGGAGGAAGGGGAAACCTGCAGCAAACAAGGCCTAGCTACTAATAGTGACACATGAACTACCTCCTGAAGTGGCACACAAATACCAGCCAGGTATCTGAAGTCTTTCTGTGGTATCTACCTCTTGCCATGGACCTCAAACATGTTGCTCTGGGGTCCCAGCAGCGATAGGGCTCTAGCCCCAGTAGTGCATGTCCCAGTGTTGACAGTCACTCAGCAGTGCCCTTCCCTGTGCCTTGGTCTTGTCCCACAGGGCCTGGACATCTCTACATTCAGGGTACCTGTCTTACTGCCCAGCCAAACCACAGCGTGACAGTGTAGGCAAGAGTTGCCCCAAGGGTAGCACAAGAGAGTCTGTGGTCCTGCTGCCAATGCAGATACAGCAAGATCCTGTATGATGTTGTTTTACCAGAAAAGGTAGGAGACACTGCTCAAGACACATTAAATGCATGCTCCAGTTAATTTATGTGACCTGGCACTCTGAAAACTAATAAAACCAGTTTATACTTTCACTTGCACATGATTAATGGCAAAGCTCTCCATCATATATCACAGACCATGCCCTAGCTGGGGCAAAAATATACAGATTATGGGAGAAATTAGGAATTAACAAAACAGCTGTTAACTGAGCTAGAAATACTCTAGCACAGTCCCATTGTAAATCAGAAAATCACCAAGACACAGTTCTCACTGGTTTTTTATGCGTTGGGCTGTTCAGAGCAAGACAAACAGACAAGAGCAAGAGGGTTCCTCTCTCCTAGGTCTTAGGCTGATGCCTGATCTGTGCAAGATGTCCATATTACTGTCCTCAGAGAGCTTGTGACCACAGCAGGGAAAGACAACAGCACCAAGCTGGTGAATGTCTTTCCTGTATACACTGGGCAGGCTGGTTTTCTTCTGGCTAGCATTTTAAAGCATAACTCTCAGAAGGCAATAACTTGCAGTAATATTTTATATATTTCCAAAGCTGCTAAGAAAGGGAGCTTCACCTCTCAGGATAGGCAGGATGCAAAGTACAAAAGTTAGCTTAAAAACATTGTGGTATATGTCACTCCAGGAAGATGCAGGTTTCCAAGAGGGAAGGGGTCAGCTGCTAGGAGTCAGAGACCTGAAGTCACTCTGGATCACAACAGCCAGACTTAAGTGAGCTAATATTCTCACAGTGCTTGGCCTGGCTGGTGCACGGTGCCCATCTTGTTGTGGACATTCAGCACAAGCAGCTTAACAAAATCCTGTTTTCTTGCCACTTTCCTAATAGGTTTATTTCCTGACGCAGGCAACATCACTGGGGCGGCAAGAAAAAACACAGGCAAACAGGCACATCCTTTGCCTGATTCTCAGAGGGCCAGAGGCAGACCTTGCCCAGCAGGATGTGGGGAGCCAGGGCAGTGCGATTGGTCACCTGCCACCGGCAGAAACAAAACAAAAAAACATGTTTCACAATAGTGAAAAATAAAAGAGAGAGTAATGAAGGTATTTATGTCATTTCCTGATGGGCCATCATAGAGCATGATAACAGGATGGGGTCCCACTGTCAGTTCCTGGATAGCTCAGGCTATTTCCCATAACCTCAGTGACTACATAGTGTGTGAGGGTAGCCTGAAGCCATGATGCATCCTGCTTCCCCGTGTAGATTTCCCCAGGCACCGCAGCCAACACCCGGTTAGTGCAGGAAGTGAGGATGCACCTTGGGAACCACAAACCTCTCACTGGCTTTGAAAGAGGGTCAAGGAACATCCAGCTTTGGGATTACTTGCCCTCCAAAGTGGCCTGGAGACCCTGGTTCCCACCCTTGCTACTGAGGCCTTGGCAAGGCACAAGGAGACAGCACTGAGTCCAACCACAGCTCCACCAAAGCCCATCTCTCTTGCTTCCAGCAGTGGCCAATGCACGGGGAAGAGCAAGTCAAGCTTGTACCAGAAACACCCCTATTGCTCAGTAATCTTTGGCTCAGATCACTCTAAATTCACAGACCAGCAGTTATCTCTGTGTAAACTTCAGGTTTTCCACTTAAACTATCTGCAGACAAGTGGCTTAGAATTTGGGTATTGCTGTGCCCTGAGTCAGGCTTGCAGAAGGGAGCCCCACTTGCTGACCATGGGCAAAGACAACGTTGTTTTTGTCTGTGAACAATGAAGATGGCCACAGAGAAAGCTTTACATCCACATCTTTTTAGGAGCAAATGACAAGATTGTTTCCACAGTCCTGGCCAGAGATGGTCCAAATAGGATCATTCAGGGGACAGGCGAAGCTTTGAATACTGCCTGTACCCAGCAGGGAATTTACAAGCGCTTATTTTCCGGTCCTATTACTTGTTCTTTTCCAGTAGTTTGAGGCAGGGAATTGCAGGTTCATTCTCTTCTGCCACACTCAGCAGCATAACAGCAGGATCCCTCGATAGGGCAAGAATGCCTGGAGCAGCTGAAGAGCTGCACTGGGGCCAGCTGCCTGTGGCAGAGTCCTTGCTCTCACAGCAGGGTTGCTTGATGGATCATCAGGAAAGACAAACGCCCTTAAAGCTTTCTAAGGATTCAGATAAACCTCTAATGGCCCATCAGGGCATCTCCACTTGACATATTCCTCTGGATCGTGTGTTTAAGTCATCATTTTCTATCCCCACTTTCCAATTTCCTGACTTGCTATTTGTGCACCATACACCCTTAGACAAACCTGCCTATTTGTTCCACTGAGACCCCACAGTTTCATTTCCCAATTGCCCAGTGAGCCTTTCCCCTGCTCCTGGAAAGGCTTAGCCTGCTTAGAAAGCTGTCGCTGAAGTTGTGCTGGGACCTGGTCACTACCCAAGACATGCTTGTTGTTAGCTCTCAGCAGAGGTATTTAGAAACAATCTAATTTCAGATGAAGGTAAGAGACATTGGCAGCATTTCTCCAGAAACTTTACAGTGTCCAAAATGGAAACTTTCTTCTTTTAAGACATCTTAGCCAATGTTTTAAAAAGTCTGAAGTTATAGTCTGGTGCTTTAATCATATGATAATGCTTTTCTTCATTTGTGACATGGATGTTGTTTTGTGGTGTTAACTAAAGGGGAATGAAGCATGATTTCAATCACACATAACTGATCTTCTTCAGAAACGAGTGCATATCCCTTTTGTTCAAAATCCCCATCGTTCAATACACTCATAAAAATTTAAACCAGCTGTACAGCCTCTCACCAGTAACAGAAGCCCTTTACTAGCCACTTGGACATTTTAATAGAATCATAGAGTTGTCAAAGTTGGATATAGCTGCAGAGATACTAGTAAAAAAGTTAGAGAATACTTTTTAAAATTTGGATTTTGTTATTCTCTTAAACACTGCTCTCCTGAAGGCCAGGCACTAGAGGCTGAACGAAGTGGTACTGTTTATGCCATTAATATTATTCAGCACTATAAGACTGATCTCTTTATGAATTAACACAGTTGTAAAGCACAACGAATTACTGACTACAGACCAAACCTCCCCAGTCATGAAGGAGTGACAGAAAGGGCCCTTGGCTGGGCTGCACTAGAGATCCCATGACTTCAGCCTCCCTTCTGCTCTGAGGCCATTTCTTCAAAACCTGCTTAAAGCAGAGACACTTGGTACAGACAGGCAAGTCCTGCCAGCAGCCCAGAGCCTTGTCATTAGAGCCATGTCGTAGAAGTGCAGCAAATGCAATATGATTGTCCTGATGGGAATGATGTCCCTTGTTGATGGTGACGAAGAGAGAGGAGATGAGTCCTTCCTTCCTACCTTGTCCCCTGCTTTTGCCACTACAGACGAAACCAGATGGTTCTGGATCAAAAATAGCAAAGAAATTTGAAAACTGCTTTTGTGAAGGTAAGAGAAGAGAAGAGAAGAGAAGAGAAGAGAAGAGAAGAGAAGAGAAGAGAAGAGAAGAGAAGAGAGCATGAAACACAGCTTGTTTCTCCCTCAAACTAAAGCCAGACCATCATATACAGATATTTTTCTGTGCCATACACTGCAAACCAGCCACTGTGCAGAGAAGATTTTCCATTAGCCTGACCCCTACAAACAGCCATGAGCTTGCCTCCTTTGGTGGCTCTGGTCCTACAGAAGGATTTCCATCCCTTTGAGACAGACATTATTTGCCTCGTGTATGATGTAAAATCAGTTTCATAATACAAGCAAAATCTATCATAATCTCTTCATGCTCAGTGCTTATTTCAGAGCCAGCTGCAGCTGTCACAGCCTAATACTCTCTGCTTAGGGTCCATGTGTGCACAGCTGGGTCTGGCCTGAGCACCTGCCCTCGGCCCTCAGAAGCTAGCCAGGATCCCCCCGTTGTGTCTGGGCTCTGGTAGTTGACTGCTGGTTTTACTTTGAAACCCCCCATTAAAAATGTGCCAAGGGGAGGGTGCCCTATTCAGACACAGCCAGGTTGGATTATTTGGGCTTAGAGAGCAAAGTGTCAGGTTTGTGTTTAATGAATATCTCCATCAATCATCCCTGCTGCCCATGGAATAATTACCTCAGAGAGCCCACAGTGGCAGGTAAAGTACTTGGCTCAGGACACAGAGTAGGCTTTATTAGAAGCCCTGCTGTAATACCATTATTATCATTTGTCTTCTATTACATTCATGGTTGGTGATTTGCAATAGATGGCTATTTATTCCTTCATGGGGCTACTTCAGCAGGTATCTTACATTCCTGTGGTGTCACAGTCCAGGGATGCTCACACTGACCTTTGGGGCATATAAATGAAAGTCGCCAGAGATGTAAGTTGTCTCCCCAGATCCTGTTTTGTTTGGTGGAGTGCAAACTGAAAGAACTTCACTCAGGACCTTTCGTTGACTCAGGCTGTGCTGACTTGGAGTCTTTCGTGCTCATGTATTCACGAGAGGATATAACTAGCTCTGAGAGACTCCCAAGAGCTACAAGGGAGACAAGCTATGCTAAGCTCCAGTGCCTGCAGTCATCTCAGTAATGAATCTGGCCCCTTTCACCTCTGCCCTTGCTGGCCTTTATCCCTAAGCATCAGTAGGATGAAATGCCCAAGCTATGGGGTTTAAAGGACTTTACAAGTTCAGTTTACAAGCTCCATAAAATTACAAATTCTCCCTCCCCACTGCAGAAGTACCTTGTAAAACATGTCCTGTATTGTTTCAGTCTGACGAGTCAGGCAGCAAAAGCAAGGCAGCATCTGAGTGGCAGCAAGAAGTGGAGGGAGTGCTTCTGCACTGAATCTCTGCCTAGGAGAGGAGAAAGCAAGAAGGTGGACATGGGTAGTGGCAAGTAAAAATAATTCTCTGCCTCGTGCTATTGGAAAGCAAGGGCTAGTTCCACCTTCTGTTTTTTCTCTGTTACGGAGCAATTTTTTGCAACATACAATTTGGTCAGTTTGCTTCATTCAGGGTGTGACATCCGTAAGCGTCTCTGCACATCTAGCCTCAGCGTCCAGGGCTGTACCTGGGACCATGGAGCTCGATCCTTAGCTAAACATTGTGGCTCTCTGGAGAAAACTGCAGTAACTCTCCACAGGAAATGCCTGGCACTAACCTGGCACCAGGGCATTAATCCATAAAGCCCTTTGCCCCATCTCAGGTAGTTCCTGCTGATGATTTTATGCCAGAGGCCTGCAGAGGTCATGTACTTCATCTTTTTGTGTTTTGATCTGGGCTGCCTTGAACAGCAGCAGAAAACAAGCAGCAGTTCTTGCAGATGCATGCCAAACACTTTCACAAATTACATAGTTCTACAGCCAGAATTATTTGATGTCAGTGTGAGCACAATGACTTATAACTCACCTTTTCACTGGAGCTGGAAAAATACTCTGGACTTGTTGCCAGAGTCAGCGCTGTTGCCAGTGTCAGCACCATTGCCAGTATTTTTAACACCAAGGGAAAGTGTTAGTTGAAATAGAAAGTAAATAAGGTCCTCTCAGCACCAACTGAAAGACTGCCAGCAAAGGATGGAAAGAAAAATTCTGGGTTTTGCTGATGGCCTGTGCCAATGCATCATGTCCAGAAAAACACACAAGGACCTGTCAGGGTGGCTGGGCTGTGCCAGCACACACTGCTGGTCAGGCAGGGCCAGCAGGGAGGAGTGTGGGGGCATTGTGCCACCTGCAACAGCAGGAGAAATTGGGCAGCCAAGGCATTTCCAGAGGAAAAATCCTGAGGGAGCAAACACTGCCCCTGGAAAAAGCTGTGGTTCAATTTACTCAGATTACTCACGGCGATGTACAAATGGGAGCCTGACACTGGGCACAGTTTTAAAGACGTCTCTTAAAATACACTTGTTTCCAGAAATGATGACAGGTAACACAATCTTAGAAGCACCCTGAGAAGAAAAAGAGACAGAAAAAGCTCTGCCAACACAGATGGCCTGAAGATGCCCCTCCAACCCTGTTGTGCCCAGCGTTGTGGCCCTTGCAGCTCTTCTTGAGGGTGATAAGCTCTGGCTGTCATAGATTTAAGGTCTCATGTCAGGGCCACACAGTCTCTCAGAGCCTCCCTTTTACACCAGCTCAGGTATCTCCAGGGATCACTGTTGCAACAGCTTCATGCAAGGTGACTGAGCTCTCACAAGGGCCAGATCATTTCAGGCTGTACAGGAAAGCAAAGACCTTTCTAAAGTCCAGAAATCCTTTATGCACTAATTACAAGATATTATCTTTCTCCCTATCATGTCGCAGGATGTTTGCAGACCTTTTTTTGCAAGTTTTCTCTTTATGCTACAAAACTCAGCTGGCTATGAGCAGAAACTCGTGGTGGAAAGGACTGGGGGAACCCCAGGTCTGTATCTTGTTTTCAGGTCTGAATGCTGCAAGAGGCTCAGGAGCATGGGGATGGAGTTCAGGGCTTGGGTTCAAGCCCAGCTTTATGCCACCCCACAGCCACCCAATCCTTTCACAGAGAGACACTAGGTTTTCCAAAGTGCTTATCACTCTCAGCCTCCTCAGAACATACTTGCCCTGCAGCTTCTTACTCCAACTACTTCTATCAACCTCTGCCTCCTTCCTTCCCCAGAAAACCTCCATCTGCTGGTCCCTACCTGGCCATAGGCTCTGAGATGAATTTGAACCCTAGCTGAGGCAGCACGTGTGTCTGGCAGGCAGGCACCTGGCAGAGCTTCATCCCACTGTCCTGCTCCAGCCTGGCTGCGTGTCCTCAGGCAGAGGCAGGCGTGAGTGGCTGCCTGATGGCTACTGGCCTTTTCAAATGACTTCTTAAATCTGCAATGGCACTGCCAATATAGCTGCAACATTTTTCAGATGTTCAAGAGGGCAAGGTCGATACGTGATTCCCCCACTCACCCCTCTGCTAACTTTGGATGAAAACTGTTTACAAACAGCTGTTGTAACATCCCTAAGGTCCAAAGGAAAATACTCTGCTAGAGAGAAAAAGATCTTAGCATGGACTATGTCCAGGAATTTCATTAACAGAGCCAGGAGCTTATTCAGATGTTTCCCTTCTAAGCTTTGGGTTAACAGAGTCTGTGGAGATGAGGTTTGTCATTTGTAACAGCTGTGACTGGAGAAGGGCTGTGACACGGCCTGGAGTAGAGAACAGCCTTGAGGGAGTCTGGTCATCAGGGAGGACAGCCACCAGCCATCCAACCCAGCTGCAGGGACTCCCGTGGCGGCTGCTGTCCACGTAATTGCTACTTGACCAAGCCCCCATGAGCTGCAGTGGCACCTCTGCTCCCATCATCAAACCCTAGGGCAGGTTGAGCCTGGCCCATGGTCCTCAGGGTGTCATTAGGAGCTCTGTGACCAGTTCTGCTGGCAGCAAAATGTGGCTGGTCATGCTGTGCTACACCAAGGTGTGGCCCCTTGGCCATCAACTGTGCTGCACAAGCATTGACTGTGATTGTGCCAGCCCTGTCAAAGAAAAGAGTGCTGCACCCATATTCCCAACACTGAGTCCCCTGGGGTAGGGAAAAGCTGTTTCCTCTCCCCATGGAAGATGGACCAGCTCAAAGGCAGTGTATCCTGCAATTGTCACCACTACCTCTGCTTAGCTGAGCCCTCACTGCCAAGGCTGGAAGTCTGTGCACCAATCTCACTCACAGCTGGTGGCTGGGGTGCTGGGCGCAGGATCACTGTGGGTGCTGGGACCCAGCCCACCCCCAGCGTGCAGCACGCTTGCTTCTCAGGCTGCCAAATCATAAAAGTGTCGTCTCTACTGTATTTAAAAGAAAACCATCTTGTCTTCTTGTCCCTTTATTCCATGAATCTCCCTTCTCCTTGCCCCACTGCATTCACTTTCCATCAACAGGATAGGCTCAAGGAGCTGCTTTCTCTCCTGGAGAAAAACATTGCTCAGCCACAAAACAGGGGGAAATATAGCTTGTGAAAACGAGACAATCAGATCCCTTGAGCTGAAGTTAAAGTTTCTTTTAAAGACTTCTCCTTTCTGGAAGCAGTTTCCTGCTTTTCTAATTGGTATTTCTGAAGGGAGAGAAAGAGGTCCCTGTTCCAGGGGTATTAAACCCTTTAAAGATGCTTTAACTAACAAAGCAAAGATTAGAGAACACAGATCAGATGTTTTTCCTATCAAAGCCTTTTCTTTTCTTTCTTTCATTTTTTTTCCCCCACTGTGGGTGTTTTGAGTCTCTTCTGGGCCGGGCTTCATTAAGGCTGTTAACTTCGTAGTGCTGATGTCTCTTTGCCCAGCTCACAGTTTGGGTGGCCTGAACTAAAATCTCCCAAAGGGCTCATTACAGGTGGTAGGCAGACAGGGCTGGAGCCTGGGCCACACCACATATCCCTGAGAGAAATGTGTTTCCCTGACCAAAAAAGCACAATATTATATTCTTAAAACATTCCAGCCCCGTCTGGGTGTTCTCTGCATGCATTCCTGTACGTGGGATTATTATTGTAGAGAATTTATAAAGTCATTCATTTCTCTGGAAGTGTATGACATGGGTTTTGGTTGAATGGACCCAGTGCAAACTTAGAGCCATGTGGTGCTATAAAAACACAACAGTAAATAAATCAGCAGGGAGAATTTACACTTCAGCCTTCTGATTGTTTTTACATTCGGAGGCTCAGACTCAGAGCCAGAGTGTAAAATAAATACCTGTAGTGCCGAAAATGCAGCGTCACACTCTTGCCTGCTAGCAATCAAACTGGCAAAGCTGGGATATGTGCAAAGCAAGGGTGTTTACAGCGAGCTTGTCGTGACCTTTTTTACTTTGGCTGCTTCCTATTTTTCTTGGTGATGCCTCAGATCTTTATTATGGTATTGCCGGTCCTAGTTCTCCTGTGAGCAAGGTTGCGTCAGGCCTTCAAGGGTTTCAATTTTTTTTCCTGGGGGTTATTTTTATCACAGCTCTTTAAAAAAAAAAAAGTCACTCCAGCCTGAAACTTGTCAACTCCTGGGTGTTACCAGGAGGAACTCACACTTTGCATCTCTGAAAAACAGGAATGAAAGGAGCAGGAGATGGACATCTGGGCTCTGTGCTAATCATGGTCCTGCCATTGCCCAGGGAGCTCAGGGTGGGAGAGCTGAGTCCCAGGAAGGAGCTACATGGGTTGAGGCCCCTCTCAAACCTTCCTTTGGTGGGAACCAAAATCAGGGATCTCCTCGTCCCTGCCACCCTCCACACTGACAAGGTGACCCTGCAATTTAGCACTCCCCAGCTGGAGAAATTTCTGCTGCATTTGTCCCTGCATAACATGAGAATGTTACTCAGCTGCAATTTCACCCGTGAAGAGGCAAAGGGTAAAATCATCTTTGATGATATCAAATTGTTTTTGGAAAACCAAAGCTATTCTGAGACGGATGGAACTTTCCTACACTGAAGTAAACCTTTTCCAGACACAAAAATGGATCACAAATCCTGTGAGGCAGTAAAACAACCCCTGGATTAATCTTCTCGCTGGGAGCCCCCCTTCATGCCCTAGGTTGCTTCGGTTGAGTTCTCCTCTGCTGACCATTGCACAAAAACAGATTTTTGCTTTACTGCCAAAAAAGCACTAGGGTTATTTACCACCTCAGAGCTGGGGCCATTGCCAGTTCCGATGGGCCATTTCTCATTAGCAGTTAGCATCTATCTCACCACCAATGTCTCCTCCAGGACCGATCTGTAAGAATTCCTGCTTTTACCTGTCAGGCTGAAGTCACCTCTTCCCACACAAAACAGATGCAGGAGAGACATGTGCCAGTGTTAAGGTGACTCCAGCTGACCTGTGGCAGCACAAATGCTTTTGTAGCCCTCTGGCTGCTTCTGTCCCACAGCAAGGGACTCTGGGGTATTCTCCCTCAGGGACAGTAATAGTGGCTCCACTGAGCTTTCTTGCTCTAAGAGCCTGCTGTGCTTTTTGCACACTAGACAAAATAATGCTGCTGGTGAAGGTATCTGAAAGTGCAAGAGAATGTGGAATTTGTCTCAGTTAAAGGAACATATTATCAGTATTTGTATTTCCCATATTTTCTCAGTAAAACAAATCTCTGGTCTAATAAAAGGATGAGAATTAAGATAGCATGGCTCCACGCCTTTGGTAAAAAGAGGTCATTAGATGCACATAGCCCTTGACTCCCTGGTGTGTGCAAGGCTGAATAGGCCACCTCTTCAGGCAGATTAAGACCTTGACAGCTTTATTTTGGTGGCTGAGATCAGATTTAAGTCTGCAACTCAAATGCACATGCTAATATGTGAACTCCAACTGTGTCTGCAAGAGAGCTTGTCCCCACCATCATGACTTAGTCTTTCTGAAGGTTTAGAAACTCTAAAAACTGAATGCACAACCATCTCTATAAATGCATTATACCAACCAGATTCCTGTTATCTTTAACAAGGGATTATTTTTCTTAGCCAGGCAGTAGAGTTATCGGATAGAAAAACTGAAGTATTTTCCTCTGGTGGGTCCCAGAACACCACCCTCCAGGAACAGCTCCCCCCTTCTCCAAGCTCCATCCCCAAGATCGTCCTCCACTGTGCATACACTTTTCATGGGTGAGGAAGATTTTGTTGAGTTTTTGGGTAATGGATCCTCTATGCTCACTTGCTTTCTGTTTGGATTGTGAAGGAGCCTTTCTAGCAAAGCAGTATTCAGTGGTGGTCTCCAGGAAAAGGCATTTCTTCCATTAAAAACAATAAAAGGCCCAATGTTTTACAGACAGATGTCCATCAACAGCTGGCACTGGAGTGGGAAGAGAACACCGGATCTTCTCCGTCGTCACAGTGCTGGGGCTCTGCACAGCCACTTGTTTATTTAACAAGCTATATTATTAAACTGGACCTTGGGTTGTGAGTGGAAGCTGAACTCCCTGAAAAGCCACACAGATGCTTTGATCATTTCTAAAGACCTACTTGAGAGACTGTGCACTTCACTAGGGTTGCAGGGAAGGAAAAGGGCAAAGTCTGTATTTCACCAGCTTTTACTAAGTTGGGCAATTGACTCAGCTTGTCTTTGGCTCAGATGTCTTTGGACTTGGTCTCATTTGCAAACTTAGCTGTATCAAAATCATATAGCTGGGGCAGCATGCTCTGCAAGGAGTGCAGGCACCCAGATGGACAGAAGTCTCTGTCCCTGTCCCAAACCATGTGGTCCACCACAGGCAGTACTTCAGGCATCAATGGCACCTTAGCCAGCCTTGCCAATCCCACTTGCGCTTGTCTTTGAGCCCTTCTCTATCCCATTGTTCCCTCCCCAGCCAGGCACTGGTTCAAGCTATACCAAAGCCCAGAAAGGCTCCTGGGGCTCCCAGCACAGGAGCAAGCCCTCAGCAGCACTGCTTCCTGCCACAGAGTACCTGGGCTCAGGCGGCTGTGTGCCACAAGTATGTCAGTTCTCTCCATGCAGCAGCTGCCCCCTAACTTTGTCACAGCAGCTGTTTCCCAGGGCATGGCAACACTTTCAGCTAGGAAGGGAACATTTTATCCAGCTGATACTGGCCGCAGTTTAAATGGGGAAATGTAATTACCCACACTTAAGTTTGGCCTTGACATGGCATCTGATGTCTCTGTTTGCGGTGAGCACCCATCATGCTCCATGTCAGCCCTCACTTGCCAGGACAGCTTGCCTGCCTGATGGAGACAGTGCAAGCACTTAGATGAAAAGTCTCATGTCCAGAGATGCCCTGATAATTTAAGGCAGAAGTAGTTAAACCAAGACTTTCAGAAATACATTGAAAATATGTTGCTGCCCTGTGTTGTACCTATTCACCCATCATTTGCAGGGAGGGACTTGTGGGGGAAGCACTGTGGGGACTTGAGTGAGACCTGTCCTGGGACAGTGCCATCCTCCACAAAACTGACACAAAGTCCCTTAGTATGGACCCCAAATCACTCCCACAAAGTCTTGTTCTCTTCAGTTACAGCCACCATTTCTTTTGCTTGGGCATTTGTCCCCTGGATTTTCCTTTATCAAAAAGGTCTCTAGGTAAAGCTGGGATCAGCTGAGCAGCTCTCTGCCATGCTCTCCCTGCCAGACCCTTGCTTGCAGGGGCACAGCACATTGCTTCAGAGGCAAGGCAGGGTCTGCCTCCCAGAGCTGTGAAGCTTTTCTTACTGGATAAGGCAGTAAAAGCAGGGCACTTCCCTGATGCCCCCTACATGCTGGAGTTCAAATTTGTCTGGATCACACTATGGATGCCTGCTGAACTTGCTAAGCCAAAAACCCGCTCTCGGTGGCAGCAGGACCCGACCCAGCCTGCCTTCCTCACCAGTGCAAGCTGTTCCCCTAGGAATCTGACACTGAGTCAATAGCATCAGTTTGGCCACCTGCTAAATGCCCCTCACTCCGTAGATCGGGCAAGGCAGTCTGGTGCCCAGGCTGCTGCAGGACCTGGAGGTGCTTTGTGGCAGCCATGTGCCTCGGACAAAAGATTTTGCAAGAAGGCAGGTTTTTAGTAAAGGAGCCCAAAGCTAACTCGGTTGCAAGGCTAAAGGGGAGGTTTGTACAAGTCTTTGGGCTCAGAGCAACTGTATGGAAACGCTGACTTGAGCCAAGATCTCCCTCTGAGCGCACTAAAAGCTGAGCATGTTTTCCTGCCTCCACTCGCCCTCGGAGCTGCTTGCCTTTTCTGGCACAGCGCAGTGCTTCACCACAGACCAGACACAACTCTTGTAGTTTGTCAGAGCGTGAAATAAGGTGGAAATTGCTAAAACCTGGCATTAAAATGGAAGCGCTCTCAGCACACCACCACCAAGAAAAGGTGGATTTTTTTGCAATGGCTGTGTATTTTGATTATTTCAAAGAGATTTCACATTTAAATTTTTTCTACTTAGCCAATTTATTCTTTGTCCATGTTTTTAAGAAGTCTAAAATCACTACAGCACAACCCAGCCACTGGACTGAAAATGTGATATTCCCAAAGCTGTTATGTAGTCCTAGGTATTTTGGACCCTACTCCTGACACAAGTAACGAAAACAAACATTTGGAACACATACGTAATTTTAACTAGAAGCCAATTTAAGTTTTAGGATCATAAACAGTATAATCATTATTTATACTTGACTAACTTGTGTTTCAGTGAAACCTAAAAGTTTCTGTTGTGTATTCACTAAGGTTGTCATTTCAGGTTGGCCACAATACATTTCTGCTACCAAATGGAAAATAAGAGGTAGAATAATTCAGCATTAGATACAAAGGTTGTGCTTACTTGCTCTGAGCCTGAAGTTAATCCTGTTCCATACATCAGCTGCCGTACTAGAAAGGTTGCACTGGACAATTCACTATATTGGATTAACTTTATACGTGAGGAGCCACCAGTGAGCCCCATTTTTGGGGAATTTCCATTGGTCAGCACTAGACCTATGCTGCACTTTCTTACAGTCTCATATTTCTCTTTCTCTAGTTTTATTCTTCATGAACAAACCTCAGAATGTATCTGGTGTGTTGAGCAGCAGGTACTCAGCACTGTTTCAACCCTCTTAGATTCTTTCTGCTGATGTCAGGAACTTGAAGAGCTGCTCAGAAGTAATGGGGCTGTTAATAACATGTGCTGCTGCTGCACTGAGCAGGACAGCCTTGTGGGGAAAGAAGCTTCCTGGTAGCAAAAGGTTGAGAGTAAACACGGGATCTGACACTGTCAATGCACAAATTACCTCCCAGCTGCTGGAGCTGCTTTTCACACTTCTACCTACACCTAGAGGTAATGCACTTCAGCTGGACCCTGAAGAAATGCATGCTTCCTGGCTGGTGTTTCCAGAACTGACTTAACAGCATAAATCCCACCGGGAAGCAGTGAGGCTCAGGATGGTATTCTCAAGAGAGAGCAAACATTTTGGCATCCTGCATCACATCTGCAGAAGTGTATAAGGGTTCCTATTTAATGTAGATAGTGCCTAGTGAAACTAATAAACAGTCAGGAGGTCAGGATCAGTATTGCTCCAATTTATTCATCTTTGCTGGTCTTTGCTCTCTCTCTCCATCACTTCCCAGTGCCTAGATGCCTTCAGATGGCAAACCTGTGCTCAGCAAACATGCACTTAAGTACTTTCTCACCTTTGAAAATGGGGCTTCAGCTTCTAAATCAACACGGACCAGTTGGGAAGTAACACATCCATCATGTGTAACCAGCAGAGTTTCTGTGTTTGCATGGAAATCAGTGCAACCTCACTGGCTCTTGACAGCTTCAGCAACCACTGTCAGCTGTCCCACAACACAAACAATTTAATTATCATCATTTCTGCTGTAAAGCATTTAGTGTCACAGCCAGACACATGGATCTGTGTGAGTTTATCATTACATGCTCCCTACACAGTTTTCTCTCCTGTTTCAGAAGACCATGCTGTACCTCTAAGAAACTCCACTTCAGAGAGCCCTTCTGTGTCCGTCCCTGCCATCAGGTGGGTTTGTGGCTTTCCCCGGAGGCTGAGCTGTTAATGGGGAAATCGCCTGGGCTCAGCCTCCTGTCAGACTCACATTTTTATCAGCAGGCACAGGCTGCTGCAGGCTCCCCAAAGCTTCAGGCAGATTTTCTATGCACTGCTTAGCCCTCACATAGCAGATTGATGCCACACAGGGGTGCTAAAACTTCTTCTATAAAATATCTTCTCGCAAAGCCCATTGTTCAGCTCTGGGAACCTGTCCCTGTGTCCTGAGGGCAAATCCAGTAAAGGCACTCGGAGGACACTACCCCTGACCACCCAGGGGCTTGCCTTAGCCCCTGTTCTGCAAAATGGTCTGATACCTCTTAGACCACAAAAGTGGAAATAAGATGATTAGTGGGGAGGAGAGGGGTGAAGCAGGCTTAGAAGGGATGGAAGGGAATGTTCTGTTTATAAAAAGGTACAATATATATTTTTAAAGAAATGTACACTATCTCCAACTTGCTTTTTTCACGAAGCCACAGTTATCTGATGGGTTAGAGATTTCTTTGGATAAAAGATAAGTCAGTCAAATCACCCGCTGAATAAATACAGGTCTTTCAGAGGACAAACTCAAGCCAGACAGAGGATTTTCCTGTCTTAGAGTACTAATAATCCAACAGCAAGTGCTGTCTGGTTTTGAATAAGCCAGTATACAATGCTGCATACGCAATATGTAGAATTAATTTCACTATAGTATGGCTCAGGGATATTTTACTTGGATCCCTTACTGTGAGAGCTGTACACTTTGTTATCTTAAAGGATGAATTCATCTCCTCATGGCTATCACCAACTTGGGGACCATGTCACCCACCATGATGCTCCTGCTCACTGCCAGGGAAGGACCAATGTGTTTTCCCAGGAGCAAGGAGGGACACTGCAGCTGGCCTTGCTGGGAAAAGGGCTGGCTCTGAAGGCCACTCAGCAGCTGACCACTGTCTGAGCAGTAATGCGAGCCCTGGAGATGACTACAGTCGAAGACAAATAGTAATAAATAAGCAGCAAAGCACTGTGACTTGACAAGCCTTGGGCATCCCCAGGGATTTGTAATGGGATATGGAGGTTTTCACCTCCTGGTCTCTGGTTCACATTTCAAATCCAGACCTGCTCCAAAGTGACCAAAGGTCATTGCCAGGCTCAGTCGCCCGTGTGAAGACATAAATGGCCTCATTTCTCTAATTCCTCAAGCAAGGCTGGGGGGAGGACTAGATTTGTTTATATTTTATGATCCTGGTGGTACAGCCTGACAGCATGCCTCTCTGTCCCCACCCAAGCTGTGTCTGGACACTTACCTGGCAGCTCCCAGGCACTGCGCCTGGCCCCAGGCCATGAAGCATGGAGGGGCTGGCTTTGCTCTAACTGAATCTTGTGCTTCATTTTACTTTTTTCCATCTCTAAATCTAAACAAGAGTGTCCATTTTAGGTGCATCTTTTGTACAGGACCTGGGAGATTTGCAGAGTTTTCTGCAAGCACGAAACTCTGCTATTTAATCACAGATTCTTAGCCTGTCCCCAAAGCTTGGTCCTGTTCCCTGTGGCCCAGGTGTCAGAGGAAAGCAGTGAATGGGTCCTTCTAATCAAACGCTGCAGGAAAGATGTTGACACCAGTGCAGCCTCCATTTCCAGCTGCATCCTGACCCCATGGGAAGCCTGAACATGCTTGGGTTGCCATGGACCATGCCAGCTTTGACTTCTTTAGTGGTATCTCTCCTTCCCCCAAGCATCTGGCTGCAGCTGGAACCAGCAGAGGGGCATTTATGACCCCCACTCCTCCCCTGTTTTGCTCTGCTGGCAGAGAAGAGGCCAGGGCTGGGATGTTCTTCCCCTGTGCCCTTGCAGGACCACAGTGCTGATGCTCCTATCTTGCTCTGGACATTTGCAGTGGCCCTTCCACCCCTGCGTTTCTCACACCATTCAGCGGGGTAGAGAATTCATTTTCTCTTTGTGGCCATCACCAGAGTGGCTTGGGGCTGACAGACAGACCTGCATAGGTTTGCAGATTGCTTTGGATTCCCAGGCATGGAGGTGTTTTATAAATATCCCCTGTTATTATGGTGCTCTATTAATAACCATCTTGGGGAACAATGGGAGCACGCAACAGCTTTGGTCATCCGATGCCAACCAGCACAGCCTCCACAGGGCCATGGGATGTTCCCAGAAAAGCATCTATTTGGGGAAGCATAGCATTTATGCACAAGCCCAGAGGATGCATGAGACCGTGGAGGAGGCCAGGCAGTGGTGCCCGCTCCTGGTGACACTCTGCCTGGGAGCACAGATGCTCCTCACCACCCTCGGCCCTCCCCGCACCCAAAATGGTGATGTGGCTGGACCCAGCCTGTTCACAGTCCTCTTCTCATCCCACTGTGAAAGATACACCAGGGCTGTGACTCCAGGAATCAGGTCCTGCCTTTCCTCTTCCCCAACTGTGCCAGGTGGGCAGGGCAGAAAGGGAAGGAACATAGCTAGTGCTAAGTTCAGAAACCCTTGTGGGTGCAGCTCTTGCAAAATTTGATGAGCATTCCAAGGGACACGACTTGCACATTGTCACAGCCACAATGTCTGCATTGACTTTAGTGGTGCAGGATGAGACAGCTATGGGGCAGTCTTGATGCTCAATCAAACTGCATTTTGGGGGTGAGATGGGAAGTTAAAGAGACTGATGGAGTGACCTTGCATGTGTGCTTCTGCAAGCCACTGCTTCCCACTTGGGCCAGAGACAGGGAGCTCATTGGAGACCCCCTGCCACCGTTCGCTGTTGCCCATGCCCTCAGCATGCCTAGACAAGGTGAGACATCCCTCATAGTTGTGCTGGGGACATGGCAGCAGAGGACAGCAAAAAAGGGGAGGAAAATGAAAGGTGGGAGCCGAGCCCTTGTTTCCCCACAAGAAGCATGAGGAAGCCTTGCTCCTGCCGGGTGTTACCATCCTCGCTTGGGATCTCGCCAGGTTCACCAGGGAAAATGGTACCGGGTTCTTTTCACATTGTTCCTGATGGCTGGGCGCTTCCTGAGCCTTTCCAGCATCGTGGGGAAGGGGAGTGAGAGGAAAACGGAACCTTTTTTTATTTTCCTTCCTTTGGCAAATTCTCTGTGATCACAAAAAAACATATTGTAGATAATTTTCCTGCCTCGTTCACACAGGCATTTTGCAAGGGCACAGGAATTCCTCTGTGAGGGACATGAGCTCTTCTGATGCCCTGTGGCTGGCACGGGGCCTCCCCATGCTCCCCAAGAAACCAACTTATCAGCTTCCTGCACTCAGGAGCTCAGAGTGCAGCACTGGGCCCCACATCCCACCCACTGCCCTGGCCTATGGTGGCAGAGACAGGGAGCAGAAGCAGAGGCAAGTGCAGAACCCATGGCTCCAGGACATTTTCAGGGGCAGAGGTGGGAATGCAGAGGCATCAGAGAGGCTGCACTGGACGGCCATGACTCACCATCCCCAGAACATCAGGAAGGGCTGCTGCCCCTGCTGGGTCAGGGAACAGATAGTGCTGAGAACTAGCATAACTCACCAGACACCAGTTGCAGCTGTTGCAACTGCAAATATACTGCTCACACTGATACTGCTCTGATCTACCCACCTAGGGAGAGGGGATGCTCTTGCTCACAGGAGAGTGTGTATGGTCACATTGGTTCCCTTTCGCCCTGCTGCAGTTTGCCAGCGAGGAAAAGTCAGTGACCGCTAGGTTGTTTCAGTAGGGTCTGGGCTGGGAACAGGCCTTCTTCTTGCACCTAGCACGATCAGAGTCCTCAGCCAGCTCTGAGCATCCACCACCCCCTAATTCCTCCCCAGTTCAGCTTTCACTTGCTTTCCTTTAGTAAGGACATTCTTTTTCTCTTTACCAAATGGAAAGCTGAGCAAACGTAATGCCAGTATTAAGAAAAATACTTTTCAAATTATCCTTTAGTTCCAACAGCTTAATGTCCTTACACATGCTTAGTGTGGAGTTTCAGACTCATCTTTCTGCAGCAGGACAGGCCACTCCAGTTGGGAGCAGCAGGACCCCTTTCATGTCAAAGTGTGGGTCCCTTGGCCAGCTGGAGGGAGGAGAGGCCGTGTGGAACATCAGGCCCTCCCAGGAGGAGACTCCCAAGAACGGCTGAGCACAAATAACTGGTTATTTTTTTAAGGTTGTATCCACTCATGCTGGAAAAGATGCAATGTGTGGCGTGGTCCTTTCACTGTGAGTGGTGCTGAGGGTTTCTGCAGCCCCTGTTCTCTCATGTCGGCTCTGAGAGCAGGACCTGGTGCCCACAAATTCAGCATGGGCATGGCCATCCTTCACGTTCCACAAATATACATCACATAGTGCAGAGAAGGACTAACCCATGGCATGAGCCTGGCTGGAGGCTCTGCCATCAACCCCTTGAGGTGGACATGTGAGTTATATGCCAGATGAGTGCATGGAGAGCGGAGCAGTCCAGGCAATGACTACCAGAGGTCTGTGTGGGCACAAATGGTCCCTTTGGAGAGTAAAGGACAGGCAGGAGCAAGACTGCAAGGTGGTCTGCTGCTGAGCCTTCCCTGCCTCCCCACACCACTGGAGACCAGATGAAAGCAGCTGTAAGCTAGCGAGTTTGGCTGGCAGCTTGTCGGGTGCTTTTTCAGTTGCCATCCCAACTGCCTTACCCAGGGTTTTCTGGGTGAAGGAACACATCACCCCAAAGTGAGGCTACCCTCTGCCCCCTTTGCTCCCCCTCCTGCTCCACAAATAAACAGGGAGGTGCTGACAGCTGCCAGGTTTGGCTAGGAGAATTTTGACAGAAAATTGAAGCCCCCACTACGAGGAGGGAGAGCAAGGGGGACTGTGTGCTTGTAGGGCAGCAAGGATTGTTGCTGGGCTGAGGAAGCTGCATCTTTAAAGCAAATTCAAACACACCTTGATGCTTACCTGAGCAGAGATAGCCATGAAAGCCCAGCCCAACATTTCACTTCCTTTTCTCTCTCTTTTTTTTTGCTTCCTTGAAGTAACTCATACCTAACATCTGGCATTCATCTTTTCTTTCTTTCGCATGCACTGCAGAAACCCTGGTGTGAGTCATGTCCATTTAAATATGGAAGCACATCATAAAACCTAATGGAAAGTCCAAGAGGTGAGCTTTAATGTGGTTAAAACTCATGGAGAGGTCAAGATTGTTTGGTTTAAACATGGGGGGTCATACTGCGCATGAAGGTGGTCCTCTAAACCTTTAGAAAGGCTTGTTTGCTCAGGGAGAGAGCTTGGCTCAGTGCCCCATGGTTTTACTGTCTGGTTCCTGACAGTGCTGTGACTGCTGCAGCGAAAGGCCTCGTGGAGAGATCCCCAAACAGCAGCAGAAGAGGGAATTGGGGCTGTGCTGACAATGGGATTTTGGGATGTCACCTCGCTCATGGCAAATGGTCATGCTGCCTGTCTTGCAGGACAAGGGGAGCTTTGGATTCACCTGTGACCTGTAAAACCTGACATGTTTTATAGGACAGGGAGGAGGAGGAGCATTAACAATTCATTTGTCCTTGTTAAACCCCATTTTTTGTTTAGTGACTCTGAAATATTTTTGGTGACAATTTATTACTGCTGTATTGGCTAGTTTATTGTGTCTAAGCACACAATAAAATAAACCCTCTGGTCAGGGGTGGCATAAAGATGCTTTTGATCTCTGAATTCTTTTGCTTGATGTGCATTAGCTTGAGCGAAAATGAGGCATAGCCCGTTTAGGATCAGGCAGTCTCTGCCCGTCCCTGGGGCAGAGTCTTGTCCCAGTCATAATCCCAGCCACGGGCATGAGTGAGTCCCAGCCTGGGTAAGCAAGGGCAAGATCTGCTCCTCTGTTCCTGGAACAGACTGACTCAAAGCTTCAGGCTGCTTCTTGCTGATCTGCTGGACAGGGAAGATTTTTGGCTGTAAGCAAACAAGTCAGCCAGATTTATTAACTATGGATTATATCAATGTGGATGATTGGGGTAGACAAGATCATGTTTGACTCTCTCTTCAGCACAGCCTTAGCTGTGGCAGGCACCAGATTTGACCCATCCTGTCCTCAGACACCTGCTCTGACCAGAGGCTGCAGATTTAGGATGTAATTAAAATAATGACAGCCAGGGGCAAAGTCACTGACAACTTAGAGCCATTAAGCACTTAGGGTCTGCTCTGTGGTCCTCCCTCCCTCCAGCCTTGTTTCCATTACCATAACAACATCTCTATTTACTGCTGGTGTCGCTGGTCATCTAACAACAGTGTGCACAGTGTCTTGACTAATATAAGCCCCTTCCTCAGCTGTCTTCTGGATTTTCCGCTATTAATCCCCAGTTGTCAGGTTGCCTCTGGATTGGATGCTGGCAGCTTGCACAGTCACTTCTGAGAGTGAAGGAGGTAACAGTCTCTGTTCCCTCTGTCTCAGGCTCTGCCACAGTACTGTATGGCCACAAGGGTCAGTCAGTGCAGCCGGGTTTTGGTGTGGGACCAGCCTTTGAACAGTACCAAGGAGCAACAGTTAGTCCCCAGGGTGGAGAGGAATCTCCCAGGTAACTGATTGACATATCCAGCTCCTGACCCCAAAGTCCGAGGTCTGATCAGCAGGGTTGAACACCTCCTCTCCGTGCCCCAAGGATCCTGAGGATGCTCTTCATGCCTTCTGCTCCCTTCCTGCAAACCCAAGGGACAAACAATAGCCTCATCTCATATCGACCTACTCTGTAACCATTACACTTGTGTTTATCCATCACCTGCCAGGCTGCTCTGGAGGAGAGCAAAGCAAAGCTGGGTTTCTGCACTCTGCCTAGATCTGTGGTTTCTCTTCTGCTGAAGACATTTAAGTGCTTGGGAGAAGGTGCGATTTCATTTAACGTTGCTGTGTCCTGTCTCTCGCTGCTTTCTGCCAAGAAACTGTCAGCTCCAGCCAAGCTTCCCGTTTGCTTGTTCTTTGCCATACCATGAAGTCTGGGCTCGGTTTGTAGCTTCTATAACTGCAGGAAAATAAATCCATCCTGCCCTCGCAACCCAGGGCTGTGCCTGAACTTCCCTGAGCCCTGAGTTTGCTCCTCCACTATTCACTCTCTGCCAGCCTTGCCCTTGCTTGCTGCCAAAAGTCAAGGAGAATGGGATCCCATGCTAATAAGCAATCCAGGTCGACGTCTTGTTTGAACACAGTCAAAAATGGCCCCTGTCCAGCCTGACTTGCAGCATTTTGCCTTGCCAAGGCTGAAAGAAGTGGGGAAGAGTCTGTCAAACCTGTCTGCCTTTTGACCCAGACCTGTGCAGAAAGGACACTGACACCAATCCCCCGTTTCTCTAGCTTCTCAGCAGGGTGTGATGACAAGATTTATCTTGTTCCTCAATCCTGTACCCCTCTCACTGTTTCCCCTGCTCTTTTTTCATTTTCAGGTACATGATCTGCTAGTCCTTCCAAGAGGTTTCCATGCAGGTCTGGCAGAGACTCTGCCATATGTTTTTCATTTTGATAGCTCCCCTATGGTGTCTGTTATCACCCAAGTCTCTATTAAGATTTATTCCTGTTATTGTAGCAGTCATTTTCCCCAGTACATGTGCATTGTATTTGGAGACAGTCATAACCACTCTCCACATCCAACAGATGCTGTAGTCAGAGCGACTCCTGCTTCCATTTAGCAGACCTTTCTACTAATATGGGATTTCACCAATAACCACAAGTGCTGTTCACTCCCCAAGATTTCCACACTGTCACTTCTTGACTGTTTTAGCAGCAAAAAACACTGATCAGTGCTCCAGCTCCTCACAAAGTGAAGGTTTTGCTTGGCTTTGGTTTTCGGCTATTTTCCTATTAAAAACAGCAAAAGGCTCTGGCTTCTGATGGCTGAAGGGCTAAGCAAGGACAGGGGCATGCATACCTGGGATGGGCAATGGCTGATGTGAAAGGAGTAAAATGCTGGTTCCCATCACCCATAGGATTTGATGAGGGTGGATTGTGGAATGGGAAGGGATCTGATGGACCTGGTATATGGATTTAAGAAGAGGCCAAGGTGCCTTGCATGGGGCTGGATGCATCCAGAAGACGTCAGCCTGCGCTGGCATTGGTTTGGTGGTGCCCCACCATAGCTCTGCCTTTTGGCATGAGGATTTGAAAGAGATGACCTCCCTCATAGGGGTCTGGCAGTGACCCTGGCCCTGCAGCTGCTTTGCTTTGGTCCCTGTCACAGTCAGCAGCACAACTTGGGCTCCCTAAGCAAGACAGCCTGCCCACAGTATCCACAGATCCTTCCAATTTGCCCCCCTTTCTTCCCATAGCACTTTGGTGAGCTTGTACGGAAGAAAGGAGCTCCAAATGCTTTCCGGACCTAATAATATCCATCAAAGCATTTCCAGGGCTGAAGCAAGGATATACACCGCAGCACGCAGAGCAGGAAATGGGCTCGGGCTTTCCAAAGCTGCTTCTTCCAGCCAGAGCAAACCACAAGATCACGGGAGGACAAGAGCACGGTGCTCGTGGCTTTGTTTGCCCCAGAAGGAATTGATTTGATGAGAAAGGAAATTGGCTTTCTTTAATCTGTCCTTGTGCTAATTCTGCAGAGGAAGGCATGAGCATCAGCAGTTCCTGAAACCGAACCACTCCTCAGTGCCAGTCGATTCATGCTATTTGCAGGGATGCCTGTGTTTCCCAGGCCATGGCCCATGGGAAGTGCCTGCGGACCACAGTGAGCCATGCATGGCAGAGGCAGAGCGCCCTTGCTTCCAATGCCAGTGGCAGCCAGGGCCCCCACAGACCCAGGAACCAGCACAGCTCGGCCCCAGGGTGTATTATAATGCACTTACATGTATGCCTTCCTCAGATGATGGGAGTCCTGCTACCAGCATCAGCAGGACCAGATCTTCTCCAGCAAAAGCCATGAGGAACGAAGCAGCTGCACAAGTCTGACCATGCCTCCATGTCTCTTTTCCAAACCCTTTCTCTGAGCCCAGTAGGACAAGAAGGAGGATGTTCCTCATGCATATGCCATGTGTGTGAGAACAGGTTAGGTTTGAACACCCTTTTCCATTAAAAATATTATTTGAGACAATTACAAGAAATGTAAAAAAGCCGTGGGAACATGGATTCCTGACCAGTTCCAGGCTAGCATTTCAACTAAAAAGAGGGAAATGGAATTAACGAGAAGGAATAGCAAAAGCTAAGGTGTCAGAGAAGAGCTAGAAATGATGCAGTGTTATTTTATACAACAGAACTTAAAAATATCATAAATAAATTATACAAAAAACCTAAGCCAAGATTATCCTGGATCCCTTTCAATGCCAAAAGGCTTTCCCAAGGTGACTGGACATCATCACTGTTGCTTACACAGAAGGACATTGAGATTCAACTAGCAAAGGGATTTAAATATGCCGAGTGACCCCAGGCATCCCACATTGAACTTGTTTGAGGCACCAGAGGGGCAGGAGTGGGAGCACTGAGCCTTTCTCCACTCTGCTCTAGTTCATTATGCTTAGTTTAGTAACACACCATCATGCTTAGCAGGGCTTGTACAGGGATTACAAAGCCTATTGTAAGGGCTTCCCAGCATTTGGCAAAGTCCCTGCCCCTTCCTTTCCATGAGATGCCTGTTAAGGGGTGCCAGGTCTCCAGCCAGGACTCTGCAGCAGGAGCGCACCCAGGGGCCTGGCCACCCAGCTGGCCCTGTGCCTGGCAGGCCCTGACTGTGTTGACTGCCTGCACCAGCAGAGACAATCTGTATCTGCAGCAAAATATCTGCCTGGCTTGGTGGGGTGGTAGAAGCAGAAGTCAGCACAATGGCTTGATATCCTCAGATTCCTTGGGCCCAGGGAGAGGTATGTGCTGTCAGTAATGCAAGTGTGGGTCTGCAGGCAGGCAGAAGGGACCACCACTCCTATCTCACCTGCTCCATACAACAATCTGAAAAGGGGCAAGGTGTCCACTGGGGCACAAGCAATTAGCAAATGGAGCTGAGAAAAACCCCTGGGTCACAAAATTCCCTAAGAACAGGCACCTCTACAAGTAAGTTAAGGGAGAAGGAGAAGGAGAAGGAGAAGGAGAAGGACAAGGACAAGGACAAGGACAAGGACAAGGAAAAGGAAAAGGAGAAAGAAGAGAAAAGAAGGGAATAGACTAGCAGAAGCAACACTGCTTTTCTTCAGACAAACATGGACTCTGGGAAGCATCCTGGTCTCATCTTCAGGTCTGGTCCCTGCTCTCAGAGACTACACTCTTCCATATTGCTTTAACATGCATGAGCAGCCCTTGGTGACAGGGCAAAATCCACTGCCTCTCAGCCAGACGTGTTCTAGAGGGTACAGTTCCAGCACTGATGCAAGAAGAAAAATGTCCATGATAGTGTTGGTCAGGTTTTGTGCTGGACTGGATTTGAAGAAGCAAGTGATAACAGCTGAAACATCCGTTCCTTATGGTGCTTGAGTTAAGTTTGCAACATGTCCAATGAAATACCCAGCAACGCAGGGAGATCTATCCCAGTGGGGGCTCTGCAGATTGTGCAGCCTCCCATCAGCATTCTGAGCCTTGCAGTTTATTGTTTGTGTTAATTTGTTTGTGCTAACATACTGTGTTGTGTTAGCGATTAATATATAACATGATCTGCCACACCAAAACCCCATGAAAACATAATGAGCTCCAGAATAAGTGATGTTGATCTGTTCTTTGCTGTGACAGGGGACAAGGTGGAACAGTAAGGAACGTTAGGGGTATTTTACTTGACTAATGGAAAAGAAAAAATACTCACAAGGAAGAAAATTCTTACAGCAACGGCAGTAGGGAAATACCTTCCCTTCGCTTTGGTAACTTGAAAATGACTCTCGCTCCACAGAAAAGATCTCACAAGAAGCAGCGGGGCGGCTGCTTTCCCTTTGGATGCAACGCAGCGGCAGCGTCTTCCTTCACTCTGCGGGGCTCTTCTCCAAAATTGTGCTGCGATGAGGAAACCGCTTAAACTGAGCCATTTTTGGCACCTCAGTACCGTGTGTGGGGACCGTTCTGTCGAACTGAAAGTGCCTCGTTCCCGTGTAGCTGCAGCTCTGCTTCCCTGTGGGCTAAGGGAGTGCAGGCATCTAGACAAGAGCTTCACGCTCCTCGCCGGAGCTGGGGTTCGAGTGAGTAAAGAGGACAGCATTAATGAGGACAGGAGTGACAGACAGTGGCTGGTTTTAGAGGCAGCTCCAGGTGCACTCAAACCTACACAAGTTGGGGTAGAATCCTGGGGGAGCCCCAGACATTGACCTCAACTGCCAGGTCCCCTTGCCCAAGCCACTCTGGAGCTCCCAAGGGGTTTCTGCGCTCTGGGGCTGGGCAGGGGTCCCAAAAACTGTGCAGAGGGCAGCTGCACTGCAGGAGAGCACAGATCTCACTGGAGAAGCACGAGCAGTTGTCGGGGGGAGAGTGGGGGGGAAAAGAAGGAGAAAAAAAAAAAAAAGAGGGAGAAACCTCGCCGGCTGCGTGCTGGGTGAGTGTCTGACAGTTTTATTTCTGAGAATTTCCCTGTGCGTGATCTTCACATTGGGATCTGCAGGCAAGTGCCCTCATAAAACCAGCCCGAAATCCCCATGGCAAATAACACGGAGACAAGGTTGGCAAGTGGGAGGCAGTGGGGGTGTGGGAGCCCAGCCCTGCTCCCCTAGGCTCTACGGAGCCCCACGTCCATCCATGAGCTCCCCGCCCTGTCAGCTGCGGGGCCAGAGCCGCGCATTTCCCCACTTTCCCAGGCAGGTCACTGCCCATTAGCAAGAAAACAATTGGCATTCACGAGGAATGTGCTGGGTATAACAATAATTAGTTTTTATTGAATGCTTTCTTCCTCGGGGTGTTCATCTCCTTTTTCTTTCATTTGTTCATTCTGTCTTTCTCTCCCTTTTGTTTTTTGTCTCCCTCTCTCTTTATTTCTTCACTTTGTCTTCTTTCCTTTTTCCCCTTTCCTTTCCTTTCCTTTCCTTTCCTTTCCTTTCCTTTCCTTTTTCCTTTCCTTTCCTCTCCTTTCCTTTCCTTTTTCCTTTCCTCTCCTTTCCTCTCCTTTCCTTTCCTTTCCTTTCCTTTCCTTTCCTTTCCTTTCCTTTCCCTTTCCTTTCCCTTCCCTTCCCTTCTCTTCTCTTCGCTTCTCTTCTCTTCTCTCTTCTTTCATTCCCTGCATCCCCAGCCCCTACTCCCACACACTCCCATCGCCGCAGCACAGAGCGCAGCTGCCATTCGGAGTTGCGATCCCCGGCGGCCGCAGCCCGGACTTGAGCTGCTCACGCCGCGGCCTCAGGTGCCTGATACCGGTAGCTCTGCCGCCGCCGCCACCAAGGGACGAGCAGCGCACCTGCCGTGCTGCCGCCAGCCGGGCCGGGCCGGGCCGGGCCGGGCCGGGCCGGGCCAGTTCAGATCTCCGCTCAGCACTAGCGTCGGGGCCGGGCGCCGGGCTGGGGTAGAGCCGCCCGCTGCCGCCGCTCGGGGAGCGGCTTGGGGCGGCTGCGGGGGCTTAAAGGGGGGCGAGCGGAGTCGGGGCGGCCCGCGGCAACCAGTGAGCTGCAGCAGAGGAGTGAGCCCCGACGAGTGCTAGGGGACCCTCTGGCTGACACGGAGCCGTGGTGCCAGCTCCCGCAGCCCAAATCGCTGCCGGTGCGGGAAAGCTGGTGGGCAAAGCGGGATGGCAGAGCACGGCCGCCCCGCGCGCCGGTTTGCCTCCCCCTGTTCTCGTTCTTCGGTCCTCACCGGCCGTCTGCCCGGTGTCTTGCTCTGTCTTTTTGCTTTCTCCTTCTGTCTTTGTCTTTTTTCTTTCTCTTACCATCTTTTTTTTTTTTTTTCTTTCCCATTTTTTTTTTTTTTTGCTTTTCCTTTTTTTTCCTAATCTTTCTCTCTTTTTGTTTCTTTCTACCTGTCTTTCTGTCTCTTTTTTTCCCCTTTCTTCCTTCCTTCCTTCTTTCTTTCTTGCCCTACTTTCTGTCTGATTTTCTCTCTAAGACCTGGTTAACATGTTTGATTTTGCGATTTCTTAGATAGATACGTTAATTTCGGTTCCTATAGTTCAAACGTACTAAAAATAGTACTGATAGTCGCCGTAGTCGGAGTAGTAATGAGGGTGTCTGTAATTATAATAACAGTACTTATAGATAATGATCTCAAACGCCAGAAAATCCTTCTTTTTCTCGGGACCCGGTGGAACTTCAGGCTTTTAATTTTTTTTTTTTTTTATATAATGAATTCGTAAATGTCCGCAGCTCCCGTTAGCTGAACGTCTACGAATTATTACAGTCTGGCAGGCAGCATCGCTACCGGCCGTGTTAGCCTTCCCAGCACGCTGTTTCCCATCGCTCACAGCGGGCGGGGAAGAGCAGGGGGCCACTGGGTGCACTCTGCCCGCTGCGGGGGACGTTCGTCTGGGAGGTGTGCGGAGAAATAAGCATGTGCGGGCGTATGCGTGGGGTGCAGTGCCCTGCGCGGCCCCTGCCCTGGCTCACTGCCGCTGTTCCCCTGCTCGCTGTTCGTTGCCCCAGGCCTCAGCCGGGAGCAGGGGCTGCCGTGCCAAGGCCGAGCAGGGCAGTGCGGGGCCGCCCCCAGCTCCCCTGCGGAGTCTGAGGCCCCCCCCGCAGCCCGGGGTCGCGAGAGGCCCGTCGGGGAGCGGGGGTTGGCGGGCGGGAGGGACGGCGGGGCCGGCCGAGGGCCGGGGGAGCGGACAGAAAGGAGGGATCGCAGGAGGGACGAGAGAAGAGATGCGGGCGGAGGGGTGAGTGTCAAGGGCGGATGGAGGGGAGGCGGCGGGCGGTAGTTCTGTGTCCCAGCCAGGCCGTGGGGTCGCGGGGGGAGCCTGCCGGGGCCGCAGCGCACCTGCAGCGCTGCCACAGGCTCAGGGTGCGTGGGGAAACCCAGCCTGGGTGTCCCAGGCACCTCTGCAGCAAAAGGCTCTCAGCGCCCCGGGTCACCTTGCCCAACCCGTGGGGAGCGGTGCCGGCGGGGAGATCCCTGCGAGGGATGACGAGGGCAGCATACGGCCGTGTCCTCCCCCACCCTGCCTGAGACGTCTGGGGGATTGCGAGGTGCGGGGCCCAAATGGGATAGAAGACGGCAGCGGATGCCAGCTGCGGGGAGAAGCCTCGGCGAGGCCAGGGAAGATGGTGGGGCAGGGGGGAGGCGGCGACGCTCGGGCTCCGAGGGCCGCGCCGGGACTGGGGGTTGCCGTCGGCGGGACGCGTATTTCTTTCCTCGGTGCCCCCACAGGCTTTTGCACCGCCGGGGCCCGAGTACTTCGGGAAGAAGCAGAGGTGTGTCCGAGGAGGAGGTGTAGGGATGTATGTCCTGCCCTTCTTCCCCGTAGAGCTCTCGGAGTTTCCTCAGCGCGGAGCCATTCCTGGTGGAGAACTGGCAGGAGAACCCCGACTTCCCCTTCCACCTGCTCCGGCGAGGTGTGAGCTGGAGGAGCTGAGAACCCCCCTGTCCCTGGTGCCTTTTCAACAGTCTCCGGGCTCGTTCCATTTCTATCACCCCACTCCGGCCCAAGGACAATGGCAGAGCCGGGGGCAGAGCAATATCGCTAACGGCGGCGTTATCAGGCCCTCGTCGAGGCTAGATGCGCTCTGCAGCGCTCTAGCAATGAGGAGCGGCCAGGGAACGGGATAAACTCCCGCGGGGCTGGGCGAGGCGTCCGGCGAACGCGGCCTCTGGTCCTAGGCCCTTTCGGGGATCCAGGAGGAGAGACCTCGTTCTCAGCGCAGCGCACTGCCGTGCCGCCCACTCCCTGGGGTTAGCTCTGCCACTGCGGGGTTCCCCCGTCGAGGGCCAGTCGGGGACGGTTTTCGTCCTCCGGTCATTTCAGCTCCGCCCGGCGCCGCTCACGTGTGGGAGCCTCTCAGGGCCTGCGAGGCCAGGTCCGGGGTGCGGGGCAGCGGGGTCTGCTCCCGCGGTTCGGGAGGTCAGCCTGCAGCCTCGCTGCCCAGCGGGACCCGCTCCGCTGTTGCCCTGCGGCCGCCTGGCAACGATTCCCGGCGGGTCCCGTATACCCGGCAGATACCGCTCAGCCCGGACCCCACCGGGAAGGTGGACAGGCCGAGGGTGCCTTCCACTCCCGGGACGTCCCCGACGTAGCTCTGCTTCCAGCTGGGACTGTACTTAAGGAACATGGAAGGAGAAAGGGATAAATCTGGGAAATGGTGTGGGCGAGCAAGGCACGGGCAGAAACACCGAGCTCCCCGACTTTGCTGGGTCTCAAGATTCGAGGGTTTTTTACGTTTCGGGGTGGGGGTAGATTTTTCTTTGCTCTTGGGGCAAAGGCTGTCCAGAGCCTGACACACCTCGGGGAAGGGGCTGGCGCCTTGAGTCCTGCTTGCACTGGCCCTTGAGCAGCTCGCACCCGCGGCTCCTCGCTTTCCCGGGGGCAGCTCGGCAATGTTGCCCCAAGGTACCCTAACGAAATCCCTTCAACTCCCTTTTGTATTGCCGCCAGGTAAGCAGAGCGGGTCGGCACTGGGACACTATTCTCCATGGCCATGTCCCTAAGGTCGGGGTAGACACTGTCCGGGCCGGGAGCCGAGCGGACAGCAGCAGCGAAGAAACAAAACACCGACCTTGTCACGCTCTGCCCTTATGCCGTTAGCTGCAGCAACATATGCTCAAATATGTAAGAGTAGTCTAGATTTTTCTCTGCAAATATTTTTACCACATCCAAAGATAATATTTCAACAGAAGAATCAAGCCCCGCAGGCTACAGACGGGGCAGCTATATATAACCCTCTTGCTCACTCCGGCTCTCCGCGCATCGCTTGGGTTATGCAACCCCTATCGCAGCGGTAGCCACCGGCGCGCCCCACGGCTCCTCCTGCCCCATCGGGGCATTTCCCCGGAACCTCGGTGCAGCCACTCGCCCGGAGTAACCGGCACCAGGTCTTGGACTGGGGACTGGTACCGGGGCCGAGCCTTGCCCAGCAGGGCAGACGAACCGTTTCGCCCCGTGCCGATGCGGAGGAAGGGCCCGGGGGACACCGCCGTGCTTCGAGGGGCCAGTGCCGGGCGGTGAGTAGAGCCTCACCCTCGCCAGGGCAGAGAGGGGAACCGGGGCGGCCCTCCTTCACGGACGGGGGAGAGCAGCCCGTGGCCCAGGAGAGCCGTGCAGGTGCTGCCGGTGGAGTGGGCTCTCACGCTGGGCCAGGCGAGGGCTCGCCTGCCGCCCCGCCGGTTACTTTCCGGTTTCTTCGCTTTTTTTTTTTCGGCAACGGAAATGCTCAAAAGCCGGCGGGTGCTTTGGGGGGCCGTTGGTCTGGAGCTGGGGGGGAGCCATACGGCTCCGGCGAGGCGGCCGGCGGTACCTATGTCCGCAGCGCAGCCCGACGAGCCCGGTCCCCGCCTGCTGCGGCGACTGGGGACTACGAGTAGCCGCCGCCGAGCCAACGGCCCGGGCCGGGGCCGCCCGCAGCCCCGCGGTGGGTGCAGGCTGGAGGAAGGGAGCAATCCTCCTTCTCGGTGCCGGACATCCGCAGCGTGACGGCGGGCTCGGCTCGGCTGGGCTCGGCTCTATCCCTTCCCGTCGGTAGGCTCCCGGGGCCGTGATTGACACCGTCGGCCCCTCCGCCCGCCCCGCAGCACATCCCATCCCTCCTCGCCGGCCGCTCGCCGTGGCCGGGAGGCGGGGAAGGGCCTCCCCAGCCCTTTGACACCGTCTCGGCAGGAGTTTCACTTCGCTTTCGCCGCCGCCGCTTCTGCAGGCAAACACCCCCGGCTTCGGCTTCCATGTGACGCCTCCCAGCCACTGAATGGGGCAAAGCGCCTATAAGGGAGCCACTTTCCCTACGTGCAGGAGAAAAGGAGGGGACGGGAGGGCAGAAGCAGGAGGTGGTGGTTGGGGGGAAGGGAAGAGAGAAATAAATTAATAAATCGCAGGGAACGAAATTGGGGGAAGAGAAACTGAGACCCTGGGAAAGAAATTCGTAGCGTTATTTATTTATTCCTCCTCTGTCCCCTTCTTGCTGACAAGGGCTCGATCCGGCCGTTGCGGTGCTCGGCGCTGGCTGCAAAGGGCCCTAGGGAAGTTTCTTGCTCCCCAACGCCCTTCCCGGGCGGGGGGGGGTACAGAGCGTTTGGGTTATTTTCTGTTGAGTTTGGGGGTTTTTTTAAGCGTCCCTCCCCCCTCCCATCTGGAAGGAGGGGGTCTCGCTCGCACCTCCCTGGATGGTGCGGTAGAAAGGAGGGGAGTGAGGGGGTGGGAGGGGGGGCTTGTGGTGGGAGGCTGCCGCGGCTGCTGCTCCTGCATTGGTGTCTCCCCTATGGACGAAAACAGCCCTCTGTCTCCCAAGGCAAATGCTTTCAGTATCGCCTCTCTGATTTCAGTCGCCGCCGCCGAGCAAGCAGGGAAGGGAGCGCTGGAGGAGCGCAGCGGCGGCCGCAGCGCGCCCGCCCGCCCCAGCTGCCGCCCGCAGAAGATGCACTTCAGCACAGTCACCAGGGACATGGAAGGTGAGCGCCGCGCTCGGCCCCGCGGGCCGCGGGAAAGGGACACTGCGTACATCACGTCTCGAAGTGCTTTCACGCGTTCCGGCCCGGCGGCAGGGCCGGGGGGAGCGCTCGGAGAGCGGCCTGGCTGCGGTGCCGGTCGGAAAGGGCTTTGCTGTGCCCCTCAGCACGTCTGGCCTCCCTCAAGCTCTCCCTGGGAGAATAAGGCTCAGCCCGTGCCCAGTAGCAGCTTTCGACGGCTCCACCGCTTGGCCTGGCGTCTCCTCGGAGGTGCTGGAGCATCCTCCGGCAGCGCCGGCCGTGCCCGGGTCAGCGGAGGGCCAGGGCTCAGATCTCGCCGGCTCTTGCAGCCCCTGTCCGGCCTGCGAGCCACGGCGGAGATAAGAGACCTCGAGGAGCCTCTCAGCATCGGAGGGGATCCGAAGGAGCCATTCGTTCCCCGGGGCGGCCTGTCATGAGCTGCAGGGCCCGCTCAGGCCAGCGGCCGAGGGCTGCTCCTTGGCGCGCTCCCTGAGCTTTGCTCTCGTCCCTGTCTGTTCCCCTCTTTCGCCTGGAGATGGATAGAAAGGGGTTGCCAAACCAGATCCGCCTTCCCCTGTCAGCCAACGGCCCCAGAGCAAGGGACATTACCTGCAGCACCGTAGCTACACGGAAATAAGAACCGGTTTCTCTCTTTCAGTTCCCCCCTCCTCCTCTTTCTAAATTTATTTATTTATTTATTTAGTGGGGGGTGGGAGGAAAGTTTGCTTTGTCCCAAAGTCTGTGCGGCGAGGGAGGCCTTCTGCAGAGACAGCGTGAGCTCTGCACCGCCGCGGCTCTTGGTGGATGGCTCGGATTTGCAAAAGAGAGAGAAATTAAAAAAAAAAGAAAAAGAAAAAGGGGGGAGAGAAAGGAAGGAAAAAAAAAGGGGGGGAAAAAGAGCCCAGGCAGGCAGCGGGAGCAGCGAGCTCCCCGTCTGCCCCGGGGGGAGCGGGGCTGGGGCCAAGCAAAGCGGAAAGGGGGAGGCGCCCCGCTGGGCTGGGCGCGGGGCAGGAGAGGAGGCGGAGGGCACCCCGCGGAGCCGGCGCGGAGGCGGGGGCCGCGCGGAGCGGCGCGGAGCTGGGGGGGAAAAGCAGGAGCCGGAGCGGAGCCCTGACCGCCTGTTTTTGGAATGATTTCAGCTATCTCCAGCCCCTGGCTCACCCAGCTGTCCCATTTTTGCGATGTTGCAGCTTTCACGGCCAACAGCCTGAGCAGCCTGAACGCCTCCGGGGGGTACCACCTCTCCCCTTCCCCGGGGGACCCGTACGGACAGCATGAGCCGCCGCACTACGAGCCCTGCACGGCTCAGCAGCACCCTCCCCAGCCCCAGCACGGCTACCCCTTCGGCGGGGCGGCGGCGGCCGGGGCCAACCCGCCGCCCCCAGGCCCCGAGCCGCCCGAGGGCGCCGGGGCAGCAGCCTCTGGGCCGACCGCTGTGTCGGGCTGCTCCGCGGGGACGGCCGCCGCGGCCAAGGCGCCGGTGAAGAAGAACCCGAAGGTGGCCAACGTGAACGTCCAGCTGGAGATGAAGGCGCTGTGGGACGAGTTCAACCAGCTGGGCACAGAGATGATCGTCACCAAGGCCGGCAGGTCAGTGCGGAGCGCCCCGAGCGGCCCCGGGTCTCCGGCCGCGGGCACCTAGGCCCACCGGGACGGGAGAGCCCAGCCGCGGGCTCGGCCGGGTTGAATTCGCAGTCTAGGGGAGAATCGAAGGTTGCAAAGGGCGAGCTGCCGGTCGGCCCGGCCCGGCCCGGCCCGGCCGTTGCCGTCATTTGATCCTAGCGCTTCTCCGCGGCGGAGTCTGCGAGCTCTGGCGGCCCGAAGGCCTCGGGTGCTGAGGAGAAGAATGGCAGGCTCGGGGCAAGGGCTTGCGGAAAACGGTGGTTAGGGCAGGGTAGAGCGGCCCGGATCGGTCCAGTCCGGTCCGGGGTAGCCGTGCCGAGAGCTCCGCTGCCGGGTTTCACTAGCGGTGAGAAGGGCGCTGTGCTCCGCAGGGCGCCTTCGGCTTTCAGTTACCCCGCACGGGACAACGCGCTGGCGGGGCAGGCAGCAAAGACAGAGGCAAGCTAAGAAACCAAACCGTGCAATACCTGTAGCTAAATACGTTTTTAGTACTGGCAGATCTTTTCCTTCCGGCGGGGTTGCAAACAGACAATAATTCTGCACCTTGAAACGTCCTTACAAGACCGTTGCATTTCCCGACTACCGATTAACCATCCCGGCCGATCGCGGCTCTCGTCCCGGAGACCCGAGACCCAGCTCCCGGCCAGGGAACAAAGGAAGCGGCTGATGCGACCGCGTTAGAAACGAGCATGTTTGTAACATGCTGAAAGCATGTTGGGGAGGGAAAGAGGAGCCCCATTTACTGTTGTTAATTACTACATTTAATTGCGATCGCCAGTAAGCGCCGTGGCCGCGGCGGCTCGGGCAGAGCTGTGGAGCTTTCCCCGAGCAGGCTCCGGGACAAACGCTGCATTCCAGGTGGTCTCTTTCCTTGACTTAAAACGATTCTGCGACGAGGGTAGGGTAGGGAAAAAAAAAAAAAAAAGACCCCAAACTAACAACTCCCCCAGTGCTTGCTCTCAGCGCCGGGACAGGCTGCAGCAGCGGCGGCCAAAGCCCCGCGCACTGCCGCAGCCCCCGTCGCCGGGGCAGAAGGGCTCGCTTTTCAGGCTTCGCTCTGAAAGGGCCCAGCACAGGCGGTGACCGTGCGCTCCCGCTCCTCCTCCAGCCGTTCTGAGGGTCCCAAACATTGCATATGTTTTTTTAATTAGCAATTGACTAAAACTTAAAACCCCAGCGCGGTGCCCGGTGGAAGGGCAGCGGGCAGAGTGGCCGCGCTGCGCTCCGGAACCCCAGGAGGGATTTTCCGCAGACGGTGCCTGTCCCGGCGCCGGGGCGAGCACTTCGCTGTCTCCGGCCACGGCTCTTGAGCCCGGCGCCGGGCTCGGCGCTGCTTTCCTTAGCGGAAAAGGTCGTTCAGGCTCCAGGCGGAGGCTCTCTGCAAACAGCAGCAGCTCTTCGATCTGGCTTTCTTCGCTCTCCTGGGACAGCGAAAGGCTTGCAAATACCCCACTCCATAAGGGCTCGGGAATGAAACAGTCTGATTTGAATCAGAGGCTGCTTCTCCCCACTCTTCGTTTATTTTATGACACCGACAAATCTCCGGACCGGCGGGTAAAACCGGGCGAAAACGGGATAAAACCAGCAGGAAAAGGCTCAGAGAAGGCACTGTGAACCCTGTTCTTTCCCAGCGCCTCTGAGCTAGCCCTGCTGTTTGTCTAGGTGGGTCTTGTCATCTCGTTTGTTTTAAAACTAAGTTTTAAAACAAGAAACACCGGAACTGGAGCTAATGTGGGCTTTTACACCTTTAAAAATAGTAATAAGAAAGGGAGCGAATTGGAACGTCCTCCAGCGTTTGCCAAAGCGCTGCAGAGAGCAGCTGCCCTGTCCTGGTGCTTCTCGGCAGTGCCGACCCAGACTGAAGGAGCTGCGGGGCCAGAGCCCCTCTGCCCCTTCGCCCTGGCCACAGCCTTTCCTCGGCGGAGAGCAATGGCACAAAACCAAAAAAGCCCCGAGAAGAGGCAGAGCGGGCCCAGCCATGCACCTCGAGAACGATCCCGGGGGGCCTCTGCACGTCCGGGTTTAATCGGGTTGTTTTCTCTGCGGGTGTTAAGAGTTTGGTTTTTCAACGGCTGCAAACCCCCTTCCCTAAATGTCACCCGCTGTCGCTCGCTGGGTTTCCTACTCGGGAAAAAAAACCTATCAAACAAACCCGAAGCCATAAAGAACCCCGACACGAGGGCACATCTTCGGCGTGTCCTGCCGGGGAGCCACGGGCCGGGCCCTGTCCCCGGTGTGTGCAGAGGTCCGGAGAGTAGGAGGGGACAGTTTCCTTAGCTCACCTCCGATCGTATTTTCCCCGCAGCTCCCTCGAAGGAATCGTGCTCTCCCTGAGCGTGGGACTAGCATCCTCGGCTTAGCCTGGAGTGTCCAGGGACCTGTGCTGATCAGAGCAGTGAGGACAGCTGCGGGGACCAGCCTGCCCTGCCTGGGACCCCCGAGCCCCTTCGCGTTCTCCTTTTGACCTGCAAAAGCACAGGGACGGAGAACCCGACCCGGCTTTGGCAACGAAGTGGAGCCGGGAGGGCTCTCACGGGGAAATCCATTTGCCTGATAGCTCCTGCCCGCCGCGGGGCAGCGTTTGCCCCTCCGGGAAGTCTTTTGCTGGCCCTGGGAACCATACTGCTGCTATAACTACTGAGCAGATTTGNAGAGAGGGCGACACACAGAAGCTGCAGAAGTGGGAACTTGGTCTCCTCCCCTCACCCACAGGAGGTCCTAGACATGTCTCCTGGGCAGCCCATGCCGGCCAAGGCTCTACTGTCCACCCTCGAGTGTGGGTCTGAAGATGGAGTAATGCCTTGCATCTGACTACAGTCAGGTCATCTGGAAGGATGGGGAAACCACAGGGAGGAAATTTTTTCACTGTCCTCCCCTTGGCAAAGTTGTCAGAGGTCGTGCTCGTTTCCCCTGGGTCCTGCCGTGGAGAGGCATTTCAGGTGTCTGACACAAGCAGCCCTAGAGCTGGTGGGAGAGACAGGGCTGCCCAGCAACGCCCTGGCTCATCCTTTAGGATACTGCTAGTGGACACAGCAGCTTCTTTCCCCACACTGCCTGGCAGCATCTGCCTTGTTCTCCCGTTACATCCGTTGGTTCCTGCTGGCAGACCTGACATTGCGACCAGGCATACACTAAGGCAGCCGGAAGAGAAGTGCCAAAAGGGCTGTGGGGCTCCCAAATCTGACCCTGAACACCCTCATGGGCCCCTTCCCTGCTACCCCTCATTTCAGCTCTCCTCTCTCTCCTTTCTCTGCCAGGCGCATGTTCCCCACCTTCCAGGTGAAGATATTCGGGATGGACCCTATGGCTGACTACATGCTCCTCATGGATTTCGTCCCAGTGGATGACAAGCGATACCGGCAAGTAACACTCATAGTGCTTGGCTGGCAGGTCACTGCCCACCCTCTGTCCTGCTGAGGCTCAGGGATGCACCCCTGAGCCCAACATGCATCAGTGTGAAACGAGTTTGGGACTAGGAATGGTGTGGCTGTGTGGGGCATGGCCCCAAAGGGGCCCCCCTTGGCTTTCATGCAAAGTCTGCAGCACTTAAAGCTGCCAGGGCCAGACTGGCATGGAGTGGCAGGGCAGAAGATGCCCTGTGCTGCCCAGAAAAACCTGTCCCCATCCTGCTGCTCCACATCTCCGCTCAGCAAACCCCAGTTCCCCCCTGATAAAAATCCATCTGGTGCTCCTTGATTGCCATAGCCTATTAGCTGGGGCAGGTGGCTTGGTGGTGCTGGCCCTGTGGATATCCTGGGGCTGCACAATGCCTGCCAGGGAGCCCACTGGGTGCTTGGGTGGAGAGAGCTAGCTTTGTGCTCTGGAAAGGCACCAGCCAGCTGAGCCACAAAACTCTGCCCTTGTTTCCAGTGGCAGTGTAGGAAGGCCTTGGAAACTGGCAACTTGCAAGGCATTGATGCGGTCTGGTTTGGAACCCCTTTAATTTAAAGACAGTGAAAGGCGCATTATGTATTTAGCTTCAGATCAGGACGCCAAGCAGGCAGCCCGCATAGGAATCATAAGGTCCAATATATAAATATTTAGACAGATATCCAAATTCTCAGGGCGTCCTAGAAATGTTTGCTTGTCAAGGGAAGTGGGATATATAACATCCAATTGAGGATATCTTTAAAAAGTAATGTTTCTGCTCAAGTCCAATGGTGTCTAATTCCCCCTGTGCAAACACTGGCTTTTAAAGTAAACACGTGTATGGAAGATTGGTTTCTCTGTTTTAAATGTTACTGTTGAATATGTACTTTGAAAGAATGAAACAGGGCTGCTAAACTCTGGACGTTCTATTAATCTACACATAACTTTCCACTCTTCACTTAAAGCCAGAACATTACTGTATAGAGGGCTCCCTTTCACCCGTTTCTTTAGAGGAAGGGGGAGCTTTTGTGGCTTCTCTCCCAAATCTGCACAGGTAGCTATAAATTTCCTCCACATTGCAGGCTTCTCTCCCATCAGTTCCATCAGCGACCTGATAAAATATTATTTTCCCTCTACAATGAGTCTGGCTGTGGAAAAGAGCTCTTCTGTAGGAAGCAGGAGTGATGGGGGCAGCAGTGTTTAACCTCTGTGGGCCGGGGAGACCTTCCCAGACCGGATCCTGCAGGGCCGCGGGATGCTGCCGTGGGGGCACTGACAGGAGCCCCCAGGCTGCGCCTGAGGGTGCTTTCCCTCCCGCAGGTACGCCTTCCACAGCTCCTCGTGGCTGGTGGCCGGCAAAGCCGACCCTGCCACCCCTGGGAGGGTGCATTACCACCCGGACTCCCCGGCGAAAGGGGCACAGTGGATGAAGCAGATCGTTTCCTTCGATAAGCTCAAACTGACCAACAATTTGCTGGATGACAACGGGCATGTAAGTGTTCCCGGAGAAAGGCGTCAAACACACCGGCGCTGTGATCCCGTGGGATGCCCCAGCCCGTGACCCTCCCCGAGGGCTCCGCAGCCCGATCCTGCACCATCCCGGCTGCTGGCCCCGGGCAGGGGAGCTGGCAGGGCCGGGGGCTGCGTTTGCCTCTCTCCATGCTCCGCCTGGATCAGTTATTGTCTCCTTGCTCGTTTTATCATTCAGATCATTTTGAACTCCATGCACAGATACCAACCGCGTTTTCACGTGGTCTACGTGGACCCCCGGAAAGACAGCGAGAAATACGCGGAGGAGAACTTCAAAACGTTCGTTTTCGAGGAGACACGCTTCACAGCCGTGACTGCGTACCAGAACCACCGGGTGAGGCGGCAGCGGGACTCGGGGCAACGAAAAACGGGGTTCGGAGTTGCTGTGGAGGTACTGGGGTGCAGGCGCACCCGGCTTCCGGGCTGAAGGCCAGGCTGGGGGTGCCTGGGGATACTCCCACCTCCTCCTCCCCATCTGGTAAACCCATTCGGGGCAGCGCAAGGAACCCGATAGCCTCGGAGCTGCAGAACTGCATGCCGAGGAAGCGATGCGAGCTCCAGCCCCATCGCTAGCTTCCCCTCGCCCGGGGGGACCTCATTACCTATGTAAACCCGAGGCCAGGGCTTGTTGGGAAACGACAGGCTTCCCACTGCGAAATGTCACTCACAATTTGTTTGGATAAATCTGCAATTTTACTTCTCTAAACTCATAGCGGTCTGTTCCTACCCAGAATACAATTATATGTTAACAAACGAAACGAAACAAAACAACCCACCCCTCCTAATCTGATGCGGATTTCTGAGCAGCAGTTAATCCAATTGCTTCTTTAAATCTCATCAGGGTACTGTATAGAGCAGAAATCCCAGCCGCCAGTGCAAAGACGATTTCATAGCAGCGGCTTTTCGTTGACGCTCCAAACCGCCTCGCTCCGCACTGGTGCCTCAGCCTTCGCCGAGGCTGGGTGACAGGGCTGTGCCCGAGCAGCTGCCGGCGGCGCCACCCTTTGCGGTGGCTTCGAGCACATTGACCTCGGTCCCCCCGGGATGCTGCACTTATTCCGCACCCCTCCCCGGAGAGGCGGCGGGGCCGGAGCAAGGCTGTGCCTTTAAGGGGCTTCGGAGTCCCTCCCCGGCTGGCATTTGCCTGATGGCTCCGGACAGCTGCTCTTTCTCTCCTGCTTTCTATCAGTTTGACCTCTAAGGCTGGAACTGTCACTGAGGGGCTTAAAGTTTGTTTTTCAACCCATTCCGGAAACTCACAATCACATACTTTATCCGTGGATTTGCTTAAATATAGAAAATGTCCTGCCTTCTCCCCGGTGAATTAAATAAATACATAAGTATGATTTATCCAGTGATTTGTCTTAGCTGCTCCAGTGGTGACCCATATAATGTGGCATTTTCTTACAAGTGCATTTATACAGCTTTTGCAGCCGACTTGGGCTGCCTCTCCCTTCGCCTTGAACTCATATTAGATAGTGTCTTAGCCTGCGTTTTCTAACAGAAGGAAGGCACATGTTTGTACTCTGTGGCAGAATGCACCCCAATTCCACCACCAATCCAGGCCCTCCCCATTACACCAAGCACCGCTGACTCCCAAAACTTGCTCAGGGACACACTTGCTGTCTGACTGAGGAGCCCTGTGTATGCCACTTTGAGACATTTTCCTGCCTCTCCTTACAGATCACGCAGCTGAAGATCGCCAGCAACCCGTTTGCCAAGGGATTCCGAGACTGCGACCCTGAGGACTGGTAAGGCTGTGTCTAATAAAGACACCCCACTGTCAGCCCGTTTTGCATGCACCTGCCCAGCCTACATTTGCACAAGGATTGCATGGAGCTTGAGGAACACTTGGTTTGGCCCTGTTTGCCAGCTGCAGCTCACAACAGCAATTCTACGAGTGCTTATTCTGTTGGACCATGGCTCTGTATCACTTCTCCCCCTCTTCTTCCAGGCCTAGAAATCACAGGCCAGGGGCCCTTCCTCTCATGAGCGCTTTTGCCAGATCCCGGAATCCAGTCTCTTCCCCAGCCCACCAGAACGGCACAGAGAAAGGTGAGAGCCCCAGACTGCCAGGCCAGCCTGTCACACTGGACCTGCTAGCCTGCACAGCTAGCCTCAGTGCATGCATGCTTCAGGCCAGCCTTGCTCACCATGCTGGCACACAGCTGCCTGCAGCTGGCATGGCTCCATTGCAAATGAGCTTTGCACTACCACTTATTTTTAAAACAGAAATAGCCACCTTTGTAGAGTAATTTATTCTTCCGAGGTCTAAACTGTTGTTCTGCTTAAGCTGCTTGATGCTTTAAACTCCCCATCCCCTTTAGTGTCCCATTTTTGACTTGTTGGCAACAAGTTTAGCTTTCCAGGCAGGGATGCAGCAAAGGCCACTGGCTCCTCCTCACAGCGCCCCTTTAATGCACCTCGGCAGTGTGTTCAGGGCTGACCCACTCCCATTCAGGAGCTGCAGTCAGCTTGAACAGCACCTCTGCCCATTGACTTCTTTTTCCATTACGAAGAGCAAACAACTGCAAAGATAACCGAGGGCCTTTCTTCTACTACACTCCGGGCCTGCAAAAGAAAGGGAAGTCTGTATTTGTTTAGTGTTACACAATTGCAAAAATGTCAGGCGTGTACCAGCTTGTCAGTCAACCCAGCCCCACGTATCGCAGTCAGCAGGTCCTGTCCCACAAGCTCCGGTTCCTGCTGCATGCCGCTGCACAATCGGCTCGCAGGCCTCGCTTTTGTCCCTGCACACCGCCCTGTCCTTTGTGCGAGTCCACTGGCAAAAGCCAGCCCAGTCGGGCGGCGGTGCTGACGCTCTGTGCCCCCGCAGATGCTGCCGAGAGCCGGAGGGAGTACGAGCGGGAGGCGGCCGGCGGGACGCCGCTGCACGCGGAGGCGGCGCACCAGCAGCTCATGTCCCGCGTGCTCAGCCCCGCGCTGCCGGGCGGCGGCGGCGGCGGCCTGGTGCCCTTGGGCGGGGCGAGCGGTGGCCGACCCAGCCCGCCCCACCACGAACTGCGCCTGGAGTCCGCCGCCTCGGAGCCTCTCCACCACCACCCCTATAAGTACCCGCCAGCGGCGGCGGCGGCAGCCGCCGCCTACGACCACTACCTGGGGGCGAAGAGCCGGCCCGCCCCCTACCCCCTCCCTAGCATCCGCGGGCACAGCTATCACCACCACCACCATCACCACCACCACCATATGAACGCGGCAGCCGCGGCGGCCGCCGCGGCTGCCAACATGTACTCGTCGGCCGGCGCTCCCGCCAACTACGACTACGGGCCCAGATAACGGCACCACCCCCGGCCCGGGCCGCCGACGGCGCGAGAGACTAGGCGGCAACAGCGCGTGCCACCACTATCGCCCTCCTCCCCCTTCCGGCCTTTCCCTCCCCTCCCGCCTTACGAGTAAGCTGATAGGTCAGCTTGATCTGATCGACAGTCGGAGAGCCCAATCGCAGGAAGCCCCCCCCGTCGCATTCCCACCCACCGTTGGGCTGTGAGGGTGTGTAGTGGGGTGTCGCCGTCGGGGCGAGATCCGCAGCTGCACTTTGAATAATGAAGCCATATGCAGTTATCTCCCTTGTCTCTACGCTATGCCCCTGTTCTGGTGGGTTGCCCCACGAGTGCGCGGGTTCTGAGGACCTGCAGGGCCGCTGGAAAGCGGTGGGAGGACAGGCAAGCGGCAGCTGTGAGTTGACCTGCCCCCCGGGTCTTACGATGGAGATGTAGTGCTGCCACTATGTTTGGCGGTGCCGCGGGTGTTTCCCTGTTCAGCCGGCCGGTAAGGTTAGCTCGGAGCAGGGCGGCTGCGGCGTGGCTTTGAGCAGCGGCGGGCAGGGCGGGGTGAAGTTGTGCACATGTCGCTGTAAATCTGTGTTTTGCCTCGAGGATGCTTGACCTCGTTCACCATCGGCTCGGGTGGGTTTTCGAGGAGACTGTCAGAGGAAGCAGAGTTTAGGTCGAAGGAACACTTTGAATCTTCACTGTCCGAACAAATTGTCAGAACTTCTCCTCTGGTCCTGCCCTTCTTGTGAGTTTTGGGGTTCACTGGGGCAGCTTAACCACAACAGCATCTGGAGGTATTGAGAAGAGCCCAGAGCCAAGAGCACAGCTGGCTACAGAGTCTTGTTTTCACAACAATGAATGCTAAGGTTTAAAAAGAAGCCTGAGTGCGAGGGGGAATACCTGTGAACTTTAGCCTGTGTATTCTCAGCAATATCTTGTAAACTGGCTGCTTCCCAGGCAGCCTCACAGTACTGCCTTCCTACATCCTTTCCCAAGCTCTTGATGCTGTCCTGTTGAGAGGTGCCTTTTAGAGGAATTTCAGGGCTTTTTTTCCCAGAATGCCTCACCACTTATACTTGGCTGACCCAAACTGCAGTAGTCCTAAAGCACCTGTTCTGCACTTACTGCTAGTTGCATCTTTCTCTTAAAGCTGGTAAGTACTTCTTCCCTTTTTTATTTTTGGTTTTGCTTTTTTCCTTGAATATCTTCCTCCACTAGTCTTTCCTTACGGTTGAAAAGATGGGCCTGTGCCTCAGGATGGTATGATGTGTTTTGAATAGTTGGCTAGTGTTTTTGTCAGATGCTCACCAAATGGCAGTCCCTTTGTGTTCAGAGAAGGTATTGAACAGCCTCTCAGCTGTGTTCGTATACAGTATTATGAATACTTTTCTAATTTTTCCAGGTGACTCTAGGAAAAGAAGGGTTTGTGTTTTGTTGTTTGTTTTGTTTTTAACTCCTCTGTTCATCCATGTTTATGCATTTTCTCTACAAACCTTTAAATACATAATCTTTCCTTTGTGCAGGTGTGTTAATAGCAATGTTTATTATGTCTCTAGCAGTGGTCTTTGGGCTTCCAAAACTTTCTGGAAGGGTTTAAGAAGGGATACAGGCTAACGTGAATATTTTATGTATTTTTTTTTTTGTTATTAAAAAAATATATATCTGGATCCATGAAAAAGACTTATACAAGAAATATGTATTTTATTTGACATTTGCAGTGAAATGTGAGATCCTTAGTGTCTGACTAAACCATAATTAATGTTCTCTGAAAGGCGATGTAAAATACCCTTGTGCTTAATATTAGTCAGTGGGAAATGGCTCTCGGATGTGCTTTGATGCTTTGCCGCTGTTATTTCAGAGTTTTCAGTATGATTTGTTATCTGTAAACTGATTAGTGCCAAAGCTTTGGTCAAACGTTTAATGAAGTTGTTATATTTATTTCTTTCAAAGATTATACAAACACTGCTTTTTTTTTTCTTGATAGTTGCGGTGTAGGAAAAAAGTGAAGATAACCAAAGAATCCTATCTGCAAACAGTGTAGATATATGTAGACAATCTTATTTCATTTAAATTGAAAAGACATTGGACAGTGACATTTATAAATGTGTTTCCCCTTGTTTCTTTCTTTCATTTCTTGTTTGGTTATTTGTGTATATTTGTCAGTCTGTCTGCTCTGAAGTCTAAACCTCTCCCTACAAAATGAGGTGATTTAAATAAGGAGGGATACTAAAGTGGAGTTTAGGCTGAGCAAATAATGAATGTCCATAGATGACTGCTCGCTCCCTTCTCTCTCCCTGGTTGGTGGAGCTGCCCATGGTTGTGATCCATCATCACGCAACAACTTTCAGGTTGGGTTCCCAGGTTGACATGCATACTGTACACTTCCACTTGCATTGGTAAACACCTGCTTTCTTTAAACATACGTAGAGAGCTGCAAGAATTGCCACCAACTCTCAGTTTACATGGCCACCCACCTTTTCAAACATACTTTACTGCACAAGACCCGAGAGGGCTGCATGACCCAAGGTGCCAGGACTAAACTGTGGTCTTACAGAAAGTGGCTCAAGGTCCTTGCCTTCACTGTAGGAATTTTAATTTATCTCTATTAGAAGAAGAGAAAATCACAGAACTTTTGCCTATGGCTATGGGCAGTGGGCCCTCAGAATCACTAGTCTGTCCTCTGTAATAGAAGAAACACTGCAGAATTCCTGTGTCTGAATGGGGAGAAGAGACCATGCAAATGTGTCAAAACTATAGTTTTAACTATGAAATTGGTATTCCTAAGCTTTGCTTTTAGACCATGAACATGCAAGGTGCCTATATATCTTAATATTAAGCATGCTAGCAGTCCACTTCATGGCATGTTTTGGTCCTTAAATCAAGCTTCCTCAGGGCATTAACTAGCGTTTCCTCTTTGTGTGGCTGTATCTATATCATTGGATGGGATTTTTTCCAAATATGGAATGCAAGAAGGGTAATTTTTCTATCACAACAAAAAATTTCTTCCAAACAAACCAACCAACCTGTAACACTGCACACTGACTGCTATAGGCTTTTGGAAATCACAGAAAATCTTTTAACACTTTAATTTCATGTTACCTTTTAGCCAGTTAGTCAAGATACAGATGAGGCGTGACCAATGACCCAAGGACGGCAGTAAGCATAAAAAGGCATTTTGCAGCCACCAGGCTGCTGGGGAACTGTGGGTCTCCTATGAGTTAGGGGCTTCCTAGTGCATCTCTACAAGGAGCCATGGCTAGTGGGGCTGCACTAGGGCCACCTCAGTTGGTGGGCTGTGCCCCCCTGCCAAACCAACCTCAAGTAGATTTCAGGTTGTGATGTCTGGATTCCTGGCCAAGTGGCAGTCACACCTTGATCTAGTCTGAAAGGAATAAGAAAAGCAGCTTCACATGTGCTGTGCAACATTCTGCCTATGTAGAGGGATCTCTGTTGCAGCCGGAAAGAAATTAGGCAGCCACAGGTTAGGTTTTGGGTGTGGAAGTGGAGCCCTGCTGCCCGGAGTAGAGCTGGAGGAGCTAATGCAGCAGTAGTTGCAAAGGAAGTTTTAGCACCGTCGTCGAGGAGCTCATAAAGTTGCTGTGAACCTGTTGAACGCGGGAGGGGGGGGGGGGGGGGGGGGGGGGGAGCGGAGAAAGGAGGGGGTGTCTGTGTGCGTGCGCGTACGTGTTCTGGTTCATGTTGCTTTTCCTCCTGTTGTTCAGAAGGAAAACAACCCCGTTTTGGGTGGCAGAGCGCTGAGACAGTGGTATAGTGGTGTGACTTGCCATTGGTGTTAAGCTGCCGGTGCAGCCAGGAGCGGCTGGGCTCCGTGGGTACCGCGGCGACAGCGGCCGAGGATGGTGCCGAGCGCGGCCGTGCCTGAAGGGCAGGCTCCCTCCGGAGGGCAGAGCGGGCAGCGCACAGCCGCCGTCCTGCACCAGCGGGATGGGAACCACAGCTCGCAAACGGGCGATCTGAGAGAAGGAGGCACATTTGCTTCATAGATAAAAGATCTGATCTTTGAAGCACACAGGCACAGATGAGGAAGGGCAGTAACCTGTGAGTTAGAACTGGAGAATAATCAGCCAGTGATAATTAAGCTGTTGCTGTAACCTGATGGTATTATGAAAAGTCCGGTCTACTAGTGTAGAGGCTTCTATGTCTTGTATATAACTTTCTGCTAAATGTATGCCGGTTTTTCCTTCATTTAATTATTCTAATTCAATTAATCAGTAAGATACCTAATTTACACAACTAGCTGAAAGTGAGCATACCCAAAAATTTATTTTACTGGCCATAATCATGAGCAGAGCATGTGCTCATAAAATGTGTTCTCCATGAAAGTGAGTCTCATTTGTCTGTGAGAACCTCATTAGCGTACTCAAGGTTTGCTAATCCCAAGAATAGTATTTCATACCTTCCCCCCTCTCCCCCAGGATATTGTACACATGAGCAACGTAAAAAGCAAGAGCTGGTTTTGAAGATATACATGAATTTTTAAAATACATACATGTCCCATATACACTGTATATGTACAAGTCTGCTTTCAAAGGTCCACTGCCCTTCAGGAAGTCTGTGTGAAGTCCTGTATGTGTTGCATATGCCAGAAAAATGTGCTCATTCCCCCCATTAATAGAAATGACCTATTATAAATTTACCAAAGATACCATAGTTTTATAAATTGGCCACATATGTCTGTGTAATATATTTATTATATCACATTTCATTGCATTTCTCTTTTATGAAATTCAGTCTTGAATATATCACATATGTTTTGCATATATGTGCAATAGTCAGCCAAGTCTATCCAAGTAAAGTATGATAAATGTGTTCTTTCCATATGGGAAATTAAATGTTTTTCCAGATTTTTAAGAAAATTTTATGAAGAGCAGCTTATACAAAATAATCACAATAAATCACTCACTTCTATTTAGGTTAAAATTATAAATCTGACCTAGTAACAAGTGATTAAGAACAAAAGTCACAAAAATCACATTTAGGGCCTAATTCTATGAGGAGATAGAGCAGCATAAAGGGAAAGACAACATACACATTTCAAGACTAGCTGCTACAGGGTGTAAAATGATGCACACTTGTACAGCAACTTCGATCTTGTGCTCCCAGAGTGGTTCTGTGCTGGTAAAGGCTAGCTTCTCGCTTCTGGAGGAGGACAAATGGTTGGTTCATAGTGTGCCTCACTGGGAAAACAAGTGCCCTGTAAGGGCTGGTCCAGCCCGAGTTCTGGTAACAGGGTTTGTAGTTCCTGTATGAACGGCTCTTAGCAGTCATTGGTAGATAGAGAAGGCTATGTTTTCCTGCAACCAAATCTGCTCTCACTGAAGCTAGTTCTGGTGACTACCCCACCAGTTGTTTCAGTGGGCAGGCAGGACACTTCTGGGGCTGCTGCTGTCTTCTGTACCTGCCTCTAACAGGAGTAAGTGCCATAAAAGCCCAGGTACTGAGACCAAAGCCCTTGGGCTCTATCTGTAAATTCCAAAAGGAAGTTAAAACCTTAATAAACAACATGTAAAACTTACTGAAGCACCTTCGTGGGAGGTGTTAGCACTATTCTTTTTTTTTTCCCCAATGGTTTTAGATTGCCTGATGGACAAGGGCTCTGTGTTTGTGTTTATTTTTTTATTGTGCTTGTCTAGTTCTCCTACTGTACCTCATTCCCAGGGGTGGATGGCTCTCCTGCTCCCGTGGTGCTCCAGCCTGCCTGTTTCTGCAGCCTTTTAGCTGGGCTGAGGTCTCCAACAGCAAGCAGTTAGGAGCTAGCTCCAAGAGCAGAGGGGTTGCAGGTGAAGTTGTCCTGTTCCAATCATCTCAGAGGGGCAGAGGAAGGGTGGTGAGAGGGGAGTGCAGTGGCCTTCCCTCCCAGGCTGGTTTTACTTGAGCACTGTCTTACACATTTCTTTTATTTCAGCAAACATGAAGTGAGTCTTTCTTTCTATTCCCTTTCCTGCTTGTTGTCAACAACTTCAAACCAGATGGGCTCAAGAGATAAAACTATAAAGACTCAATGTCTCTATTTAGCATGATGCCAAGTCTGCATGCCATCAAAATATCTAAGGCAAAAAAAAATCCAAAAAGACAATACTTACGTTAGTGAACAAAGACAAGGCATCCATGAATCAGCGAGATTTCATATCACCAATTTTTTTAATTATCAAGGCAAATGCCATGTCCAAATTCTCTACCATGTTTAAAGTTCTTATGTAGGCCCAACACACCAATCTTCCTCCTACCTCTGTCAGAACATGTTTATAGCAAAAAGTGCCATGGGTGCCTGGAAAACGTACATCTGTGTGCATGAGATGCCAGAGCTATGGAGCAGAATAATTGCTCAGCATTCTAACATCCTCCCTAGATTCCCTGATCTGGACGTAATCAGAATCAATCAGTTCTGTAGCTGGTAGGAAAGAGAGATCATTGCTGTCCAGAAAGTGCTAAAGGATTTCTGATGATTTTTTGCTGCCTTAATTTACGTATTGTGTGAATAAAATCTAGGCAGAAACAGCATTCAGCTGTAATCTCAATGTAATGTAACAGTTGCTTTTTATTTTAAATTTGAATTTCAAATTGTAATAGACAGTATTTTTTCAATGCTGTGTCACTGTCCTGTAAGAACAGAGTCAGCACTGCTCTGTGATAGTTCTTCTGCAGTGCATGTAGCTGCTTCAAGATCTGAGTCCCTCCTGCTGCAACCTCCAGTGGCACGGTTAACACTTGGCATTATCACTGTTCATAGTAGAGAACTAAACATACACACCTCTAGGGGAGCACAGGCTTATTTAGAGGTGTAGGATGTGGTTTACAGGAGGTAAAAGCAAATACTTCTGTAACTGAAATGAGCTGGGGTCTCAGTTTAAAAATACAGACCTGTCATCACGTGCTTACTCAAGGTACCTTTTCCTCCCTGCCATCCTTGGCCTTTTCCCACAAGGAATCTGACACTTCACTGGTAGTGGTTTGCTTCAAGACCCTTCATGCTTTCCAGAATCTTTATATCACCTATCTTACAGGGGCAAAGTTGCTTCATTTTGATTTGTCCCCTAACCCCTCCATTTCCCCTCCTCTTACAATACTGAACTGCAAATCAAATTCCTCTAAGTTAAGTCAGAATAAAGCAGTACACAGCAATGCTGACAGACCATACAGATATATTTCATACCATTAACCAGATGAGGAAAACATTCACAACTGAGAGGTTATGTTGATGTGGTCCCAACTGTGTGGTTTAGTAATACATTATCATGTCAAAGTTTTTGTCATGGATTGTATTGAAAGGGAATTAACCACTATTAGCTAGATCAAAACTTGCCTCCTCAGACATAAGCGTTAAATGTATTTCAAGGTATGTATCACTACTAAATGTATTCTGGGGGTGTTGCTACTCAGAAACAAAATTCTTCATAGGCTAAGTAAATGTAGCTGATAGCTTTAAAAATGTGTAGGGGAGCAGATGGTTCAAGCCAAACAGACCTGTTATTTTGTAGTGTTTGATAAGGAGTGGTGGTAAATAAAACCATTCACAGGAAGGACTGTGTGACTAATTGGTCCAAACTCTGGCTGCTAGTCTTGTCGACCAAAAAAGGATAGGAGCATGTGGTAAGGTCAGGGGACAATGAATTTGGTCTCGACTGTGGCTACCTGTTCCACACTTACTTTGATATTGTTGGCATGTTTCACAACCAGTACGCTTCAGTTTATGTCTACATACAAAGTTACATTTCTGTCTGGTGTATCTGATAGTGCAGAGTGGGGTATTTTTGAGTTTAATTTCATACTGTGAGATCCTTAAATGACTTGCCAAAAAACCCCAGTGTGATCTTCACTCTGGATAATCATTATTAACAAAAAAAACCCTCCAGCAAGCCCCAGAAGAGTAGGGCATTAATTAAACACAGCCAGGTTTATCTGGAAAAATTACTCTAGCAGGGGGACCCAGGCTGGAATTTCGGAATACTACAAACAACAGAAAAAACCCATACCTTTGCCCTTAGGCATCACCATCACTTTCTTGGTAGCACACTGGTCATGCTTAAACATCAAACTTCATATCTCAGCGTTGCTGTAACATTGTCTAGTTTTAATCCAGGCAGTCATGTGCCACGTTTTATGCAATGATCCATACTTTCACACCACAGACACAAAGCCAGAAAAGGAAACACATTGATTTAGCACTTGGTAATCCTTGTTTAATCCTCAATCCTTTGGTTTACATCACTAACATGGCTCCTGCAGTAGTCAGTGTTCTATCTTTGTTTTTGGCAGACTGTATTGAAGGAAAGATTTATTAATTTGTAAGTTGGCTTTGTAGATGCATCTTAAATGTGCTAAAACCCAAACCAGTCCAGAAGCCAGTATGGACTTAACTATAAAAATCTACTCTTTAAAACTCAAACCTTTGCAACAATCCAAGTCGAGCTGCAGAGAGTAATTTATTGGCTTATTAAAGCAACGGCATCGTATAGGGCTAAATTCAACAACTGTCTCGTTGCAGGTCCTCAGCCCTACTTCCTTTTTTCACTCATTACAACAAATACAATTAATCTCCTCTTTCCTTGCTCATCTATACCTTGGACTGCAATGCCTTGTGGCTTATGTACTGATAACAGAAAGGGGTTGGAACTAATGGGTTAATTTGCAAAAAACGTTAGAGGGTCAGAGATCACCATTCATTCCAGTGGTGATAAATATTCCATGTAATTGCTGCACAAATGCTAGTGTTTGGGATTTCTTTCTATTAGCTTATTAGTTTAGTTGGTTGCTTTCTTCCTCTCACAGTGCCAAACACGGTGATTCTTGGGAGGAAGCCTTTTGTAATAATTTAGCTGTCATCACCTTCACTCCTGAATCCTTTTGGCCAGGTACAGGCTAGTCCTGTGCCTTTCTGACAGGTAAGATTCCAGAGCTATCTCAAGCAGCTTAAGGTGGCTCTTCACTCACAACTTTCCTGCTAGCAAGTCAGCTGAAATCTTGTGATAACCATGCTCATGTTACAATTGTAAAGAGCTTTAATTTTTTTTTCAGAAAAAAAAAATTGCTTATTTCCTGGATGCAATTGGACAACTGTATTTTACAATCTATAGCAGTGTCAACCATCCTTCCTTTCTGCTTTGGGGAAGTCCAGGTCAGTTCCTTAAGCAAATACACTTTTAGGAGACTAATTCACATGCAGACTATTGTATTTAGGCTCAACTCTAAATCAAACTAATATAGTCTGGTTGCTCATTTCAAATAAACTGTAATACCAAAAAAACCCCCAACTCTTCACTGAGTGTTTAAATAAAAATCAGTAGATATGTAAAGTGTTCATGATTTAATTGTTGTAATGTGCAAAAGGATCACATAGATAAGTAAAAATGATGGGATGGGTCTTGTCTTGCAAGCAGCTCTGCAACGTGCCCTTCCTCTTGAAGCTGATGAAACTCTTTACCCCTGTGCCTGCCTGCCAGTAAGATTACAGCTGCAGTTCATGCCCTCATTTTCAGTTTGTACTCACATGACTGAGTTTATTTTAAAATGTATTTATATTAAATTTTATTTATTTTTACTTACCTAGTCACACAAGCATAAATATTTAACTCCCAGTAAAGGGTGGTAAGTTAGATGTGAAGGTACATAGTAATCTTTAGGGTATCTTCCAAAAGACCTATTAGTAAATCTAAACGTCCCTTGTGAATTTTCATCATTCCTTTAGGCCCCGATATCGACAGTAAGTGGCATTTTTTTAGAGGAGAGAATATATTCAAGAGTTCCTACCTTTCAGGCTCTGATCTAATGGCACTCTTATTGCTATTAATGTATCACCATGGGATATTAATGGGATATGAATCCATTCTTCCTAGGAGGATGCCACTGTGCCAGTATTATAGTACTTGCATAAAAAGGTATTTCCTACAATGGCTGTAGGATGCACAGGCCTTCATTAAAGATGCATTTTGTGTACTGCTTTGTGACCTGAGATCTAGAACTGCATGGAGGTGGCTGTGAGCCAGCCTATCAGCCATCCATGCCAGGAGCAGTATTGGGGTTTTTTTTCTTTGAGTGGTAAGCTGTGGAAACTTAAATTTTGCTCGTAAGATGAGTTTTTTTTCAGGTAGTCCAGAAGTATGTTGGCTTCAGCCCACAGCAGTCCCATGCCTGTTGTACCATGAGTGCCAAAAAAAAGGTCTACCTGGCCTTAATCTGTGCAAAATGATGGCAGCAGCAGTGTCTCCAAACTTTTACTTCATGGAGTGTGGGGGAGGTAGGGAGGGGGGAATAAAGTGCTAATTTTTGCTGTAAGACACCTAGATCTGTGCTTGAGGAGATGCAGAGCTGGAGTTTTTTTTCTCACCTTCCATGAGAGCGCCCAACCACGAGTTTGGCAGTGCCTTTTAGGGCATGGGCCTTCATCAGCTCTCACTTCAAGGTTGTTGATTAAAAAAAAGGTGCAGTGATTACACGGGGTTAAAGCCCAGGGCACGCTCTTTGAGCAGATGGAGACTTGGGTTCTACCACATATTTATTTGTAATCTAAGTGGAGAGTAGACTAAAGCCCAAGCATGTATCTACTGGGTTAAGGCCTTTTAAAAAACTGCTCATGCAATTTGTGGGGTATTGAAAGGCATGGACTCTGGCTGCTGATGGCAATCAGAATCCTTTTATTAGTCCATAAGCTAGAATTTATACTTTTACAGAAAGGATAATGACCAATTGCCTTCACACAGAAAGGGCACTGACCAATAAGTAACACCTTCATACACAAAGTATACTGACAAATTAGCAAGTGACGCTTTCATATACAAAGGATACTGACCAATTAAGAACTTAACACTTAATAGATAAAAACAACAACCATAAATGTAGTAAAAACAGTGCACTTCAAAGAAATGTGAATGTGATAAGACTGACACTGTGAGGTGTGGGGAAGATAGCATGCTAAGACTACACAGGGCACCAAGGCCTCTGTGAGCACCTGCAACTTTCTCGCTCAGACTATCTAACTTCTTTCTTGTAAGAAACTGACTTTTGCTTTGTCTAGTTTCTCTCCTGCAGGAGCCTGGCCTTTGCAGCCTGCAGTGACATACCACACAAATTGTTCTCGTACAGCAGAATTTCACAAAGTTCTGTTTCAAGAGCACCTATCATCTCAAAGCTCCCTGACAGATGTCATGTGTGCTGTAGTACAAACAGGACAGCCAAATGGAAATCTCTTTGCAAACTCCATGTGATGGGTCCCTGGACCACACGCGACAGTGTTTTCTGTGTTTATTTGTTTGTTTAGCTATGTCAAGTCAGACCTACCTTAAGAAAGGGGAAAAAGAAAAGCAGCAGGTTCTCATTCTTAAAGCTGATGGCTGAAGCCTCTTGTACAGTGTGGGCAGCTCCTCCTTTCTGTGGGAGGTGGATGATGGGTGGAGACCAAATCTGTCTGGTAGATGTAATGAACACCAGCAACTCCCCTTGACTCAGGATCACACAGACTTAGGCTTTAACTTTCAATTGCAATTTGATCCTCCATGCAGCTACTGAATAGTAATGAAATAATCAAAGAAATGCATTATTTAAAGTGTCATCACACTCCACTATGTGTAAGGCAAGTTTTATTTAGAAAAGCCTGGCAACAGAATCCTGGTTCTGTGTTTCCTTAATAGAAAGAACATTGGGCTTGGTGCTTAAGACTTGTAGTCCAACAGTATTCTCTGCCTGTAAAGCACAGCTGGATAGCAGACCCAGACGTTCACTTGGTTGTGTGTTTTCTGTGAAATCATTTCTGAAGTCTTTTGATGTTGCTGTTCACTACAATTTTGGTGACTTTTCCTTTGATGTCTGCCTCTATACAGAGGCAGAAACAAATATTTCCAATAAAGTATCAACAGTGCACAGCCTGGACACAGAACACTTCAGTTTGGGTAAAGCTGAGTTGTAGTTTCCAGGCCACCTCCTTTTTAACAAACTGGCCCTTGCAAATCGCTTTAGTGGGGCAGCTGTAGCTACAACTTTGCGACTGAATACTACAGTAAGGTGGCTATGAACAGACTGGGGAATGTCTGATAAGCTTTAAAAGAATGCAAATGCTGCTTCATGAATGAATTTCAACTTCCATGACCATAGAGATGACAAGCTAATGGAGCCACTCAGACAGTGTGGATAAGGATTTATCCGTGCAATTCCCCTAAATGTTAAGGGGAGCTGTGTAGCTGAATCCCAGATGTACCATGCTGAAACGTACCCCTAACTCTCCAAGGAGAAGGGCGCTAATTGGATTGCTGAGTTTAAATCCTTCAGCTAGTCAGTCTATGGAAAGGATTTAGCACTGGCTCTGTAAAAGGCTTTACATAGCTTTGCAGTGCGGTGCAGGGGAAGATTTTTTTTCCCCCTTTCTTTCTTGTGATTAATTGTGAGGCTTGAGGTGATAGGCGACATAACAAAATTCATAAATGCCAAAGGCCGTCCCTAGTCACATTCCTGGCTGTTGGTTTAAGTTAGAAACTGACAGAAGTGTGAACAAATCAAGGTTGTTCTGATAGCCTTTCAGTTACAGGGAAGAAAAAGTAACTGAGAATGAGAAACCACTGGAGGTGGTTTAATGGGTATAAATTTTCAAGAAGGAGTAATATTTTACATTGCTTCAGCTTCTTGGATACATAAATGACTTACAAACACACAGATTCTGCCCCCACCGCAGTCTGAGGGATTCCAGTCCTTTTTCACAAAAGAAGATATTGGCACAAGTTATTTAAGCAACCTGCCAAAGAAAAGCTGTTGCAAAACCTCTAGCAGAACTCCAAGTAATTTGTTTTATGTCTTTGTTTGTTACTGGCCCTGTTTTGCTTCTTACAAATTTAAAAAATCTACTTCCCTCTCTGGAAAACAAAACTTGCAGCTTGACCAAGTAGCATAAGAATTAACCTAGGACTCTCACGTCAGCCTGGAAATACACTCGACTACTTCCCCACATCGAGGCTTGAATTACAGTGTAAAGAATTACCTCACCAGTCCTGTTTTCCTAGTCCATGACAGTGCAGAACATGTCACGTCTGAGTATATAGTGACCAGATACTGATGCGGTGATCTTTTGAGCCAGCTGCCAGCAGTCTCTCGCTGGGGTTTTTGTGATCTGAGAAGGACACACAATGGATAGTTGCTGTGTGGTAGTCCAGCACTGCTAAGGGCTTCATTTTTTTCCAGCCAAAGATCCTGATGCGATGATCCCACCCTGCTGTTGCTAAAATCTTCTTGTCTGGACGGATGGTGATATCAGATATGCCAGCGTTGACAAGTGTGTGTGTTTTGTAAACCTGTGTGAGAAAGTTATAGATGAGCTCTAGTGGTTTAAAATGAAAGAGAAAAGAACCTTTTGGTGTTTTAGAAGGTATAGTGCCTACCCATAAACACTAGTATCACACAGGGAGTATGGAGCTTTTCACCACATGGTGAATGATGCCTTAGTGAGAACAATTATAGACAGAGATGGAAAAGACTTTAACTTGAGCCTATCTCCAGCACCATTCTCTAAAAATGAAAGCATCCTGTGTATGTTTTCATTTTATATTGCATTTAAAGCTATTCTGTCACCGGTGAAGCTCTAAGTTAAGGTTTTGAGAAGCAGACTACACAGCTTTGCTCTTCCAGCTATTCTTGCATGAGCTGCAATGTTCAGAGCTATGGCCATAGATTTTCCCTGCTTCTGCAGTATTCCCATGCTGAGATTCTGAGCTGATGTTTAAAGTACCTGCTACTTATTTCTACTACTGTGGCCCCTCACAACCCCCCCAATAAGCTGTGGTAGCATTTACCACAGTCTTGAGAAAGGAATGCTTCCAGGAATTAGGTTACAGTGTCAGGAAATCTGTATTTCTAGTATTCCTTCCCAAGAGACTTTTATTTACACCAAATTCCGAGAAAGAGATTACAACCAACTTATTGAGTTCAATCTTAGAAGCCTTTTGTTACTATTTGGAGACTACTGGGGCAGAAGTTTCTGAGGGGCACAATTAAATTGGAAAGCATTTAGCTTCCTTCAGGAGGCACTAGGTCTGCACAGGACTTAGCCTGTGGAAAGAAAAGTTTTCACTTCATTGACATAAATTTCCCCTGAAGCACAGAGCTTTTGCTGTTCTCACCTCAGGTAACTTGTATTAGTCAGCAGCCAACCTCGGAAACACATGCAGCAGATGCACCAGAGAGAGACAGAGACAGTGTGTGAGTGTGTGCGCACATGTATTTGGAAATGGCCTATTTTTGTTACAATGTGAAAACCACCTTTTGAGTCTATGCAGACCTTGAAGTGCTGTTATACTTATAAGCACAATTGGAAATGACACATTAATGCCACCATCTACTTAAGGCTCAATCTGTAGCTATCTTGTACCAAAGCCTAATAGAAATCAGTGTCTATTTTAATATGCTACATGTTGTTTGCTGTTTTTCTGAGGCATTGAGTTATTGACAAGCATATTACATCTGAGTAGCTTTCCTCTTCGAAGGACATTCCATGATATGTAGTTAATATAGGATTTTCAAAAAATGTATCAATTGTGGATAATTTTAACTAGAATATTGGATGTAGAAAAACTCCAGAAATGCTAGTCAAAGTTGTTTTCAAATGCAGTTGAACACATCTTGGAATCTTACAGGCACAAAGCTATAAGCAATTATGTTTCAACTATGTAACTGCTACTTGCTCAAACAGAAAGAGATGTGCACCTTGATGAGAAAAAAGGCTAAACGAAACTTGACTTGCTTCTTGCGTGTTCCACATGTTCCTCTTTAAAACAAGACCTGACAATATAGCTACAACCAATTCAGAACAGAGGACAGCAAATTTTGCTCCAGCCTGATGGAACAGGAGGAGGCTGCATGTGGCCTGTCTGTGGGCTGCTACTGTAAAGCCTGTGTCCTTTGCTAGCGCATACGTTCTTCCAGACTTACCAGTTACACTAACGTAGCATGTCTTCAGTGGGATTTTTTGTTGGCATATGTGTACTGGCAAGGGGAGGATTTATTACTTACATCAGCAGCCTAGCAAATGTAAAATGGGCCTCATTCTATAACTGAGATTATTAGCTAATGGCTATAACCAGTCCTGGGTGTGGTGCTTCCCATCATTACTGTCAATTACATGGGCAAGAGCCATACAGCAAAATCAGGGCAAGTGGGAGAAATTGCATGTCATCAGCAAGCTACAACCTGAAAATGAAGCCTATAATGGTGATGCCCTTTGGCTACGGAACATGAGGGAACAGTGGGCATTTGTGCACGATCTGCAAATACAAGAGGCAAGAGAGAAAAACAAAACAAAGCAGAACAACTTGCTTGAGGTATATGCAGCCAGGTGAAATCCTAGGGCCAGGATTTGTGCCATCCACTTACTGGTAACTACTGTAGTCCAATGCATACCAACATCACTTCCTAATCAGCAAATCAGCTTGTAATTAAGAAAACAGAGGTAAAAACAGGTGAGCTGCTTTCAGCCAACCATGACCAAGGGACCAAGGACACTTGTATCTACTAGCAGATGCATTAAGAAATTTTGCCAAGAGATAGGCACCTCACCTTCCCTCCTTAACACATGCTATGATTTTCCTTTTTTAAAATTTCCCTCTCCAACACCCAAATCATGTCTTCAAGACATGTTCTTACTACAAAAATAGCCAAGCTAGCAGCAGCCTTAGCTTCAGCATTTGAGGGAAAAGCCTCAGCAATCCAACCGACAAAACTTATCATACATGAAGGAGCTTCTGTGATTCAGATTTCTTAGTTCTTTGTTTACTCACCTGCAGAAGCTGTTTACCTCCTACATTCTACCACAAATATCATCACATAATTACACTATCTTGTCCAAATCAGAAGGCTCATAACCAGTCCGGTCATCTGCTGACAGTGACGATTTCAGCAACTTTCTTGTAGAAGACAATACACCAAACTTTCCTCATAGCAATAAACTATGAAGTTACCTTCATCATCTATTCATTGACACACTGGAACACTGCCACTTAAAACAGAGCTGAAGTACCATCATTGCATCATTATTTCTCCAACGGCAGATAGCTATGCACCACATTTACTTATTAAAACCTTTTAGAATAAAAATAATGTGCCACTGAGTGGCTCTCCAACATCTACCATTACCTCAGGTACCTGGAATGTCAGGGAAAAAAAATAATCCCCATCTGGTTTTTATTATTAATGCAATAGTGGAAAAAAACTTAATCTATGTCCTTGACAATCTGTAGTGCTCATATGAAAGATGCATTTTATTAGGGCATTCACGCTGCACATGAAGCACAGAAACATTACTTAAAGTTTATAATATTTGGCATTTAAATTTCTGCTGAGAGAAGCTTCTCTCTCTCAGTGATGTGCTGAAGATGTAACTAATCCTACATCTCCTGGGAATGTGTTGAATACTCTGTGGAAAACAATACCTGGAATATTCCAGGTGAACAACTGTTTATTTTTCCCATGAGTCATACTTGTAGCCCTCCATTAGAGTTAACTCAGAACTGAAATGTGCTCTGGAGAACAGTATTTTCTTTGAATTTAGGAAAAATATATACTATAATTGATATGAAAGAACAGATTCCTTTCCAACACCAGAGTATTTGAAGTTTTAAGAGGCCTGTCATCATGTCAGATTTCTGACACTTGGCCTTAGACTAACTATTCTGAATACAAAGGTTTTTTACTACTACTTTACCTGCTTACCTTGCTTCTGCTTCCCTGAGCTAAGGACACCAGGAGCAGATGTGTAGCAATAGTGTGTGCCAACAGAAAGGCTGGGGCAGGGAGGAAGGCAAATATGACAAAAAACCCCAAACCATTACAATTGTGGATCAGACTTGCTAAAGCACTTTAACACATCAGCTCAGAATGTCTCTGCTACTTACTCAGAGTCCAGAGTGCCTCTTTTACTTTGTATCATATTGCTTAAAGTTCAGGTTTTCTCCTTGGTGAGTGCTCCAAACTTCATCTCAGTTGAATGCATTTACACTACATGCACTGGTGTCCTACTGCTCTAGCACTCCATAAATGCTAGTTCAGTGGTGATGCCTGATGGAGTATATACCTTCACAGCGTCCCCCAGGTGACAAGTCACTGTTTGATATTCAAGGACTTGCTTTTCTTTCTGTAACATCATTCAGAAAACAGGATTAACTCACTGCACTACCTAAAAATCTCCACAAAATCTGCAAACTGGAAGAGCAATTACTGTTCTTCCAAGAATTGGTGTATCCAGCAGGTCTTTTCCCAAGGATGATACAGGGGCTAGTTCAGGTCCTCTTCATTGTGTGTTCAGGGGATAACTGCCACTTTGTAAAAGGTTAAATCACTCATCAGTGGAGAGGCTACACATGGGCCATTTTAATTTTCATAAGCCTTTAATTATGTATTTCATTTCCATACCTAGTGAAAACCTACTTACCCCCTTGTCACTGTTGAAACATTTGCTAAAGTTGTCTAGATTAAGCACCATATATTGCCATTCAGTAGCAAAGCCTGAACTGGTGATTATGAGACGACCTTCTAAATCAGCCGTTCCAGGTACACATAGCTCAGACACAAACTGTTACATCCAATTACGTTATATTCCCTGTCTCCAGCTAGGGCTCTAAATGTGCCAAGGGAAGCTGGTTGCCTAAATGTCATGTCCTCTTGGTGCTAGCTGGGCCACTCCTACTCTTTTTGTTTTTCAAGTATTTCATGGAATATTTCTGTTTTTCCCAGAGTGGAAAGAAAGCTCTATCCATTCAAGCAGAACCTTTGAAAAAGCAATCCTTTGTTTCTCATTTTTATAACTCATTTATAACATTTAGGACATTCCGAGAGCTGGATACTACTAAAGTGATAAATGAAGATACAGAGGCAATGGCTTGAGTAATGCTAGACTTGTGTGCCTGTTGCAACTTTGGTAAAACCAGAAACATGTGAGAGAGGATTTTTTTTTCTTTTTTTTTAAATCCTCACCATCTTTTGCTAAGTCTAGTCACATAGCACAGACATTCTAACCAGTCTGTGATTAATTAGCTAGAGATCTGCAACAACTCCTCTTCATGACTAAATATTTTTTTAGTCTATCAAACTGTTAGTGCAAAGTGGGATAAATGACACTAGAGGGCCAACGATCCTGACCTGGAGGTTCTGTTGTTCATTGAGGCTCCAGATGCAAAGCACCTTTTCAGATGAGCCTGAGATTCCCTTGGCCTTCTCCAAGTCAAAGTCAAGGCTCATCACTGGCTCCTGGTGGCAAACAAGTTGGCTCAGTGCTTTTCCCATTGATAAATTCCAAAGGACCACTGATCCATCTTCATATCCAGCCAGCAGCAAAGGTTGTGAATCGTAGTTGAGCTGATCAAGGGAAAAGTAAAATTGTTTGAGAAGTAAACAGTCTGTTAGGAAGATTTTCATCCCTAGATAGGTTTCAGTCCAAGCACCAAGAAAATAAATGAAAATGCTGATTGGCATAGAAGTAAAAATTTTAGAAGTCTGAATGTCAAATCTTGATAGTCCATCCACTTACAAAAAGTGTTACTAGCTAACTGCTGACATGCACTTACCTTTTTTTATATCTACATATAAAATATATATATATCTACATATAAATATATGCACACACAGAGAAAATTTCTCTCTGAAAATCCAAACTACTGCCTTCTAAAACATGTGCAAAAAAAAATGCTGCCTGAAGGTTTCAGAAGCTTCAGGGCCTCAACTTTGTGGTCCTTAAAAAAAAAATTACTTAGGGCAACCGAGTACCATCAAGCTACTCAAACCCTTATGGACACTGAAAGAAGTGCCGTGCTTAAAGATTCCTGTTTCACATTGCCAAGCGTAGGGTTACACATAGGGATCGTTTACCCAAGTGCACCACAGTGCTTAAAGGTAAACACTGAACCTCCTCAGGAAATCTCTGTGTGAGTCACCAAGGGGTTAACGGGCGCCCGAGTCCCACTGTAACCAATTGAAGGCTATTTTGATTAATGATGTCACAGGCCAAAGGGCATGGCACCCTGGGCAGACACCTAATTTATTTAAGCCTCTGAAATAACTCAAAGAAGGGAACATTACTGGATTACATGTCACACTTAAGGAAAATATTCATCATTGCTCCAGCCAAAAGACTAATGACCCCATAAGCAGTAACTGGTTATGTGAGTGAAGATGCAAATCCCTAATGAAAAGCAATGAAAAAACAGGCATCTGCTAATGCCAGTTCTTTCTTTAACAGAAGAGAAACACCAAAATAGACATTGGGATTATGGCCATCTCATGCAGGCACATGCATGTATCCAATAGGTTATTTAGCTCTTTCCAAACACTGCCTGATCCTACAGGATTTTTTTTTGCTTGGTATTCAATTCAAAATGAAGGTAAAAAAAAATTATAAATAATTAATTTTTACTAGTACCACATTATTGAATGAGGTTCTCAAACTTGCTGTCAATGTCATGATAGTGGCCAAAGGCTCACTGCCTCTATTAATGGTCCAGACTACTCTCCCACTGGTTATTATTTGTTCTAGGGGGAGTTAAACTAACAAGAGATGGGTGGTCTGGGCAATAAGACTGCTGAGTAAAAGCCTCATGTTCTTTCTCAGATTTATTCAGCCTAAAGAAGTGTTTAAATAAGGAATGGATCTCACTGAGCAGGGAAGAAAACTGCCCCTTAAAAGAAGGAAACCAAGGGGAAATCCCCTACATCATCTTTCTGAACAGGTCTGTCCACACCTAGGATTCTGCAGCAGCTTCGTTTCTTACTTTAAGATCTCTTTTCTTTTGAAAAGGTAGGGAGCATGGTCTGGCTAGAAAGGCCATCAAAAAAGGGCTCTCATAATGTCCAGAACTGTGCACAGTTTCTTTATTTGCTAAAATAATAAAACAGTAGAGCAATGAATGATGAATGTATGTCAAATATATGTGAATTAACGTTAACTGATCTGGTATTCTGGATGAAGAGTACCTGTTTTTTAATACCAGGGAAAAGTTTAAAAAAATCTCAATTAAAGGAAGTATCCAGATTTTACTTACATTTAATAAAAGGTAAAACTTTCAAAACAAAATGAAGTATTTCACAGGTACTTCAATTAAGTTTTAATCTAACAAGACCCCAGTTTGGGCATAATCCCCACCCCCAATTATATGTACTGTTCTTCCCTGAGCACATGACTCCTCTAGCTCTGGGGTTCTACAGAAGGTACAACTGTCATTATCCAAGGAAACAAGATCTGGATGGGCAGGGTTGGCTCCTCTGCCTTGCTCAAAATGATGGCCAGATTTTCATGGCTGCTTATAGTCCTCATTAAGGTGAGTGCTCAGCATTATGGGAAATTCCAAGAAAAATTTCCTCCCCCCTCCCCCCCCTTTTTTTTTTTTTTTTTTGTGCTGTGGGTACCTTAGCTTAGATTTGAAAACCAGGAATTTGCAAGGGAGACCTAAGACTGGTTGGTTTTAAAACAAAGTATTGTTTTTTATGAAATGCAGGTCTCCCACACTTCTTCCTGACATTCCCTAACCATATGTAGTGTAATATTTCAATGAGTACATATACTTTAACTTAAACATAAAAGCTATTGAAAGACTGGGGAGCTCTCAGTCTGATGCCTGGACTCACCAAGCAGTGGTTCACAACAGCCTGTTTATTTCAGTTCCTAATAATGGACACTTCTGGTGAAATGTCTTCTCCATTCATACTCAGCTTCAGTGGAAAACTCAAAGATTATAAATTATTGCTCTTCCTAAGCAGAACATTTTGTTGTTGCATTTGGATAACTGTCAAGGAGGGAAGAAAAGGTGATCTGCTGTCAACCCAACAGGAATAATTGCTATAGTTTATATAAAGTAATAACTCTGCCTTTCCAGTTGCTACATGTATTATTCCTGTTGAATTATTTCGTTTGCACTATTACGCAACATGATGCCTTCCCCAAGGAGTGCAAAAAATTTCAGGGAAGACTATTCTTACTCCTGCAAATTCTACTCCACCCAATTAGTAATATCAGGTGCGAAGCTGAAGGGACAATGTATTTACAAATATGAACCCTCACAAGGAAAATCCTACTGAATGAACTAATGCATTTAAGGACAGATCCAGTAAAATTTGGGGAGAAAACAAGTTTCAGAACAACAAAATAAACAGCTGCAAGCTTTTTAACTGCTTAAGAGAATCCAGTGAGGCTTTAACCTACAAGCCTAACCTAAGCCTTAATTTCCTTCTGCTCTACAGTAAAGTTTCTAAATTCACGCTGCTGCTGGTAAGGTGCATTGTTTCCCTGATATGTGGATCTCTTTTTTTTTTTTGGCATGCAGAAAAATATGATGATACATGGCTGCAGCGCCCAAACTCTTGTTGGACAACAACCCTGAGTATGCTTCCTTCCGACACATAAGTGGCTCTCTCCATGTCAGCTTCTGTTTCAACTTGTTAATTTACTGTGCCATAAGCAACATCAGTCTCTTAGGCAACCTGTTGCCCATAAGCAATAGCTTGGGGAGTTCTCATCTCCTGGGCATGTCTATATTGCCCAATGCAGTAATGTACAAAGAAATCCTGGATGGCCTCTATTCAGGAAGGGGTGCAGCTGGGTTAGCTCTTGTTCTGCTTTTATGGTTACAGGCTTACTCAATGAGCCACTTCCAGTGAAACCACAAAACAGAATGCAGAGCATCACTTTGGTACACCACATGTAATTGTTTGCCCTTAAGAGGATCCTCCTCCCCATGCTTTTACACTGAGTTGCACACATTTGTAAAAGAGCAAATACCAGCTATAAGACTGTAAGGGATTATCTATCCTTGCCTGTTGCAGTCTAGGAAGTTGTGGTGACTTCCCAAAGCCAGAATTTTCATGGAATAATTTACTTCTCCTGATTCCCTGTCCTCTGCTTTATCCCCACTGGCAACAAACTTACAGAATACATAAAATTAAGTCTCTGCACCTCCTCTGCTTCCTAGAGGAATAGCAATATTAATGCATGTAGAAAATATGGCAAGACAGAGGACTTCTTACAGAGGCAACAGAATTTTCAACACTGAACATTTCCTCTGTTATCTACATCTTATTAACAAACGTCCAGGAGACAGAAAGCCCCATTCATTTCCTCGAGTACTGAACACAGACTGCATTTTTAGGAGAACTTTCTCTTTAATAAAAGTCTAATTAGTCTATTTAATTTTCCTTGGTTTTTTCCCTGGTTTTTAATTACAGCATGTGGCTTCAACTATGGCCTCTCCTACTCTTGTCTGAAATCAGCAACTGAATTCCTCTAGACTTCAGTTGGTTCAGGATCTTGAGTGAAGACACTAAGGTCTTGGAATTTACCAATGACTGATAATTTTTTCAACTGAAACCAATACAGATGTTCAGATGAACCTGCAGGAATAACATATTTGAAATCAGCTCAGATGGTACTGCAGACCTAGAAAAATACGTGGTCAGGGAGTTAATCAGTTTTGCCACCAGTTCTTTGGACTGAGAACCAATCACCTAAACTACTTCCCCCCTCTGCTGCCACCTTTTTGTGTTACTTTTCTTTCCCTGTTAGCACCCCATAAACATCATTTGCTGGATACTCTGCAAATGTGGGTTTCTCATTAATTGCTTTCATTTACCTTGTTGTTCAAAGTCAATACCACTGTAAATATTTTGTTCCTATTGTATGTCTGGAATAGAAATGTTCGTAGAGTGCTTCCTTATCCTGAGGGCAAGTGAATGTAACCTGCCATTTAAATCACTCTTTTGAAGTAACCCAATCATTTCTCATCGTTCGTAATGCAGTGAGAAACCATATCAAGCAACTGACTGGGGTAAGTCACTCATTTTCCTCCTGATTGATGCAAAAACCATATCTATCCTAAGGATACAAAGCTCTCCCTGAGCATTTGCAAATCTTCCATTAAAGCTTGGAAAGCTCTGAAAGTTACATTAAGGATGTTCACAAATCTTTCCCCCCTTTAATAATATAATTACTTGATTGGTTTGATAATAAATCAAAATCCAAGTGCAGAAAGATTCATGTGCTTCATATAAAATGAATCACAGGAAAAGCATTTCACAATTAGCAGGCACTCTTGCCTTACCTGCCATAACTTCAGACACATGGGCATGCCCAGCTTGGCACCCACCTCTGGCTTCAAGGTACAGACTGACGTCTTGGATGGCAGCTCCAAAACCTGAACCTGACATCAGGAAAACAAGAGTATTTGGTCAGGCTCCAGGTCAAAATTCTGCTGTTAAAAACACAAGTCCTTTAAAGTGATTACGACTAGTATAAACTCTTCCAGTAAAAACTGTCTGGAGGAAACTGAGGAATGCATGTTAAGTTGGAGCTGTAGGGGAATCTACAGCTATCTAAATAAATGCATTGTTTGTCTGGAAAGACCAGACAAAGTTGCTAAAATGAATACATCCTCTTCTTCCACTCTTCTTTTTACTCTGTATTATAGCCCTCTTTCCATTATAGCAAATTATTTTCTTCATAGACTAGATAATATTGTAGACTACTTAATCTGAAAACACTTCCCTGCTTCCTCTCCCCTTCCTCTTTTTCCATCTCTGTTGCTAATTTTTTGTTATATTCACGTGGGGACATGTTCATTGTCTCCTCTGTTCTGTCATGGTAACATAGAGCTTGCGTGGAAATAATAGGCAATATTTGTATCTAAGGAGGACTTTGTATTTACTGGCTGACTGCACTAACAAAAGGTTAGCTAGAATTATCTGCAGGCTGGAGCAGTGATGGCATACAGGTATTTCAAACACACTCTTGTCTGTCCCTATTCAAAGCAGCGTCAGACAATACTGTGTGTTGAACACCTGCTCTCTGTCTACATAGCAGCTCTCACTGTTGCTTGCACTGATGGTAATCAGTAATGGATCTGATTTTGGGGGGTTTTTTTGGAGTGGACAAGCCTTTCCTCTGCCAAGGGAAGTAGCTCCTTGCCACCTTAGAATGACGGCAGGCATGATCAGGGAGGTCTGCCTTTGCAGTTTGGTGACAGAAGAGTTAGAATCTCTTCAGTAACACAGAAGTGCCTCACTCTAGGCTGATTCTCAAGCCTGCAACTATGGAGAAACACAATTTCCTAGGTATCAAAAACTTGCTGCCAGGAACATTGCTATTTATCAAATGCATACTTAAACACTAAGGTGATGCCATGGGTTGACCCCAGTCAGCAGCTCAGCCCCACGCAGCTGCTCACTCACTCCCCCCAGTGGGATGGGAGAGACAATCAGAAGAGTAAAAGTGAGAAAACTCATGGGTTGAGATATAGACATTTTAACAGGTGAAGCAAAAGCTGTTCACACCATCAAAGCAAAACAATTAATTCGTTCCCCACTTCCCATTGGCAGGCAAGTGTTCAGCCATCCCCAGGACTGCAAGACTCCATCACACCTAATGGTGACTTGGGAAGACAAATGGCATCACAGAATATCCCTCTCTCCCTCTTCTTCCTCCCCCAGCTTTAGATGCTGAGCATGACATCACATGGTATAGGATATCCCTTTGGTCAGTTGTGGTCAGCTGTCCCAGCTACATCCCCTTCCAACTTCTTGTGCACCCTCAGTCTACTCACTGGTGGGGTGAGGAGCAGAAGAGGCCTTGACTCTGTAAGCACTGCTCAGCAGTAATGAAAACATCCCTGTCTTATCAGCACTGTTTCCAGCACAAACCCAAAACATCATCCCATACTAGCTACTGTGAAGAAAATTGACTCTATGCCAGCCAAAATAAGCACAGGTGATCTTTTATTTTAACTAAATAAACAATGGTCTGCATCATCTTTGAAAATTAAAGGACTCAAAACATTAGATAAATCCACCATCACCAGCCATTCTAGGCTATTTCAGAATGTGCAACAGCCCAGCAGTGCTCTTGGACAGCCCCAGTCACACAAATTTCCTTAAGCATCTGAGATGAGGTATTACACAAATATGGCTCCTCTGGGAACCATCAATCAAGTCCACAGCAGCTGTGATGGCTTTCCAATCCCATACCTTTAGTTCAAAGCTTGCCAGAACATCTTCCTATTTCTAGAGGTTGTCAGCTAGCCTGCCAAAAGTCAGCTGCACTCTAGGACTGCAAAACACAATATACATAACACTTTCTAAAGCCACTTAGCAATGGAGCAGGAAACTACTTTCCAGATTAGAGGAATGGTGAATACAGCAAAGAGCCATCCAATATGTAGACCAAACCTATGAATAGACCAAAGTTTGATCATCTGGGAATTTTGGTTCTTTGGAGCTACACTCTTAACAAAAGATGCTTTTCTCTTGGCAACTTTCTTGGCATCAGCATAATGACCAGTTTAGCTGTTGCAGGAAATGGGCTATAAATATGAAGATGACCTGCCCTCATCTTGTCTCTTTTATCACAGGCTCTCCAGAGGGCACTGCCTCCCAGACAAGACTGAAACTGCAACTTTTATGTAAGAAGGAAGGATAAGTGCACTGTGATAAATGCACTTCTGTAGGTTAAACGAAAAAACAAAACCAATCTCCTTCGCTTTACTGTGATTAAAAGTGGATGAACTGGTGCAAGGGCTACTGTTGAGCTTGCAAAAGACAAAGAAAACCACAGAGATAACAACTTTTTGCAGAAAGCAGAGAAGCATGAGCTGCTATGGTAGATTGACAGTTCTAGAGACTGTCTGCATTAGAGGCAACTGAGCCTTAGAAATAAATACTATTTCATATATTTTGACAACTGTAACCTAAAACTTGAAGTTCTGTGTTTATATTGGTTTTGCTTAATAGGAGAAAGATTTGCCTTTGCCTGAGGTTAATAGTGTTCCTGGGTGGCTAAAACTGGCCACAAGGAAACACACCCTTTTTCTTTTTCACATTAATAAAGCTTTTAACATGTTTCTGGCAAATTGGCAAGAAAAGTGCATGTAACTCATAATTGGTGATTTAAATGCAATCATGAACAAATAAATGCCTGTTCAGATCTCATTATTTATGGACTGAACCTGCTTTAAGACAAAATTACTCTTTTTTTGGGCACCAGCCAAGCATAAACACTTATTAAGTCTTAATTTTAATCATAAGCTGCAAATGTACTGTGTCTCACAGCGTGCTCCCTATTTGGAAGCACTATATATTATGGGAGCTTATGTGAATTTATTGAAACCTGACACAGTTCTAATGTAAAGGTTTATACACAGAGTGGAACTCTTGTCCCTCAGGAGACAGCAAATCATTATTATCAGTTTGCAAGGCCCAAGCAACAAATGAAAATAAAACAGAGGTAAGTTGATAGAGACATAGGGGTAAACGTCATCTCTTTGGATCAGATGATTATTTAATTCTTCATTTCCAGAATGTGTGTGTGTACTCTTTGCCTGACACAAAAGCTCTTCTCCAGCTGACACAAGAATGCACATGTCAATATTATTGAGCACTGCTGTAAAATGGAGATAGTTCATTGTTTGATCAGAACAAGGTATGAGATCTATAATGGTTGTATTTACTGGTACAGTGGATGTGTCTACAGGCTTACCAGTTCTGTAAAAGGCTGAACATTCTGGCTGTGAGCCAACAAAGCACTTAAGTATGTGCTTGACTTCTGATAATAAAAAGCTTCTGACTTCTGATAATAAAAAGTTCTCATTTTCTTCCAATATAGGCACCATTCCACTTATACTTGTATAAAATATGCAACTTTCAGTTTCAAGATGCATATGCTATAGTCCAGAAAAGCATGTCACCTTTCACTGTTATGAACAATTTGCAATTAGCTACAACATTTCTTTTCATATTTATGCCATATTTTCTTTTTAAATATTTTTGGCATTTTGATGTCAAGTATTTGAAATAATTTATTTTTGTGTGATGCCTGCAAATAGTTCTTCAAAGAAAACAAACATACTATTTTTACAAGGCAGAAGTGGAAATTGTCAACAAAGCTGTCAGTCAGTGATTGCTGTGGAAATGGGTATTAGATGTGGACGTACCCAGTAGGAACTGAAACGGACCCTACAATTACCTCACACTGAGCAGACCTCTGGCTGCTGATAGTAATTCAACTGTTTCCAGCCAAAGTACCAGTTAAAGAATTAGCCCTGGGTGAAAGACCACATATCACATTACAAATCACCTGCACCTCCCCTTCTCTCACCAAATACGACTTTTGGCTTCAGATGGAGGATCAGTACCTCCATCTGATGACAGACTTTCTGACCATTAGCTCCCTAGAAGGACTTTTGTTCCCCTTTAACAGTATTCAGCAGCATCAGAAGAGTTTTCAAAAACCCTGCACAGGAAAGACCAGCAGCAGCTGCAAATACTTAAATGTCAGACAAATCTTGGGATAGTGTTCTTATTATTAAAGTATGAGTTAATATAATTCAGTCATCTTTCTGGCAGGTAGAATTAGTGATTAGAACCCCTAAAGGTTCCTTGTGCTGCCCTCTCTTGAGCAATATGAGCGATGATGTTTCCCCTTCTGAACTATCTCATTTCAAAACCAAAAGCAACCTCCCAAGCACCAGAAAAAAAAAGATAATTCCTACCTCCTCCAGGGCTTTGGCTGCCATGGCCATTAGCCAGCGTCCCTGTGCCACCTTTAACAGAGAGCATCTGCAGAATCCCACATTCTCCGTGAAGACAGAATCCGTCACTGAAGTCCGTCCCTCTGCTAAATCCCACAAGCAGATCCTCTGGTCACGACCCTGACTGTTACAGCAGAACAAGTTATCTGTGAGCAGCAGGGATGAGAAAGGCAGGCTTCCTGCAGGGTAGCATCTCAAAGCTGGGTCTTCAACATGCAGTAAAGGAGTGAGCTTAGTACGGATTCTGGGGGGCTATTAATTGGGTCTTTCATGAAATATGTGGGAACGCAGTATGACCAAGACCAGCACTCATCTCCTTACTGCAGGACTGGCCACTAGGTTCAAAAGTTACCTGGAGGAGGCAGGACCTGAGAGTCAGTCAGAGATGCTGCAGCCACAGTTAGCCATGCTTCACAGTTATGCTACATGTGTGTATATTTATGAAATCTCATATTTCAACATATTCATAATAAAAATACTTACATTTTACTATTGATTAGATCTAATGTAAAAGGAAACAAAAGTATCCAGAGAATAACACACTTAACACTCTTTCATCCTAGCAGTGAAACAGAAATGTCAGGCATGTTGACAGCTGAAAGACAAATAGCAGGACAACAAAGACTGCATCAAAGATAAATAAAAAAACCTGCAGTTATTCAGTGGTCAACTTCCCACAGCCACAGGGAGGGCACAAGACGACTGTTACAAACATTTATGTGTGGAGACACAACAGGAGAGGGACAGGCAGTGCAGCAAGTAGCAGGAATTAAACAATGAAATCCTATGGTTAAAACATCCAAACCCAAAGAACCAACAACTGCATCACTGATGTACTTGTGCAGCTCAGAGACCACTCTATGCCCTATCCGTCCGTGTGTTGGCCCCAGACAGCAAAACTAAGGAGGCCAAACAAAGGGCCTAGCATTAATTGCTATGTATTTGCATGATCCCACTGGCTCTGGAACAAAATACCACTGTGGAGAAGGTTCCAATCCACAAACTACAGAAGCACAAGCTATGTGTCCTCATGTTACCACTTGGGACAATGAGTCATCAAAAATCCCTTATTAATTTAATTAGCAGTATCACCTGATGGAAGTATGAAACCAAAACAGAACAGATAACAAATCTACAGACTGTTGGGACTTCTTCAACATCAATACTGAAACTCTCATGTGCTGTTCAGCCAAGTGACAGAGTGTCAAAACAATTATAGCACTGGGCATACAAACAATGTGGTACTGCAAGAAATTGTTGTGACTTAGCTTTAGAACAGAAAAACAAAAAATACAGGTAACTGCTGTCCTAAAATTGCACTGCTATGTGAACTGTTACAAATACACAGCAAAAAGAGATATGGAAAAACTCTATAACTATTCAAACAATGCTCATTCAATATGATTTTATGGGGGAGTGTGTTGATAATTGTACTTAAGCAGATAACAAATATAAATGCTAATGAGCTCCACTGTATATTATAAGAGATGTCTTCTCTAGATAAACATGTCAAAACACCTCCTAGTCATACAGACACTTTGGCATCCACACTAGATCACCTGTCTAATCCAAAGTACACAAATCTTCCCAATCTTCCCTTGCTAAATGAGACCAAAAGATATTTTGCAACAAAGCAAAGGCATGCAATTCAGCATTCTTGCTCATTTTCAGTCCTCCATTCCCCATCTTCTGATTCCTTCCTTCCCTTTTCTCCATTTCCCCTCTATTTACAAGCTTATTATATCAATTTTGATCTTCCCTGAGAACCAGTTGTGAAACATTTATCAACTTAAATACAAGTGTGTTTCCTTTACCAAAGACCTCACCTGATCTCAGTGCAGTAATACAAACACTATGGACTCCAAGTTGTTGTGATGTCATCACACATGTATCATAAAGAAATTAATTGTATCACTTGTTCCACTTTTGGTTCGACAGTTTTTCTGTATTTTTGTACTTCTGCACATTTTTGTATGTGCTGGAGAGACTTTCAATGTCTCCAGAAATAAGTGATTCCTTTTTTTGCTTTGTTTTCCTCAATCATCACAGAAACAAGCACAATTTCACTGTATTTTGCCTGCTTTGCTAACCTCAAGAGTCTGTCTTTATCACCCATTGTCTCCACGCAGTAGACAGATTTTCTTCCATGGCCATCCAGTGCTGTGTCCACTCTGTGTGTTTTCAGGTTCCAGACATGGATAAACCCATTCTCAGACCTAGCAGTAAGAACAGCTGCTTTTAGTGTGACCACTGCAGACAATCTATAAGACAGTCTGATACTTTGCCTTTTTTTTATCTTGTTCCAAACTGAAGCTGTATGTACAAAGATAACACATCCACCAGTCACCAACCATGCATTTTGTTGTTTTCTCCAGATAAAATGTATCTAATTAGTACACTTTGTTTTAAAAGGAAATGTCCTATAATGCTCAGCCAGAAATCCTGGTTTACTTACCCAGAGAAAAGGATGGGGACATCAGGTCCTTGGCCTCCACAAGAAAAATGCAGTGTGTGGACTGCAGCACTGGTACCTCTGAGAACAAACTGTGGGTCTGGAGGTGGCAAAGCCATCCGAACAATGAACTGGGGGAGTGAGGAGAAGACATAGACATCAGAGAGGGTAAGGCAGCCTAAAGTGAAATTACAACTTTTAAAATATATTCTGACCAAGACATTTGCTTTTCCTAGTCACTTTCCTCTTTGAATTACCATTATTGGATGTTATTTCCATTTGTGGTATGGTTCAGTGTAAAGTATTTCCTCTTAACATTGACCGAGAAAGCAGCTGTTCAATCTGCTTTTTGCCGCTTTCTTTTTTAAGCAAGGTAAGTGCTGAGCTGGCCCTGTGTGCACACCTCTTGTGCACTTGTAAATACAGAGCTGTTCAGCTTTTCTTCCTCCTGCAAAAGGAAGAGCTACAACATAGAAGAAACTGGATACCCATAATTTCAGTGGGCAAGCAATTTATCATTCTTCTTAGCCCCTTGGCAAATCTTTCCCTTTCCTCCCCATAAAAATACTACTGTGCTTTCCACTCACAACCATTTACAGAAAAGCATTGCAGGGAACACACCAACTGAAAAGAATTTCAGATGAGATTAGTGTTATGACCATTTTTACACAAGAATCCAATTACTCCCAAATGTTTGAATTTTTGGTTCTGAGCATGGTTACTTGGAAAAAAAAAGCACTATTTGACACTATTTTAGTGACTACTGTGTTAAATGCTTTATTCCAAGGGGTTTGTATACCCCAAAGGATCAATAAAGTAGAGATGGATGCTTTCAGCTTTATGTCATTGGTTCACATGAGGTCTGAGTCAGCAAAGAACAGGACAAATGTATGGGGAAGCATGTTGGCCTGTCTGACATGGGAAACCTGAGGGACAATTTATTATGAACTTGCAGGGACAGTTTGTGTGATCTGGTTAGGAACATACTGACCAAGCTGGCACCTTCACCAAGTATTTCCACTCACATCAACACCTTTGCAGGCAGCTGTGCACAAGCACCAAAGGACACCTGCTGCAAATGACCCTCCAGACCTGTCCTGGGACAAGGTTGTCAGCAGCTTCTATGACTGTAGGTGCAATTTGCAATTCATTGAAAAATGCATTATAAAATGCATTACAAGAAATATTTTCACTAGGAAAATTTTTTACTGCTTTATCTGTGACATTGCTTGTATTTCTTCTTCTTCCTTTCTGACCTTGCCCCATACAGAAAGGGACAGCTTTTGCCACCACAGATGTCAACTTTCACTACTCTTGCCCATTCAAGCATATATTACACTGGATTAAACAAAAAAGGTTTTCTCATTTCAGAAAGGGAAGATCAGCAAGTGTTTTTCTGCCTGCTGGTTCACAGCAGAGGAATTGCAGACAATCAAAACAGAGTACTAGCATGACAAATTAAAACAGCTCAACTTTTAATTGTCATCTCACCTCAGTGTCAGCTTTTGAATTGTGTTTAATGGATGCACTTGCTATTGCACCTCATTTGCAGGTCTATCTTGAGTGTTAATAGATCAGTAATCACTATGGTTACCTATAAGTCCTAATTAAACACAATTATCTTTTAGGACTAGTGATGAAACTGGATTCTTCATCATAATGTGCAGTTCTCCTTCAATAGCAGTATGTAATTAGATATGAAAATAATGAGCTCAGTGGATAACCTCTATGCTTTAGAGCCCTGACTCATCTGTTTTATGGTGTTGTCTGATGATCTAGACTCCTGACAAGTTGGAGTAAATTTCCAGATGATTAGATGATGTACAGGTTTGCCCCCATGGTGAGATCCAGCTCCCAAGTGCCCATACTGTAACATGCTTCACCTGCATTATAAACCTGTTAGACTAAGTGGTTTGTGACCAGAAGTCACCTCTTTGGGACACTACAGCTGTATGCTGTAAAATGACATATCAAAATGACACTTTCTAGAACCAGGTAAATGAAGTAGTAGCTAGGTGGCTTGTCAGAGGAGCAGGGTCCCTTCTCACATCAGAATGATCCTAGGTTACTGCACTGAGCAAGAAAAGAAAATAGAATTGAGTCAACCCAGAGGCTATCTGGGATTACAAAGCAGGTTTTTAATAGAATTTTTCTAATTACTGACACAGAAGTTTTTGCTGACAGAGAGCAAGTGTGTGCGTGGCTTTGGGAAGGGTTTTACCTGGCATGAAACAGACACTACTAATGCATGCCTTTACAAGGACAGTATTGCAGAAAAATTCTCAGACGGGCTACAGGAAAAAAAAAAAACACCTGAAAACATACTTTAAAGATGTAAACAAATGAAGTGACTTTTTTCTCCTTGGAGCCTGGTTCTTTGCTTCCTTTTTTTTTTGCTTCCTTTTTTTTTTGCTGATCAGATACATGAATATGGAAATTTGATTTAATATTAAACCTATATAATTTTATATTTGGCGTATGAGGTGACTCCTTATCTTGACACAGCAAATGAAGTTCACATAGCAGTGCAATTTTAGGACAGCAGTGTGACATGCTGAAATGTCTCATTTTTCTTCCAGCAATTGAGGAACTATAAAATCGTATCTGTGCTGCCTCCTTAATCAATGAACAAGCCACTTAAGATTAAGATTTAATTAGAAGTTCTTAGATATCTAAGTCAAAAGCAAGTCCCATGAGGTCACAAATAGATGGAATTTGGTGCATCAGTGCTTTAAAAATTCAAAAAAAGCATCCATCTGTCCCTGTTGACTCATAAGTATCTCCAAAAAGACAAGACATTTAGCCTACCTCTAACTCACCAGGTAGCTCAATATCTCTACTTAGAGGGATAATGACATACAGTGCAGTATACTGATACTAATAGATAATGGTTGTACCATGCTTTGCTAAGCAGACAGCTACAAACACCCTAAATTTCATGACTGTGTGATGGTTAAAGCCCCTGGGAAAATTTTTCAAAAGAGCCTAAGTGATTTAGAAGCCTAATACTCATTTTTGAATGAATTTTCAATCCTTAATCACTAGGACTTTTTAAAGTTTCACCCCAGGTGTCTGAAAATGAGTTCTCTAATTAGCACAACATTTATTTTCTTGTTAACTCCATCTAGCCTCAGGGAGACCAATCTGTTCTTGTTAACTGGGTATATCTGCAGCAAAATTAATTAAATGAATTTGCTTAGTATTTGGGCTGGTCTGAGAGCAAAATCTGGCTCTAGGGTTTGAACAAGCGAAGTGCAACCTACACAAAAACGTTAATTTAAAAGCATCTTAGGGCTAAACCATGTGTTTGTCCGTGAGATATCCTCATGCTATGGCTCCTGCTTCCTGTGAAAGGACGTTAGAGCATATGAACCATTTTGCTAATGGCATTACTTGTTTGAGAGAGGGCATCACCAGTAACAGATGCAACATATCATCATGCTCTTGGGTTTTTAAAAGATATTCCACTTTTTATTTCTTTCAGCCTTCCCTGTGCTGGTAGCAGCATCCTCCTTCAGGGACTCAGCAACACTCCAACACAAGACAGACAACTAGAAGCATTTTGCACGAAGTGCACTGCAAACTCTTGCACTCCTGCATGGATTATGTTGGTTACATGAGCGAGGAGTGGAAAACCCCAGCTGTCCAAATTAGTGTTTCAATTAGCAAACAGCTATGCATGCCACACATGAGGCACTAAAAAGGGTTTTGTCTAAAAAATTGCTTCTACTAAATGCCAGAACAACTGAATTTCCTTCAAAATGATGTTATTTTAAACCACAATTCACTATTAATATCCCCCACAAAACTTACTTTGTGTAGGTGGCAATTAGAATAATCTTCAAACCATTTGAATGTCTATGCAGTGGCATTCCAGTATCATCAATTTCAGCATCTGATATAAAACGTTAAGCTTTTACTTAATGAGCGTCACTTAAAATATGTAAATGTCAAAAGGATTACCTTAGAAAAATCTCTCAGAGAATTAAAAACATTAGCAGATTCCCACAGGAAAAATTCCAGCAGAATTCAGCAACTCTCCTGTTCCCACTCCTGTCACTTGTATTTCTATCACACACTGAAGCAAAAACAAATTGCTATTAAAATATCATCCAAACACCCTCCTCCCCTACAAACTCCACAGTTCAGTTTGAGATACCAATAGTTGAAGAAAAGACAACAAAAAGTCCTCTTTTTCTTTAGGCTTATTAAGAGTAGTAAAAACTCAGTGGTAAAAGAGCTATTTCAGGTATAGGAGAAATAAATCTCTCTAGGCATGTCTGGCAAACTGATTTGGGATTGTAACCAGCAGGTGTGCAGACATAATTACTACTGCAAAATATTCAACACATCCAGGTGTGCTCACAAACACATAAATGAAATCCCTGTTATTTTTTGAAATTCCTAGTCTACCAGGTGCCACCCTCCCAAAGGAAAAATCAGAGCAAAGAATGAGTTGAGAAAGATGTGAAAATTTTGTTCTTCCTCCTTTCCAGGATGGTTTTTTTCCTTTCATACAAACCCTCTTTTTTTAACCTGCACTTCTTCAGAAGTTTTGTGTCACTCTGCCATGTTCTGTAGCATGGCTTTCACACTTGGCTGTGTTTTCAGAGTGGGTCACTAGCTGTAACAGCAAAGGAAGTTGGTGGAAATAAAAGACTCCCTCAAATTAATAGTGCAATGCCAACTATTTTATTCCGTTACATTTATGATCTCCAGCACTAAAATACAGCAGGCAGTGCTTGCAGTATGAGCTTTCCAAACTCAATATTCCTGGGTTTCCAGCCTGTATCCCACTGCAGATAACTGTTTTTCATAGAGATGAAACTACGAACTATCCTCTGCCAAAGAAATGCCCTTATAACACAACTGCCTGTGAATGATGTGGCCTTTCCTTGTTCAGCCAACTATTGCTTTAAGGGCTGGTATGCCAGTTACTTAAGTAGCAAAGGTAGAGCAGGAAGGTCTCAGCAGCACCCGACTCATCTCACTGAATTATGCCAGAACACAGTGGGACTTGGAATCCACCTCAGACATGCCTGGTTATATGGCACTTCTAGGAAGTGGAGAGCAAGAGTTTAGGGCTACAAGAACCCCCTTAATGAGTAGCATTTCTATACGTAATGAAAAGAGATGCCAAATTCTGCACAAATTGAATGAGTTAAAAGTTCACCTCATCTGATGGCAAAAATTAATTTTTATAGGTTATTGACAACAAAAAGTCTAAAAGCAGGCACATAGCTTGGTAAACAATGCTTCAGTCATGTTGGGTCAGATGTTTAAGCCTAGCTTTTCATTTCACACATACAAATCAAAAAATGACAGAACACACTGGAACAGGGAAGACAGGAACTAAAAGGGAATTTGCGAGACTGTCAACCAAGAAATCTCTTTGGACCTGAGGTGAAAAGTAACTGACTGTACAAAGAAATACCTTTTTGTGTCCTGTAACAAGCCACTTGGGTTAAAATCCAAAAATCAAAAGCCAGGCGGCCTGTTTTCTGCATTCTTACCCCGTCCCCCAAAATACTTGGCATGTCTGTTGTGTGCAAAGCTAGAAACATGCACTAGTAAAAGTAAAATCAGTAGAAGCTTGGATAGCAACTGCCTGCACAGATCAAGAGATGTTGGAAAGCTACACAAATGGTTGCAAAAGTTAGAGCCCCACAATATAAGAAAATTTACTCATCAGTCAACTAACACCACAGCTTTAAGTTTAAAGCTCCCTTTGCTATCTCTGGTGATAAATACATCTAGGATTTCTGTAAAGCTAATTTGCAAAACAATTTATTTCAAGTAGTAATTAGAAATCAGTAGAAAACTTTAAATCAAGACATTGATTCCAAGCAGAAATTAGAATTGGTCTAAATTTCTGATTTATCCAGTAAAATGTACTAGTAGACCACTCTGATTGTCAGGAGTAAAGATAATCAAATGCTTTCTCTTAAATTGGTTATTTTTCATATTACTAGTTACCTATGTCTAACAAAGCAGAGACTAAGCACAGTGATGTATATTTGTGTTTCATACACGACTTCAAACTTAAATATTAAAAAAAGAAAAACATCCCAACTGTGGACTGGGAAAATTCATTACTGTGCTTGTGCTGGAAAATATAGGATCTAGATACTGTGGATAGATTTCTTAGATAGAATTCCCTTGCTTGCAAAACTTGCTAGAGACACATCAATATTAAAGAGAATGCAATGATTTATAAGACCTATACAATCCTTTATTAACTGATATCATAACCTGTTGCCATACAGCCAGCATCTCAACTGACAAAAGTCCTTTCTTTTGTAAGTTGGTAACACTAAATGCTGTCATAGCTTTCATTCTAAATTGTGATCAAATAATTTCTAATGACTGCCAGCTCAGAAAAACACTTCAGAAGTCTCATTTTTAGAAGTGCTGAAAACTTCCATTTCCCACTGACTTCAAGGGAAATTAGGAGTTCATCCTCTCCCAGGAGCTCCCCAAAATTACCTTCTCTCCTGACTTTTAGACAATGAATGAATGAAGTTTCCACATTTTAATTGTAATAGTCAATGGACAGATAACAAACAAAACTGCTTATCAGCAATTGGTGATATGCCAAGAAATCTGATGGGAGCAGAAAATGGCTAATAATCATCGTGCAATGAATGTAACACATTTTTAATGCTTTCCACTCAGATAATACCTCCTCACAGTGTTAGCACCTTTTCTGTCTCTAAGCATCCCCTAAATCAATGAGGCTAAACCACAATATATGACAATTTTATGTAATGAAGTTTGCAAGAAAAACATATATGTCAGTGTGTAACCGTCAGGAATATTGAAACCCAGGCTTGTGCCTTGAGGTTCACTTTCAAATACTTACATCTGCAGTTTTAAAAAAAGTCACTGTGCAATAATTATTTTCTATATGAAAACAGATTCAGCATGGGAACAAAAATAAGAATGATTATAATTATTTGAAAGACACTGAGTTAGCATATGGATCTCATTGCCACTCACACATTTTGGTCACTGAAACAAAAAGCTATTAATCAATATGTAAAAGCCATAAATTAACATAAACATTAATCATTCTAATACTCCCACTGTGTCGGGCTGATAATTTTTTTTCGGTCTTTCATTCTGACATATTTGCCTTCAGCTATCAGCTGGCTGACCTTTTTGAACAGTTAAAACATTTTGGGCATTGCAAACCTTACTTCAAGTAAACATTTTGGAGACAGCCAAATATCATGGATATATTTATGCCAAAAATATGGGATCTGAAAATATGATAGCCCAGGCCTCACATATCACTGCACTAGCTTTTAATAAGGGAGTCTAAAATACAGCATGAAATACAGCTGAAACAGATGAAATTCTATTGTTTCATAAACTGGTTCATTTTGCAGATGAGGGAAAAGACACCCATCTGGTTTACTTCTGAAATCATCAATTGCTTGGTAATGTGTGATGATACAACTTCAGACAGCCTTCTTTTGAGAAAGAAAGCATGCATAAAAGCCCACAGTAGTTCAACTCTGCAACACACACCCCATAAGATTAACAAAGGAAAAAAAGAAAAAAAACCCCAAATGCCTCATGACTTTGAAAATTGAAAAGCATTAAAAAATGCACAATATAAGTAAAACGAAGTATTTGTACAGCTTTATAGCATACCATCAGACCAAAAATGAATTTAAGTATGTGCACTTGATAAATCATTGTAATCTAGCAGAAAATTGATAAGCCAAGAACCATCAAAAGATTGTTTTGAGTAGCCTCTGGTTCAGCCATGCATAGCAATCTGTCAGCCACGGGGCTCTGTCTGCCCATCCTCCTTAATTAGGGGTGCTGCACAGTGCAGCATCAGCTACAAATCTTTTGGTTCCAACAGCTAATAATGTCCTCAGATAGCATGGGCTTAATTAAACATCTTCCAGACATTTTAGCAGACGTTTCCTGCAATAATCTTGTTTAGTAACAAACTATTAAAAAGAATTGACAGAGAAGAAATATATCAAGTTGTTACAGCAACTGAAGTTTTTTGGGCCAGAATTATATGTCTGCAATTAAGGATTCTGTAACTCTGAGCAATTAAAATATCACTTTATTTGAAAACTAATTAATTCTAAACACATATTTTTCCCATGACAAACGTATGTGATTATTTAATTTATTCCATCCTAATTATACTTTAATTAATCTACTCTTGTATAACACTATACTGTTATTCTGGCATTTGACCAATGAAGACAATAAATTGATTGCACTTCCGTTGTGCAAGAGCAGAAACTGTCATGCCAGTTTCAACACCACATTTATTTATTTGCCTGTTCTATTACTTTTCTTCCCACGGGGCACAGCAACATGAAACATAGTACAAATCAGATAACATTTCGTCTTCTATGTGTTTTTCTTCAAAGTGTGACTTAAGATTTTTTAGTATTAAGGAAATGTATATGCAACATATTACATAATAAAAGTATAACCTAAAGGAAATTAACTTACACTTCAAAACTACATCACACAATGACTTATCAATTGATTCCTGATGTACAGGACCATGTCCAGAGCTGGTAGAAATGGAACTGATTCCACTGACATTGAGCTCTGCTCAGGATTGGGCCTGACATAGTCAACAATTTTCATATTTATCTTAAAATTACATTCATTTCAGTACCTCATTAAGTTTTACGCGACACTGCATTTTAATTTTGCATCAAGTTATGTTAGATTCAGCTAAAGGAAAACTATGTAAATTCTTTTCTTACGCTATAAATATTATATTTAGATTAAACATACAAATATTTTATTACACATGGCATTAGTAGTGTTGTATTTTATTTTGATTTGGCCATACTCGACATAAAAATTATTATTGTTTACAGTCAGAGGTCCTCAAGTTTCTTTGGATATAAACATTCCTGAAATTCACTGGTTTTGGAGATCTGGTGGGAGGAGATACTGAGTACTGACTCTTATGGAGACACAACAAAGCAATCTACATTTCATGTACTTTTAAAACTTCTGCTCGCGTTCCTGGCTGTACGCTTTCTTCTGCTTATGAAATGACCCCCTACTGTATACACCTTACCAAGAGTGAGATGCCTTGGAAAGGTAGGCAGTTAAATTAAAATACACTGTAAGTGGAGCTCTGACAGCACTTTCCAAAATATTTCCTTTGACTTTAATTATGCAGTTTACATTTCATGGAATTAAAAAGACAAGTACAAAATACATCCACAAAAAACACAGTCATTAAAAGAAGAAAAAAAGATTCTATGTGTAATTGAACAGGTTAGGTACTTTACCAGCATTACCATAGCGGTACATTTATAACAGAGTATTGTACCTGCTTCCTCCTAACCCCCATATTTATATTCTCAATATTTGTTTCAGAACAGTTAAAAAATAAACTTTGAAATTGCAAATAGCAAATAGGATAAACTGACAAAAAGATAGAAATAATATTAAACAACGGAAGGTAATTCCTATTTGTGTCCAACTCATGTTTCAAATTCCAGACTTTGGATCTGATCAACACCTATCCAAACCGGTAGATGATACTGGTGAGACCGCTCAAATGAGGAAGGATTTGCAGGATTCATTCATTACACCAGTATTTCATAAAGCATTTTCTCTTTGGAAGGTTTCTGCTTCTGTGTAAACTGAGACCAGCATTATTATGGGTCACTCTTTGTAGATGGATAAACTGAGGCAGGGACAGTAAATGACCTCCTAAGGTGGCACAGTCACTAGAACTGGGGTTAGGACTCCAAGCACAGGCAGTCCCTTCTCACAGTTAGTGAGATTCAGATACCATATTGTACTTTAAGAAACAAAGCAATATGGACAGCACTTTAACCTGCATCAGTTCTTTAGGCTAAAACTTTAAATCCTTATTCAAGGTGCACTCTCTATGTAAGAAATAACAGCCTTTCAGTGAAGCCCATACCATTCGGTACATACGTTTTAAAGAGTAACACTAACCACTATTTAGCAAATGGAGAGAAATAAAATCAAAGTTAAGAATAGAGTTACATAGTTTACACATGTAACTACAAGCTTCACACTTCTCATCCATGAAAGACTACTTCTGACTTAAATTGTAGTGGAAAAATGCAAAACTGTTTCGCTGCCTGAATTTGAAAGTTTGTACAAGTCTGCAGTACCTGAACTTGAACTCCCAGCCTTTGACTGCGTGCTGAACAGCCCCCTATTGTACCGTACTTTTATGCTGGCAGGAACTGAAGTGTCAATCTTTCATCAGATAATCAGATTATGTCATGTTCTGACCAAATTCATTAGGAAAACTTTTACCAACCCTATTATCTCAAACCAGAAAATCTAGATCAAAGTATAACCGATTTTACAGCACAATAAAACTGTTATAAATATTTAAACACTAATTAAAAGGCTTCTTTTGCTAAAAGGAAATAAATAATTGAAAGCTACCTCTTCTTATAAATGCTTTTGAATGCAACCATGTTTATCTCACGCTCCTCAGAAAAACAGGACCTATATATGGTTGAAAGTGGTAAGAAATGCACTTAAAAGCAGTTATTTGAGAAGACAGAGGGCTGTCAGACTTTCAAATCATCTGCCTAAAGTAAGTCACACTGAGAGCTCATTCTAGTGACAAAGTATTACCCCTAAATGTCTTTGCTAACACCATTCATATTGGACAACTGAATCTACTTACTTCATGCAGATGGACACTATGTCCAAAAGGAGAGAAGAAATACTTTCTAAGGAAATCCTACATCAGTGACTAATTTCACAGTAAATGCAATTATATTGTTTCTTTTCTTCCTAAAATACGCATGATCTTGTCTCCTAATAAGGTAGATAGCTGTTAATTAAGTTCACAAATGTATTTTCTGCTTTTTGAGCAGGTATGACAACTGCATAAATCAAACACTGAATGTGAGAGTACTAAATATTTTCTTGTCTCCATTGCAGGTGGATGGCAAGCATGGCATAAGAGGGAATCAAAGAATGCATATTAGTATAATTAACAGCAAGAAGCTGAGTGTTTAGCCAAATCCATGAGCAAGAGCAATGACAACAAACAACAACAGGACAGTCATCAACATTGATTTCACATATTTTCCAGTACTACAATCAGATTCTCCATCTGTAACTCAAACTTTAAAAGTATGACAATTTACGGAAAGGAGATTAATTTAGCCATTTTGAGTCAAAGACGTATTTCATAGCTTCATCCCAAATCCTGTATATTGTTAGGATCCCTTTCCCCTTTGAAGACTTAGTGAATGATTGAAGCTTCTACTTTCTGAGAAGCAGATAACACAAGACTAGTAATCTGACTCTAAGCCACTGGATAAAGGCAGTTTGTTTCCTCTTAGCCCATCTGTCAACACCTCTTCAGTAATTAGTCCTAATTATTACAAAGGGCTAGCCTCCCATTCGCATTATTAAATCAGAAATAGTATCATAGCCAGGTATCTTTCAACACCTACCAGACTGGCGACCTTCGATTTCATTGAATCTTCTATCAGTATCCGCCTTTGGAAGAGCCTCAGCAGTAATTTTAGCATCAGCTTCAAAGATGCAGATCCCACAGTGGAATTCCAGGGATGCATTCATATACACACCCACATCATGTGACAGGAGAGCAAGGAACACAATTGACCTTTGCATTGTTCTCTAAACTCCCGTGATATAAAACACACATCTCTATTTTATACAATAGGACTGATTTTTGCCTGCGTGCTTCGAAGTACTCCTTTGAACTAAATGCTGATAGGAAAAATAGTGAAACTGTGTCTTTAAAGATGAAGGTCAAATCTTTGTTAAGAAAACAATACATTTGAAACACTTCTCTTTTTTTCAGATCAAGATAAATTTGCAAGAAGTAAATAGTAACTAAAAATATGCATAAATGTATTTAAGTGTGAAGAAGATTTAAAAGGTTTCTGTTGGTTATTTTTGTCCTATAGCTGAAGTACTTCCCCAGAAAACTGGAAGACAAAAAGGATGATGACATCGAAACTCCCACAGCACCAAAGCTCAGTAAGCCAAGGCTTTAGTAAGACAGTTTCAAGCTCTTAATTTGTGTTAATATTAATTTAACTAAAACAAGAGAAAAAAAAGATACTCTTAAGAACCAAACACTCCATTACTTCTGATTAAATGCCAAACATGTTTCCCAATAGTACATCTGAGACCACTAGAGAGGATTTGTTTCCACTGGATTTCTCATCAACAGCAGAGCACTACCAGTTTCCTCAGATACACTGAGCCAACCTGCTCTGGTACAGATTAAGTTTAAGGCTTGTATAAGTATCCCTACTACAAGCTTGTGCTCAGAGCAGAGAAGGTACACAAATATTCAAAAGCCCCACTGTAAACAAAATCCACATCCTCTAATTGAAAGAGAATGTTTTTGTTGATATGCTTAGTGTTTCAAAAAATAAAGCACACAAAAGGCAATTTTTTAACAAAAAAAAAGGAAAATCTTTTTTTGTGTCCTATTAAGTGAATACTAAGTGAATTAATGTGTGCGTGGGGGGGGGTTCCCCTCTTTACAGGTCTCCTCCAAATGCTACAAATGTTGATAACAAACCATAGCTAAATAGATTCTTTTTAAAATATGTAAATAAAAAAAGAGCTGGCTACTACATAAGAAGCAGTAGTCTAAATATTTAGGGTTTGACTAAGCCATCAGGAGTAGGGTAAGCACTGAATAGAGTACATGGGGAGGATGCCCCAACTTGCAGGGACATCACTGCTGCTCTGTGGTGTCACTAAAGTCCAGTGCCTGAAACAGGAACCACATCCCAAGTTCTGGGCTCCTGATCTATGGATGTGGCTGGCCCAAAGTCCCACTTCTGTCTCATTCTCTCAACCTGGCCTACTTGGAAATACATCTCAGTAGCACACAGTATTGGAGAATGAAGAAACTACTCCGATGCAGTGTCCTGCATACTTGTCCTGCATACCTTCCTGCTAGAGTACTCATGGCACCATACAGCTTCACTGCACCTGGATAGCTTTTCACTTCAGAGATAACTAAAACTCACTGCCAAGAAAAATAAATATACAAAGTTAAAATTCATTTTCCAAGTTGTACGTTTTCCAAGTAAATGCCATGTTAGTAACATGCAAGGTAACAGTCAGGCATGTCACTATCAATGGATGAGACTAAAATACACTAACATTTCAGATATCAACAATGCAGTATTAACATGCTTGCTACCAATTCTTTCTTGATTATCCTTATGAGAATTCAGTGTACTGACAATAAAAACCTTTCAAAGAAAAACATCACGTGGTTCTAGTACAGCAAAAAAAAAAAAAATTTGCCCTGCAGGGTCAGATGACTGGTCCATCTAGCCTAGTATCCTGTTTCCAACAGTGGCATGCTATTTAGTAATGCTGTTTAGGGAAAAGACAGAAGCCTGAGTGCTTCTGCAGCCCATTCCCCCCCCCCCAATGCTGTTCCACACACATCGCTGTATTAATGATGCTACAGGCCACACAATTACACTGTCCATTTATAGTCCTGCTCTATAGGAAATTGTCAAATTGCATTTGAACCTAGTGATACCATTGCCTTCACTACCTCCTGCAGAAAATAATTCACCATCTGAAGTTTCAGAAAATGAAGGAGTATTTTATTTGTTCTAAACCTGATCTCCTGCTAGTCTCACTGAGGCCCTCTAGTCCTTGCATTGCAGGATTTGGAGGAAAATAGCTTAACAGTCAGCTTTTTCATCACTTTCATGATTTTGTAAATCTCAGCAATAAATATCTGTCTTTCTCTAAACTACAGAGTACCAGCCTGCTCAATCTCTCCTCATATGACGGTTGTTCCATTTCCCCATATCATTTCAGTTGCCATTCTCTGCACAATCTCTAACTCCACTAAATCCATCTGAAAAAGCAGAGAAACTAACAGTACTTCACATATGAGCCCAGTGAGGTTTTCTTTGGTAGCAAAATTACATCCTTGATAAGATAAAACTTCAATGACCTCATAAATCACATGTCACTTTCAAGAGAGAAGTTACTTTTTTCTGCAACAGATATAATTCCAGCGAATACACCTGGCAAAGGAAGTTCTCTTTGCTCTCAATAGTTACGATTTCTGCTGCAGGGCAAGCCAACACAGAAAAGGCTAAGTGTACTGTCCAAAGATCTACATCTGGAAGAAATAGCATAATATCTTAACAGCACTTCCTGAAACACCTAGACTTCCTAGAATCACTAGTTAAAATCCCAGAGGAACTGATAATGTTCTCTGCCCATCCAAGTTTTGCAGACTGCCACCCTACACCACTGTCTATCTTTTGTGGAAGAATTTGAAAGGTCCTTTCCACTCTACATCAATGCTTGAGAGCTGTGGTCCATTTTTATAGCAATAAGCCCTGTAGCATCTCTTGCCAACTGGGGCCAAAATCCCTCTAATACATCATGCTAGCAGTTGTTTCTCTCCATTCCCAGCTACTTGCATTTTAAGTAGCATATTTTATAGTAGAACTGTATCCTTCCCTGTTTTAAAGTTACTTTGTACTAAGCAGAAATGTTGGAATGGCAGTGGGTTGCATTTTTCCCTTGATTTTCATTTCATGTCATTAACTTTCATGGAAGTAAAAGTGTTTGGGTCAAAAAGAGGTAACAATTATAAAAGCATATGTGCACAATGTAATCTCAAATGAAAAAAAGAAATCTGACCCCAGCAGGAGGAACAAAAGGACATATATCTTTGTTCCAGTTCCATGAGCCACCCACAAGAACTAAGACAGAGCTGAAATCTCCCCAGGACTGCACACAACACTGCTGCAATGCAACCAGAGATTGGTTAGCCTTGCTTCTACCACCACATGCCCAAGTCTACCAGCAAGAATCTACCAGGATGTAGAAGTAACAACTCCCTCTGGTCATCCAGAAATGTCCCTGTCTCAAAATGGCAATGATTCATTGATCCCATGGCCTTTATCTGGCAGTTTTGCCCAAGTGCAAAGAGGAAGTGCAGCCCTTTCAGGAGGAAATGAGATGTGCATTTCATGACATTGCTAGCAAAATACCTCTGCAAGCCAGATACTAATTTTTAGATATTGCACATTAGAATGGTTTATATAAATGTACTTCTGCAGTTTCCTCAGTTTCCACTAAGGCCCAAAATACTTACCTACATCATAATTAAACAAAGGTAGCACCACTAAACTAACACTGATTTAAAGAGACTACTCACATAGCGAAGTTGTTCACGCATGCCTGCAACAGCCATCGAACATGAACTTAGGAACTGGCTTTAACTCTCTCAAACACAAAAGTCTTCATAATAATGCATTTTGTATAATATCAGACTACAGATTAACCTGCAAGGTCTTTGGTATATTCCTTTTTCAAGTCTGCAAGTGTTAGTTCCAGAGAAAAAGTCTGTGCCAAAGTATATCATACCTAGTATGGGAATAAATTCTTCATGGATGAGGTTTTATACATAAATTACCTTCATTTGCAGTCTCTGAATGTTCTTCTAAATTTTATGGGATAACATGAATTACGAGCACCCAAGTATTTCTTGTAGGCATAACGTGAGACAGATTTTTTTCTACTACATGCAAAAGATTACACAAGTGAGTTGTACTCACTCTACACCTCTCTCCCTCCACCTATGTTGAACAAATGTGATAATACAGACCAATCAATTGCTTATAAGCAGTCTACAGCCTGCTATAAAGATATACATGTATGAATTAGGTCTAACTAGGAATAAACAAGAATCACATGGTTAAAAATATCAGAAAGGCTTTCTCTAAGCCTTATAAACCAAGATTTCTTAATCTGTTATTTCTTGGTTTAGTTATTGGTACATTTATGGTTTGGCAAAATAACTCCTTTTAACTAAACTGTACATTTAAAGTGCACAATTTCTATTTAATTGAAGCTATCATTGTAATCTTTACAAAACTTAGCTGAATTTCAGTGGCTGGGCTTTAGGTATTTTGCTGGTTCTGCTGGATTTTTAAAACCCTAGAGATCTGGGAATGGAATGAGTCTGTTCACTGTTACTATTAGTCTCTAGTAAATAGCGTTGGTGACCCACTGGAACCTAAATCATAGCCACTCTTCATAGATTCTTTGAACACTGGATGCTTTGGACTCAGTTCACACACACTTGCCTCAGCAGTAAAGTTCCATGTTCCACAGAAGCTCTAATTTCAGGAACCACTAGGAATGGGAGCTGGCAAACAGTACCCAGACCCCAATTCTGGAAATTGCTCTATCCCCACTATCTGAATCAGCTTACTAGTTTCAAAGGGTTCATGAGAACAGCTCCACAATCAGCCATTTTTCTGCAAGTATATATTCTTCTATTAAACACAGCAATGCTTCAAAATTCACCTACTAACTGCCACTGAAATCAAGAGGCTAAACACAGCAGGAATGGTACAGGTGGTATGGGAATGCTTGTCTGCCTCCCATGACAGTGGGGGAAGGATCAGGCAAGAAGGCTCATCAACAAGATCAGACAAAAGAGAAAATACTGAATCATATTAAAGTAATTACCAGAAAATAAGACTTCTGTAAAATATTTGCAATCAGGTAGTTCAAGCCTTCAGGCTCAGTCTTGCATTGGGCTGCAAGTAGCAGCACCACCCCAGGAGGTGCTCCAGGAAGAAAGAGTGACTCAGTCACAGTTCCTCCCTGGCTCCCTTCCTCTCACATGGGAGAACAAAAAATTTCACCCCTTCCTGAATGCAATGTACTCCCACATTACTCCTAACTAGCTTGACAGTACAAAAAGCCATGGCCTTGCTCCCCCTTTGCTTGCCCTACTTATATGACAATAAAGGAAGGATCAGGCATGAAGACCTCATTGTCTCTCTACTTCATTGTCTCTCCCCTCCCATCTCCCCACACTCAAAACTGCTCTCTGAAGTACCCATATGGGAGACATTTAGTTCCCACTCCTGCCCCGAGGTGCTACTAGGGACAGGAATAATCTAGCATGGAGATATTATCAGCATGAAAGAGAAGAGAGTCCTAGTTAGGAAGAACATATGTCGTCACTACATAATGATAACCACATTTAATAGGCACAAGCATTAAGGCACAAATTTCAGAGATTTTCCTCTTATTTGAATAAAAGGGGTTATTATAAAAATGCCCAATTATATTGTTAGGCACTATACAATAGTTATGGTATAAAATCACTATAATTAAATGCAAAGTGCTGATTTCAATTATTTAGAAGTAGAGTAACAAAGTAAGCAAGTGGATTTAAAATATTATTTTCACAGAGTAATCAGAGAATACAAAAGGAGCTAAAAGAATGACCTCTCACAACCTTAGACGTCCTATGGTGAGACTTGAGATTTAAGGTGCAAGGATTCTCACTGCAGTGTCACAACTAAGCTCTGCATCCCTCAGATCCACTTTTTTGCTGCAAGATTACAGTGGAGCTAGTATATGGGAAAAGAGAACAGTGAATTCCTGCCCTGACTGTGTTAGAGTTACCATGTCACCTTAAAACTAGTCACTTGGGAAAAACAAAGGCTTCTATAAAGGCTAAAAATAGTCAAGATCTGAAGCAGTGAGGAAGTTCAGTCCCCAGAGGCCAAGTCTGCACATCCCCTTCCATTGAAAGACCCGGACTGTGTTCACTACTGTTGGAAAACCCTGGAAGATTATACTTAAAACATAATTTTAATTGGAAAATTAGTTCCAAAACACAGCCTCTATTGAGAAATATAATCCAAAACATAGGAAATAAAGGATATTCCCAGTAGATATTCTCAATAAGCTATCAGTCATACAGGAGAAAATACTGTAATATTAAATATATTGTGCAGCTAAACAACAGTCCTGGACAAACGCTGATAAAAATAGCCAGCAAGTAAAGTGAAGTCCTGGTAAACCAAATGCTGTCCTGTCCTCAAGCAGGATGCAGTACATGCTGTCTTGAACAGGGATACCTCTGGCAGTCACTGAAAGGGAAGCAGCCATGCCATCTTCCTTCCTTCTTGGTAGAGCTGATGTTGCTTAAAGGAAAGACCTCCATCACATCTCCAAATTTTCTAGGCTCAAGTACTGTCAGTGTGCCAGACTCATCCATACAGGTTAAGACAACAGGTGGATGTGGAGGTTCTAGACTGCCTTCACCTCAGTTGTGAGATGGATAACAATGAAAAATTCTTCACACTTGCCATTACATTAAGAATTTTTTGTTAAAAAAATAGAATCTGCCCACTTCCATTCATGTTTCTGAGAAACTTTTGCTTCTCTAGGTAGATTTTCAGCTAAATAAAAACAGAGCTGGAAATTCCCAGTTCAAACTAAATGTCCTGTAAATTAAATACTGTTGATTACTCTTTGCTTCCTTACATGCTTCTGCTTTACTAAGAACAAAACACAACTTGTTGAAGAACACATTTCAAACCAGGAATAACGATCATTTCCAACCCCACAGCTCAATTTTTATTACTAATTAAAAGCCCCCAAAGGTCTTCCATTAGCTTCAGTGGTTGGGACAGAGTGGGAAGAATGATGTGTTTAGCTGCAACGGAGGAAGTACATATGCCAACTGGAAAAATGGACTATAAAAAGCTTTTCTTACACAAACATATGAGGAAGTAACCAACACCCTCAATTGTTGAAGTGAAAGGCCTAAACACAACTGGGAAAAAGAAAAAGAAAAAAAAAAAAAAAGGTAAAAATTAAAAAAGTCTTGAATGCCTCACATGTTCCCAATTAGTTTCAAATCTGAGAGCTTTGTCTGGTAAGGTCAAACTGTTACCAACAGTAGACCTGGCAAACTGCAGGCAAAGAGCATAAATGCCGCATAACAGTACCAGCCAGAGACAATCTGTAGTGAAAACTGTGTCTCAACTGTTTCAAATCAGGAGAGAGCCCTCTGCACCTGGAACAAAAGAAAGTGAACAGTGCTGTGCTGCAGGAAAAGTGTGTGCCTCCACGGCAAGCCACTTCTGCTCCAAGGGCCTCTACAAACCAGCAACAACTCCAGGTACACATCAGGAACACATCTCCTCCAGCCATACAGTAACATGTTTCTCCAGCTGCGAATGAATGTGTCACCATCTCATATGTCAGACGACAAAAAAATCAAAGGGTCTAAGAACACAGGTGCAAGAATTCAAAGTACAGCTTCAGAAGGCCAACAGGCCCATCATAGAAGATAAAGTTTATTAGAGCAAAGAGCTAAATACCGCCAGGACAGTGATGCAAATTCTAACAAGGCAGACTAAGGGAAAAAAAGAGGCAGAGAGTGAAGCTGGCTGCAATGATTACACCTCCTCTAGAGAGAATGCGACATGGGCCTTTGCACCGAGCAACACCCAGTCAGAATCAGCCGCCACTGATACAGGCTCATACACTTCCATGTCCCAAGTAACAATCCCATATACCATGTATTCTGATCCCTAGTAGAAATAAAGTCTCTAAGAGAGATACAGGCAAAAAAGAGTTCCCATGATAATCCACTGCCCCTTCAGTAGCCTCCTGTTTTTCCATTAAGGTAATTTTCCTTAGCTGTGAAAATATGGTATTTAGCAAAGTCATAATCCTCTAGTTACAGAGCTTGAGCTTGTCAACAATTATTTGGTGACTGCAATGAAGCTAGGTTAGAATGGAGATTCATAGTACATAGATTCTAGTAATCATTATAAAACCATTCCTTCTGCAGTCAGCCACTGCACAAATTAATTAGCTAGAGGTTTGACTTTGTAATGAACCTGCAGCTACAAAGTCATTTCACTTAAAAATTTCTTACATTGTTTTGAATATCTACCATTTATAAATGACTTCAAATTAAAATCAGAGCAGACATCACACAATACTCAAGTGGAAGCAGATAGTCTCTCCTGTTCCCAGAGCACGTGAAGTTCTTTTGGAATTTTTGAAAATAACAAATAGAAACACACTAAATGTTTGGACAACACAGACCTACCAATCTGGGATAAAACTGCATTCTTCCTCTGCTGCTTACTTAGTGAAGGTGTTAGCATTGCTTTGCCCAGGACAACAACGACAGCAAACCTTGGCTTAGCTTAGCACTTTAAACACCAGGAGAGTCAATACAGGAGAAACCCACCTGCTTTGTCCCTGGTATTAATGGTCCATGAAAAATTGACCAGGATACTGGGTTCTTGATTATGCTTTCTTTTTTAGTTCAGAAGGCACACAAAGTTTTGTCAATAGGGCATTCTCCTTCCTGATTTCAAATTGAGAATCCATGGCTTTACAAAGGTTTGCGCAGACATGTCTCTGAGCAACCTCATTCCTTGATGACTCCTGTTCTCCCACATTTATGCCTGTGCTCACTTTATCACTCTGTCTTATTGTTTTGGGAGGGTTTGTGGGTCGCTGGTGGTTTTAGTCTATCTTTGGGTTCTTTTTGTTTGTTTTCACAGTGCCCATGGGTCTTCTACACAGTTCACCCTGTGCACACTTAAAATCTTTGATATTATTTTGTTTGCTGCTCTACTTCTCCCACCTCCTAATACTAACTAGGACTTTGTTTCCTCAGATAGTCTCACCATGGCAAAATTGACACTGTAGACTGCTGATTCCTGACAATTTATTCGTATGCACAAAGCATCATGCAATTCTACAGTGCGAATTTAAAAAAATAATCCTCAAATGCTTATACAATTCTCTTGTTTCTAGTTCTCAGGAAGGTGCTTTCTTAATATTCAAACTCAAATCCTGATGACAGAAACTTGCATTTTAAGAAGAGGCGAGTAGAAATTTCTCATCAACTGAACAAGCTGAGCTATGCTGCTGGGTATGTCTTGCAGTATCTTTTTCGCATCACACCTACTCTACTAAATATACAAAACACTGAGCAAGTGATAGTTTTGTCAGCCACCAGCTAATCAAATGAAAAATTATTAGGCTTAGAAAAATAATAAAAGCAGAAGCCAGCTGTGCATTTGCTGGATGAAAATCCCACTGTCTCCCATGTTAGCTCATGTGTATTTCAATTTCTGGGAAGAAAATAATGGGAGTTTCTCCACCCTTTCTCATGTGAGCCATAAACCAGATTTATTACCTAGGATATATTCTGTGTTTTCTCCTGAGGAAAAAAAAAAAAAAAAAAGAGTGGTAGAACAAGTTCATTTTTTTCTCTTCTGCAACTAGGATTTTCTTCATAATAAACACAGAGCTTAATTTTGGTATCATATGGCCCTTCCATTTAATGCTCTGGTCACACTTTTTACCTTTCTAAATCTTGAATTGTAGCACTTCCATTTCAGTGGGGAATCTACAGCTGCAGCTGTCTGAGTGCAAAAAGTCTGTCCTAAGATTCCTATCTCGTATGTTTAAAAGTAGAATCCTTCCCTCCCCTAAATCAAAGAAATTTAGTTTCTACTTAAAAACTATGGAATAACTAAACAAAAAGTTAAACATTAGTCTATGTTTCTTTTCAAACAGTTCTTGAACAGCTCTACCTTACGCCCAACAATCACTTAGTAACTCTGGGAAAGTTAGCCTAAAAACTCAAGAGGTTTACACCAGGGTTGCATCTCATCTGGGAAGGTTTTCCTGTACAAATTACTATTATTTGACTATAATGGCCACTTCCTGACCTTTAAAAAGAAATCATGAAAGAGAAAATTTGCTGAATAAAAGATTTTTTGCTTCTAAGACTCCTAATTTGCTTACAGTATGATGTTATAATTCTGAAGACCTGTGCTGGTAAATCTATTTATAGCAAAGGTGGCTTCCCCTATAACTTTCACTTTCGAGATGCAGAAGAGACTGATTCATATTTTAAATGCTTCTAAATCATGACATAGCCTGGATTCTCCAGTTCAGTGGTCTGGAAACTTTCAAGGCCAATACATGTCTTTTTAAATGACATCTAGTAATACCTATTTTTTAAAGTATATATGTTGACTCTAGTACTTGTAGCCTGAACATTCTTGATAACTAGCACCTACTGTTTAATGAGTCACTCTTCTCAACATGGCAAACCTGACATCTCTCAAAGTTCCAGTTCTTTCAAATAATCCTATGACATGTGAGCATCCACACAAGTCATAAATGCCACTGAAACAATTTTTGAAATGATGAGCTATGCCATCTTTAGCTGCATGTAATTAAAATGCACCATAGGAAGTGCGTTCATTACAGTTGTGAAATTATTTTTATTGCTTATGAACAGCAAAAAAAATCCACTTTGTATCGTACAACTGTGTCAACACGGAGCTCAAAAGGAAGCTGGCTTGCTTGGGCAAAAACTGTGCAGATTTTTCTGTAGATTTATTTTTTTCTTTGCTTTGTGATCACTTCTACTCTCCACTGAGACCGCTAATCTGGAAAACAAAATTTCAGAAGCTGGCTGAAGTAGCCAATTCAATTTGAAGCTATTACTAATTTGAAAGCCTTCATTTGTACCACCAAGTAGTCTAGTGTGGCCAAACTGTATTTTTAGCATAAATCTATCCACACAGATAGTTTTGGGATCAAAACACTATTACTGCTACTAAGATTACCTTTTTTCTTTATAAAGACATACACACAAACATGTCACATTGTGCTGAGGTTTCAAGTATGTACAAAAGCAATGTATATCAGTATCACAACTCAGAAGAGATGTCCAAAAATGAAAGTTCAACCTTTTTTTGTTTTAAATCATTACTAAGCTGGTCTTCACAATCCCAGACATCTCACTGCCATACACCTATAATACAACAGAGCTACAACAAAACAATTTATTACAGAAGAGTAGCCATAGTTGCTATTTTCCTCAATGAAGACAGTGCTTCAAGAATGTAATTTTTTCAAGAATATAATTTTTGAAAACTAGAATCTTCAGTGCTGGCTCTCATTTATAAGTTAATTAGTGAAGACTGGCTTGCAGTTCTTACTGTTCCAATGAAACTTTATGTTGTTTATCTTGCAGAGAAATAGTAGTCAAATGAAAACAAAAGGTACGCAAATACAAAACATAATACAGCCCAACGTACTATGTGAGAGAGCCAAAGAGATTGTTTCTTTAGACTGTAAGAATACATACAGGTCAGCAGGTTAGCATTTCTTTGCAAAAAGAAATTCACAGTATTCTAAAATGGTGAACAGGGTCAGAAAAGGTGTAAAATAGTCAACATATGTGCTCCCTAATATGTTATTATTCTAATACTGTAATTCTAGTGCTTAAAAATAAGTCTCTGCACCAATTAACCAAACCCAGACTATCTGATATTAGAAACTGGCGCCTATTCCAGTGCATGCACCAACCAAATTTCCATCTGCAGAAATTTTATATAATTGATAATAAGATAATGCCACACTCAAGCCAGAACAAACAGATGCCCTTATCACAGGATTTTTACAACAAGAAAAAACTAGTTTCCCTGTAAATCAATAAAACTGTTAATAGGAATCATTAAAAAGCAAGAAGCTGTTACTCCAGTAGTTTCTTTAAAATGTAGCGATTTAGTTAGAAATAAATAAAATGCTCTTTATGCTCCATGTAACTTATGCAGACAAGACAAATTATTAATGAAACGCTTCCCTGTCAAGAAGTCCTCTTTAAAAGACTCAGAGAAATCCTGCTAAAACTGCGTGTTGGTGGAGGAAGCTTTGGAAGAATGACAGATCATAAAGAGACTGTGTTAAAAAGCGTAGAGAAGTGCTCTTCCAAAACGATTCCCAGAGAAAGTTACAGTTACATACATATTTCCATCTCTCATGTTCTCTACTTTTTTCCAGAGCAAACACCATGTCTGGTTTTTACCTTGTTCATTTCAAAATGAAGCTACTGAATCTGGACATTAGATTATTTTCTACTGTAAAAAAGCCAGCACATAAAGTCGCATTTTCTTCATTGCAAACAACCAGAACTGTTGTGAAGAAAAACACACAAGAATCCAAACGTCAGGTAACAGTATGCAGATGTCACCCAAACACAGCAACAGTACATTCAGAATGCCAGCTAGATCCATAAAATGCTACACAACAAATGAAGCGTCACGCTGACAATACCTGTAACACAGGCCGTGTCTCATAAACGTGCTAACTGTGCCAACTTCCCTGCCGAGCCTGACTGCCAGCAGAGGGAGCACAGCAAGAAAACCTGACGCCGGAACACTAGTGCTGCCGCTCCGGGAATGAGGAGCGGTATACCCCTGTGATGTACCACCTACAAACGAGCGATCTCGGTCTTGTTCTTTCCCCTTCAATGAATCAACCTGTGAAAAAAATCATTAAGGCAAGGTTTCCTTCATTTTCTGATTAATCAAAGTAAAAATCTAGGGACTCGAGTACAGCTGTAGAAATGAGGCTACTGTTGTAATTTCCATAGTCCGTATCTGAATAGAAGTTTATATTATGAACTTATGGTGTATTAATTATACCATCACAGAATCACGTTGGATAAAAGGACTGATCTCCATCTCAAATCAAGGTCAGCTATGAGATTGGAACAGGTTGATCAGAGCTTTATCTAGTTGATAAATGCAGGTTTGGGGTTTTTTTTTCATATTACTACATGTATTATTAATGATGCTGGTTTACTTTTGTAAATGCTTTCAGCTGAAAGGTATTAAAGCACTTTTAAGTCCTTCCTGAGGATAGTGATTACGATTTTACAGCTGGTGGGGGGAAAGCACAGAGTAAGCATCAACACACCTGAGGCTGTGATGGAAGTGGGTGCAATATTCAGTAGATGCCATTCCCTGCCTTATCTCGATCTGCCTAGGCAGCGTCTACATAAGCTTGCTCACTATTGCTTATTTTTAAATACCTTAAAAACACTCATTTCTCTTGGTCATAAAAGTAAAGCATTGGGATTACCATGGAAAAGCTGTAAAATTCAATACATTAGAATTGTAAGCATCATTACAAGTAGGTTTGGTATTTACAGCTCACCATATTAAATATTTGATTGGACGTACTCTGCACTCAAACCAGGAGGCATTAGTGTAACAGCCACCAGAAAAGACCTTGCACGGAGACTCCCCAGGAGAACTGCTCAAGAGCAGCTTAACTGCCACCAAGTAATGCAGACACTAATTAAAACAATACTTTTCTCTGATACAGGCCTCCCGTCAGCCACAGACACTACATCTCCCTTAAGCATTCGACCCGTCTTCAAAGACCTTCCCAATCCTCTGGCCAGGACGCAATCCACCTCACCGCCATAGACTCTAAAGGCAGACCACCCAGCTCAACCGGCACAAACCAGACACTGCCGCCAACCCCTTTGAGGGGAGGCGCGAGGCCGGCGGCGACGCCCCCGCGCAGGCGCATACTGCGCCTTTCCTCGCGCAGCTTCAAGGCGGCAGAGCGCTGGGGATTGATGCGGTCTGTTGGGTTCGCTGCTGCTTTCCAGTTTTACTCAAACTTCTGCAGCGGCCGAGCCGGGAGTCCCGTGCCCTCTACCCCCTCCTTCCCGCATTCTCTCACCGAGCGCCGCGCCGCCTCGGGAGGAAGCGTGGTAGCGATGATTCGGCGATCCTCCACTGTACCTAAGGCTGCCTCCCAAGAGCCAGGCAGACCCAGAGGAGCGCCAGCGTGACGCTCCCGGGCAGTCCCTGACGTCACGGGGAAGCAATGAGGTGCGCATGCGCTGTTTGCGGCTCATGGGCCCTCGGAGCCTCTCGGCGTCTTCCGGCCAACCGGCTGCCTGTACGCCCTTGCCGGATCCCGAGTAGCCACGCGGGCGTCTGGTGGTAAGAGAGGCCCGTAGCGCCGTCAGCCGCACCCCAGGGCGGCGGGAGCTGGCACAGCCGCCAGGAAGCAGCCGCACTCTGCGGGCTGTACGGCGGCAAGAGGCTTCACGCCTGTCCGCTCTCCCCTTCACCGGCTGCGTGGCCCGGGAGGACCTTGCCCTCACCGGGAGGCAGGGCCAAACAGGACTTTAAACGTGCCACCGCCTTGTAGAGCCAGACACGAACACCAGAACGTGCGAAGGACAACAGCTGATAGCAGAAAGTTGCGGCACTGATGAGGAGTGCCAATGATGAACCGGCAGGGAAGGCCTTGTGCGGGCCTTGGCGACAGGCTGTACTGCCATTGCGCATGCATCGAGTCACATTGTGACTTACTGGACTCGCCAGATTTCATTATTAAGTTTGATGATTATTATGAAGTTTGATCAGTGGGGTGCATGGTAGGCAGCTGTTTTAGGCTCTCTTCCACTCTGCACAGCATTAATTTGCCAGGAGCGGTGCTGAGCACAGGGTTACCATGTTCCTGAATTCATTTGCCTTTTCTGGCAACCACTGTTAATTTGGATTTCTCTTGGGATAAACAGACCGAAGACTTTCAGTGCAACATAGCCATACATAAGTTTTCCAGAAAAGAGCTTTTTTAGAGAAAAAGGTTGCCTCCTGAAATGGTTCAAAATGGAAGGTAATGGTTTGGTGTCACAATTGCACTAAATCAGGCAACAGTTGAATAACTCAGTATATATTGTCACTACTGGAACAAAAAATACTGCTCTGTGAGATTGGAATTGCACCCTGCTAACATACCCATCTTTCTCCTCAGACAGGTGATGGCAAGCTTAGTGCAGGCATGTACACATGAAAGCACTGTAGAAAGGTGTAGTCTAACCCTTAAGAGCCCAAGGAAAGCAAATCGTTTGCTTGTGTCACCTATCTAGGACATAAAAGCTTTGTAATTTCTGTAGCATCTCAGAAGGTTATACTGATAAAATTACAGCTAGAAATATTGGTACCTCATAAAACCAATGCTTTTCAGTTTTCCTCCCTGTGGAGCCAGAGTCTTCTAAAGCTAAATTACACCTGCAGTACCACAGTGTTGTCAAATAAGTGCTATTCTGTTCCACTTGTATTGACACAAAGAAAGGCACAGAGATTTTTTGTGAGTTTGTGAAGGCAAATCTGGGGCTTGCTTTTCTTCTCAATTTGTGTCAAACCTCTCATCAGTAGGAACACTGATTCCTAAATCCTTGTTCTAAAGAGTCTTGAATGGCATTCAGTGGCTCTGAAAGCACAGTACCCTCGGATGCTATGCCTCTCATTATTATTAGCAACATCCTAAGCACAGATAAATACCTTCAGAATTATATAACGCACAAATATAGCCCTGTATTTCCCTATGTTTTGCAGAAGTTATTTGAGTTAAAATATTTAGCACAGCAGATCATTGCTATAAAATGTTATGCATAATGAAACCACATGTGCAGTATATTTTCAGGTCTTTAATTTGTTAGGAGCTAAATATTTTATTAGAATATGGTATAGTTAATATTCCCTACAGTTGCCTTGAAAATTAAGTACCCCTTTCACAACACAAAGATAATGAGTTATATGGCAAAATAATGTGGTTACTAGAATTGAGGAATGACAGAATACAATTAATTTAATACAAATTAATGCAAGATCTAATTTATTACACTTGGATAGAACTTGTTATTGAAAGTTCTGTTGCAGTGCATGTTTTTATATATTATCTCCCATCACTAAGAGATCTTGAAAGAGCAGATTCTCCATTTGGAATAGCAACAATATATTTATTATATCACAAATAACTCTTTCCTTACATGCTTGCTGCAAGGAACTTCAGGAACCAACAGCCCAGTTGCAGACCAGGGGCTGTGCTCTTGCTCTTTCTCACAAGGGACATCACACGTTCTTAAACAGAAACCAGGGCTTCATTTTTTTCTTGGCTGCTTTGCTGTGCTACCCTGCCTTGTTACTTGTTCATCCCTTTTCCCCTTTTTTACTCTTCTAGGAGATCACTCCGTGGGTGGGAGGAGTGAAATCAACCCTCAGGTCAAATAAACCTTTCAACCTCCTATCTTCAAAATAAACACTTTTCTTATGGACAGTCCAAGCTCCTTAGGTGAAGCTTTACGTCTTAAATCCAAAAGATACACTGTGTCCTTTTAATAATTTCATAGTGGAAACCCTTTATTTGCCCATTCCTGTGGTGTTATGGAGGTTTTCAATGATTCTGGTTTAGGTTTCGGGATTAGGTGAAACCAGAGTGCCTTAAACCTCTTTAGAGGTTTGGGATTAGGTCTGCATCAGGCCTAATACAGCCTTTCTGTGCAAGGCTAAATTAAATGGCAGGAATATTTGTTGTGCATTGATTCACAGGTGTTTGGCAAAATACCAGAAAACAGAAAGGAACCACTAGAAAAATCATGAAGGCAAAGCCATCGAAACATGAGTATTAGCTAAGTACTGCAGTATCACTTGCAACTGTGGGGTCTTTCAGACTGCTTCTAAGTGATTTTAAGCACGGATATCATTTTTATGTGTCTCTTTCACATGAATGTGAGTAAACTGAAGATCTGTCGTGCAAATGGATCATGGATTTTTATTTGGGTATCACATTCTGGTAATTGCTGCCTGGTTTATAGCAACTGTATATTAAAGTTCATCATCAGCTGATATCACTGAAGCTCTATTGTTTTATTGTACACATAAATTCTACTCCTTCTCTGGGGTATTCATTGTCTTAACAGAGTATGCTAGGTCACAAGGAGAAAAGCACAACTGATTTATGCCTATTATTAAAACACCACCCTGTCTGGCCCAGGAGGCAGAGAGATTTGCCTCATTGATGACCATAGCCTAATTGGAGGAGATAGTTTCATTGTGTAGGCTGTCTACTGTGAGGCTTTTCAGCACTTTTCACTGGCTTTGTCTATACTAGGGATATTTTTACTTTATGTGCCCAGCTCCATAGTTTCTAATAGTGGCAAGACCCAACTAACTGGCCATACCTCTAAGGTACTGTCTGACCTGAGCACATTTCATCAAGCAGAACGGAGAGCAGTTCAGCACTATAGTATCAGGATCTCTGCAAACTGGCAGCTGGTTTGGTTGCACTTGTACGGAAAAGCTAAGCTTTGGATGCCTGGATCTGTGAAGCCTGGCCCCAGCGTCAAAAGGAGACAGATACACAGTTATGGGGAGGCGATGCACAGAGTCCAAAATCAGTCTGTCTAAACTACCTGAGCATAACTACCTCCTCATACCAAAGCATTTCCTTCACTGACTGTACCTGTAGGCCCTCTCCAGAAAAGTGTATTTTGAATGCACTTCTCTCCCCAGATTTTAATTTTCATTTGCAGACTTGCCTGTATTTAGAAAGTCAGCTACATCTCAGAATTACAGGGCTTCTCTGGAGTTGTTTTCAATGCCAACAATCAGTTCTCTTGCAGGCAAGCCTTTTTGCATTCCTATGGCAAGTCTTCTAATCAGCACTGCACACATACAGCCAGATCCAGAACAGAAATGGTTAAGTTTCAAAAGAAAATGTCCCCTCTAATCAGATGAGGTGTAAAGGAAAGAGGGAGGCTAACTAGAAGGATTTAATAATCTTAGAATTTGCAAAAAACATTATTTATGGCTTAAGAGCTATACAAGGCTTGTGCTTAAAATGTAAGTTCTTTCCCTCTTTAATAGTGCATGGAAGGAAGAACAAGAGAGAAATGTTCCAGTCAAGGACAAAATCATAAAATGAGCAGAAGAATGAAATGGAAGTATTAGGGGCCAAGGGAGGCTGCATGGGAGTTTGTCTTCATACATGATTGATCTAAACTTGGGGAAAAAAAAAAAGACTCCATTCTTAAATGAGATGGTTATTTGAATACAAATAACAGTCTTATGTCAAATATGCTGCTATTTCCAGTGGAGACTTTTCACTAGAAAACCACAACATTCTCAGCCCTAATCTCCTCGGATAAAACAATACGGTTAGTGGCTGTGAATCAGCACTTTGAAATCAACCTTTGAAAACGGCAACACGTTCAGGGTGAAGACAAATGGAGGAGACAAAGAGCTGCTGTTTATAGAGCTTTGCAAGGCCCCACCTTGCTTGCTTGGAAACGTGCTGTAACACCGAGAATTGTTTTTCTCTCAGGGTGGGAAGTCCAGCTCCACACCAGTTTTTGCTGTCACTCAAATCAGGATCAGTGAAAAAAATCTTCCTGGATACTTCAGCCTTGAATTATTTTACCTTTCAAAACAGAAAACGGCTCTGACCAGAAATCTGAAGGGTTCTTGCATTTTTGGAGCTTGTGGCAGGTGGTGGGTGATCCCAAGCAGAGAGATGGGGAGGAGGGGCCTGACAACATCAAACGGAGAATTCTCAGCTCCAGCCTGGGAAGGAAGGGTGCGGTGAGAACAAACAGCTGGGCTCTCTGTGCCAAAATGAGCACTCCTCCTTACCCAACCCATTTGCAGCTACATGGCCATGTCCCCTCCCTTGTGCTGACCCTAGCACATCTGAAGAGTACCAGGACTGCTGCAAGGCAGAGGTATGGTGCCAGGAGAGGGTCTGGGAGGGAGGGTGATCACACTGGAAGAGACCTGCCCTGAGCAGTGGCACCAAAAGAGCAGGCCAGCTGGGACACAAAGGTTTCCATCCAGCAAATGACACTTCACCTTAAGCAGGAAGCTCATTTCCCTCCACAGCCAGTGAGGAAAAACAGGCTTTTAACTACATGGGAACATCCCCTCCACCTTTTTTTCTGATTCCACTGTTTCTCAACGTAAAGAACTTAAACAACAAGCTTTGAAATCCAGAGATGCCATCCCATGGGAAATGGAAGGCGGCTTTGGTCTCAGCACCACTGTGCTCTGACTGGGAAGACCTTGCACTAGTGGCAGGGGGTGTCCTACCTGAAGCAGGACCAAATGGGGAAATACTCTGACATTCACATTTTCATGTGGGTTTTAGGGTATTGTCTATAACTCGGGGAAATTCTTGATGATCTTTTTGAGCCCTTCTCAAAAGAAACCTAGGAATGATCTGAGCATTGTTCTCCTCTGGAGACATAAGACGCACAACTGCCAGTGCTACTCTTGCAGCAAAGTTCCCCAGGCAGACCCCAGATGAGACTGAGATGCTGACAGGATGCAGAATCCAAAGCCTCTGGAACTAGACAGAAAAGGGGACCTAGGGGCAAATCAAACCTGTATCTGGGTCCTGCTGCAAAAGCCCATGCTTTTGTTAAGTCTGAATGAAAACCTTTGATCCAAACATCCCCACTTTTTAGTGATTCCCAACTCGAGTGAAAACATAGCAGTTTCACTCTAGCTGGAAACACACCTTTGGTTTCTGAGGGCAGATCATTTTCCTTTCAATGTGGCACGTGGATAGCAACAGATACCTTATGTCTGGTTCAGACAGACCAACCTAAAGGCTTAAGTGGACACACACACTACCAGCAGCATGTGATGGGATTTAGTGCAAGGAAATCAAACTCTCTGCCCCACCTCCTGAGCTTACCCTTTAAAGACCAGTTCTGTGCTCACAGCTGGAGTTTATGTGAGTCCTGCCTTATTAATTAAGTGTAGCCAGTGCCTTTTCCCCCTGAATTCCAACAGAAGCAATTAGAAAGCAGATACTTCACACATAACAGCTGGTTCATTTAATGCCCTCCCCATACTATTTGCTCCCCTCCCCCAGCCAACTCATGTCCCCCTTTTCCATATTTTCGTGTAATGGAGAAGGAGAGGAAAATCAAGGTGGCAAAACCAGGGGCAGCAGGAAACTATATTCTTATTAAAAATCATCTAGTGTAATGCTGGAAGCAGGGGAGTGTTGTTGAGAGTAGGCTTCTGAGCAGGGAATTGTAACACTCAACTAACAGATGGGAAAAAGAGCCTTGGCTATCTACTATATCCTCCTTAAAAGGGGATCTGTATCAAAGTAGCAGCATATTTTCTTCACCACAGGCTGTTGATGTCATTAGAGCAAGTCTTGTTTTTATTTAACACCAGAGTTAAGAGTCACATAAAATTGGCACAGGTGAAAGCACCAGGCCCATTAAATTGTGCAATGTGACTCTCTGGGAAGTTTTTGAATGTTCGTGCACCTCAAATTTATTTATACTTGTGCAATCCAGCCCTAGAGACTCTCCTCCTCATTTCCCAGTACGAATACAGACTCAGTCTTGCCATCAGACCTGTAAAAACCCCACTCAATCCACTTAATTTCCCCCCATTCCTAGGGAAGATCCAGTTAAAGAAAGGGCAGTCCCACTCCCCTCTATTACATGCATCACTGGGAGATGCTATGGATGTAAAATTAAACCCATAGTCAAAAACACCCACCACAGCACTGAATGTGAAATCTGCCCCTGCAAAACAATGTTAAGTGCATGTTCTGCTCCAAAACAGCTACTCTAGAGGCTGGCTCTTAATTTAAGGCAGGTAGAGCTTTTCAGAGGGAAACCAAGTTAAAAGGAATGGAGATTAATTTGCCTCTGCAAAACACTTCTGAAGCAGGGAAGTAATTCCAGTGTGTTTGAGGCAAAGGGGTGTTTAAGAGTCACAACATTTTTTTTCCTAGCATGGCTGGCTTTTTTTTTAACGTAGAATTTATAGGTAAAATAGAGGTCTGGTCCCACACAAGGCATCCTCTCATGACATCAATAGGAACAGTAAAAAAAATAGACAGCCAAAGTACCTGTGCTGTGAGACTTTGCTGTTAGGTGATTCCTCACTGATCCTGAAATTAGGCAGAATCATGATGACAGTATTATCAGTTATAATATGGGGATGATTTAGGTCCAGCCACAGACTTCCCATTTCTTTCCTCAAAGAGGTAGCTGTCAGAGATGCTGCTATTGCAGCCATCCATGAAGATGTTTGCCATCTTTATTACAAATTTTCAGGAATCTTACAATACTTACATCCTCTATAGCTGCCTGATGAGGCAGCTATCTAATACCTACGTTACAGAGAGGGAGAACAAGTTAGAAGGGATTAAATGATCTGCTCAGCTTTCCACAAGACAACGCAGGCCTGGCTAGAAATCAGAACTCCCGACTTCCAGTCTTTACTGTGTTATACTAATATGCTTATGTGCTTTGCTGTAAAAAAATAATAAACTCAACCATAACTTCAGTAACATGTTTTTTGGTAACTAGTATGGATACTCTTAATCAAACAGAAAGACCAGCATATTCTAGAAACTGCTACAGTTAAATAGCCAGCTGAAAGCCACCCCCCTTTTTTTCCTCAGGATCTTTCTAGAAGGACAAATACAAAAGGGAAGGGCATTCCTTTATAAATGCAAAGGCTTCAGCTAATGAGAGCAGCAATTGCATTTTACATTTTGGCAGTTAGTAGTAAACACTATTATTACAGCTATAATAAGATCAGCTAATGTGAAATATTGAAATATTACTGATGTCTGAACAAAAAGTAGAACCCTCACCTCTTTAGTTAAAATTACAAAATGATTAACAGCCCAATTAAAAACATTTTTGTTTTTGACATGATAAATTATACTTTATCTACCCATCTGTAGATATAATTGATTATTTTATCCGTTTGCTGTTGGCTGTCATTAAAGAAGAGAGATACCATGGCTTTCTGGCCTCTCTCCCGCTGAGAGAAAGAGCAAATCCTGCTATTAACGACAGACAGGATCATTATGAAAAAATTCCATTTGCCACTAGGCAACATAGCCTAGTTCCAGTAATTATTGTATTAGTCAAGCTGTTGAGAAGTTCCATAAAATTGAGAGCATTTTTAAGGAGCATTCAACTTTATTTGGCAACTTTCGTGATGTAACAATTAAATCCATGCTCCAGGCCCCAAAATGTGCAGGAGATTGCCAAAATCAGATAAAACCCAAGTGGGCCCCTGACTTGCAAAGAAGAAAAAAAATCAAACTGTTTACTTTTTGGATCAGACATTCATCAACATTTGGCTTTTGTTTCAGATAATAACAGCACCACGTTTTCAGTCAGCTTCTAACACAATTCTACACAGTTTGATTGTCAGGCCTCTGAGAGTTAGCTGGGGCTGACAACAACCTCTCCTCAGGAGAGGGAAATCTTATAGGAGGTGATGCTGACAACCTTGCTTGGCAGATCAGATACCTGGAAGCACTCAGTAGTACCTTCTGGAGTGAATCATGTCTATTATCCATCAGTGAGCATCAGGAAATCACTGGAGAGAAGTTATTTATTCCTTTTACATTTAGGAGCTAAGTCAGACAACACCTCAAAATTGTCAGAGCTCCAGGAGATAAATCAGAAGTCTCCTGTCCGTGTACCTCATTAACCTAACAAAGAATTATTGAAAAAAAAAATTAAAAATCACACTTTAAAGCTGCTAAGGGAAACCAGTACTGAACCATCTTGCAGCCAAATTTGTCATCTATCTACTTGTCTACTAAGTGGTGTTAAGAAATAATGCTTCACAATACTACAAATGAAGGTACAGGATCAAACTTCTCCAGTGAAAGGTGAAGTTGGTTACAAAATGCAGGCAAGGTTTAACCTACTACAGACTACAGCAACCACTTCAAGAGCACATCTGTTTGCCAAGGAGTTAAAAGGGACTGATCTCCCCTCCCAGAATAACGTGCCCAACTCAGGAAGTCTCCACATATCAAAGAACTGTGTTGGGAGTAGTAGTTTCCAGTCCAAAGGTAGCTGGGATCTGAAGACAGGACAAGGAGCCAGGATACTGCTGTTGTCACTAGGGAACAGCAGCAGGGCAGGGTTTAGCACTAGCATCCAACCAGTCTCCACCTGGAACATGCTGTACAAAGTCGGACAGATAAAAAGATACACTGGAGCCTGCCATAATACGGCCTTTCATCACACAGCTCCCAGATTGGAGATGGCTGCCAACGGTTAGGGCCTGCTGACCTATTTAATAAAAAAACAAACCTACAACCCTCAGCAATCATGGCTTCTATCTGACTGAAATGGGAACAGCACTACAGGCCAAGCGCCAGGCACCTGTGCGCATGGGCAGCTCCTGAATCATATGCTGCATTGCCAAGGCAAAGGCAGAAGCTCAGACTTGTGAGAGAGGGTGTGTAAAAGAAAAGCTGCCCCTCTCTCCCAGCTCTGAGACTTACCTTACTGCTATGCAAGGTAGGCACACTGGAGTTCCACTAAGCTCAGGAATAAGCAAATGCTTGAAGCTACTGCCACATTTTCCAGCGCATTTAACCTCTAGTATGTGTCCAGCAACAGCTAGGGTGTGCTGCTATAGAAGTATAAAACTANAAGTATATATATTGTGGTAGTATTCAGTTTTCTTCATTTGGAACTGTCATCTAAAGTGAAGTATCATAGGTCAGCTCAAGAACTCATTATCTGTCAGTGTGGAGAATGAGTAATTTCAGCTCTTATTCTTCAGTTATATGAGTAAACTGTGCCAAATTTTCAACATACTAGAATAGCACCAGATGAAGGCTTAGAAGTTTTTGAAAATGTACATTCTTTATTAGCATTAAAATCTTTATTCTTAAGAGAATTATACTACAAGACACCTGCATAAGATTAATTTAAACTTAAAAAAAATCATCTGAAAAAAAGCCCATTCCTAGTATTTTTCGTTAGTCTCTTTGGCTTACAGCTCATCTGAATCATGAGTAAGGAAAATGCAAATCCCAGTGCATAGCAAGGGGAACTCAGTGACAAGAGAGTGGAGCACATTGACAGTGCATTGTTTGTGGGTATTGCTGAGAACAAGACAAACTGATTGGAAAATATGATAACTTTGTAGTGAAATTGTGGGGACTTTGGATCAAGGGCTACAAAAAAGGCTAAATTCCCTGATTCAGCCAGCTCCCCTCAAACCACTCCTACAGTTCACCTGTGGACTGCATGAACAAGCCTGCACAATTCAACTGTTTTCTACTCCAGCCTGGCTGTTCGGGCTCTAGTTTGTAGCTGCTTGCATCTCCCCTCAGTTGTGTCAGCTGCTCAGAAGGATGCCATATAGCTAGTACTTTAGCCAACCTGATTTCCAGATGACTATTTTAATTAAAATAATCATAAATTAATGAAAAAAAGTAAAAGATGAGTTTGTCACCTGCTAACACATGCCACGGTTGTCTCCTGTCAATTGACATGCAGCACACAAAGCCATAGACTTCTCTTCCATACCACCAGTATCCAGAGAAAAAAAGGATTAGTCCATCTGCTAAAGTCATCAGGCCCTTTGCGCTTCATTGTATCAATTCCTATTTATAGGATCCAGTGCCCTCTATTGAGCAGAACCAAAATAAGCATTACTGCGTCCCAGGCCCCACAAAGTTACTATTAAGGCACAGTAGTATTAGAGCTGAACAGTTGGAAGCCTACCTCTCCTTGCCATGCCCACACATGCACCCATCGCCCCATCTGCCACCAGTGCTTCCAGATTACTGTAAAGCAACACATGGAAAGTATCGAGGAACTTGCAATGGCTGCAGAGGTGCCAGAAGAGTAACATCTCACTTTCTAGAAGGGGAAATCCATGTGGACATATGGTAGTTGTGAAAGGATCTGGACTAGCAACCTTGGCAGGCTTGAGTAGAACAGAAATGTTGCTGCTTTGCCTTGATCTTTGTTTACAATAAACGCCTCGGCTCCAGCTCAGTGTTTTATCTGGGAACAGCCGCCGGCATTTCTGTGACCATGTTCCGTCTCATTGGTGCACTGACATATTTACACGCAGGCTGGGCCCCGGGCAGCTGCGAATAAGGGGCCATATATCAAGAGAGGAAAAAAGGATGCAAAGATGAATTTTATGAAATATTTTCCATTTCTCTTTTACTTGGTTGTGCATTTTGTTATGGCCCATTGGGCACTCACTCAGCACTTGGACACTTTGCTCCATGCAGTCTCGCCTATATTTCTAATTGTGTTTACATGCCAAACTTAGCCCTGTACCTGAGGTAGCCTACAGGGAAAAGGAGATTCAAAAAAAGAAAAGGTGGGTGGGAGATAAATTTCCTCACCTTCAATAGTATGTACCATGAAAGAGAATGGTGGCTTCTAACTCACCAGTCTCTTCTGATTCCTGCAGGACACAGGCTGTTGCATTTCCACTACTTTGCGAGAGAATACAATTAAGTCCCTTTTGAAATTTAAGGAGGCTATATAACCTTTGATTTCTTCTCTGGGCAATAGAAATGGTTAATTCCTTACAGTGGTCACTTAATACTTTCCTTTTTCCCTGTGGCTGACTAACAGGTTAGATGTATTGTTTTGTATTAAACAAAGAGACAAGCGCTGGACATTGGTATTAAAGATATTGTCTGTACAATACCATTAGAAAACACGCAGAAGCACCTGGGGAATCTGAAGGCATCTTCTGGCTAGCCTGGGCTGACAGCACAGAGTGGCCCTCCAACATATCCATGTGGAAAAAAACACTATCTAGCATGACAGAGTTTACTTTGAGTGACCCTCTTGCCTTCCAAACAATTCGAAGTTTGGACTACTATGAAGCTGAAAACTTGTTTCATAACAACAGGCCATCACTCAACCAGCTGAAGAGGGGAAAGTAAGGAAAAAAAAAAAAGGAACCCAGAGAAACAATCAGAATGAAAAACTGGACATTTGAATGGAATAACTGCTGATGTCTTTCCTCTGGCACTGACACCCTAACAAAGGGTGTGAGAGTTTTTTCCCTTGTGTTTTTGCAAGGCTAAAATGGGAAAAGAGCACTGTTTATTCATTTGTCTTAGAGCCCCACTAGCACAAAAATGTCACTTCAAATACTCATCCAACGCTCAGATTCATCCCATTGCGATGCAAGAACTGCAGGCTCCCTTGATAGCCTATGTGAGATCCAAACTAGCACGTGCAAGTGCTTATTTCCCTCTAGTGCCTGTTTAGGAGGTCTAGGGGAGAGAAGCACAATTCCACAGAATCACTGAATCATTACGGTTGGAAAGGACCCTCAAGATCATCTAGTCCAATCAATAGCCCTACACTACTCTTAGCCCTAAATCATCCCCTGAAGAACCACATTTATCCTCTTCTTAAAAACCTCCAGGGATGGTGACTCCACCACCTCCCTGGGCAGCCTATTCCAATATCTAACCACTCTTTCAGTAAAGAAATTCTTCCTAATATCTAATCTAAACCTACCCTGGCTCAGCTTAAGCCCATTCCCTCTAGTCCTGTCACTAGTCACAAGGGAGAAGAGGCCAACACCCGCCTCCCTAGAATGGCCTTTCAAGTAGCCGAAGACAGCGATAAGGTCTCCCCTCAGCCTCCTCTTCTCCAGGCTAAACAACCCCAGCTCCCTAAGCCTCTCCTCATAAGGCCTGTTTTCCAGACCCCTGACTAGCTTAGTTGCCCTTCTCTGCACCCTCTCTAGTAGCTCAATGTCCTTCCTAAACTGTGGTGCCCAAAACTGCACACAGTACTCGAGGTGTGGCCTCACCAGTGCCATGTACAGTGGCAAGGTCACCTCCCTGCTCCTACTGGTCACACTATTCCTGATGCAAGCCAGGATGCCATTGGCCTTCTTAGCCACCTGGGTACACTGCTGACTCATGTTCAGCCGGCTGTCAATCAGCACCCCCAGGTCCTTCTCTGCTGGGGAGCTCTCCAGCCACACCTTCCCGAGCCTGTAGCACTGCTGGGGGTCGTTACACCCAAAATGCAGGACTCTACATTTAGCCTTATTAAAACTCATCCTGTTGGCCTCTGCCCATCTATGCAGCCTATCTAGGTCCCTCTGCAGAGCCTGCCCACCCTCAAGCAGATCGACACTCCCACCCAGCTTATTATGTTGTCTTCGTACGCTCTGAAAGCTACACAGGCCTCACTGATCGCTTGCAGGTACAACTTAGCTCAGATGCGTACAAGGCCTTCGTACAAGTCTCACTTAAAAGAGTTGCCACGCTTTCTACAGGTGTCCCATCCTAAATGTCATAGTACAGGCAAAATAAACTAGAAGCACTACTGCTGCCAAACCATAGATTTTTCTAGTGTGCTTAAATTTACACACAATTAAGCTGTGCTTAAATGGAGTTGAATCAAGATAATCTCACCTTGCATAAAGGGCCAGCAGCTCCCTGGAAGAGATCTCTACTGAGTAAAATGTCTGTCAGTACTGCTGAAGAATCTTCTCAGATGGTTCTCTGGAACTCTTCTCTGGACAGTTTCATTGCTTACACTGGAGCAGCTGAAGTTGCACTAGAAAGGATCACCAGACATCCCCAAGCATGCCCAGAGCTCAGCAGGAGACTGTCAGGGGAAAAAAAGACACGAGGATCACTTCGTGACTCACCCATGATCACGCAGATGCTGCTTACAACAAGAATTATAACCACCAAGCCATCCAACACCTCTGGATTGTTTATTGAGGATTAGAGTGCATTTAGTAGTCCACTTTAATATATAAATGTAGGATCTGGAGCTATGATGGAATGGCAAATTAAACACTGAGGAGTTTGTCACATCTCTGTTCAAAGCAGGCTAAAATTTCATGTAAGGAATTACATGCTTCAGACAGTTGCAATCATCTTCTGCAAAAATAATTTAAGCTTACTTTGTCTGTTGTATTCTGATTTAAATTTTTATTGGAAATATAAATACCTATGTCGGTCACCAAACCAAATAAAACAAACATATTGAGTAGGGTCTATTATAGACTAATATGGAAATAAATAATCTGCAAGTCTGGTTTTATTTATAAGCTTATTTGAGTTTTTTCTCTAGGCTCATATTAATCGGGTTTGTGGTTTCCACATCTGTGCTGCTGATGCCCAGTGCAGACAGCATGCCAGTTCAGACCTGGGCATCCTCCAAGCCCTAAATAGAAACCACATGCTTCAACTCTAGCTACCTCAAGACAAGCAGGGCAAGTAGCCTACCAAGTATAACCACAGAGGGTGCAGCAGGCAGAGAAAACTCTGGGGAGCTTTCTGAGGTGCCTGCTTGCGAGCTTCTTGCTCCTGACTTGCTCCAGGGGCAGCCAGGCTGCCGCCTGTATTATATTTGCTCTCTCTGATGATCAAGAGATACCAATTCCCTTCACAGCCTCCTTTTTCCTCTAGCTGTAGCTAGAAATTCCCAGACTGGACCAGTTAGTTCACAGTGTCAGCTAGTAATACATATTCTAGACGAAGATGGAAGAACTCCTGCAGATGACGGCAATGCAGTATGAATTCTTTCCAGAAGGCTTGATTATTTTTAATATTTATAAAAAGCATTCTGAATGTTCATGAGAGCCATAAATATATATAAAAAAATGCCCATGCCCCTTGTCAAGCCAAAATGGATCCAGCTGTTCTGCGGTGCTGGTCTCTGATTGCGGAGAATCCCTGTATTAATGAAAGATGTACAAAGGGAATCCCAGACTAGAAATACGATCTCTGCTAAAGACTGTTCAAATCAACCATTAGGGAATATTTCAGGAAAGTATATGAATACAAAGCTGATTTTCAATACAGCTGAGATCTAGTCCTAAGAACCCATCGCTATGTGGACATCTGTACTGCTTGCAGACTCTTTTCAGAGCAAGCTGCTTCCAGAAAAAATCTGCTTTGTGATGGTATGTCTCCAGAGTTTTGCGCCAGTGGAACTGCATCACCACAAGTCCAACCCCTAGGGCCCAAGAGAACCTCACCACAGTATGAGTGCCAGACCTGCTGCTTCTTTGAGCACAGGAGGGACGCCAGTATCAAGCTGTAGCAAACTGACATATGTGACAGTAGTGAGAGAGAAGGAAATAGTATTTGCTGGCATAAACACTAGAAATTTGGCAGAGACAGTCAAATTCATTTCCTACGTATGCTCTGATGGTCATTCAGCAATCTCTGCACCTGTAGCAATTATTTCTTCCCTGACAATTTTGACAAAAGTGACACATAGCAGTGCCATAAAATATTTTTCAAGTTACTATAGCATCATCTCTGTGTGTTGTTCATGCAGAATGCTATGATTCATTTAAAGAAGTCAGAGCAGGGAAAGAGGGAATATGGTGGGGGACAAAAAATTAACACAACCTCAGTGCTCCAGTCATGTTGAAGGGAATCACTCCGTCATCCATCGTTCTTCTCCTCAGAGGACTGCTTTGCCCAACTCGGCTGCTCCACTGGCTCCCAGGAACAGGCAATTGTTATGAAACTGAGAAGGCAAAAGAGCAGTGTCTGAAAATGAAGGGGTAGATCCGTCATCATCACAGAAGGCAGTCATTCCTTGTGGCAGTGGCTAGAGAAAAGAAAATGCAATTAACAATTAGTTTTGGTAAGAGAAGACAAACCCCATAAACCACAGTTTCTTCTGCAGGAAATCAAGCCACAGACCTAAGAATTAATGGTTCAAAGTCTTGGTTCTTGCCTTCCTAGATACACTAAAAGATGAAAGAGAGAGTGAATTTCTCCTGCCACTTCATTCTGGCAAGCTAAGAACGGGGGCTTAGCCATGGAAAAAGGCCAACCTTGCAATAGTTACAGGAAATGAGAATAGATTTGCAGCATTTCCAAGCAAATCCAGCACACCTTCAGCTTTGTACATCAGGCACAAAATTCAGTCTTCTCACCCCAGAAAACAAAAGAGAAGCTTTTCAGTGGGTGTTGCAGTATCTTTCCTTTCCATTCCCCCTCCCCCCCCTCCAGTTTCTGAAATTAGAACCAAGCTCACACAGAGCTCTTGGTGTGTCAAACAGGCTTTGTTTTCATAGGTTTGACCTCTGAGTTGCATCTTCCGTCTCCTGAACTTGGTTAATGGTCCTGGAGAAACATAGTCGTGCCAGTTACACTGCCTATGTACCTAAATTGAAGGTTTATCTCATGCTTTCTTCTAACAAACTTTCTTAAATACTGCTGTGAGTAGAGCCCTGGCAACAAATGACCCAAGAAGCTGTGTCCCCAAAACAGTGAGCTTAAGCTATGCTGTAGGAAAAGGCATGATTCAGAGGACATCGTTCCTAGACACAGGTCACACATGTATTGTTAAGCCCTTCCTCAGAAGGATGGACTGAATTTTTAGCTTAGAAGTTCCACCTATCATTTAGACCTGTTGGACTTCATTTCAAACAGAGACTAGATCCATGTAATTCAGATTAGCAGTTCAGATTTTCACATTTTTCACAAGCCACTACTTGAAAAAAAGAAACAAAATTGCTCCCAGTTTTTTACTAACATAGCAAAAAACTTTTTGTATGGTTATTTTTAAATATTTTTTATAGATCAAAGGACAGCTAACTACACTATCAGTGTTGTTCACTTGACAGATGCAGTTTAGGCACAGCTCGGTCTGCATCAATTGCCATTGGTGAAGATTTTCCTAGAGCATCTAACTATTACAAGCCCCATGAGCATGCTTCTCGTGGGGCCATGTCTAGAGATGTGCAAGGAGTATCACTATCATATGCATAAAAAGCACTATTCTGTTACAAAGTCAGGTATCTTCCTCTCCCTAAAACACCTTAGGTGTGGACTAATTATGACTTTCCAATGATACTAAAGAACTACCATGTCCTAAGATTTTACACTCCACAGGTGCAGAAGACCAAATCCAGCACAGCGTACAGTCGTAGCTCTACATCCTGTACAGCATTACCAGCCATTGTCTGCTCCCTCCTTCCCAATCACTTTAGTTCTTTGTGCCCTACAGTAATTTCCCCTCCTATTCTTAAGCTTCTTTTTTTCCTGTGTCCACAGTACACTACAAATTATTTGTGGTTGCAATGATAAATTTCACAACTCACACCTAATTTGACCCTAATAACTTTGCCTGCAAAATGGCAAAAGGGACAATTCCTTGTTGACCCAGACAACTTATCACCCCATGAACACAATAAAAAGGCAGAGCTGGTTATCAACAGGGAGATGCCCATTAGTATTTTTACAAGCAGAATGTCGGGAGGTCCCTTATCAAGCAGGGAGAGAGTTGGCATGTAGTACCGGCATGCAGGGGGGGAGGCAGACTGCTTTCAGCCTGCAAGGCCACACAATATGGGAAATGGTCACTTGAAAGAGGAGTGGGAAGAATGACAGATGGTTTGTGCCTGTGCGTTTTTTTTTAGAGGACACCAGGTTCCTGCCATGGGAACAGCGTGGACAGTAAAGGCAGCGACTAGATGTGAAGAGTGACAAAGCAAGTCAGCCACGGACGGCCCGTGGGAGGCCAGAGGAAATGCACCATTAGTCAAAGTTGGAGGAAAAATAAAATGCGATGACAACTGGGCCATTCATGTGCTTCCCCTTCAAGGACTGATCAGATCCTTTGCAACTCAAAAGACTAAAGTATCAGCTTCTTTTTCTCTTCAGCCAAGCTAATGTGCACCAGTAAGTCTGAGAAACTCCCTTGTCACTTACATTAATTCTTATCTTGTTGTTCTTGGCTACACTTCACTGAAGTACAGTAAAGGAGAATGTTTCAATCAATAATGTAGATCCAAGCATGCACCCCCCTCTGCTGTTCTTAGGCATCAACTCGATAGCTTAAAGCAAATGTTCACCCAACTTACAAACTTGGGAAGTATTAGGACTTCCAGTACTAGAGTATAAGACAATGAGGTGGCCTCACAACAATGTTTAAGCCTCACACATGAACAATCTCATCATTCCAGCGTAGCTTTCTGCACTTCGAAAATTTGCTACTTCATACAAAAAATGCAAGACTTTAGAGGTCTCAGTAACCACAGTGACAGAGAAGGCAGCCTTGCATTCCATAGGCAGATTTCATCAGATATTCCACTTTGACACTCATGAAAACTCTGATGCACTGTTGTCACAGCTTGTGAATCTGATACGTTTTGTCATTAAGGAAAGATGATGCCCTTCAGAAGATCCAACTGTAAACACTCACAAATGGTTGGTCTCATTGTTCAGTGAGGACTGTACCACAGCAAGGACAGGATTTATTTAGAACTGCCTTCTCTGAAACTTTGGCAATTCCAGATTTTCAAAGTATAAGGGATTTAAAGAAAGGCACATGCAAAAATTCCTGAAACCCTCTCTTACAAATATACTGGACTCTTATCCCATCCAAAGAGAATTAACTTCTTAACACTAAACAGGGCCAAAAGTAGCTAAGTAAAATAGAATAAGCATCTCACAAAAAAGCAGAACAAGAAAAATTCAAGGAGCAAATTAAAATATAATCAAATCCTAATTAAGGAAAAGACCTAAAGTCTGGACCTGAAACTTCAAGGTATCCTGGGTATATGTAGAATGAACAAGGACAGAAATCAATGCAAGCAAAGTCTTAAGCATCAGGAGAATTCTCCTTATTTTTCCTGTGTATGAAATAGGTCTAAGAAATAAACTTAATGAGAATTAAAGAGGCAAAAATCAAAAGCACTTATGATTTAATTAGATCCCAGACTGGTCAAAAATGAGTCAAACTGAGTCAAAAAACCCCAAATAAATATAAACAAACCAACCAACCTACCCAACAATCAAACCAAATAGAGACATCATTTGACAATCTGAGAGCCACTTCTTAATTCTCCAAAGCAGCCTGCATTCTTTAAATTGCTTCCTGTTATGTAGTTAATAATCTCTGTTCTCTACATTACAGGAATCACCCACCCAAAATAGCCAAACTGAACAGCGCTTATCAGAGGATGAACATTTTGCTGCCCAAGCTACTGTGCCTAACAACATCTTCCCAATTATTCAGGATTCTCTTGCCAGCAGAATATTAGTTGACTCCATTCCTCTAAGGAAAATGCCTGGGCTTCCTGATGTTTTCAGTTGTGTTTGTACAACTTGCCTTCTCGTGAAGTTGAAAATTAATGTACTTCCTCTTGATCTTTTGAGAGACAAAGAGACAAAAAGGAAGATTTTCAAGATTAAATAAAAATGCCAGAGCTCATCTGTTGTCCTTTTTGAACAAAGGTGTTTAAATAAAGATTGCTGTGCACCACTAACTGCATTACAAACTAAAGCGTCATGTACGACAGCCCGACCTCCCGCATAAAGCTAAAAGCTGCTGCATAACTTGTTGCTCTGATAGAGAGCAAACAGCATATTGGTTGGCTGCATTACAGTTCAATCACACATTAGCAGGAGATAAAAATAAAACAAGCTTTCCATTCTGACTGTTTTGTTAGGAGTACACCATGGAATAATATATTTGGGGCTTGCTTCACAATGAGCTTACAAAGGAGAGAACATTTGTTTTTATTTTCTCAAAGCCTATAGACCACCCTTTTTCAGTTTTCTTTTCCTTTGTATTTTATTTTACTGGAGTTACATAATATACTAATAGACATAGACTGAACAGGTATCTATAGCCCTTTTGGTTTATTCTGAGTTATGTTACCACCTAGCTAATTCTAACTGCTCACACAGCCCCGGGAAAAAGAAGTCTCCTTGTGAAATATTTAGGATGAGGGATCTTGCTGTTCAGTTTTATGTTCTTTGAGGAAGAACAAGCCTGATTCCCATGTTAGTTTAAAGTCAAGGGAAGAAGGACCAAAAAAACCCAAGTCTTTCTGGTCTTCATATGATCTGAAGGAAAATGGGGAGGAGGAGTAGAAAAAGTATCCTTACAGTTCATCTTTCATGAAGTATAAAGGGTTTCCTTAAATAATTGTATTAGTATATTGGACATTCTCTATCACAAACTGCTAAGACTATTACCTGGAAATATTCCCCATCCTCCTCCTTGGAGATGCTGTTTCTGAGAGGCTGCAACTCCCAGTACCTCTACCTAACTAATAATGCAAAGCACCTTGTTCAAACAAGACTGGTCTCCGTTTCACACAACCCCCCAGGGAATATCCACTTCTCTCTTCATACTGTATCTTTCTGACTGATGCAATCAGATTCTGGAAAGCTGTCTTATTAATTTATATTCCAGCTTCTTAGGGATGATGTTAATTTTCCATTGTAGGACCAGAATATTTCAGATGTGCTAGATCTTGTCTATAAGAAACAACAAAAAAACCCCACGGCATGCAAAGTATCATGCTTAGAAATGGACTTCAGTGAAAAGCACTCCTTGCAAGAAAGTCTAGGGGTTACAAAAAAACTCCAACAGTGCTTGAAATGAGGTATTTTACGTAATGATTAAATATACATACATTTTCTTACTCATTCTAGTAGTTAAGATTCGGCGCTTGCACCACCGGGACCTGGGTTCGATTCCCAGCCAGGGAAGAATCCTGCTCTGGCAGGGGGGTTGGACTAGATGGTCTTTCGAGGTCCCTTCCAACCCCTGACATTCTGTAATTGTGATATTCTGCTTAATTTCTGCACCAGTTCACCATCCTAATTTTTTAATTCCCAGACCAGTGGTTTAGTACTAAGCCTTTATACTGCAATGACCAAAGAGTTCCATTATATTCATTAAAGATTAGAACATTTTCTTTTGTTTCCCATAGCAAGTAGGATCCCGTTCATGTCCCAAACAGAATGTCAGTAGTTTGAAAGGTGTTTTCTTAAGGTGCATGTAAGATTAAAGACTGAAATAAGATGCAGTGCTGCCAAAGCCTTTGTAATATGCATGTTTTTCATGGCAAGATGATTGACAAGAATTGCAGTAAGGTGCTGAAGGGGATATTTCACCCGGCCCATCAAAATGTAGAGGATTAGAACTAAGAAGAGCTGACAATATTGACTTTGAGTGCCACAATGGAAACATAATTAGGTCTTTGACATGTAGTGGACAGAAATACTCCATTTTTAAAAATCAGAGTAATTACACCCTATCTGTTGCATGTTGCCCTGGGATAAAAAAAAAAAAAAAAAAAAAAAGAGTCCACTCTGCTGTTTCCTCTTTTCCCAGTAAGTTTGGCACTAGAATAAATGCATGCAAACTCAGCCTCTATGCTGGAAGAACATCAGGAAAACTTTGTGCATAAAACTAAAAAGCCTCTCTTTAGAGAGGGCCCGCAGATCTGAAAGAATGAAAAAGTCAATGAATTTTATACAAGTTTACTTATTGCAAAACAAACTGTCTGCACTATGCTTATTAAAGGCATATTTCATTGCCTAATCATGGATGTCTAGTGTACCTTTTATGTTTTGAAACATAATTGCAGTCTGTTCCCCAACTGTAATAACAAAAGACATTTTGGCATATGCTTATATTGATTCCCCTCTAACAAAGCACTTAAGACACATACTTGCATCCCACTGAAATTAATGGCTGACATTAACTTTGAGTACATTGATTTCACTGGGATTTCGACATGGCAACTTACACAGGCACAAAATTGCCTGCTTTGTTGTGTAGGCACAAGCCTCTGAAGAGAAGTTTTCAAACTCAAAAGTCTCTGCAAGTGTGCAACCGTTTTGGTTAGAAATACATAGCACTATGGTATCAACATTTTTATCAGAACAACTCTGCTAGCAAAAAAAGTGTATGTGCTGTACTGAAATACCTTTTCCAGCTCCTGCCATAATATAAACTGTAGAAACATTTTCCAGTAGGTTTAACAACATTACAGTGCATGCATAAATGGGAAAAGGGCAAACTTCATTGCACACAATACTCTAGCATTGAGAACCAGCTATCATTAGGTATAATACAAATAATGCAGTATATTCAATTCCTAATTTATAAAGATTGTCTATATGCTTGTCTGTTATTCTTGTTTGCTTCAAGATGAAGAGGTATATGAAACTAAGGAGAAAAAAAAGAATCAAGAATTATGCTTACCTTACTCCCTTCGTTAGCTACTGTTCCTAGCTACCCTAATTAGTTAGAACCTGCAATGAAATATTCCAGGAAATTAAAACACATTAAAAATTTAGAAGTCAAAATGCCTTTAAACGCAATTAAGTCAATACGTCTTCTCAGCATCAAATCCAGGCCATATACTAGGGTAATATTAAACTAGCCTGTTTCAGAAGCAAGGCATCACCTGACTTAATGGAAAATTACCATTAAAATAAGTGGATTTAAAAAAAACAAAATTGAGAGAAATTGAAACAATGTAGTCCCCTTCTTTTATGACAGAGAAGTTTCTCAAAGTTTTAAAATATAAATAAATATTTATATTTATATAAAATAGTAGTTTCCCAATTAATTTTCCAGCATTTTTACCTAGTAGCACCCGGAGCTACTAATTGGCTTTGCTGCAATGCATTTTTTCCACTGCATGTTCTAGTTTAAAACCCAAAGTGAATAGGCAATGCAGAATAGTTCAGCCCTGTATAATATTGACTGCATTGTACTTCAAGGGAGTTTAGTCCTGATGAATCTTCAAGAGCCAAGTAAACACACAAGGACTGTGAAAATACCTGTTGGTCCTCATTAGCTGGAATAAACAGAAGAGTATTTAAAACCATACTTACCAAGTCTAGAGGTTCTCTTAATTTAAATTTAAAATAAAAAAGTCTCCAACCTGTATTAATCTCCATAGCTATTCAATCTACACATGGGAGACAGAAAGGTATCAACATCTACTTATTAAAAGGTCTGAGTCTGTCTGCTACTTTGTTTCCTGAACACATACCTCATCCAAGAGAAACAGCATTAAGATCAAAACAGAAATCTTTTTAAGCAAAAGGCATAAATACAAAATTAAACAAACACAAATAAACATTTACTAGAAAAAAAAATCTTTATTAATTCTTTAATTCACAACACAATAAATACTGGGATCGTACACATGAGGGACCCAGAAATGCTCAGACTTGTTTGCACCATGGTGTGGCTTGACAAACAAGCCCTCATCAGCTGGCATCCTGAGGAGAAACCTGACTACATTTCATTTATTTTTAAAAATATTTTTACATATAATCAGTAGTTTGCAGCAAACATCAGTCATTTTAATTGACCTTAGTCAGGCTTTTAAAAACAATTCTTAAGGACCATCCCTGGCAAACCCTTCAGGAAAAAAAAGCACAATCACAGTAGTTGTCACTATTCTGTCTTGCTGTTGATTCTGACACTAGGGCTATGGAGGTGTGTATGTATGTTTAGTTTTATTTGAAGTGGGCAAAAACTTTTTCCACCTAACTAAGGAACAGAACTAGGCTGCTGTTCAAGATACAGTATCAATTTTCATGCAGTCCACACAACAGTTCTAAAACCAAGAGAGTTCTATTACCTCTGAGAATGATGAAATGCCATAGTTTCACAACCCATATACTCTGAGGCCATGCTTCCTTGAGATCTCTTTACTTGTTGTGATTAGTTTGAACTTTTTAACTTGTTTTCCATTGATCTGTGTGTAGGGGCAGACAATTCAGTCTGCTGGATGCTTTGGTGGGACGCAAAAGAGAAGCAACTTTCACATGGCTAAACACCACTGTTTTCATTTATAGGTACAAAAGGAACTGTCATAGGTAATCATTAGAAAAAAAACCCTTACACGCATACACACTACAGTGTAGTCAGAGGTGGGATGTTTCTCACAGCAAAATCTCTGTAGACTGAGATACTTAGTATCTCAAAATTTTGAAATATTAAGTTAAACATTAGGAAAACCCCTAATTTACTAGAAACTTTTTTTTTTTCGAAACAGCTGTGAAAATCTATTAGAGTTTTTGGCTGTATCACACTCATAAGACCTTTACTAGAAGGAACTGGAACTTCTGAATGTGCAGGTATGCACACATTTATGTCCTGATACAAACTTTTCATTGTTTCTTCTAGTGTTTCAACTACACTTCCACTCAAAGTATTTCTTTTCAACTACAAGCTTATGGATGACTTCACAGATGAAAAATGGCAATAGCAGATCTGACAGGGAATGCCACTCGCAGTCAAATTGTGTAACTCCTTCCTCTTTTATGGACCAGAAATATGAACCAAAAATCAGGAAACTTTATAAAGAAAGCATTTAAGATGTCTTTTGGTGTCATTTAAGTCAAAACAAATCTTTGAAAATGGAGTATTCTGTATCAAAGTGTGATAAATACTATTATATCATACTTTAGACTGAAGTTCTGATTGCATTTTGTCTAGCAGTTTCTCTGACAGATGGTAAAAAATATATAAACCAACCATTCGTCTGTGTTGAATGCTGCAGTAGTGAGATAGCAATCAAATAAGAAAAAGCAAAGATATACATGATTTGAAAATATCAAGTTGCACATACAAAAACACTGATGTAAATTAACTGTAAAAAGGATACACTTTGTTTCACCTCAAACCGATCTCTTCTTTTCCTACATGCACTATTTTGCTGTAAAGAGTCCAAGAAACTACGGGACAATCCATATCCAAACATCAGCAGTTGCAACTCAGATTGAAATTCAGGGCAGTCTGTCTTCTGTTTGCCTTTGTCAGGCTATCTGTTTATCAGGGTTCTGCAAAAGAAGCTTCATGATCAGATTTCTGTTTCTTTACTGCCACAAATTGGCCAGCAACTCCCCCTTCTGGATAGCAGAAAAATAAGCAAGAGCTTAATGGTTTTTTTTCACTCTTGCCAATGCTTTTTTTAAAAAAAAAAAAAACAAACCACCACTTGCAGATAATTATATTCTATCTTTTTTTTCCTCAGTGGGATTATTTCCTTTTCTAGATCACTGTTTCATATAGCTCTCTTCAGTGACATGTTTTATTAAAGCCAGATCTAAACCCAGTCAGCTGTAGTATCCAGTTCACCAGTGAGAAAATATTAAAAACAAACCAACAAAATATACCACTTTGTCACCCAGATTTCCACATTCCATAAAACAGAACATGTTTCAGAGGTTGGATTATTAGTAGTTTTGATTCTACTTGTCAGCAGAGCTTAATAAATGGTGTTCAAGCAGTAATTTGTGAGATGTGTCAGTTTAATTTGAACTGAACTGAATTAGACATTTGAAAAGTAGGCAGAGAAGTCACCATAAAATTCAAGTCTTTAGCACCTCTGAGATCACTCATTCTCAGCCATCACCATAGTGTTATGACAACTGATTAATCCATTGGGATTCATCCAGTAAGAGCACAGTTCCAGTGATATTTTCTATTAAATTCCTGTACATAATACATTTTAAAGAAAAAGACCCATAAAGACAAGTGCCTAACCATTGTTAAACACACTGGGAATTTGTTTCTACTAGTCAGTAGAGAGTCTCCTGTTCAGGACCAGGATTGGTAATGAGCTACTCAAGTACTAGGAGAAAGTATCATCACCAAAATACTAAGGGAGGCCCTGTCCAATTCCTACCATCTGCATGAACGTTATGTGGGACACTTCTGATGGCAGCCAGTCATGTCAACAGAGGAACTGAAATTGCAACTGTTTAACTTGTAGATTGCTTCAGATGTCACTGGCTTGAGTTACATTTATATGTCTAAAAGTATGATTATTCCCTAGCTACCACCAGGAGAAGAGTTACAGGCACTTAGATTTGTTACAGCAGGACTGCATTGGTTTTAGAACTGAGATGGTGTGAGGAGAATTTCTTTGTCTGGCTGTGAGAAAAAGCTGTATGCAGGGAGAGTAAGAAAGGTTCATGGAACTTAAAACTTTAAAGCTGTTTCAGCGCTCAGTATCCCTTTCCTTTACAAGTATACTTTGTGCTTTTTTTTTCCTTCTTGCCAGGGATGGTATTTAACCTCAGCAGCCTGTGACTGTTGCATCCAAGCCAGAACGCTTTGTAATGTGCAACTTGGTAATTTCTTCAGCGCAGGTAGGGTGAATGCCAACTGTCTTCATTAGCTGAGGATATGTAGCACCACATCTACCAGGAAAGAAAAAAAAAAGACCCACTAAGTCACCTGAAGCAGCCAGAATGTCCTAAAACATCAAAGAAATTCTGCTCTTGTCCATTTTATGAGGTAGAGGAGCTGCTTTTATTCTTCAAACAATGCTGTCTACTATTTCTCAGGCACTTACACAACATTTCATCTCCTACCTTCACAACACTGTTAGGTAGGGAAGAATTGTCGTAAGAGTTCAAACAGAGAGAATTAAGCAATTTGCCCTAAGTCACAACTGAGTCTCTGGCAAAAACATATGACAAAACTGCAGCCTTCAGCTTTTGTTGTACATACATGTGTGTTTCACTACCTCTGACTCCAACTGGAAAAATACACATACACACAGAGAAAGATAATCTTAATTGGGACTGCTGGAAAGAATCTACTGAAAGAAGTAATACCAGAATATTCTTCCATGCTGATAAAGAAAGTCTGGTGCCTATAGTGAAATTGTCAATGTCATAATCACACAGGAAAAGTGTCTCATTTGGAAAAAAAACCCCAAAACACAACACAAAATAAAACAAAAAATATCACCAAAAACTCCTTGATCTTAATTCCCACTTGCTTAATTCCTTTACTTGTCCAATACCATTCTTAGACTTGATGACTTTCCTTTGAACTGATATTCCTGGCAAGTCATGCTGTAAAAATAGCCATAAATTTAGGAGTTGTTCCAAGCTCTCTATGGAATATTGTTTTCTCCCTCTATAAAAAACAGGGAAGAGAGACATAAATATCTTCTAGCGTCTCCACCTACATCCAAAAAAGTACCAACAAGCAAAATATCATTGCTGAGCATAGATGTTACTGGAGTACTAAGTGGGAAAGGAAGATAGAAAAATCGTGCTTTGGAGAGGCTGAAGTAAGTCCTAATATTTGACAAAGGAGAACTGCAGCTCTTACAGCTCTTCCAAATTGAAAGCTCTGAGTCTACGAAATACGACAGAAACCAACACAAGAATCTACCCTGCTGAAAACTGCTTACTGTGGCTAACGTTTTAATTTCCCTCAGGCAAGGAAGAAAAAAGCACTCCAGCTTCATGTGCTTCCTTTTCACTGGTTATTTTGGATAAAACTTCAAAACAATGACATCTAAAAAATTTAGTTCTAGAAACTATACCACTGGCAATTAATGGACTACAAACACATGTTGAAAATGTGTACTGAGAGTACACTGCAATCAGTGATTTCCAAGATATTCCTCACATGATACTTGCGGTCCTGCCTTCCTAATACTTTCTGCTTTTCATTTATGCCAGTCACTCACAACTGTAAGATTAAGATTGCAATAAAATAGTGATGATATTTAGGAAAATGCACTAACAACACAACTGAGGGTGATTTCTTGTATCTCAGCCTATTTTCTTCAAAGAGGAGTTAAAAACTGTAATTTAGTAGTTTAAACATACAGATCAATATCTCTGAAGATGTGAATCAGCACTAAGAAGGGAAATGAAAAAAACCAAGAAATAATTGTAGCACACAAGAGGCTTGGCAGGAATTGTCATTTCACCAGAGAGGGCCCAGAATCATTCCTTGCTCCTTCAAAGGTAGGACTTACGTATTAATATTAGAGAAAAATCTTAAACAAAATCAGATCACAAAGGTTCACCTACTTGGGGAAGTTTGTTATTGCAGTTACCAGACAGCTCCAGACAAAAGTACCTCCCCCCTCCCATCACCCTATAGAGGCTGCTTTCATACGTTATCATATTATGGTTAGCTTACAGCTCAGAAAAATAAAAATTCATGCAAGGTCTTTGCTGACCTTTTGGGGAGCAATGGCTGTGCACATTTAAAGACGAGATTAGGAAGGGAAATGCTTGGCACATGAAAAGAAAGGTTTTTATGGAAAGCACAAATATCCTTTTAAAGAAGTGACTTGCGAAGCTATATGATGATTTCCTATCCGGTGCATAGAACACAAAAGAGTCTACGCTCTGAGAAAACCAACATTAGTAAGATAATGGACAATTTTATTTTTTGCTTTAACTATATCAAGCCAACAATATATTCTCCTCAGTTGGTCCTTAACTATATCCAGTATTATAGTAACTAAATCCAGTACATCTTAATGAAGAACTGCAGTATTTTTAGTGAAAATATGTGCAATATTACATAAAAGTAACAAAAAGCATGAATTCTTTATAGTGCTGCCAAAACTAGGCAGCTATCTTTTATAATCTTACAATAACTTAAAGAGCAGGCTTTAGAAACTAGAGACATTTTTTTGTACTTACTTGATTCCAAGAGCAAATCCTTGAATAACTTCGCCTGCATTTGGTCCAATGAAATGAAGGCCAAGTATTCGTTGCTCTCTCTCTCGTAAGCACACCATCTGAAAATAATACATTACACAGAGTTCTTTTCTTAGAACATTCAAAGATAAGGCATGAAGTTGAATTAAATGAAACTGAAGTGCCCCGGGATCCTGGTTCAGCTGTTTATCCCCAGTGTGCCAGGAACTTACACAGTTGCTTAAGTCTTACTGACTTCGATAGGTTTTATGCTTGTCCTTAAGCACTTCAGTGAATTGAAGCTTTATTAGTGTATTTCTTCAGGGAAGAATTCAGGGAAGAAATACACTAATAAAGCTTCAGAGAGCCACTGATAATGATAGTTTGTGGTAAAATGAATACTTTGTTGTTTGTCATTTGTATGAAATCCTCAAAATACCTTCTGTAGTCTAGTAGCCAGACCAGTGTTATTTTGACACCTTAGCAATTCTGCAAGCCTGTGCAGTTATTGTCAGCAGCTATCAGCTGTATTTCCATACATGACCACCACCAATCATGGGTTAATTTGTGCCTTTGTGATTCAGGCAATAAACACTTACAGGAGCATGTTTAGTGAAATACATTTTCCACATCAGCCACACAACTTAAAAAAGGAGTCAAGCCTTGGAAGCAGCCAAACGTGAAGGCGAGTTAATAAGTATCAGGGAGGGCCTGAGTCGCTCCACACCTAACTTTTACTAGAGAATGAAAACTTTTAGTTCCTTCAAGGACATTATATTTATAATTATGAAAACAAAGTCAGTCTCTCTCTGTGTCCTTCCATCAAGCATTGTCACTAGTCTAATATGATTTGCTACTCAGTAAAGGATTGGATTCTTTCATTAGGAATCTCAGGAACAGCAGCAATCCTGACATGGTACTTCAAATACTGAGGTATTTTAAAGAAAAAACACTTTTGCAAGAGTTTGAAACTCAAGTTTAATGTTTTTTCATATGTTTTTGGAGTTTAGTAAGGATGGTCTAGGGAATCCTGCTCTGGCAGGGGGGTTGGACTAGATGATCTTTCGAGGTCCCTTCAAACTCCTAATATTCTGTGATTCTGTGATTCAGTATCATCCAACAGCTACTATGCTATTACTACTTCATGTTCAAATATTTACTTTCATTGACATAATTTAAAGGAAATGGCTAAAAAGCAGTAGCATCACCTTGGTTGTACTGATACTTGGGACAGTTAAGGCAAGCTACCAATTTGCTTACACAAATCAGATATGACAAAATATAATTAGAAAAAAGGGTTGCAACTATTGACAATGGATATTACATAACACAACAATAATAACAATCATTTGTGATGGATCTATCAAAGTTACTAAATGTACTCAAAAAAAGATTGTTCCCTTATTTGTGGAGAAAAGAAGAAAAAGTATGATATATCCTATCAACACTACACTTCATCTTATCTAAGATTCTCTACTGTAGGCAAGTGCATAAAAAACCTTTTCAACACCAAAGCAACTGGATTGCTGTAGGAGAAGACATTTCAAGACCAATACTTTGGTCTAAACCAGGTGGTTTTTGTTGCCATAACTGAACAGTCACTCTAGTTTTGTAAGCCTCATGCTTAATTTTCTGAAGGTACTTTCCCCAAGAGATAGCAACTCAAATATTCTGCGTAATTAATTAAGAACTTTGCTGGGGGAAGCAGAGATTAATCTCTATAGAATGTAAGAGCATTTCAAAGATGGTATCAATCAGCAGAATGACAGCTCTGAAAATCAATGCTAGTATCTGTAAAGCAATTTCAAGATGCAATGGTATATATAATGAATATTAAACACTTGAGGTTACACTAGAGAAACAGGCAGTCACCAAGAAAGTATCTTACTGATCTTGAGAAGTGTTTTTTTGCCAAACAGTCCTCCTTAAAGCTGGCTGTACCATATCTCTTGTTTTAAGTTAAAAGTAAGTTAAAAACTCACAACACTCACTTTCATATAGCATTGAGTTGCATCTCTTTCAGCCACTGTGAATTCTAAAGGTTTATAATACGCATGGTATACCTGGCAGGGAAAACAATAACATTTTGTGTCAGAGAGTACTATTATGTCAAAAACTGCTCTTTAGTATTATAATGACTACAATTACCACATATTTATCATGTTTTAGAAAAAATATTTATAACATACTCATTATTTTAAAGACAAATATGGAAAGTGCAGTAAGAGTTTAGCACAAACCTTAGAGAACCGTTAGATTAAAAATAAAACTGAAAGAAACCCCACAGTCAATCATGTTACTCAAACCAGTGCCCCCCAAAAAACACATTAGTTTTATTCCTTTATACTTCTCCAAAAGTTTACATACCTTGTATTGAAAATAATGAAATCCAAAAAGCTTTATGTATCTAAAATTATGGATATACTGTATATAACATATACCACAGGACAAGTCAAACTGCAATTTTTGCATTCTAAATAGTAAATGCTTATTTTTTCACTAATGATTTTGCCTAAGGCTCCAAGCTAAATCCATTAGCTGAACTTAGTCTCCAATACATACATAGTACCAGCATCTTATGACATACACACATCAGTTTTCTGCCTTAATCAGATGAAAACTATTTTTTTGACAGCAATTTGTACCATTCTAGCATCCAGAAACTCAGGTAAGAGTGCTGGGACATATTTTTGAAGTATAAACTATACTTCAGAATCATGAAAGACAAATCTAATAACTGACTGGATAGGAAGTAAAGTATTGTGTTTTGTAATTCCTTAGCTTACCAAGTTATATGTTGACAGGATTTGTGATGTGTGAATAATAGAAACATAGAAAAACATAGAAACATCTCATGGTTGGAAAGGACCTTCAAGATCATCAAGTCCAACTGATAGCCCTACACTACCGCTATCCCTAAACTGTCCCCTAAGTGCCATATCTACCCTTTTATGAAAACCTCCAGGGATGGTGACTCCAGCACTTCCCTGGGCAGCCTATTCCACAACATATAGTAACACAACATATCTTTTCAAGGGTGACTTGTTTAATTTTTTTCTTATTATATAGTGATTATGAATTCTTCATCATGAGTACCTTAATCTAACTGGTCATATCAGAGGACTGGGTCACATCTATGCCACAACAGATTTCTTTCTCAATATGCCACACCCGGGCATATTATATCAAGACATTTTAGCCACACAGACACTTACGATCCTGCATGAATATTTCTCAGGACATCCCAAAAATTTAGACTAAAGAACCTGACCAGCAAATCTGACAACTAAAAGGAACATAAGTGTTATTTATTAACACTGCACAATGTAACTTACTAAAATGGCAGCTAGTTTAAAGTTGTCACAACCTATCAATAATTTTAAGTCCAGTAGGTAACAGTTTCTTTTTTCTCTATTGTGACCTGCTGCAATACTTTTAAAGTCCTGAGCTCCGCTGAAGACACCGACACCCTAAGTGCAAGCACAGTATTTTGGGGACCAGAAATTTAGCTTGACACAACAGTGAAACTTCTGTCTTTTCATAGCGCAACTCTGACACTGGCTATAAAATTGTTTTCATACCTCAATATTATCTGATCCATAACATTGCACAGCTGCTTCTTCTGACAGTCCAACACAACCATATTCCAAGGGAGTAAAAACTGTCGTAGGTACCTGCTTGCAAGGAAACAAAGTGTTACTCTTGAACCATATGAAGCAGCTGCAGAGCAGATACAGGGAAGACTTTTGCATGACTGAGAAGCGTAGCTCTGTCACACACATCCACTCTGGTCACTATCAAAGCTGGATTCCAGAAGACAAAATGCAATTCCTTTAAAAATTCTTTAAAAAACCTTAAAAAACCCAACACATAAGATTTGGGGTTTATTATTGACAAAAGAAATAACTCACGTTGTCATAGTCCATCAGTTCTGAAGACTTGCCAAAAAGACGCTGAGCCAGCAGTTTTCCTGCAGCTATTGCTGTGGGTGTTAATTCAGGACGGCCCTAAGAAGAGAGCACAAAGCTGTGTTTTAACTATGAGGGAAGCAGCATCCAATGATTTCTCCTGGGACAACGTTCAGAGGAATGCCAATCTTTGGAATTCCAGCCTAGTAGCCAGGGCTTCAAATAGAGAAGGCAGTAATAATTACTGTCCAAACATGCTTCTAAGTCTCTGGGTTTAATATCTGTCTAAATGGGGAGAACAAATACCAGAAATGTATCAAAATCTTTTATGTTATCATGTCATCTCCTGAAAAGCAGAAGATATTCACATGCTAATCATTCACTTCCCCCTTTCTTTCAGAGTAAGTCATCAAGAAATTTTTCAGATGGTCTTCTTAAAGCAGGAAAAGCCTAATAAAGCAACACTGTTTTTATAATATCAGACCTTTTAAAAAAGTTGCCTGTCACATTTTTACAGAACACAGGCACAAGACTTAGCTATTTGTAGGCACGGTTGCTGAATTCCCATGTTGGTCCTCGACTGGAGAAGTGGAACTTTATTTTGCTAGCGTTGCAACCTATAGGTTGAGTTGGTCTCAGTGTCAGGCTCTGATATTAGAGAGAGACTTGAAAAGGATTGCTATTGGCAAATGCTAACTTCCTGCAAGTCTATTTTGATTTTCCAGTTTATCTTTTCTGTATGTTGCTAGTCAGATTTTGTATGTGGTATTAGTTACCATCTATTTCAGTATACATACCATATCAATTATCTGCATATTAATATGGATTTATATTCACTAATAACCACTTAAGTTAAAAATTCCATTGCAGAAAACCAAACTGAAACAACATTATGCCTAGCTCAATAACAGAAATTAGATCTAATTGTTAATGAAGACTACCTTATTTTTCCCCACAGCTCCTCACAAATCACAAAATTGCAAATCTGTTCCATTTTTCCTTCTAAGAATCATCAAGTGATTTTCAAATCCAGAATTTTGACTTTTAAGTCCTTAAATGTCATTTACCAGATGAAATTTGCCATTTGTTTTTTCTTATACACATTTGCCTGAAACATGGCTGCCAATCATTTCTGTAGCAGGAAATACAGATGTTGTTTTGGCATTCCAGAAATGAATAGAAGATTGGAACGAGAGATAAAATTGTGAAAGCACCGCCATGCATTCCATAAACCCCAACTAATTACTAAAACATCCACCAAGATAAAGCCCAATTTCTCATAAACAATGACTTAAAGACCTTCCCTGGTAAATATTTGAAATGAACATTCACTTTGCAGTCATGTGTAGAACTACTCTGATGATTACTATGGATACGAATTCTTCATAAGAATCCTCCAATGTATTATATACTTAAATGAGATGGCTCCTAAGAGAGTTTAAAAAGCTTTGAAGTAATCTGTATTTGCTCTAACACAGCTCTCTTTGGTCTTATTTCTATTCAAAGCAACATACTGTACATTCCACCTTCTCTACACATCTTTGTTGTAACATTCTTTGAAATATGACAGATGTATAGCGGCATGACCATATGATAAACCTCCTTATGAGAGAACTTCTTTATAGTGTGTGCCATGCTTTTCAACAGGAATACTACTGGAGGAAGATTTTTTTAACAGAGAGTTTATATCAGCACTGAAAATATTTAAACTAAAACTCTAGTTTGATCTTCCTCATCCTGATTACAGAAGATGAAAATGCTTAAATGCAATTTCACTTGTCAGTTGAAAATCGTATTTTACCAAAGCCTGAACAGCTTTGAGGGTAGAAAAGCTGACTGATCTCTGGAAGAGTGGGGTTGTTTTCCCCTCTTTTCTCCAAATAGACAGCTTGGATAACGTTAGGATTTCATCTGCCATACAAGGGTGCAACAAGACACTCACGCACACAGTTGCCCATTTGTGCCAGCTGAGATGATTCCCAAATGAAAAGAGTCATTCTGAGCATATCAGGAAACTCACCTTACCCTTCTCACCCTCCTCCTCCTCCACTGAATCAAACCAAAAAAGGCAATTTTTGCTGTTGGGTAGCAATGCAGTGTCTATTCAACGTGGTGTGGTAAACGAGGTAGGAGGAGAGCGTGAGAACTACTTGCAAAGGTACAAGCAACAGCATTTTATGCTAGCAAAGAGACTCTTACTGGGAGAGAGCAGAGCAAAGGGAAATCCTGTGCAGGAACACTAGAGGAAAAAAAATCCTATTCTCATAAGCAATATTAGGAATCACTGATGCTCATTCACAGGAAACAAGATTTCCCTTCCTGTGTTCTTCTGGTAGGTCTCATACAGAAAGTATCGCACATCAAGCTCTACAGCCTTGTGGTTCTTAGCAGGATGCACTTGAGTCTTCTCTATGTATTCTTTGAGATGTGTCCTAACACAAAACTTACTTTCACTGCTGGTTCCCATACCAATAAATTTATTATCTAAATTAATTCTGCTTTAAAAAGGACAAAATGAAGCATTCAAATAAAATAAAATTGCCTAGCAAGTGCAATTACATGGCTCACATTCTATTGGAGTCAGGTAAGATAATGGCAATAATTTCTGCTATCTTCAAACTCTGCATATGCATGAGTAATATACTGTCAGTTGTCTAACTCTCTGTATTGAGCCCATATGCAGATTTTCTCTTGTAAAAAAACTTAAGAAAATATTTCTACTGAGCACTAATTTAACTCATTTTTTCCCCAATTGTACACCATACACAGTATAAAACTGTGTTGCTGTTTTGAACATATTTAGAAGTGCCTCTTGAACAACTCAAGTTCAAAAATCTGCACTAATAAGGACAAAAGGAGGAAAAGGAAACCCAAGTTTTAACAATAAAATGAAAATGACAAATAAATGAAGACCTAATTTTTTTAGATCCAGAGTAGGAGAAGAGTAGAGCATCCTGCCTCCAACTTTCTATTTCTTAACTAAATCCTCAAAGGGCAGAAGACAAAAAGCACCCAGAAGGAAATGACTTGCCCAAATTAACACCGCAGATTGGCCACAAAATGAGCAACAGAATCTAAGGCCCTGCCAGCACTGCCTCTAAAAACTGCTTCTTGGATGAAATTAAAAAGAAAAGTCTGGCAAGCAGTAGGCTCAACTAAGGCCTATATCAGGGACAAACAGGTGTAGGAGGTCACTGTAAGCAGAAAGAGGACTTCAGAAAATATCCCAGAGCAAGAAGTGACATATAGAGAGGGAAGCTGTATGTGAAGTGAGAAGAAAGGAGAGGAACTGTACTTAAACCCAAAGCTCAGTGACTGGACAGGACAGAGAAGCTACTGAGAGTAAGAAAAAAAAAAAAAGGAGGAGAAATAGCTAAGCAGGAAAGAGTTTAAACACACTTTAAAAGGAAATGGCAAGTTATTTGCATGAAAATGGAGACGGGCAGGAGGGGAAGAGGCCAGGAATGGTCAGTAGATTTATGAGATTTAAGTGTCTCTGGCAGTGCCAGAGTCCAGTCAGAAATTTGCAAGTCTGTTCCCAAGACTTTACATAACCTGTTACATATCTTCAAAAACTCAGAGCACCTGTAGAGCTTATAAATTTGAGAGACATTTATCGACTTAAAACATGGCAGAATAAGTTGTAAAGGTCCCTCAAATTGTACTATATATAATTTCTGGCTATTGCCACAGATTTACCAGACTTTTAAAACAGATGCCTTCATTATATTAAAAACAATCTTAGTAAGAAGGTATGTGCTCAATTACATTAAGTTCAACCACAGGTAAGAGAATTCTTTATCCTGAAATGCCCTGCCTCTATATTCTACATATTGCCCAGACTTTTCAGGAACAGCAGGCATCTGATAAAAACATCCTCCTGTAACTGTATAGATCAGAATCCAGGCAAACACTTTTTATGAAGACAACATATTTGGAAATGCCCAACGTATAGTAGATAGACCATGAATTATTCTGTAAACTCAAAAATGAGAGATTTAAAGTAATCTGAGTGCACTTTGATCAAGACAAGACATTCTTGTCATAGATAAATGTAGATTACCATCAATAGCACTAGATCAAGGCCACAGAATTCTGGTTTTGCACCAGAGTAAGTAAATTATTTCGCTTTAGTTATAATGTCCTCTCCTTTAAAAACAAAACACTATATCTCATGTTTACTTGGCACAGTCATTCACAGAAGTCAAATGCTGTTAGTGTTTGCAGCAATTATTTTTCCTTATTCTGAGGAAGATAATTTTGTCAGAACCATTTTGCATCAGGAAGCAGAAACGGTGTCTTGTGACTAGTCTCAATTAACCCCCAAAATGCTAAAAATGGAATCACAGAACTCGTCACCATCATTCCCAGTAAGTGTGTTCAACTCCAGAGGGGAAGAAATGCTTTCACTCAGCATTCACACGCAGTGTGAAGTCATAGGTCTGAAGTGATAAAAACATTATTAGAAAGATTACTGAAGTGATAAAGACATTATTATTAGCCTCTGACCAATGATGCATTCCCTGATAAACATCAGTAATAATCTCTAATGCTGAGATACTTCACAAGATCCATGTGAAGGAAATTACTGACCCAGGAGCCTGGCATAAACACTACAGCTCTGCAAAATGAAAAAAGAGCAAAACCCTCTGTTAAGGATGATGACATCTGTGGACTAGTTATTAGTCAGGAACAAAGTTGGCTTCCTGTTATTGTAAAACAGTTTATGTAGTCTCAGTACCTCTGTTATGTCTCCAATTGCATAAATGTGAGGAACAGAAGTAGCTTCACTGGCATCAACAATGATCTTTCCAGTTTCAGAATTAGTTTTCACTCCAACTGTCTCCAAATTGAGAGTCTGAGTGTCAGGTGCTCGGCCTTAAGGAAAATTAAAAAGAAAGAAAGAAATTATAGTAAAAACTATTGGAAAACTTCAGAAGTGTTCATGTAAAAAGCTGCCATCCTCCCCTGTAGGTTTTCAAGAACTTTGTGCTATTTGATAGTCCAAGTAGAAACATGACTAAACTTATCTCATACCAAAAAAGCTGTAAGGGTAGAAAGTATGGATACAAATTTCTTTGTGAAATGATCTCTACTGCCATTGCCTTTGGTCAGACTATTTAAGAGAATGTTATCCTTTAAAAATATGCAGCACAACACCCACTGCAAAAATTCAAAATCACATGGTATATTATTTATTTCACATTCTAAATTCAGTTTCCTAACATACCATGAACATACACATAATAACTGAGCAACTTCTACGCTTTAAATTTCCAACAAACACTAAGCAAATGGCAGCCAATGCTAACACACAGTTGTGTGCACTTATAAAAATTATTAAGAATGTTGTTCAACATTAAACATCCCTGAAATCCTCTTTTCTTATCTGATATGTTAAAGCTTTTTTAGATCAGCTTGGATAAAAAAGTTCATCAACTTTTCTCTCAAGTCCTTAATGATGAGTTAGTTATTTAGCTCAAACTCTGTATTTGAGCTGTCTCTATTGACTTTAGAAACACTGTTCTTAGAGTTTTGAATTATTATAAATGGATTTAAAAACCAAATGAGGCAAAATCTACCAAGCCTAGATTTTCTTAGTTTCCTCTTTCAATGATTAAAAAAAAAAAAAATCTTTTGTAGTGTTTTCTGCAGAGCCTCCACTTAAACCATCAAAGTCTTGATAACATTACACTGAGCCTTCCATTGGAGTATCTGATTAAGCATTTCCTGACCAAGAAATTGGAATCTTAAATACTATCCAATTTTTTAAATGCATCAGGTACTCCCAAAATTTGTAGGGACACAGAGGATCACATAGAAAAGATTACCTGTATATAACAAAATTAAGGAAACTTTATAACATTGCATCTGGTTTTGGAAGCTATAAATGAATACATATATATCCAAATACATAGGCCTCCTTTGCATAAGTCATGATTTTGTGTTTGATGTTAATACAGACCTATAGCAAAGCAAAACAAAAAGGGCAAACTGTTTTCATTATAAAAACAAGCTCTTTGATGTTAATGTAGGAAATTATTAAACAAAAGGAAAACCTGGCTTGTCAATACAGACCTAATTATATGTAAACATATGATTCACTGCTTTATACATCTGCTATATAGCCAGGCCCCCCAAACAATGTCACATCTGAATACCTCTGTAAAGACTCCTGTGTATTAATTTCATCTGGTGAAACCAACACTTCCTCTGGGAGTACTGACTGAAGCTGTCGGCACTTGGCTATCTGTCTGTCTTCCCTTCTGTTGTCCCCATGGGACATTGATCTGCTGTTCCTTCTCTGCCCCCTGCTCCCCAGTCCTGATGCTATCAGGCAACAAAAATAATAAACCTCCAGGACCTTATCTTGGCTCGGATGTGAAACAACTTCCTACCGTTGTATTTCTTTGTGTATTGAGAGTAAAGCCTGGATATTCTGCAAATGGACAACTAATGGGGTTTTCTAGTTTCCCCTTTTTCCTGCCAGGCAGAGCCAAGAGAAAGCTTAGCACGCAATGGCAGGCACTGAAAGAGGAAAAAAAAAAGAAACTGTCAATAGAGTCATATAAAGACCTGTGACAACAACAGCTGAGTTTGTCAAATCTGCAGGATAACACTTAACCTTTTGATTCCAGTCTATTTTAGCATGTGTACTGCTTGGTATTAATAGCCAAGTTACAGAAAATGTGTTGCTACTCATAGTGAAATTTTTCTCTCAGCTTTACTTGCCCCAATATTATTTCTGCAAGCAAAAAGGAATTTTTAAAAATATGAAGTTTTATTTGCCTTTAGCCCCATGCTGGCTCCCCTCCATAAACCAGAATTACACTTACTAATCTTGCTTCACCTCGAGTTCAGTAGCTTCGGTTCATGATAGTAGCTTAGGTTATCCAATGTTTTGTGGCAATGTTCAATGTCAAATTCGGGACGTTGTTATTTCCCAACGTTCACTTACTTGTACTACAGAATCAGTTCTCACATTTCTGAGAAGGATTGGATCAGAATGACATTTGTTCCATACTCCTAAGTATTTTACACTTATAACTTCAAGAAAGCATGAGTTTACAGCTTATTTCTAAGATTCAGAGAGCAATACAAAACTATACCAAATCCTACCAGGCATGCAATGCAGAGATGGTCCCCCTTGTCCCTCCTGCCCCCCTTCCCCTAAAGGCAGCACATGTGCTTTTAGTTTGAAAATGTCAACTGCCCTGAAACTGTCACTGAACAAAGAGTGTGTGATTGTATAAGACACAAGACTAGATTTAGTTGTTATTCAAAACAGCAAGATACTATTCCAGACATCTAGAAGAAAGGCAAAAATTCAAATCTGATCCTTGAAATGGTTACCTGCCTCCTGCACTTTGAATACCACATCATAATCTCATCTTTAACAGACCCATACAATAATCACATAGCTGTGAAAACCACACAGCTTTCAGGGCCTGCACACCCATTCACTTTTAACTTTAAAAGAAAAAGGATCTTTCTGATCTTTTTTTTTTTTTTTGGTAAACAATATGGCTTCCTAAGGGGGCTGCCAGCCAGCTTCACTACAGAGTAACAAGAGACTGGTTAAAGCACCCATCTCAGATACTAGGCTGGTTATACTTTGCTGTGGCATTTCTGTCCTATCATCTGCTAAAAGGTATGCTATACGTGCATGTAGAATAAGGTGAAGGCAATATCAGGCTGGTGGACTTTCAACAGTAGAGACTGAAGTAGCTAAACTGAGAAGAAACCACAGGGATAGGCATAGTCAAGTAGCAGCAGTAAATGAATGATAGCATAATCTTGCATAAAATAAGATTTCCCAAGGTGATAAAGGTGCAGCTGACAGCAGAATTTTATAATGGGTCTTCTGCAGTTTCCTAATCACAGAAGGTGGAATGTTAATTTTCCCCTAGCGTTTGAAAAATTCAAACTAGAGCCAAGCAAGTATTTTATTATGAGGCATGATACTGCAGATGGCCACTGTGAGGATACTGCAGGGTAACAAGATGGTTCCTTTGGCATAACACTTAAGTCAAATAGTCTTCTCCACTTCTTCCCTTTACATTGGAATTTGACACATCGTGTCATAACTTTATCAAATCTGATCTCAGTTTGACCTTCATCAGAATTTCATCTCTGTTCCCAGTGTTGGTATTCTCTCTCATCTTTTTCTGGGTGCCTAACACACTCCCCAAATTATTTTCAAGACCTTTCCTCCTTCAAACCCCTCCTCTCAAAACCCACAAGGTGTTCACTAAAACATATCCTCCTGAAAATGACTAATAAAGATCAATTTAGTGCAAATAATGTTGAGATTACAAGAAAATATTGATTACACAAAGACTAAGGCAAAAAACCCTTCAGAACCCTTGCCACATTGATAGCAGTGTGCAACAATTTTATAAGGATGTTTCTGAACATTTCATTCATTACTGAAAACTCTCAGCATGGCTGCCACAACGTGAAAAAAATCTGACCTTCAGTGCTAGGACAGTAACTGTTTCTTTGTCAAGTCTGCTAAGCTGTATTATCTCTTGTGGCATTAACTAGTAATACTTATTACATAGAGGAGTCATCTCAGCAGAAAGCTTGTGGCAGGCATAGTGCAATCAGTAAGCATCTGGCCATCACCACTTCTGAACTTACTTGCATCTGGAGACACATTGCTTTGGTCCTACCTAAACAACAACAACAACAAAACCCAAGTCCAAGTGACATGTAACCAAATGAAAATGTTATTAGCATGGGACAAGCTTATAGTGGTTCTATTTGTTTTGTTCTGTCAAACCAATTCTAGGATATTTTGTAAACATCTGCTTTGTTTAGTCATCAATTCAGTGTTGCTCCTCTATACAGTAAGACCCCATTAGACATGTAGTAACTCAGTATCTTCTCTAAGGACTTTGTAAATAACCAAATACCAGTTAGAACATAATCTTATGCCTCTACAGCAAATTCAAATGGAAATACTACTCACCAATTCCTTTTACATATTAGCTATTTTGCAACTGCAGCACTCAATCCATGGGTTTCAGTCCTCCAATAGCTGAAACAAAGCCACTCTACAAAGCCTGATCTCCTACAGCTCAGCAATGTGTGTGTAACCTCTATTCTCTGAATGACCCTATGTTCAATCTGTACATGCACTGACTTACCATTGCTTCGTAGCTCAGGTATATTAGGCACCTAACTTACAAAAGAAAGAGCTGTTCCACTGATCCAGAATATAACTGTATAGTCACTCAGCAAAATAACACAGTCCCATAACAGTTACCTACAAAACCTCTGGATTTAAACACTTACATTAAAAGGTATCAGAATGAGATATTTTATTTTCCTCAAGTATTTCAACGAGTTAAAAAAAGCTCACAGAAAAGCAAAGAAAGCATTTTGCCTGCTTTTTTAGGCTTATCCATACAAACAGAAAATTACACATTCCAAGAGATAAATAGAACTCTTAACAGAAAAAATAACGTTGTGAGGTTGGGTTTTTCTTCCAAAGGGCCTACATTTCTGTATCTTACCAAAATCAAATTATGTCCCACTGTCACTGAATATTTGTAATATTATTCATAAAATCCTACTGAAATTCCTTGATGCACTCACAAAAATGCAGGAAACATCTATGTGATGGTTTGGATTAGAACAGAATTAATTCTGTTCAGTAACTGTATTTTCTAAAAGATATTCCCCCCCCACATACATAGCACTGTTATTAGTTATTCCCCCCCCCCCCACACACACACCTTGCCTGAGCTGTCCCTTTAAGAAACCTGAAATTCCTGAGTTGAGGACACTGCAAACCCCCCTCTGGGGGGCGGGGGGGAATGCTGGGTTTCTCCGGGGGACTTTTGTTGTTTGGAACCACGAGGAAGCTCCCTTCCTGCTGGGACTTTCGGCCGAGCTGCGTGCTGTCTGCCTGTGCTGAAACCTGCGGGTGCTATCTCACTGCTTTGGACTGCTTGTGCTGATTCCACTGGGAGCTGGCATCGGGACGGTTCAGTATCTTGGGTCCTGTACCTGTTTATATTTTGTTTCATTTATATCTGTTATTATTATTAAAGCAGTTTTTAGTTTTTAACTTCCAATCCAGTCTCTCCTTTTCCTGCTGTGTGTGGGGGGCTGGGAGGAGCCCTTAAACCCACCACAATCTACTATAATTCAGGCTACAATTAGTTAACAATAGTGGCTGCTTTATAACTAACCCTACAAGCTGACTTTCTTCAATCAGTATTGTAACTGGCACATCTGCAGACAGGAAATCCTCAACACTACCAAGTTTCCCAGCCTATTATCTGAGACACCTGGCGTGGGTGTGTTGATACAGAGCAAAACAATGAATCATATCAACTGCACATCAATTAACCAGTTTTAACTGTTAATGTGTTTAATCCTTAAGGGTGGAGTGCCAACTCGAACACCAAAAAAAAAACCCAAAACCAAAAAACCCAAACCCTCAAACTATTCATTTTGCTGTTTCTAAATATGGATTGTAACTCAAATCTATGACAAAAATGATAATGCATGTAATTCCTCTATATCAAACTAGTAAGTGGAGTCATTTTATAACCGAGTTGCAATAGTATATCATGGAACTTTATTTCATTATAATTAATGCTAAATCAAGATTTTTTTCTTATTTCAGTTTAATAGCTTTTTTCCATCTTTGACAAAAGTAAACAAATTGACTTAATATTTTACAGGTGTGATTCAACATCAGTGTAATTTTATGAGAAAGCTTGAGGAAAAATCAAAAATAACATTTAGAAACCCACTTTTGGGAAACATTTCCATCTCACCTCATGTATATTACTTTACAGTTTTCAGGATTGTAACATCCCCAGATAGCTAAAGATGCTAGTAAAACTGACTGTTCTTCTGCATCAAAACAGATTTCTTGGGCAGTAAGTTTAAGCCTATTTACTCTGCCCACTAGGTATCACTGGCTTGCAAAATACCATTACTACCTTTAGCTATCCATTATTTATCTAGAACTCCAGACATTCCCAAAGCTTTATAAGCACAGAAGACAAGAAGTCTTCTATTCTGGTGGGCTTGCAGTCCATTTGAAACAATACAGAAACTGAGGGCCAACTCAATAGCAACAAAGGAGCAGCTTAGGGAGGCAATACAGAAATAGTACTTTCATTTCCACGGACTGGAGCCTTGTACCATACATCAACTAGCATTAACCTTTAAAAGAAGCATCATTTGACACAAAGGAGGCAAAACCCAGATTTAATTCCTGTTTCTGGTGATTATGCTCATAGTCATCTGTCAAAAAATTCTTTTAAATTTATTTACTCTGAGTTAGGCATCATATGTCCGTTCTGAGGGGGCTGAGATATGCAAATGTTAATGATGATGCAGTAACAAACTTACACAGCAGTTCAGAAAAACTCCTAGAAGAAATGGTAGCCACTTGTATCCGATAAACAAGAACTTGTAGTGTATAGTTTCATGAGTAAGTCAAGAGTATGGACTTAAGAGAACAGCACCTCCACCACAGAGGCTGCTGGAATTCATGCTCCCATTCTCTAGTGAATATGAGGAAGACTTAAGAGTCTCCCATTTATTGCAGCTCATGCAAAAGTAGTTACCACAAATTTCTTCAATTCACTGTACCTTTCATGTGTTTTAGACTGTAAGTGAACATGTCATGCATGCAAGCAAAGAATGAAAAAAGTACCAATGTTTTGGTCACAAAATATTTAACACAAAAAAAAAGAAGGGGGACTGTTTGGCTCTATATAACATGATGAGGGGACTTCATTTTCAGAATGGAAAGCATTGCAAATAAATGTTAAGACAATCAAGTTTACCTACTGCCCACATCACTGTGTCAAAGGAATCAGTTTCTTCTGTGCCCAGGTCAGTATTTCTCCAGGTGACTTGCAATCTGTTGCTCTCCAATTTTTCAACTTTGGTTGGGAAACACCGTTTTAAGAATTTTGTGCCATAAGATTCCATGTGCTCAGTTACTAAAGATGCCATTTGCTGTGAAGTATGAGAGAAAAAAATGTTTATTCTTAGATATATCACCTTGACAATATAAACCCCTCCTTCAACTGTCTTAATAAAAATCCAGCCATTAGACTGTGCATTTCAAACATTGTCACCCAGTTACTAGGCATTGTTAACACGATAACCTATTGAGCCAGTATGACCTGGAATTCTATTCCAAGAGGCATCTACATTTGAATAGTCAAATTATTTTAAAAAGTAAAATACTATATGAATAAAATTGTTCCTTTTAAATCATTTGTTCCTTATATAAAAATAGCCATAATTACCATTTTCTGGCAGCTTGATGAGAATTAAATAATTTCATAAAACTGAGGAAGAAAAACACTTTTGTTTGCCATGACACCTGCCATTTCTCTGCAATGACTATGAATCACTAAGATTTCCTGGAAAGTTCTACTACAAAAAGGAAATAATGCTTTTGTCCTAAGAGCCTGCTTGGAATAATGCCACACCACAGTCAAGGAGTAAAGTGCTGCATTGATAGGTTTATCCAAAGGTGTCATTGTGCTTGACTGCAGTAATTCGGTCACACTTTGTCAAACGCTATGTTCATTACTTAAAGACATTATCACAAAACCACTTGCACAGAACAACCACATGCAAGCTCTCTGCTTACTAAACTCTGTTTCTAAAGTTTGTGTTAGCTAATAGGAAGGTTATATCTCTTTGGAAACATGATAGCTCACCAAGCAGTTTCCATCAGACTTAATGTGGCTACAAACTTAACATAATTATCTCCACTAATATTTTCTTAACTTTGAAGTGTCCATTGTGCTCTTCCTGCCTACACAGGATCAAGTTCTTGGAGAAAGTACTACTATAAGTGCTAATTTACCAAGTGACACACACACAGTCTCAACATTATTCCAGGCTTGTTCAGATCTCATGCTGTTACAGATGTAAATCTCTTTAACGATGAGTGCAAATCTCAAGACACATTTTCTTATACAATGTTTTGCAAGATTTGGTACCTATACCACTAGTTTTAAGGAAGTCATTTCAAGGTGGAAGTGGCTGGCGTGCAACCAAGAGCTGTCACTACCTGCAGTGGTACTTGTCACTGCTGCTTCTAACAGCAATACTCCTTCATCAAAAGCTGATAACAGTTTTCCCACACACTGTGCGTACACAGAAGTTCTTAAAAAGAAGCTCATAGTTCTATCACTTGCATCAACTTCGGATTGTAAATGTTTTGCACTACTGCAATCAAGCACTTAAAAAACCCTAATTCAGGATACAAGGAATAAGTGTGCATTCATGCCCTTTCTGAAAACAGTAATTTCAAGTGATTAATGCAACACAGTCTTCATTCTTGAGGCTGACATTTTCCAAAGTTATCTGCCTGAGAAAAAAGTTGTTGGAAACTTCAAAGAAAAAGTTCACTGCACATGTGAGTGAAAGCCCAGAACTCTCTCACTCTAGAATACTACAGAAACTTTTATTTCCAAGTGGTGTTAACATCAAATCTTGCAGGGACAGAGGATTCACTATGACCTTTAACTCTCCATACAGATTTAGGGACCAAAAAGACTATCAAGGAATCAAAAATATAATCTAACCTATAAAAAAGAGGCTACAAACTCACATACAAGTAGTGTCTTTACTGGATCCAGTCAGTCGTATTTAACCTAAAACTGCTGTAATACTTTCTATTGTTTCTTTAGGTGGTTACATTTTTTTCTTACACAAATCCTGTATAAAACCTTTCTGATCTTGTTGTTGCCTTTTCTCATTGTTATTTCTAATTGTTTATATCCTCTTTATAGAGCAAGAAGTTTCTGGCCAAAATTGTTTTCTGTTTTGTTAGCACAATCATGACCACTTATCCTTCTAAATAAAACTCCTCAAAATCTTTCCTAATTTTGAAATACAGTTTTTGCTCTTTTTTCCCTGTCTGAAATCTTCTGCTTTTAATTTTGTCCAGCTTAGAAGTGACATTGGCACTGAAATCACCATGTATTATTTTTACCTAGTTATAACCAAAGTGGTAGGGTCAAGATTTCCAATTTCTATGTCATTACAAACTTTCAGATTAGTGATTTATTTATATTCATCATAACAAACTCCACATTGAACTACTTAATGTTGAGTCCAATAATTTATTTTAAAAATGGTTATCTGTAACTCCTAGATTTTCAGGATTATTTTAAAGTGACTCTTTCATGTTTTTAGCAGTGGCATAAATCTCCCTCCAGATTTCCAACCTTTTCAATTTTGTTTTTAATTAAGCAAAAAGGAAAAAAAATATTTATTTTTCCGAGTACAGTATCAAGATATATGATAAGAAAACAAGAGCTAATATTTATTTAGTTTCTCTTCAGAAAGCACTTACTAGAAAACATTTGGAGAAGTCAAATGATGCTTTTTTCTTTAGGAGACAAAAATAACCAAATATACCTTTTAATATATTTGATATAAAGACATTCTGTACTCACCTGATCAAACCCACGAAGCGGGATACTTCTCATCATGACTGTAGTGTCCAATCCAATGCCTGTTAGAAAACCAGCACACTCAAGTGAAACATCTGGGGACAATCAGTTAAGGAAATATAAAGTTCAATATACAAGGGTAGTATACAGGTTGATTTTTTACCTAGAGATACATATCAAGTTCTCCTTACACAGACAACATATTTACCTTGATTTTGTTGCATTGAATAAAACTACAATGTTTTAGAATATTTACCTTATAGATAACATTGCTTCTAAGGTCCTGAGAATTTATCCTCAGCAAACCTTAATTCCCACAATGTTACTGTATAGAAAACTATGAGTATTCTATTACCAACTCAACTACAAGGCACGAGCAAAGAAATTCTGAAAACTGAACTGTCATAGGAAAGACAGCTATGCTGCTTATAATCATAAATCATCACAGCTTCTTCAAAGGATACAGCTGGCTCCAACAACCAACCTATTACATAGAAAGAAGAAAGAAGAAAGCAGTGGAATAAGTTAATGCATATTTCTGTATAAACAACAATTATTTTCTGAAGTATATATAGTTAACAAAACTACAGGCTTGAGGAGTGGATCTGATATTGTTAGATGGGAAGAAAGAGCATGGCTTGTCAACTCCAATGAAGACAACATAACAACATGTGGGCTTATTTTATGAATAGAATAAAAAGAACAGGCTTATGAGACATAAGGAATTGTTTCTATATTGTAAAGAGACTAAAATTTAAACACATACTCTGAAAGAAAGCAAAGAAAACCATGAAAAACTCAGAAAAACTAGTAATTGTGTTCTATGATGCACCTCTGCTGGAACCATCTGGAGATCTTCATCTCAGTAGCAAGAATTTCTTCACAGTGTTTGTATATCTATGGGACTTTTCAGGGACTCTTCAGCTGATTAATGGTTTGCTCTTTTTAATTTTTTTAAATATAACTGCACGACTGACAGTTCTACAACCCCCAGGCATGTAATTTGTAGCTATGTACATTTGCAGAGGGAGAAAAGAAATAATAAGTACAACACATCTCAGACTGAAAACAAAAGGTGTTAAACTAAACCTTGGGAATATTTATAATAACAACAAATCTGACAGAATCAAACATTTAACAGCTCCCTCTTCATTTGCTAGGACACAGCCTGATAAAGCACAGAAATGCTACTGTAGCCCCTGAAGGCTTATTTTGACTAAATGTCTGGAATGCAACATATAAACACTAGACTCCCACATTACACTGTTACAACTTGCATTATCAGCAACTGGACAAAAGCCACATTTTTACAGAAACACCTTACAAAGATAAATCTTTTATTTAGGTTTTTTGGGGGTGTTGGTGAATTTTGTTTTTCTTTTTTGCTTGTTTCACTTTTTTAAAAAAAAAAATTTTCTCAGATAAATAATGCCCCCAAAATTCAAGAGGTGACTAATATACTAGCAACAACAGCAAATTTACTTTCCTTTTTAAACTGTACCAACAAGCCCTGTTTATCTGATGTTTAGCTTAAAGCAATGCATTTTTTATATTAGAAGGACATAGCCATGAGTGGCAGCTGTTTTCTTTCAAAACACTAGTATTATAGTTTCAAGTCTTTTTCTTATATAAACTTTGCTTTTTATAGAATTACTCAGTAGAGGAAAAATTTATTTATTTAATTAAATACATTTATTTAAAAATTAAAGCATTATATGACTTTCATGCTAGGAAATGTGCACTTCCTATCACAATTATTTGCCCTAGGAAATTGCTTTGTAGTGCGGTGTTGACTCAGAATCTTACTGTGCTATATGCTGTAAAAAACAAAGGCATTTTAGGATTTCCATTTAAAACAATTTTTTAGTATTTCAGTCAACCAATAGATCTCAAAACATAAGAAAAACCAAAAGTAAGCCAATTGTCTCATCTTATTTTCTTTTGTTATCAGAACTACAACCACTTAAGAGAACAGAGCTTCTTTCCTAATTGAAGAGCGATTTCACACAGATCCGCAGCAAAGAGTAGGGACAGTACCGTCTTCGTTTAAGTTTATGCTGCCCTCTTGTGACTTCTATCTATAATTGCTACAGCAAAGAACTCGCCTTAACTTAAAGACAGTGAAAATGCCTATTTAATTTGATTTTAGAAGGGAATTTCATAAGAGGAGGAAGGGGGATAATCTGCTAGTTACTAATGAAGGTTAATAGTGTGATTTTGGCACATAGCAAAACAAATTCTCAGAAGGAAAGCAGAAAGACAGAGAAGCTTGTATATAAAAGGCAATTTTGAACACTTTTCACCTTGCCATAAAGAAAAATTATGAAAGCCAGCATCTATTAAAGCCATGGTAAACCATGGTAAGGTAACTCACGTTTTTCCAGGAGATTCTTTTAACCAGAATAGATCATCACTTGTGATTCCATACTTCCGTGCACCTGCAATCTATGATCACATAGGTAAGAACTTGAATCTGCAGTGTGAGTCCGGGCAGCAAAAAAAAAAGCTAATAGCAACTATGGCTGTATTAGCTGAAGTATAGCCAGCAGAACAAGGAGAATATATCTGGAGTTGCCCAGATATGTTATCCAGGCTTTGCCTTTGGAGATTTTCAAATCCTGACTGGAAAAACCCTCAGCATCATGATCTGACCTCACAGATGACTCAAAAGCTGACCCCATCCTCCTTGAACAGGAGGTTGATCTGTTGAACTAGATGACCTCTAGGGGTCCCTTCCAACCAGAAATATCCTACAGCTGTAAGCAATATTAATTGCAAATTGTTTTCTATGTCTTTTCTGAAAAGAATGTGCTTTAGACAAAAGATAATTTTTCACATGACACAAGTACAAAAATCCTTTGTGCATTACTTAATATTTACATACTTTATTCTCCAAAACCTCATTATTATTTACAATAAAACCAGTAAAGCTATTGGAGTTGTTAGATGGCAAGCATGACTTACATGCATGGGATATTTTGGTCTTCCGCCAGTAGCAATGACAATATTTTCTGCAGTAACAATAGTCTACAAACAAAAATACAGAAGGCAAATCAAGCATGTGAAATCCTTTTAGCTGTTTTTTTTGTCTATGCATTAAAAAAAGGATGAAGATAAACTAATACATGCAGGAGTTTCTCCTACACATTTTCTGTGAGTTTTTGTTTTAATATTAAGCTTACAACTGTTCCGATACTGGACAAGATTCTGATGACTACTTGGAAGCAACAGTTGTGCATAAATGACAGTTTTTTAAAATCAATTTTTGCTTAGGACAAAACATGGAGATGACAGTAATGAATTCTGTTTCTAAGGCCTGGAGCTAAGCAACCCCAAAAGTGGCTAGGCATTTACCTCAAAAAAACCTTTTGCTCTCTCAAGCTGATACTGAGCAGTATATAATTACCCCCAAAAAGGTGTTAAAAATATATGTTCAGTCTCTTGTTAAATAAGCAGAAATGAAGTGAATGACACTGCAGAAAGCAGCACAGCAGCTCACCTCTTTACCTGCTTTTGTTAGACCACGGATTGTATGCGGATCAGAAAAACTCCCTTTCATGTTGAAATATTTCACTTTCCTGTTCAGAGCAAAACAGCAACATAAACACAAACTTGAAGACTAGGAATGAAATAGAATCAGCTACTTTTTCTACATTTGAAGTGCTAAAAAGAATAGCAAACAGATATAGAAAAGTAAAAGGAATTAAAGAATCTCATTTCATAGGAATGTTTCCAGCTCTGTCACATAAATTAAGCCACTTAATTCTTGCATCACAGTTAACTCCTCTATACAGCAGAGTACTTAATCTTGTAACATGTTTTGGGATCAGGTTACTGACCTCTTCAAAAGATAAAAAGAAAGATGAAATTCAAAGTCTTACTCACTTGTCTTGTAGTTGCACTCTGTGCCCCCAGTTCAGGGATTTCACATAATTCTGAACAGCATGTGCCATCACAGACCTATCACAAAACAAGAAAGTGATCATGAATTCATCACATTACAAATTCAGACCAAGGAACTCAAAGATACAGGCAATTGCTACAGATTAGGAATGTCCTACAGTACTTTTTACTATAAAAGTAAATTATCAAGTCCAAATCAACATAATACCCACTGCAATAAACCATTAAATACAGTTTTGTGTTTTAAACAAGTAGCAGTCTAAAAAGCTTCATGCAAAATTCACTCCTCTGTCCCTAAATAAACACAAACTTGGAAAAGTTGTTACGCATCTGCAGCACAGAGGAGTGGATATGGGTAATCATCTTTACCAGGTATGATGAACAGGTTGGGCTATATTCCAGCCATAGAGTTGGGCATCTTTAAGGGCACTCCCTAAAAGTGCTGCCTGATGCATAAGCTTTTTAGGAATGCAGCCAACATTCACACAAGTTCCACCAAGTCCCCATTTGGTTCCTTGGGAAAAAAAAAGAAAAAACAAGTAAATGCATCAGGTTAGTGTAACTTGATGCAACTGGGTTACTTAGAGAATTAGGTAGTTCATGCCATTACTTAAAAAGTTTTAAGACAACACACAGTTTACTATCTTCTAAAGTTCAGTTTCTAACTCTGCTTATGTTAGTTTTGATAAAAATTGATAAAAAAAATCTATATATTTTTCTTCTAAAATTCAAACCATCTCAAGATGTTTCTCAGAGCTCTGAAGATCCAGTTACTACCCATTCACATTTGCTTATTTGCAGATCTTATTTCACATATTGTATATGAAAAGCCACAATAGGACGCAATTCATAATTTTTAGAAACTGTAAATGACATTTTGACAGAGACAATATTCTTACATATTCACTTCTGACAATTTCAATGTGCAGGGGAAGCAGGCAAAGCTGGGACATCACTGGAGGGAATGAGCAGTACAACATGCTCAGCTTAGAGACTTTTACTACAAGCACAGCAGGCAGTGTGGCTTTGGCCTCCCTGCTGCCAGGAGCAATCTGCTCACCTAGGCAACTGTTTTATAAACATGTACAAATATTATCCTAGCAGTTCTCTTCCATACCTTGTAGAGAAGGTTCCACATAATCCAAAACAGCCACTTTCCTTCCAAACTGAGCAGCTTTAAACAAAATGCAAGACAAGGTTTTTAGAGGAGAGAGAAACACAGAAAGCTAAACATTTTTAGTAGCACAGGTACAGACAGAGTACAGGATAGAACAGCTTGAGGGTATCACTATCTAACACAAGATGCCAGACTAGGGGCCTGAGCTGCTTCTCCAGAAGGCACTTAATAATCTAGACTAGAGCCTCCAGCTTCCACCAACCCTAAAAATGCAGTTTGACCCCAAATTCAATGTTTAAGAAGAACCTTGTGGGGTTTTGAGCACATTATTTTGAGTTACAAAGGGACAAGGGTCTCTACAGCAGTTAAACAGTTCTTGGAAACAGACTGAAGGGACAGTTCCTTTAACACATAAGAAACAGCATAAATTTTAAAAACACAATATCTATGGAGGCACTGAGAGTATTTTGCAATAACAATGAAACAGGAGCTCGTTAGATTTTTTTCCCATGACAGAAGACAAAATATTTTTTAAAAGGTTAATAAGAAAGCCAAACAGGATCACCCCACCTGAGAGTGTGAACTACTTTGCAGATTAATATATGGAGCTGGCTGAGTTAATGATTAATGTACAGGGACTTAAATATACCATGTTTCTTTAAAACCTTTAGCATTATCAGAAACTTTTCTTTGTCTCCATAAACACCACTTAAGCTAAAAGAAAACTTTATTTTAGTTATCTATATATACAAACCTTCCTTGGCACAAGCTAGGCCTCCAGACCCTCCACCAATTACCAGAAGATCATACTCATTCTTTCCTGTGAAGAGGATGTGAAAAAAGAAGGAAGAAACAAGACAAGATGGTAGAGGTATGTGAGAAAGTAAATACTAAAAAGTATGCTACATTTTACAATTAATTATTGCCGACTTGGGTTTTCTTAATTTATTAGAGCACTGTGATTTTTTTCATGTGCCAAAGCAGTTTCCAAAAATCATTAAAATATCTAGTCTGGTTTTGTGAATGAAATACAGAAAATAAAGCTATCCAAAAGAGGTGAGGAAATAGATTACATTTATATGCAATGTCCCAAACAGCTCTTTCTGCATGATTAGACCGTTGCAACTGGGATCCAGTATAGGCCATTTATCTCTACATTACAGCCCCAAGGTCTATATGGACATTTTTCAGCAAGGTCACCTTATCGGACTTGCAAAGCTTCAGGCTGCAATGTACGTAGCTGGGGTGTGGTGGTCAGAGGGAAGCTGGCTCATTGTCCACCTCAGCTTCACCACAGATCAGTCCAGACTCCCAGAGCAGTTTTGAAGAGACAAGAGAAGCCCACAGGTGAGTAATAACTTGTTTCTCAGCAAGGGCATCAGGACAACCCCCGCTTTCAGAGGGAACTCCCCGCCGGTTCAGGGAGGACAGCTGAAGCCCACAGCATCTGACACCAGCTGAGCCACCATAGGGTTGGGGGAATTTTCGTGGCAGTTCAGAGCGGGAAGTTGGGACTGTGAAGGCTGATACTCCCTGGACGTTGGAGTTAAGACCAGAGGAAAGGTTCTGCCGCCCCTCAGGGTCCCGCAGCACCTCTCCAGAAAGCCCCACGGCCCCAGTGCAGGAGGCTTGCCCGCTTCTCAGCCACCTGCAAAGTAGGACTCCCATGCAAAACAGGGCCGAGGGACGGGCCCAAGAGAGGCATCGGGATGGGGATGGCTCCCGAAACCGTTTCAGACGAAGGCAGCCCCTCACCCTCCCCGCTCCGGCCGCTGAGAGAGGAGAGTGGCACCTCCGGGCAGGGCGCTGGTCTCCGCTTCCCACAAGGGTCGCTCAAATAAGGCATCCACGGGCCTCTCCCCACCGTGGGGGTGGTGGGAAGGGCTCAGAGAACCCTGCCCAGGTGCTTTCGGCGTGAGGAGGAGAGGGCAGCCCGCTTCTCGCGAGGAAAGACACAGACACGACCTCTGCCAGGCCCCAGCCCAGCGGGCACCCCGTACCTGAAAGGGCTCGCAGTGTACGGCACAGGCCCGCAACGCGCAGAAGACACTCCCGCCTCCGCCACAGCGCCGCCATGCTGTACGGCACAAAGCCCACTCGCCGAGCAAGGACCCCTGCGAGGTGCCTGAGCAGCGCCTGAGTGGAGGGCGGCAGAGCCCCGTAAGGGCGGGGGGAAGGGAAGGCGCGAGGATATCCACACGGGCTGCCGCATCCTGTCTGCGAGCAGGGGTTCCGCTTCGCGTGCAGTCCTAAGGGATGGGGACCGGAGGAGAGGTACCCACGGCCGCTTCCCTCCGGAGAGAGAGAGCCCTGCCGCCGAGGATCCTCCAGAGACCTTAGGGTGACGCGGGCACGGGCTCTGGCCTTAGAGAAGCGCATTTGCGTTAAAATCGGACATTTGGAAAGGAAAAAAGAAAACCCACACTTTGCATGACAGGCTTCCCTCCCCGAGATGCTGCTGTAAAAGGGGTTCGGGGAAGGCTTTTTGGGAAAGAAGAGGAACCTTCACCGATGTTCGGAGCCTTGTTATTTTTCCCTCTGAAACAGCACATGTAACAGCTCTGTAACAGACGCGGTGAGAGGTGGTCTGTCAAAGCTTTTCCTCACGTGCAGACAGACTAGCGGTTGAAAACCTTCGAGAAGGTGGTTTGATTAAGGCCTCTCCCTCCCGTGAGGTATTGTAGGCAACATTGGTGTTGTTTGGATTCCTGTGGCGCTGAGATTCAGCGTTGAGAGCAGGCCCGAGGGTCTCGGGTCCTTTTAAAGAGAAGGCTTTCCTCAACCGAAATGGCGGAGCGGGTCCCATGCTGTACAGGTCAGTGAGCTGGACTGGCACAAACAGCTTTAACACAGGCTTTAGCTGTGGTGATGCAGATATCTGCGTAGGACTACCTGTCGGAGCGTCTCTTTGGCAGTGTTTCCTATCCCTGTGATACATGCCGGCTACTCATTAAACAAGAGCGGTGCTGCTGACCTACTTTGGATGGGAGTTGTTAAGAGTCATTAATATTTATAATGTATTCTGGCAGCCTAAGGGCTCAAAGTAGGCATTGCTCAAAACAATACCACAGGGAACAAGGTCTGTTGGCCTCTACTGAAACACAGTAGTGACCCTGTCTGCCGCTGTATGTAGCGAGTCATGATGTGATAAATGTCCCCATAGCCAAATCAGAGTTTGGGGAAAAGAATCGGCCACTTTTTTTCGGAAGGAGCTGGCGAGAAAAAACCGTTTACAGGGAGTGATGGTTCAGCTGGCTCCGGAGCAATAGCCTGGCTCACAAGGGGGCAGCATCCAACCATTTTGTTGCAGAAGCAGTCAATCATCTAGTCCACAGTTGAAGAGAAATGGCAGGAAATAAAAATACACAGAAGAAGTTTTCTTGAACTAACATCACCTCCAGTGTAGAGCTGAATATATTTTTCACTCCATTAATGTTTGAAAATACATGAAGGAGGAATTAGTATCACTTCAGTAAATAGATGACTTGTCCAATATCACTGCTATTGAAAACACAAAACCAAAACCCTTCTCTTTACCCCCATGCAGCACTAATCAGCAAATCACTGCAGTGTACTGAGATGCCTTTGAATTAAAGAAACGTCAAGCATATTCAGATAGTAATCTTTTATGCCTTTCAGGTATATGCTTGCTAAGTTGTTTTAGCTGTTCATTTTAGCCACTATCCCAAATTGAATTGGGCAGCATTAGGCATATGCTCTTTGTACAGCATTTAGTTCAGACATGTAGGATCAAAGGAAGAATTAAAGCTTCCCAAACACAAAATAGGTTTGTGTGAAGAAATGTCCTTGCAGCATTATGGTATTTTGTTAATAAGGAAAGGCCTTAAATGTAGCAATGACATGGATAGAAACTGTAACCTTTAAACAGCACCTACAGTGACAATTTAAGAACAGATTGATACATATGGAGTAATGTTTCTAAACTCTTTTAAGAAGGATCTTGGCTGAGCACCTATTGTAACACTAGCATTGCTGATGCTTTCATTATTTCAGAGCTGAGGCTCTTCAGTGAACCACAGCCTACACAGCAGCGGTGAGAGTATAACTTCCTTTAGATGTTTGGACATCAGCACACACCCTCTATTTAGCTTGAAAGTGAGTCAGTTGCTTTCCCTTGGCATCCTTCTTAAGTCATCGGGGAACTGGAACTATCCCTAGCTGCCACTGCACCACTAACAGACGGTGTGAAGCTGTGGTGTCATCAGCCTTCTGGCTGTATCTCACAGCTAACAATAAAGCACTGCACAGTTGCACAGGTTCAGGATTTCCGATCAGGACTGCCATCTTCAGAAGAAGGTACAAAGTATGCCACTCTGCTAGTTCTTGCACATTCTCACAGGCTTGATAATTGAAACTGGTAGAGGCAAATAGCAGCAATGAGGAGAAGTTTCTGCCCTTGGTGACAATATCAGTAAGAGGAGTAACCACTGATATTTGCTGCAGTCAGCACTAGGGAGGTGTACCTGCATTGTGCTTCAAAAATCTTTCTCTGGGACCAGAGACAGATTCTGGTTATCAGCTATAGTTTCTACTGTGTCTTTGATTCATCTCCTGTAACTTTCTACTCTTATTTTAGTTCTTTTTGGTTAGCATTAAGCTGATCAGAATAATTAATGATATACAATTTAATATATATCAATTCATTTTGAGAAAGCAAGCATTAAGTCCTTTAGTGGCAAATATATTAAAGTATCAGGAATCATTTACGTGAAGCATTGTGTTTCTGCAGTGAAAGTATGTTTTTTCAAATCTTGGGATTAAAAAAACCATATTGCAAGATAGCTATGAGGCTTAAGATCATATTTGCACAGAATTTTGTTGGTTGTAGCTAGTCATAAATTAACTTAATACCTTAGATGTGGTTTGGTTTATTTCCAGGGGCAGAGGTTTATTCAATGAACTGTAAACAGTGTGGTATTAAAAGGGCAAAGGAAACACCACTGTAATACATTTCAGAAAAGTATATAAATCCATTCAACAAGAATAGGGGGTTTGTAAGGCATTAATTAGTTCTGTTAAAAGGCAGACTTTCTCCTTTGAATTTATTGTAAGGACAGCTTATAATTCTGTACTTTTTTCCTTCATATGAAGACATACATTTTGTTACATTTATCAATGACTTACTTAAATTCTTCCTCATGAAGACAGCCAGGCCCAAATACCTCTTCTACTTAACATTTTAGAAATTCTGACTTTTCAAACACATCTTTTTGTCTTTTCTGGCATGTTTTTCTTTTATGTCTTACATTCCCATATTAGCAACCTGGCCAGGAAAGAAGAGAGGTTTTAGGTAGATAACGTCTTCAGAAGTCATCACATTGTTTCTTTTTAGTGGGTGGGGTGGGAAATGGATTATATCAGAGGTTGCATTTTGTGGCATGACCTATTTAATAATTTACAGAAGTGTCAGTGAACTGTACTGGGTCGCTGGTTGAAACAAGAGGTCTCTGCATGAGGTGGGACTTTTTGTTTTCTTACCATCTCTCTTGTTATTGGTTGTACTCTTTCTTTGTTCTTCTGTTTGTTTGTTTTGTCTGGATTTTTGTATTTGTTGTTTCTCTGCTACTGTGTGATATAGTGCCCTTAGTGTGAAGGAGGAGGAGGGGAAGAAAAAGCACCTGGAAGAATGTCAAATACAAAAGGGGGAACAGTAATAGTGACATAGTCCCTGGGAATCAAGAGAACTGTGTTCCAGAGCTACAAACAGAATAAATGGTAGCAGGGAAGGGGTGGTTACCAGTCTTTTTTCAAAGCAAAGTAAAACTCTCTCATGATTCAAATTGCTAGATCTAGACAGTATTCTAACATGGGGGTTATGCTGAGAAGTGAGGTCTTTGTTTGAAGAGACAGATCCTGCGTAAACCAGAGAAGTCTTTTTACCACTTTTATTTGAGTCTTCTTAATTGACTTATGTAGCAAGAGTCATCTAATATTACTTTTCGTTGCACATTGCTTTACACTGGCATGAAGGAAACTGTGGCTGTTTGCTTACAATCAAACCACTGTATTTTTCTGCATTTTTGATATCTGCTCTAAGACTTTTGACAAATCAGTCTTTAGGAGAGTTAAAAGTCAAACTGATGAGGAAAGAAAATGGCTAATTTTGATTTGTGAGATTGAGGTGGTGACCAGATATATAAAGTTTTGCAAGTGAGGGGAAAAAAGCTGCAGAAACAGATGAAGCTTCAAGTAAAACAGGTTCTTGACTTCATTCAAATACTTCAGTATGTATTACCAAAGAAGTAAAGGTTCAAAAGACAGAAATAAGGTAGACTTAGCTGAGCTTCAAAGGTTTCATGAGGAGATATAAAGTCTTTGAAAGCAAGAAGTTTTTTCAGTCTACATGATAACCTTTTAAGATGCACAGTAAACACAAAATAGTCTAACTGCTTGAACAATTTGTTAACTATTCGAGTACAACTTTGCTGACCATCTTTCTTCTCTTTTAGCTGTTCTCTATTTTGGATACCTCCAGGCACTTTCCAGATTCATACATGAGTGGTGCTTTCTCTCTCAAAGTTCCTCTTTCGCATGTTTCTCAGCAGGAGAAACTAATTTGACTGTTGAAAACAGCAACTTCTCATAAAAGAAAATCCCTCCTGCTATTCTGAAAACGCAAGCTCAAAGGAATTTTCTTCCACTCAGTGTTTCACATGATCTGTGGGGTTTATGATAATGTGCTAGCTCTCCTATCTGACTTTGTTTAGGCTTTTAAAAACCAGACTTTGGCCAGGATTATTAGAAGAAGGGAATGCCATTTGTTGTTATGCCAGGCATGGATTTACTGAGAAAGCTTTAGCTCCATGCTATGCACAGCAAGTGGGGTTAGCACTGCCACGTTGCATCATGTAATTGCAGCTGTGTAGCCTCCATTTGAAACTGGGAGCTCTGTACATGAGCAAGTCTGCTCAAGTTTGTGCAGCAAATCCGAGCTTAACTCTGTCAACTGTCAGAGTGAGTCAGTCTGAACTCACCAGTTAATCTGACCTGTTACTATTCGTGTGGTGCTTCTCCCAAGCTAAGATATCTTGGGTCTACATCTTTCCCACAGATGTGCCCTGTGAAAGCAGTATCCTGATGTTTAGCAATACCAAATCCATATTTTAAGATCTTGTCTCTACATAAAAATTGTATTACACCAATACATTTATAGCTCTCCACAGTTCTCTAACCTGGATATATTGATATCAAGGTAAATTTTTACTATCTAGAGAAAAATAAGTAATGTGAATAGTCTATAAATGCATGGACTCTGGGGTCTGTAGTGTTGTTATTATGTTAGTAAAAACTTAGAAAAATATCCATACCTATATTTGACCTGTTTTGGGCAAAAAAGGCATAAGCCAATGTCTAACAGCCTGCCAGAGAGAAAAAATACCCAGTAATAACATGTTATGAGATTTCAACTTTCTACTAACTTGGAAGCAATTTATGGACATTATCACACAGTTTGGGTAGTTTAACTAAGTGAAGGTATGGCTTTGTCTAATTTGCACTTATTGCCATGCATGTTTTTACATAGGTAGTGAAATACATGTGTAAATATAGACCTTACAGAGGTCTGTATCTTCCTCACAAGGGAAGTGAAGGGACAAAAGATGATCTCTTTTCTCTGGTGACTAGAGACAGGACCTGAGGGAATGCATGAAGTCATGCCAGAGTAGGTTTAGGTTGGATATTAGGAAAAGATTCTTCACCTAGAGCATGGTGGGGCACTGGAACAGGCTCTGCAGGGAAGCAGTCATGGCAGCAAGCCTGACAGAATTCAAGAAGCATCTGGACAATGCTCTTAGATACATGGTATAACATTTGGGGTTGTCCTGTTCATAGACAGGAGTTGGACTCGATGATCCTTATGGGTCACTTCCAGCTCAGGACGTTCTATGATTCAATGAAATACCTAGATGACAGAAAGGGTTACTTTACAGGCTTAGCCTTTATCATACAAGTAAACAGTTGTGGGCAGGCAGAAGCAAGTTTGCTCCTCCCATGCTTATAGCCTGAAGAATATGATTCAGCTCAAAGCTAGAAGTCCTTTAGAGGTGTTGTCATGGGCTGCTGCTCAATCTGGTAAGTCTCAGCACTAATTTATGCTGCTAAGAAGAAGCTGGGCTGATGCAATCCACCAGTTCACAACTAGCTATAGTTAACTGCAAGGACATCTCCAAAGAATAGATATATGCTTACTGAACCAGGTCAGTCACTGTTTTAAGCTGCTTTCTCAATAGCCCAGCAGTAAAAGGAATTCTCAGTTAATTTTAGCTGTAGGTGGTGTCAGGGATCGTAGAGACACAGCCTGCCATGGTTTCACAACCAGCTTTTGACCAGACAGGAAATTACTCTCAGTGAAGCTGGAGTGCAGTATTGCTTATTTCTTTCTTTGTTCTGCTTGATATCTGTATTATAACAAAATATTGTTGAGCTAAAGAGATACTTCAAAGATATTCTATGTTAACACTGGGTATTGGGCTATATTGCAGGGTCTTAGTTACGTTTTATTTAGAGATACTAAAACCAGTTTGAACCTCACCTACCTTTTTTTTCTACAAATATTTATTCAATTCATCCACTTAACAGTTTTTATTCTTCTCTTGGCATGCTCTCAGATAGCCCCTAATTCTTTCAAGGACCTCCCCTCTCATGTGACAAAACCTGCTTTCAGTTCTTCAGCTCCTGTTTCTGCCACATTTACCATGTTGTATTTGGTTTTTGTTTTTTCTTATTATTTTCTTTCATGGTGGAATTTAATTGCAGCTCGATTGTATCGTTTCCACCTTGAAGGAAACAATATAGACAGTCAAGCCAAGAACAAGGTTAATTAGAATAAGCCTTTTCTTTTATCTTAGAGCTGTTTGTAGCAGAATAGTGTTCCATATAGCAGCTATAGAAATTCAAGTGTACTATTTATAATGTATTGATTGCACCTCCTTCCATAATTGCTCTTAAGCAATTTGCTATATGTAGTTCCCCTCGCTCCAGCAGCATTCTATATTTAACCCACGTGCCTGGGTCTTGTTTCTGTGACTTCTGCTTTGGCTGTAGCATGCCACGTCTGAGCTGAAAAAAAGAAATAAATCCCGTGGGCCAAATTCTTTCCTGGAGTTGCTTGTTTGAACACGGTGCATTACAGTGAGTACAGATTTGGCTCCTACCTGACTTTGTCAGCATTCACTGCGCTGTAACTAAGTAACAAGAATACTGCCATTAGGGGACAGATGAATAGCTTTCTCTAAGGTTATTAGAGCACTGAGTACCTTTAAGGAGTGCAGAAATCTGTGAAAGGAGGAGTTGGGGAAAAGGACACCGCTCCTTTTAGAGGCTGTGTAACAGAACTGATAAGCTATTCTTGTGATGTGATCGAATGCGACTGAATACTGCAGGCTGTTGGACTCTTATTCTATAAAATCCACAACAGAGCAGCACAGGAAAAAGATTGGAGGGAACAGCTTCTGCTGTACTGAGAAAGGTACAAATTTATATTTTCTTATTTTTCAGACTTGACAAGATTTGTTGTCTTAAATAATGTCACTATTTTAAACAGTGGTGAATGTGAAGGAAGAATCTGACTGGTACTCATTGTCAGGAAGCCAGTCCGTGGGCAGCAACAGCTTTCACAGAGAAAGAGTAGGACATATTTGTGTGTAATACATTTGTACTGTATCGTAAACCTTGGCAGTTGAAAGAAGCGAGATGAGATAGCCCCGACTAAATTGAAAACATAATTTAAGGCTATGTGTATGCTGGAATTTGGTACTCGTTTGTATTCAAGCAAAAGCTGAATGCAAGTCCAGCTTCAGTTGAGTTATATTTAACTGAATAGCTGCTTTTATAAATGTGTTGCCTGCAGCTGTATTTTATGGGGGTTTTCATTCTCAAGAGGGAGTTCTGCTACAGCAAAACGTCTGAAGAACAGACAAAAAACTAGTACTTGCTAGCCCTGTTGCTGCTCGTAGGGTATCTTTTTGATATGCTTCTTTACATGCTATCCTTTAAAAGCAAACTCATATTTACCAATACTGTCAACCATATCATACCGGTGACCTCCAGAAACAACCTTTACTTCAGCTCTACTTAAGCTTACTTTTTTCTGCTTCCTCAGCCAAGGACTCCTCTAACAAAGCCCTCAGATTCAGAATCTCATGCAGTCTTTGCACAGCACTGCAGTATTTAAATGCAAAAGAAAAATTTCCTGATTTACAGCTTCAGTTTGCGTAAGTGGAAAAAGAGCTTAACCACATTAACACTGCTAACAATTTACTTGTCACTCAAGTTTAGCAGTATTTCTGAGCAACTTGCAGCTGGTATTGGGTTTGTCTCTGCCAGTCCCACATTGTTATCTTTCAGTATTCCTTCAGGGTCACTGGAATTAGAACTGACTGGGAATTTTCTGAAAAAACATAATTTTGGCAGCAGTTGTTGAAACCAGATCTTAATGTATGAGGCCATCCATACCATACCAATCTCTGTCTCAGGAGAGATTTCTGAGAAAGCAATTTCTAACTAAAGTAAGAGACACTCCAGCTACTTTTCTGGGGAAGACATTCACTCAGGGTTTGAGATCAAGGTCTGTCTCGGGCTCCCTTTTCCCAACACAGTGCTTTGGTTACCTGCTGTGCTGTGGTGGATCCCACTTTGCCTGGTCTGTTAGAGCTGTTCATTTCTATAGGAATAAGCCAATTTCAGCAGCAATTTCCTTCCAGCTCTTTCAGATCCCTCAGTGGATGTGGTCACTACCAAGTTTCAGTTGTGCACTGCCCTGGCCAGAAGAGCAGCTTGTGGAGAGCAGAAAGCTGTGCTGGGAGACAGGCAGATTTACAGTAGATTAGCTGGTAGCCTTGGAAGCAGGGCAGGAGCACACAGTGGGGATTTGGGACACTGAGGATTCAGTCCTTGATCTTTGTGATATAAAGACAGAATGTGAAATAGGGTCTGTCACAGGTGATTACACTGAGGACAGCTAGCCATCTTGGTCTTTTCTAGCCCTTTCTCCCTACACCCATCTGGGGCAAAATCATACAATAGGAGCTTGTTTTACCTCTGGGTAACATCAAAATCCCACCTGGGAAAACTTTCTACGGTGCCTCGTGTGCTGACAGGGCAGAGCACTTTGTACTTTTTAGCGGTCTACTTCATTCCATGTGGGATTTGTAAAATACAGCTGAGCTACACCAACCACTGGCCTCAAACACTAGTACAAATACTACAAGTGCATCTACAGTTCTAGAGTGGGAATAAGGACTATCAGAAACAAATGCTTCCCAGGCGTACCTGGAAGGATCTTATTCCTGAAAAGCTGTCTGCTTGAGGCCTAGTAAAGTGCATTTCTTATCCTGGAAGAATTCTCTTGCCCCAAACTCTGGCTTTAATCATGCAATGTGTTCACTAAGCCAGCCTGCATCAGAACACTATGGATCCACAGCCTATGTGGCCAGTTAGTTTTAAACCCTACTCTTCTTTATGGGGCATATAACCATTATATAAACCTTTTCCTTTGGCTGATAGCACCAAATACCACTTAGACAATAGCTACTATTAAGTAAGTTTTAAGTGGGTAGCAATTATCCTAATTGAAATCTCTCTAGGGAGAATGGATTTAAACACCCTTATGAAACTTAGTTGATGAGGCTCCCTAGCAGGCCTTAGGCACTTTTCTGTTATTTTCCTTTCTTTCAGTAAAAAGAGACCTGTATTTGTTTCCTTTCAACTTAAGAAGAAGAAAAGACAAATGTCCTGTGGGGGGGAAATAATCGTCAGAACTTTGCACTTATAGAAGCCTGAATTTTTGTAGTCGTAGTAGTGAAGCTAAATTGTAGTAATTTGAAAAAAAATAGGAAGAGGGAAATTTAGATTTCATGCAAGAAATACTTAGTGAGAAATTATATAAAGTCTGTTGTTTTCATGATGTCAGTGGAAAATCTGAACGTCGAATTCCCTAAGTTTCCATTGAAATACGAGCTATTCACATTTGGCAGTATGCTGATTATTCTTGATAGTGTTGCACTTGTTTGAAAATACATAAACAATAACAAAAGGAGCTAAAAAGATTTTTCTTTTTGCCTTTGAAAGTACTAAAATATGAAGCTGTTGAATTGTGTTGCCTAGAGCAGCAGGATACAATATATTTGGCAAAAGTTAGTTTAGACTTTCTGAGCAAAATATTGTGCCTTTGTTGCTCTGGGGAAAGATCAAGAAAAGCAAAATGCCACAAACCAGAGATTGCCTCATTCAAGACAGCATAGGACAAAGAGCCAGGAACTCCTCTCCCAGTTATAGCACAGCACAAATCTTCTCTGACCTAGTTTAGAGCGACAGGCATTGTTAAAATATAAGTAGGAATATGCTGACTCTTCTGCATTGTTTTTGCAATGCTTCTTATATAACTAATATTTCCTTCCTAATATGCAAATCATCTGCATACTTTAGTGCATGAGATACCTAAAGGCATCAGTTCAGACGCTTTTAAAGAGTTTGAACTTAAAACTTTTTAACCCTTTTCTAATAATAGGGTTATTACTAGACTTAGCTCCTTCATATAGGTATGTGAATGGGAGTCTGTTAATTTGTATGGCCTTTGCAAAAATCCTCTAGAAAATTGTTTGTATTATTACATTCTTCTCTCTGCAGACTTAGCACCAAAGAGAATCCCTGCAATGAGTTAAGCTCAGGTGTCCCCAGGCACTCTCCTGTTCTAGAACACCTGTATTATCCTCAATACCATCAGACCGATGGAGGGATTCTTTTGTAAAAAAAGGCTGAATGAATGGTACACATTTACCAAGCACTACCCATTCACCAGATTATGTGAGCTAATATAGCCTAAATTAGATTCTAAGCCCTTTAGCATCAGAATGCTGAAGTACTATCTGGATGCTTGCAGACTCATAATAAACTCTTGAACAGCAGTTGGATGAAATACATGAAAAAATATAGCAAGATTGGATGTAACACCATCTTTCCTCAAGGGCCTGATTTGTCATCAGACCGAAATCAGTTAATGAAAGTGTTTGAAGCACTGTCTTCACATTTTCCCTGTTGTTCACGAACTCAAGGATACCTTGGTATCCCAAAACTGATCTCTTCAGTTAATGCAATTGTTCTAATCCTTATTTTTTCTACTTTGGGGAATTCTAAGACTAATTATTTTTTAACAGTACTTGGAAAAAAAATACCAGAAAGACTGATAAATAGCATTGAAAGACCCTTTGTGATCTTTGGTGAAATGGCTGGAGTCACCTGTACAGGAATAAAGAACAGGATGTATTCTTTTGTGCTCCATCATATGAGCATTTTTATGTTTTTAAAAAAGCTGGAGATCATATAATAGTAAGGGAATAGTGAATCCTCTAACTTAACAACTATTGCCATAGTAATAGATCCCAAAGTTTGAGCCAGTCTTCTGAGGTTTCATTTATAGCCATTAGAAAGACTTATTTTATCTTCAAGGGCAGGTAAGCTGGGCAGCAGATTCCCACAATTCGTTCGCTTCTCTCCTTGAAAGTGTCTTTTTAAATCTCTGTAAGCTGAAACAGAGGTGCTCCCCTTCAGATGCTGATTATTTGATTTTGGTTTTCATCAGGGGAAAAGCGCTGAACTGCATTATCAAGTTATGATCCGGTCTTTCGAAAACTGCTAAAGTGAGTAAGCTTAGATGCATAAGAAAATAACCCAGTGCTATAGAAAGACTCGTCAGTAGTTTGACAGGTTTGGGCATGCATTTTTAATCTGTTTTCCTTTAAATTCTGTCTTCTCAAAACCAGATGTAGTGATACGTGTTATTCATTCATTTCCATGATGTGATCCCTCCAGTTTTCTGTTTATTCTGTTGCTGAATTTTTCATTTTGCCTGCTATTTTTCACTTCAAATTTTAGCTTTCAAAGAGAAGGGTCACTTTACCATGATGTTTCTAATGCACATAAGAGGTTGCAGTGCTAACCTGTCTATTAGGAACCTCAATACAATCATTAAATAAGAGTGACTGCATTGTAGTAAGTGGTTATGGGAAACTTGACTATGTACAAGTTCTGTTTTATTGCATATTTAATGAATGTCATGAATTCACATTAATCTAAAATGACTGTTGCATTTCTAAAACTGTCATAACATGACTCTCTCTTAAGTAGTGGTAGTTTTAAACTGGTTGAATTACTTGCTTGATTTTCATATAAAATATTTTCCAGCTAAGAATATGAAAGCAATGACCTATTTTTTTAGAGTGTATGACCATCGCTGATGCATCTTGCTCTTTACAAAGCTGCTTTTACAGTCTACTTCTATCACTAAATTTATTTTCACATCTTAAGAAGACAGAAATTAAGACAAACTTTTTTTAAAAAAAAGTGTTTTAAAAAAATGAAAAAAGAAGATATCTCTGTCTCACTCCATTTAAAATCTAACTTCTCTGGAGAGTGGTTTTCAGGAAAATTGCTTGCCAAAGGAGCTCTGTTAAGAACAACCTATACTAAGTTTAAGAAGGCACTGGGTTGCTACACAGCAATAATAATACCAATTAAAAAAACCCCAATGGTTGAAAAACATTCCTTGATACAGCAAAAACAAGGGAACTTTTACAGAAATGGAAAAAAGGTTATTGCTACCTGTGAGCAATCTCTAAGGATCTCTGGAGGCAGGTGAGCTCTACTGTTACGCATGGTACCATTCATGTGGGTCAGAAGTGCAAAGGTCTAACTGAGGCATTGTAACAAATGTATCCCTCTGAGCACTTAATCATACGGATAGCCAGGCTGAACTGCTTCCTTCCTTAAGTGTTACATCTAAGACCATCCCCAAATCACACACATTTGAGCTTAAATTTATAGGGTTTTTTTGTCTTTTGACAAATAGGGTACACAAAACATGTAAACAAACCAGTGATAATAGCCACTCACCAGTCTAGAACAAAATTGACACAGAGAGAAATGCAGGTCAGTACTTTTCCTTCAGAGGGGATTCTTGGGTGAACTTGGAAGCAATAAGGTTTCATAGCTGAAGATCTAAAATTTGTTTCCCAGGTGGCCCAGCAGAACTGAGTTGTTGCCCTTCCAAACAAGCTAAAGGGCTGTCACACTGCTCATGCTTTTGTGTGAGGACTAGCTAGAAGAATAGCTAGAAGGCTATGGCTATCTGCGTGGTTCAGAAATATATCCTGGTTTATACTTTTCTGTCAAGCTAGTTGGATCTTGGTATCAGGATTATCACACTGCAGTACCTGCTGTGGGTCACAGCAGCCTAAATACAATCTATGCATTTGGAAATATATAGCATGTACATGTCAACCCAAGTGTCTTTCTCTGCACAAAGTTTACTCTCCTAGAACAACAAACTCTTTAAAAGGGTGTTGCTGTCCAAGTAAGGGTGAGGGTGAAGTACTTAATTGTTTGAGATTAGCTGAAGTTACTTAAAATCAGTAGGTCTAATTCAAGTTAAGTGCTTTTCTCTATTCTGGCTAACAAAGACATGTTAAGAAATAACATTTCACAGGTTGCAGACAACGAAGATGCTGTCTTTCTTCAATACATGAGCTTTTGAGTACATGGTGTCTTGTAATTTGGTGTATAAGGCCTGTAGCAGCATGGGAAAATAAGATAAATCTGGTTTCTTTCTATGCCTGGGAAGAAATATGAAAATGGAGAAGCAGGATTTTACTGTCAAACAGGTCCTTTTTATTAGGGTCTAAAAAGAAGTCTTCACAATCTGTTCCCTGTCTAAGAAAGAAGTCTCACCATTCCTGCAGGACAAGAAGTGGGGCTGTTAGCCTGCAGATGCTTGCTCTCTCTGTCTTGAGAAATCTCACCAAATAGTCTCATATCTATACTAAGCAATAAAGCAGGAAAGCTGTTCCTCAAGAAATAAACCACCTAGTTCATCCTGCAGCTATCAATTCTTGCTGACAGATCTTTGAAGGGCAGCCCCAAACATGCTGCCAGAATCTCATAGTGCCAAAGCAACAGCCTGTGGCAAGTTGTACTCAGAGGTACAACAAGATGCCAAAGTATCCATTGTAGCCAAAGGATTATGTCTGGCAATAGTCTAAAGTAATATTGAATGCTAACAGTCTTCAGTTCTAGAGGGACCTGAATACAGTTGGACTGTCACCAAGTGAGTCACTGGTATGCAGGGCTCATGAGCTTTCCCTTGTTGAGAGGCAAGAAGGTTAGATACCTGCTGGTGTCAGTAAATGGCTTCTGGGCTCCATCCATTCATTGCAGTTCAGAATAATTAATCTCTCAGCTATGTCAGTAATCCAAATCCATCAACAATGGCCATGCAATCAATATGCCACGAGACAACCCAAGTGAAGCTAGAGAGATATTTTTTTCTGTTAAACTAATGATATTTTCCTAGCCCAATTCAAGTTATGAGTGGACAGATGATGTAGAACAGCTTCATGTAGAAGAACTAGAAAGAGCAGAAGTCCCATCTGGAAGGTGCAGGGCAATTGGTCCTGATCAGTAGAACTATTACTTCATAGAAGGAAAGAAGAAAAACTGACATCCAGGCCTCCGTGATACTGTTGAGGTGAAGAAGCAAGTTCTTATTGGCAAGGAAACAAAATTGAGAAAGCCCAAGCAGCAAGATTTTAATGTGCTAATGATGCTTTCCCTTTCTGGGAAGCCCAGAAAGGAAATGTCTCAGGTTAGACTTTGCAAGGAAAGCATTAAGGTTAGTATTAACATTGGTGACTACTTAACAGCAAGAGAAATAGACTTTTAACAGCTCCAAACAAATCATACTTTCTGTGCAACTAAGATAAGAGGATGGGTGAACAAACAGCAGTGGTACTGTAGGTTAAGCGTATCTCCATGGAAACTCAGTCATCTTCTGAACTCTGTTCTGCATGATGATTCAAAATTTAAAGCAGTGGGATAGATTTTTCCCATGTGTAATATGTGTGAAGTACCACTATGGAATTGAGGTCTGACCACCCATAAAATTTAGGATTTTCCTGGGACAGTTTTGAGGGAAACAAACAGAAAAGGGAAGCAAGAACAGGTAGGAAGATAGCTGGGGAATATTTGGCTAATCATATAGCCTCTTCACCTCTGGCACTGGGCAACTTAGGCAAAATTTTTGAGGATGTTGTAGCTCCTGTTGAAGCAATGGTTTTGCTGAACTCCTGGAACATTAATACAAGTGCAGGTGGAAGCTGTTCACTATTTTTAGCAAACTGTGAGAGACTTAATAGAAAGAATAAGAGACTAGAAAGATTTGAGTGTCATGTTATTTAAAAATAACAGGTAAAAACCAGTGCAACTCAAGCCAGGCTGCTGAAGTTAAGAAATTAGTTCTGAATTCTTTAGAGCTGCGTTCAAATGCTTAATTAGACTTAAAGAACAAATGAGCTTGGCATTCATTCATCCCAATACTAACTGGAGCACATTCCAACTGTGCATTCCTCCCAGTGTGCAAATGTCAGCCCCCATTTGTGGGAAGTAGAGGTGGAAAAGTGGAGGTGTTACAAGCTACATCACCAGAAATGAGGTATGTTTTAGTCTGTATGGGAGGAGCTTCACATGCAGAGAATCCTCAAGCAAATCACAACCCTTAGTTTGGTACCTTCTCAAAAGACAGATCAATTCCTTAATTTTAAGAATCCTTTATCAGATCTTTATTTGCTGTGACTCCTTCATGGAAGTAACCACACCTTCCTGTATGCTGCCTGGTCTGAAATCCATCAGAGTAAATAGCTCTCATGGGATTTATTGCTTGAGCTCTACAGAGTGACATGCATCCTATCTGCTGAGCTGTATCTTCAGATGCCCTAAAATCTAAAACAGAAACACACACCACCCATGTTGCACACACACAGGCACCTGCAGCTATGACACTGAATTTCAGGGTATGAATAGGCACAATACCATCAGATGATTTGAACTTGTCCATCAGAGAAGTGCAATGTGCCTTTGTGTTACATCTCTTCAATTTCAAGAGCTTGGGCTCTTCTCTGATTTGTGGATTCAGTTTTATGTTTTTATAACCAGTGAGAAAATATATACTTTATAGAAGGAAATACATCTTCTATTCTCAAACATATCAGATTTATGGCTCATGTCCCAGGTTTTATAAGAATTAAAAAAGCTACTTTCTTGTGTAAACCATCCCACATGTGGAATATATATATATTCCTCTGCTGTGGCTCTGATAGGAAGGAGGCAAGTAGAGTCCTCCTGAAACATCAAGCTCAGCTTCTCTGCAGAGCATGCAAGAAGGGCGGGTGGTAGCAAAGAGGTGTGCATGCAAGGTGGTAGTTTAGGACCTGCAGACTGATTTGAAAGAGAATGTTGCCTAACAGTGCCCAGTTTCTGCTGATACTGTGCTCAAAATCAAAAGGTGAGACGTTCCATGTTTTCTTAACAAGACCAGTTTATGAGTTTCTCAGTGCTCAAAAATTAGGGGAGTGGCATCCCATACAGGCTCTAATTTAAAATTCTAAATCCTGAGAAAAATGGTTAGAACAGCTTTGATGCTGAGAGGCTCCTTGTACAGTGGCATTCTTGGAGCCAGGACTGAGCAGCTGTGTGGGGGAAGGGACCAGAGAATTAAATAAAGCTACTTGTTGACTGCCTGTATAATTGGCTTCTAAAGGGAGTGCCACAGAGCACCATCCATTACCAGGTGACAGAGAGTAATTTTCAGCTACTCTGGAAAATATCATAATTAAACTCTGTGTGTTCCTGTTCAGTATGCTTGGTTGTGGGTAAATTGAGTTTAATATTTACAAAAAGAATAGCTCTCTCCTGTGCCACCTTAACCCTGCGCTGTTTTTCTCTTCCAGATGCTGGAGAGCTCTTCAGTCCCTTTGTTCATTGTCTTCCTCCTGCTTTTCATTTTGCTGCTCCTTGTGCTGGTCAGGAAAAATGCCACTACTGCCCTTATCTGGAATGAAATAATCCGGGAGAAAATAACCAATTTCATCATGAATCAGAGCAAAGAACAGAGGATTTTAAATTTCGTGCTGCAGAATGCAGTCCGAGGAGACCCCTGTAGTGTGATGGATACTATAGATAAGTACTGCGCCCAGAAAGAATGGGCCATGAATGTGGGCAACGAGAAAGGTAATTGCAGCAGGGATCAGCACTTGAAAGATCTTTCAAGACTAGCATAGTACAGGACATCTTACTGTATTCATCTGGTAATTTTCATCTGCTGAAAAAAAAAATCCACAACAGCCTTGTGGTCAGCAGAATAATTCTGTAAACAGTAATGCATGCTTGTGCAGATGTCTTTGAGGAGGGGTGGCCAGTGAGTAATAGTCATAGGACCAAATCTGGGTTTGTATGTTGTATACATTACAAGTGTGTAAGCAGAAGGTGACAATTCATGGGAAAAATCTACTGGTTATGTTACACCTCAGTTCCTATACAGGGTGGCCTTAAGGCATAATTCATTAAGTATTTTTTAATCCTTAACTGAAAGATATAAATTGGGAAAAAAAAGTATTTTAAACTATGATTTTTTAATATGCAAGCACAAGTTATAAGTTGCTGTTGAGGGGAGAAATCCTACCCATGCAGTGCACAAAAGCAGCTGTCAGATATTGTTGCACTTAGTAAGTAATCATCTTGTTCTTGCCTCCTAAAGGAAAATACATGGACAAAACATTTTTTGCTTAGCTGTGGGAAAGTGACAGTCTTTTCAAAAAACTGTAATGGCAAAATGTTAACATATTCCCTTGTGAGTTGGACACAAAAGTAGCTCTTGCTGGGAAATATTCTTAGTCTGGGATTAATGTAACTAATGAAATACAACTGTAGGCACTGTAATAAAAATGTTTCTCTGTCATGGGTACATTTTGTGCAACTAGCTCCTCTGCTTACCAGGCTGGAGTGCTTAGGGCAACAGAACAGTAGGTGATGGCTGAACAGGAATTCTTAAAGCTGTGACCTTCAATCATCTGGGATTATATTCTTTAAAATTCCACTCTAGTTTTGTTCTGATGAGATAACCTTTCCTCAAGTAAGTACCATCAAGGTTAATGCATTTTTAGTTCCTAAGATTTCGAGATTGACCACACGATCTCAAGATGCAAGCATTATCATCACACTATTCATAAACAAATGACACCCATGAAAATTTCACATAATGAAATATATATGTACATTGAAAAATTCCAAAGCTTAAAGTAAAATCCCTTCATACTTTTTCAGATTAGTTATCTAGTTTCTAGCCATACAAGTAAGAGGAGAGAGTTTCCTCACAAATAAATCCTTTTCTTCAGAAAGACTGAATTATACTACACTGCCACATCTTTTTGAGAACATTTTTCATTGTTAACAATTGACTCACATTTTCCATCCCCAAAATTCATCTAGTAAATCCAAATATCTTGCAATTTTATAACTAGACTTTTCTTTTTCTCTTTAAAAACAAGTATTTAGTGTGAGAAATTTTGTGTCAGACTACTGCATGTAACAGTTGCAACAAATATGAGCACTTAATATCCAGGAGTTATATATTTCACAAATATGGCCAGTTTCTGCAATAAGTTCATGGAAAAAACCACTGCATTTTTCCCTTGTAACACTACAACTATTTCAGCTAATTCAGGTCCTTCCTTACTCAAAAAAGTCTGTATTGTGAAACTAAGGGTTTTTTTAAGTTGAAAAGTTGCATTTTCAAACTTAGGATGTCCATGACCAATTTGATCACAGATAAGCCAATTTGAAAAGGATATAGTATGCAATCAACCCTTAATTTTTTAATGTCCTAAGCAACTGAGTACACAGACTTCATAAGTTTCTTGTTACTAACTTGCTCTTCTGTATGTGAATCCGTTTGATTTTGTCAAAAGTCAACCTACTTCTGTTTTATTCAGGTTTAATTCTAGACAAGACAGTGCAAGAGGTCAATCCATCAGTTGCACTGGAGCTGGGAACATACTGTGGCTACTCTGCAGTTAGGACTGCTCGGCTACTGAAGGCAGGAGCTCGTCTTCTCACTGTGGAGTTCAACCCAGAATTTGCTGCTATAGCTAAACAGATAATTGAGTTTGCTGGAGTACAAGATAAGGTAAATAGCATTTGTATCTGGTTGGTAAGAGGAAGCAAGACATGGAGAATGGTACTTAATCCATAAAAACAACAATAAGTTTAAATTTCTTTTTTTACAAGCAAGTATGAACACCCTAAGTTGAAACATGCAAAGTTTAACCATGAGGCTTGGTAACAGGGAAAAGCTACCAGTATCTTTTGAACATACAGTGCAAGTGAGCTAAATCTGTTATCATCTGTCAGGGGTCCCAGTACACTGCAGACCCAGCTAAGAGTCAGAGTTTGAGGCATGTCAAGATGTATGTGTGTGACCAAAACAATCAGGGCTGTTCTCCAAAGTTCTTTGTTATGTGAGTCAGGATGAAGATTCAGAATGTAAATATCATCTGTATCAGTATATCCTTAACATTTTTAAAGCATTTAGACTTCATCTTCCAGGCTGGCCTCTTCACTATTCACTAGCTAGTACAGTAGACAGACCATTTGCTGAGAGCTATTTTCAAATCCATAGTGACTGCAAGAATAATACAGGCCCGAAGGGAGGCTCCAGTGTCAGTTATTTCACTTATTATAGTTGCAGGACATCAGCACACACAGACTTTTTCATAAAGTTCATAAACACTATTGCAAAACTGGTTAGATTTACTGCCATTATTGAACTGCAAGACTGTCCCACAGATTCCTTCTCCTGATAATCTGAAGCCTATGATTTCCATCTGACATTTATTCATACACATTTTGTATTCTTTTTTTTTCTTGCACCCACAGTCCTTTTTAATTTAACTAGATCTATGCTTAGTTATTGTCCCTGACTTCTCACAGTAGTTCAGCTGAGAACTTCACTGTTACCTCCCAAAGGCTAGATTAGAATATTGTTTTTCTCCATATAAACTAAAGAGGTCAAACCAGTGTCAAGACTGAGTACAACAGAAAAATGAAACATAGTCTAATTTGTTACAAAAACTCACAAGAAGCAGTTGCATTATGTACAGTGGACTTCAAATGAGATGTACTTACCCAAATCTAGTTGGTCACACCTAAATTTTGTGCAATCTGAGATGTCTTGACTCTCAATGGTTACAATGCAGGTATTTCCAGTCTATAATCCATCTCAGCACAAGGCAGACATCTAGAGCAGGTCAGGGGTTTCATGCCTGAGAACTGCCTGTTTATTCAACTAGACAACTTACTTCAACGTAGATGATAAAACTAGAGGAAATAAATCCCACCATGAGATCTTCTAATGTGTTTCTTAACTTCTTGAAAAGAATCTGAACTACTCATGACACCTAAATTTATGTTTTCCCCATCTGATTTAAGCTCCTGATCAGCTATGAGTCATAAAGGAGACAGATTTCCTTACCACTTTTTTCCTTTCCTCACACTATATGGTGCATGTTTAACAAATCAATGTGCAGCAGCTTCTTTCAGTTTAACAGTACTTATGTCAATAAACCTGTCAGGAAGATGTAGTAGCCTCTGCCCTGCCTTCTCCCTCTATCTCTCCCCTCCCTCTAAAACTGGCCATATCAGTTTTTACATACCATAGCCACCAGCTTTATTCTAAACTAACCTGTTCTCTGTGGGTTTTGCTTCCTTTGGGCTGCAAGATTCAACTGAGATATAACTAAAAAGTAAGAGTACTGTTTTCAACAGGAGATTCCCATGTTTTCAGTAGAGAATCGCATTATCCAATAGAAACAACAGGTCACTTTTCCACTAATATTAAAAAAAACCAGACCCCCCCCCCCCAAAAAAAACCCAAACCAAACCAAAACAAAACCCCACACAACCACAAGAACAAAAATGGCACCCACACCTCTGTTTTGGAACATAACTGAGTTGATTTGTATCAGTATGCTTGATCTAACTTTGAAATATTTCAACTGAGGCAATATTGAGGTATAAACAGGATCACTGATGTCTGCCCACAATTTAAAATGAGCTAGAGGAATGTGCTTTTTCTCAGTGGTTCACAATTCATCTGATGGGTTTGCATCTCAGGTAAAACTCCTAGAAGGCCCTTCAGATGAAATTATCCCCCAGCTGAAGAAAAAATACGAAGTGGATACTGTGGATTTTGTCTTCCTGGACCACTGGAAAGACAGATACACACCAGACACCATCCTACTTCAGGTCAGTTTGCACAATTCCAGTCTTAAAAGTAAAGTAGCAAATGTCTTGATGTCTGAGGACTGTGTACTTTATGAAGGACCTCATCCTCTGTAAAATGAACAATGGCAGCCAAAATAGCACCTTTACAAGAAAAGGGGGCTTGGGAGACAGGATCTCAACCTTTTGTTAGGGACAAACGCTGACACTACATAGCTCAGGACTTGGCAAATGCTGTTGAACCGTTTTGTTTCCTGAACAAGTATGTCTGCAGTAGAAATTCCAACTGCTAACTGGAACACTTGACCCAAAAACATACTGATCCTGGCAGTAGGTGAGACTTAGGACCTGCATATGCCAACTCCACGTCTCTAATTTCCTCAGTACCCCTTTTCTGCCTGGGTCTGTAGTGCCCGCGGAGCCTTTTGATTAAATACTACTTTGGTAGCACAGCTGGGTATCGTCTTTCTGGATGGGAGTCTTTATGCCACCTAATTAATTGGCTGCAAAGCAACCTTTGGAGGAGTGCATACTGCCCCAGTCAGGCACTTGCTAGGGAAGTGCTGTCCAACTCTCTCTCTAGCCCTGAATGTGGAAAAATTACACACATTTCTTCCCGACCCACCTTAACCATTACTGTTAGGATTACAAAACAAGTTGGCTGTGACAGCAGGAGGCAATGATAGGTGGAGTAACTTCTAAAGGACTTCTGGATAAGAAGGTAGTTTTAGGTGTTAAATAACTTAGATTCACAACATCTGTATCTATCAACACAGCTCCTAGCTTTGGAGCTGCAGGCTGATAAAATTTTCTGCAGTTGCCTAACTACTTGTATGGAAGTGTCATTTTTCTATTATTTTCTTCACAAGTAAATATACCTTTTTTGAGGCTGCCTTTTACACTGAGAACCTGCCAACTACCTCCTGACTCGGCTTGAGCACCACAACATTATTTTCTCTTCCAGGCTCCCATATTTTTTAATTTCAGCCCTATCCTCCACATAGCTGTTTGTTTGGAGTTATGAACAGCCAGTACTGAATTTACAGAGCAGTAGCTGAAGAAATTATTCCCTTCCTGTGGTTATTTTTTACCCAGAGAATGTTTTCTTTTAAACTCACTGTGTAAGGATGAGTGAGCTCTTTCCACTGTGCTTGCACATCCTGATTGGAAGTTAACCTTCACAACACAGCCAAAGCAAACAGGTTTTTTGTTTCATCATAGTGGCCAGTCTGATGCAACTGTGACATAAAGCTGCTTTGCTAAAAAAGCCCCAATAAAATTAAGAGGAGAAATGTGAAGAAAAGATCCCCACATTTTCTCAAGATGTTGTGAACTTTCTAACATGCAATATGAATTGTGAATATGCAATATGAGTATGAAATACATTCAAAGTGGTCCAGACAGCATTCCTTTTCATGAACTTCTAGAAAAGCCTAATCTGAAGAGCATGTGAAATCCCAATGACCAGTGGAAAATACAGCACGTTGTCACTTGTAGCTTCTGTAAGCTGCACAACAGACCAGAGGATATTTGCCATGTCTCTAAAATTGTTTCTACTGTGCTGACTGGTGTACAGTCACCAGAGGTAAAAGCACTAAGCTAAACAGCCTCTGCAGCACATTCATCAACAGGACATCTCTAATATACAGGGAGCAACAAAAAAACACCCTATGTTTTGGCTACAACTTCTGCCTGTGAACACAGGATAACAACCAACCCAATTAACTACAGACTGTTTTAAACCAGCTGGTAAGCTCAGATAAGCAACTTCTGTTAGACAAAAATATCAGTAAAAAAATAGGTTTGTAGGTTTACTAAGGATAAATATTGCACTTGAAGTGAATACTGCAAGTTAATTATGCCTTGCGGAAATTTGTCACAGCGATCTTCATTGTGCACAAACCCTGACTCATGCCCATCTCCTGAATGAAGTGGCAGAAAGTGGTACAAGATGAAAGGAAAGAGGTTTTGGAGCTTGACTCAAACTGGCCAAAGCAGACTGATACGTGCCAGTCTCTCTGGTGACCATGAAAGCTACAACATTTTAATGTGGTATTAAAACCAGTTTTCAAGCCAAAACAAAACTACCTTACTGGACAGGTGGACATAGCTGGAAACAATCGGAGCAGCAAACTGCACATCTCCACTGCACTTGATTTGCTATTTCACAACCTGAATGACCCAACGTGTTATCAGCGTCTCTATAATGTTCTACTGATTGTGTTAGCTGAAAAAGTCACCATATTAAACATGACCACAAAAGATCTGAGTGTTACTCAGCTTCTCTCATGTCTTTTCTTTCCTTCAAACCCATAGTACAACGGGTTTTTGGATACAGGCATCTGAGTATGACATGGTTAACACATAAAAGCATACTACATCCAAGCCAATGTCTGTTTAACAGCTACCATGAAGCAATTTCTCTTCTTTCTAGGAATGCGGCTTGCTGAGGAAGGGCTCAGTTCTTCTGGCTGACAATGTCATCTTCCCAGGAACTCCAGAATTCCTTAAGTATATCCGCAACAACCCCCGGTTCCAATGTACTAACTACCCATCTCATCTGGAATATATGAAAGCGAAGGATGCTATGGAAAAGGCTGTGTTTTTGGGTTAGAGAGAGCCATTAATACTCAACCTTAGTTTCAAATGACATAAATGCAACTGCACAAGTTAACTTGTCCATGCTTTAAATTTGGGGGGTTTTATATTTTGGAGCCTGTAATTAAAGCAAGCACTACTGGAGATCATTTTAGACCAGGTGGAAAACAAGATCAGGAGTATGTAGAGTAACTGCTCAAAGGTCTGTTCCATTGTTTCACATAATTAGAAACACCCAAGGTGATGCATATTGCCTTGCCTTGACCAGGATCATCAAACAACACTCTACTATTCTGAGCTCAAACCCAAATAACCACAGTTTGGGCTTATGGTGAGGTGGAGAAAGTGACTGCAACTTCTGGTTCCCAAGCTAAACTGATTGTTATCAAGAGTGGGAACCCCCCCCTCAATACGTGCTACAAGAAAAGACCATTTCAAGAGCCCTCATTTTGCTAAATTACAAGCATGACACTCAACACAGTGAAGGCTCCTACTGTGATACTGGATATATTTTTTCATAGTTTACAAAAAGTTAATCTCTATGCTAGAGAAAAGGGCATGCATAGAAACAAGACTGACCCATGAGAGATGAGAACATAAACCAGAGTTTTGCAGAAGACAAACAAAACTATTAATCTGCCCATGAAGAGGTAGGGAAAACTGAAGTAGTAAATAGGTTACAATAAACACAGCAACAGGTAAGAAAAGGAACAGGCTTTTTTCAAAGGAACACCAAAACTACCTAGTGTCAGAGACCTTGAGAAAATGCTGGTTTTCCCCTTGTACTTACTTACCCCTCATATTGTGTACATATAGCGTGTGCTTTTTAGGGGCAGGGCAAGCTGCTTACTCTGAAGTGCTGCTTAAGATGCTCTTTACAAATAAAGACCAGAGAGAATGGGTTTTACCAGGTGGGTCCTATAAACCCTGGTTAACTTAAGGGTTGTTTACACTACGTGAATAGTGAGGGCTATCACTGAGAAGATACAAAGCCAAATCTAAAGCCTCTGACTCACCTGAACAATGTAAAAATCCACTGGCATATCCTGCTTTGATTATATAATGAAGCAATAGTCACATTTATAAATAAAAACTAAAAAAACCTAATAGAGCAGGATGTGACTTCCTTTTCTTCCCCCCCATGAATTTTGCACTACACTTGGGATTTCCAGCCTTGGAACAGCCACAGGAGGATCCAACAGCTGAAAACCAGAGTATAGACTTACTCTGTAAGCTTGCTTAGGAGCACATCTTTTGGTACTCAGGCTCAACTCAAAGTCACTGGGCCAAAGTCCTGCAGGTGATTCCAACCAATTTTTGCAGAATTTTCAAAAGAAAATAATCTTCAGGACCATTTATAGGCACATACAAGTTTCTAGAGCACATTGGAAAATCTGGATACATACAGTTGACCAGAATTCTTTTCTGTATGCCTAAATTCATGACTCCAAAGAACCCTCCTTTGTTTCTAGCTTTAAACATCTTTGCACCTAAACACACATCCTGCCATAGCAGGACAGTAACACACACTGATAAACAAACCAGAATCTCAGATACATGCTGAAGGATGTATAAGAGTAAATAGCACTTCACAAGAGAGGATCAGAAAAATACATTCCTACTGCTAATTACTGGCCAAAATTACTGTCTGAGAGACTGTCAAGGAAATTAGGGAAGGAAGGAACCTGTAGAGTTGGCACAGATATTTCAAAAGATGTGTTAGTGAATAAGGTATTGTAATATTAACAGCCATCTTTTTGTATAAAAAAAACCCCTAATTCATTGGAAAGGATCTCCCACAGTGCCTGTATCATCAGATTATTTGCAGAATTCCATATGCAAGGAAAAATTTTCCAGTTGACCAAGCTTCTGAAACATTCTTAATTATTGTTGGCAAGGGATGAAAAGGAAAAAGCCTGACTCAGTTTGCATGACTGACAATTAGAGAAAAAGCTTTTGGTCAGTTGAGCAAACATGATCTAGAGCCACTGACACATAAATGTGAAACCTCTCAGGGAGAAGAGTTACTTTTCAAAATAAAGCCATGCTTTGAATTTTGGGAGAAACAAAAGGTAGATAAGGGATCTTCTATCTAATTCAAATAAAGTCCAAAAGCCTACTAAGTATTACTGCAACATCAGCTTATTGCAGTTACAAGACATCACCTATTCTTGCGTAAAACAAGTATGGGACTGTGAGTTTGGAAGCATGTTTGAAGACTGCCTATTGAGAGGGTATCACTGATAGAAAGCTCCCAAAGAAAGAACTCCCCTAAAACAACACACAGCTTGCAGCAAATTCTCACCACTCACGTCACAAATGATTGAACCCACCAAATAGTGGTAACTGAGATCTGTTCTGCAAATGATAATTACTCTCTAGTTGTCTTAATGATTCAGGTAACATGTGAAAATGATGTCTGGTTTCTGCCAGATCCTCTCTGTCGCCCACCTCAGAGAGATGATGTCTTTCAAAATACTGAACTAATACTTTAAATCAGTGCTAGTGCCTTTCGCTTCCTAATTTAATATCAAATTGAGCATAACAGCACCCATGTAGCAATCCTTACAGCACAAATTACTCATCAGAGCAAATAGCAGTCGTCACACATTTGTAGAGGAGCTAATGCTTCCTCCTACTGGTATGAGAAAGTGAAAAGCACCTCACTGAAGAATTTTGAGCAGGGAGTTAAAAATCAGATACAGTGAAAAGAACCTACAGAAACCTCTATAAGAGGAGCAAGAGACACACCACTGGGGTCCCAACTCTCTCCATTAAAGGTGACACCACCAGGACAGGGATATGTGCTTATTTTCTTGAGTCAATTAGCAATCAATTATAAGGTATCTTATAACAACTAGCTATATTTGCTGTGCATGCACATTAAACATAGTAAAAGAGGTTTAGTCTTTGCCTCTGTCTCCACAGCTCAGTTCATAGTCCCATTATAAAACAACTTCCCATTGTAAAAAAAAATCCTGTGAGGTTGTACCAGCATGAGATCCTGCCATTGCTGTGCTTCAGTGGCACAGAAGACCTTTACAGTGAGACACTGGAGAAGAGACCCATGAGGACGGAATATTCTCTCAAGACACTGGTGAAACTTGAAACAGATGAGGCCTGTGATATTTATTGCGTGTTGTTACCAGGTTAACCTTTCACCTGCAGGACTCACTGCTTCCATTTGCCCAACCTGTGATAAGCTGGAAAAGAAATCACTTCGACAGCTATAAAAGGTCAGTTGTAGAAACAACATATTTGTTTTAGCTCAGTACCTTACCTACAGCATCTGCTGTTCATTGCCATATTAGTGCATCCACAAAGAAAAAAAATCAGATTCTTCATTGCAATACCAATGATGCCTTGGAGCAAGATGCTAAGCCCAGGAGCTGACCTCTTACCACGGCACTTGTGAAACAGATTCTCCAGCTCTAAGAAGAGAATCTAGAGATGATTTTACAAAACTCCTGGGGATGCAATTTAGGACGTTTGAAATAAGGAGGGAAGGTAACCTGAAGATGACCTTCCAAGTGGTGTCTGCAAGTAAATGGAACCTTATAGAGCTGTGAATGGTACAACCAGGAACTAACATGCAGCAAACTCTGTTACTAGCAATGATTCATCAACCTTTCACTCAAAATCTGACCTCCACACATCTGTTCATGCCTTGCAGAACGCTCATGTCAAGATTTACTGGTTTTTGTCATGCTTCATGAAGGCATGGCGGTAAGTATGATGTGTTGAAGTGCATCGGTCTCCCTGCTGATCTTATCAACACAGATGAACACACAAGGGAGAGGCAGTCCTCAAGAGAATTGGGATCTGTCAGAAACTGGCTGTTACTTGAAATACATGGTTGACTTCTCAGTATCAGGATTTTTCTTGCCACCCAGCAACAAATTTCAGTTATTTGGCACATCTCCAAAGTAATAATTTCTCATGTCAACCAAACTTCATACGTCAGTACAATAAATGTAAAGATTTTCTGTTATTCTTACACACATTTATGAGAATACTTGCACACATTTCAGAAATTTGAAATCTCTGTAAAGCTACAGAGATTTTATGACTAAATTGGGAGAGGTTAATAACTTCTCAAATAGAAAAGCCACCAGCAATTTAGGCTTGTGGTCCCAAATGTGCAGGCTTTTGAACAGTGACACAGGTGTCTTTCCTACAGAAATATTAATAAGGAAAAAACCCCATGATCTACAGCCCAGGGTTCTTATAGGGCCTCATGCTACAACTCCAGCATATGGCCATGAATCAAAGATGTTCAACTATACTAATTTAAAGGATATTCCAATTACCCTCATTACCACTGACCTTTTACTAACCACGAGAGCTGACCTGACCTAGGGTTTAGTAATCCCCTGATGCAGAAAACTGCTGTTGCAAAACCAAAGAATATTTGAGATTCCTGATGTAACAAAAAGATAACCAATGGCACGTGAATTCTTTCCAGGCATGGTTTATTGAAAACACACCAAATTGTTATCCTACATACCTGGTTTCTAACAAGCATTCTACTTGTCTGCATTATGGAAAGATCCTATAATAATAATACATTCTGTCACTGTAACATTTGTTCTATGAAAAGCATAATCCACCTCTGTTTTCTTCTCCATACTTGTAAAATCAAACCATTCTATGTGTTTCAGTTTATAGTACAGTGTAATACAATGCAAAATCCCACCAGTCTAAACTACAGAGAATGTTGAGAATTATTACAGAAAACACATTGGTGATTTTTTTTTTTAATTCTCCTACCATGAAAATTTTAAGGCACATGATAGTTACAAACACGTTAGCTACTAATTACCAGTAAGCTTCTTAGTCTAGTTTTGTTTTTTTGAACAGTAAGAACCAGATTGGCAGGCCTTGTATCTGTGCTATCTTCACCTTGGACTTCAGAACATCCTACCCTGACATAAAACTTAAGAGAAAAAAAAGGTTCATAATACCTTCCCCCTTAAATGCACTAGGTTAGTTACTGTACCAATAAATCAGAGAATTTCTCTGTTAAAGGAAATACCAGATTTTAGGGTCATCAAAAAGAAATTTTGCATGAAACTATGCCTATATAAAGAACCTCCAAAAACTGAGAGCACAACTCCACCCCAAACAGCACAAACATGCTGGTTGAAGTTATTGGCACACTGTAGTTTTCACTGAGCGGGTAGCTGGGCAGCAGAAGAGGCTATAACCACTTTAATGTGCCCATTTGGCTTCTGAAGCTTTGCTTACTCAAAGGGTTTAAGATATGCACCTCTCACAGGCAACTGAGCCTATACACTCAACTTTAAGGCAAGTAACAGAAGGTAACTCGCCACCTTTGACCTCCTGGAACTGCTCTAGGAGTGAAAACTGCTTTGCTCAGCATAAGCCTTGCATGCTAGAAAGCATTACTGAAAACTGCTCCTCAGAACTGGCAAGATCTTACCAGTCAGTTGTAACAAACATGCCACCTCCTGCTTTCCTGATGTGTCACTTACAGCAAGTCAGTTCCTAGTGCCCAAGTCAGTCCCTTTTGTGACGTCTTGGCAACAGAGGCAAGATCTGCTTTCCTGATACAGACACATTCAGAATCAGCATGCCTGAGTGCACAACAGTAGGACTAGGACAGGCAGGTGTTTTGCCCAGAAGACACGGAAGGTCAGGACCTATGGCTGCCTAAGCTGTTCTCTGGGGAGCACTTCAAGCTGGCTACACATCTGGAATTGTCACACTGCACTTATGGCTGAATTGCTACATAACTCCAAGACAAACAAAATGTCCTAAAGCCTTGCCTTTCCACTCCTGATTCTGCAGACAGACTAGCCTGGGAAGCTGTAAGCACAAGTACAATTGCTCACACACTCAATAACGCAACTTGATGCTTCTCCAAGGCAGTCTTGACAACACAATTTTGTTTGCTTTTTAAAAAACCCCTCCACAGCTTAGTGAAGATGCTTGGGAAACGTACAAGCCACCTCCCTGGGAAGAAAGTCCTGCAGTAATCACATGCCATCAGAAGCCTCCCTCTCCCCTATGTTATCTCAGCCCTCACTGGGCTATCAAATTTCCTCCTCTTCAGCAGGAGGTCTTGCAACATCATTGCTTCCTTCCACAACCACCCCTCCCACTAGAATTTCTGCAGGCAGAACTCTCTTCTACCCCACCCCTTTGCAGGTAGATTCCCTCCAGTTTTCACAGTGGAGCCAACAGAAAAAGAGGAGGTCACATACCTGAGCCCTGAAAAACACTGCCTGCCTTTTAGCAGGAGACTCTAGACCCTACTGCAGCTTTAATCACACACACTGCCACTTTCCCTTCTTTACATACAGTCCCTGCTGCCATAGTACAATTATGGGTTCATCCACCCACATCCCAGAACAGCTCAGACAGCCAGTCACTCTTGTGTCAACAAGGGGAGAGATAAGGGCAGATGAGAGCACACACCCCACCAGCGAGCTTCTGGCCATCCATAAAAAGAACACTACATCACCAGACCTGGTTCAAAGTATCTTCCTTCAGACTTCAGCTGGTGGGCTGATAGTACAATGCTTTAAAAATCTTGCATGCAGGTTACCCCCCAATCCATTTTCTTTCCTCAACATCCAAACAACAGTTTGTTGAGAAGAAAAAAAACCCCACAGTAATGTAAATGATGGTTTATTGCTATGTACTTGGGAATAAGTCGTCATTAGAAGGCATGGGAAGGGCAGGGGTAACACGTGCAATTCCCAGGAGAAGTCTTGGCCTATGGACTTGGTATTTGACTTCTTAATATACCATCCTTTGCCTTTGTGCAGCAAGAAAACCATGTCTTCAGTTCACAACTACACTGGCTGCCATGAACACTTACCCTCAGGAAAACAAAACAGTTTGCTACAATGACCTTGTGCAGCCAATGCCATCTAACCTGACAGGGAAGAGTGATCATCACATGATGCAGTGTAAACATGAAAAGGACTTTCAAGGGAAAGTGGGGTAGGGTCTGAATTTGCTTCTCAAATACTCCTTGGTGTTGTTGGCCCACTAATGACAGAGATCAAAGTAGATTCCAATCCAGATTTTGAGTATCCCTGTAGTGCCCTACTGAGAGCCACCTGGGATTAGGAGGTCATGGACATAATTAATCCCTAGTCACTTCCCTTCCCCCTACCTGCAGTTTTCTCTGTTAACCTCTTGCTAGCTTTGAAATATCTGTACAATAACTAAATCACAAAGTCTTAGCAGAGACTCCTTTCAACAGTCAGGTCTTTATTTTAAGTGAACTTTTGCTCAGACTCCTTTGGTAAATATATGGTTGAAGTAGATCAGGGACAGACTGACAGCATGACCCTTCTCTTACACTGTTCTAATCAGCTACAAAGCAGGTTCCATTGCTAATTACTGAACGTTTTTAAAAAAATCCTTTCATATACAAAAAGAATACACCAAGTACATAACCAAAAGTGATATAAAACTCTTCTGTGTAGCTTGGTTAAAAGGGTCTCCGCGTATTGGCAGAACAAGTATGAAAAGAGCACCATTGATATAATATACAGTCAGACTATGTATCTGGTTTCATTGCCACACTTTATGTCTACACATAGAGAGATGCTGCCCTGATGCAGATAATCACAGACTTAGCTCTTTGCTTTCCTTGATCCACTGAGCATCTTTAGCCCGACAGGACACTCATGCAGGTGGAAAAACAAATATTTGCTATCTTTATTTGCTCCAAGCAGCTTCACCTTCCCCAGGATCCAGAAGTGACCACTGCAACATTCATGGTAGATGAGGGTCAGAAAGGGAGGGTGCAAAAGAGCACATGTATCATCCAAATCACTGACAGCTTCTGGCATCAGTCTTTTTCCCTGAATCAAGAAATGCTTCCCTCTCCTGCAAACTACTTTACATGGTTTTGTTAACCTATCCTCTGCACAACAATATATATATATAGATATATAGATTTATTTATTTATATATATGTATTCATGTCAAATTTTTAATATACTCAAGAAGATACAAAGCTCTTGGTACTTGCTTTTTTTTTAAAGTTTTAAATTTTTTTTACAAAAAATTTAGCTGTTTACTATTACAGTAATATCTGGGGGGAGGTGAGGTCCTGGGGTATTTCCCCTTCTTAATTACAAAGGAAACGGCAGGCACTGAAAATCGCAAATGATGTTTGCTAGATTCAAAAATGTGCTTTCCAGTCACACCGTTTTTAGGAGCTTGTTTCAAACTAAATGTGGCAATCAAAGAACAGTGGCAACCAAATAAAATCAGCAAAAGTCCTCTGATGCTTCTAGTGAGACATTTGCTTCCTACTCTTATCAGCTGCCCTCCTTGACCAATGCCTGGAGAAAATCAGTGATCTGAAGTAATTTAGTTCACGGCATTACTAGGTACCATATATGCAGAGTATGTTCTCATGAGGTAAAACTTCCTCCTTACACAAAACAGGTCTTGGCATCTTAGAGGAGAACTGTTGCACACGGGCGACTTTCACACCAAATGAAATATATAAGCTCACAACAAAACCAAAGGAATACAGAAATTATGACCATGATTTAAAAAATGCCAAACCAGTTCCGTTTGTGGCATTCTTCATCAGGATCTATAGCCCAAAGCAAACGTGGATCCAACAGTGATAAATTTACCATCAAATATAAGTGACAGACCCATCTAAAATTTACAGCGTGTTCAAATAAGACACCCTACGAAAAAGCTCCTATTTTCTTCCACTGTGTTAACAGCTATGGCAAAAGAAATTGTTAATCATTATCAATGCAACACTGGAACATTTAAAATGTAAAAGCTCCTTATTGCAATCTTTGAGAACAAGAAAATAAAAAGCCAGTCAACTCCATTTCTCAGCACAGATTTCTGAACCGGGAACACTGAAACCTTCAATAAACTGCTGTTCAATATGTGGAAATAAAAACAAAGCCATTACAGAATTCGAAAGGCAGAAGTATTGTACACCAGATTATAATGATAATATAGCACTGTGATTGATATAGCTTACTCTAAAAGCAGATTATACAGCTTGCATCCATTCTGTCATCCACTCTCCAGTCCATTTGACTAGCGTTTAATAGTTTTTGTTCTGCATTTTCTCCCTACATTGAAATCCAATAAACCCACTCAACATTCCTGCACTTTCTGTGGAAATAATAAAGAAAACCTAAACATTTTTCAAAAAGCCTTTAAAAATGTTAGATTCACAGTTCGAGAGAAATCCCCCCCCAAAACAGAACAACGAGCCCCAAACCAGAAAAGTGCTATTATCTTCATGGCTATACCTATTATTTCAAATATTCTGCAGTTTCTTTCACTTGTGAAGCTGGAAGCTGTCGTCTTTGCTGCCTCATGACCTTTACTTCTCATGCTTGGCACCATTCATATCTAAGAGTCACCTAAGAATGCAGCTAGATAGATGAAAGCTTGGATTCTCTTTTCTTGCTTGCTTGCTTTCTTCTTGCAGGAGTGGGAAGGAGGGGGAGGTGGTGGCTATTTCTGTAACTGGGAATGTAACTGAATTAAAAAGCAAATCGTCTTGCTGTAAGGCATGGTGCTCCAGGGTTGGCAATGGCAGTCAGCTGTGTTTTCTCCCCTCATCCTCTGAGAATCTGCAGCCTGGCCAGTGATGCAGCATCCTCCAAATCTGAATGGCAGTGGTGACTGATGAGATCCTCTGTGTTGATTCAATGCTTGTTTCTCCCCCTCAGTTAAAATAAATGCGGTTGGACTCTAGCCCTGCAAAACAGAAGTCAAAACTGATTAATACCAACAAGTAACATGACCACAGCGGTCTCTGCATCAACCAGTGGCATAACAGGGACTGGCAACACCAACCTATCCCAAATATAGGGGTTCCTTGAGGGGTATGACTGGGAGAAAATGCCTGTTGTCCACTCTTATGGGAAAGTTGCCCAGTGTCTTCACAACAGTAACTAGTATTTTTCTTTAGCCATAGCCAGGGGCACAAAACCTGCTGTTCCAAATGTAGAACCACATCTGATGGGAGCGCCAGAAGGTGCAACTGGGGTAGACAGCTGTCTAGTGAGACAGCAGGAGACAGATTAGCCGTGGCAGGAGCAAAGAAAGGCCAGTGACATTATGAGGAACTTGGCACGAGGTGAAGGCAGAGAACTAGAAAGCAACAAAAAGGCACCTTTCTTTTGCAACTGGGGAGAAAAAAGAGGAATTGAGAAGTGGGAGTTGTAGGTCAATGTTTATTGTGTAACCAAAATCATGTCTTCTTGCAAAGTAACTTCTGTACAGCCAGCAGCTTTCCTGCAGACAGGCAGGCCTGTGCAAGTCATGTGAACCTCAGGGGCCACCCATAAATAGTCAAGGATATGCTTTTCCTTTAAGTCTCAGGCTAATCCTTATAATGAGCATACAGGGGAAAAAAATTATTGGAAACAGGAACACACTATTCAAATTCATTCCCATGGCCTAACAGCAGAAATCTTTCACATTTCAGCTGACAACCAATCATTCATTATATTAATTTTCTGTCTAGTTATTTGACAGGTTATTTTTTAATCAAACAGTGATGTCTGATTGCATTTCATTTAAGATACACTGAATAATATAAACAATGCTTTTTTTCCAATTCATTCTCATTTGTCTGAAAGGACCCAGCTAGGAGTTAGCCTTGAAGAGATTCCACAGCGATACAGATCATGCACGAGACAAGTTAATCACTAGCACCAATTACCATTAAAAGGACCTACCATGCATGCAAATTAGACCCAGGAGTCAACAGGCTGGGGTTTAATGTCACGGGCATCCACCAGATTCACCGAAGCCCTGTTACTCCTGTTAATGTTTTTCCTATTTGTGTCATTCTGCAGCACAGGGTGAGGAGTTAAAGGCAAAACAGAGTGGATTAATCAAACAAAACCACCAAACACATCAGCTTACAGAAGCACAAGAGAAAATTAGTGGAAGAGAAAGAAACAAGATCAGCAAAGGCACAGTTGTGACAAAAGCATCTGCAACAGCCAAAAGGCTGCACTTCCCTACCATCATTATTCACAATTTTTGGCCACCCTTGAGCCTCAGAGCCATGGTTATCAAACAGTACACAAAGCCAGAAGACCCCACAAATATATTTGTTTCACAGAGTAGCAAGAAGGCCGAGTAGCAGCTTACTAGGCTCTGTCCAAGTAAGGGCTGAATTCAGGTTCACCTCTGTCCTTAAAACCAAGAGGCAGCACAGACTACAGAAGACACATTGTCAAGGTGAAATGTTTTTCTCTTTTTCCTCATCAAAGGGCAAGAGCTACTGACTGAGCTCTGGGTTGTGCTTCACTTCAGACACACGCTGGAGTTTGGACTACCTGATGTAATTCTGAGGGTTGTATCCGACCCCATTAATGAATTTGGAGTGGCAAAAATAACAAGTATTTGTTAAATTCTCCTGCCTCAGTGTATTTTCCTTAAAGACATTTTTTTTGACGCTCCTATTGACCAACATTCCTAGGTCACTTAGTGCATCCATTCCCACTGCAACTGTGCAATACATATTAGAACTTTGATGAGGGAACTAGAAAGTTTATTTTGTTGACAGTGGTTCAAGCAGGGCCATCTCCTGGGAGCAGGGGGGAACACTGCATGACTTATGTTATCAGCTCAGTTTTATCAGTTCCAAAAACAAATGGAGCACAACCACCTCTGCCAAAAAGTATAACTGGGCAGTCTCCAACAGGGTGCAGCTATACCAGAGCTAGCAAACTGAAGAGCATTGTTCTGTGCTTAAAAGTAATGTCTAGCTGGGTTGAAGCCATTCTTCATGGTATACCTCCACAGAAAGGCAGGACACAGCAGATGGACAGGCAGGTTAACATAGGCAGACTGGTGCAGCAGGACATATTCCTAATTCATAATCTATGAAAATACTTTTCTCCAAATCACATTATTTCCCTTGTTCAATAATAGTGGGTTTTTCTTTCAATTGACTGAAGTTTAATTGCTTCCACTCAACTTGAATCACCTGGATTTTCTGATATTATCAGCAACGTGCTGAAGGTTGCTAAGCACAAGTCTTCTGCAGGATAACAATAGTGTCTCCTACCACTGACTCTTGTTTCAAATTATCCTCCTCTTCCTCCCATTCCGGCTTGAAATTACTTCCCCAGGAAAAAATACAAGCATGTTTTGAGGCCAGGGAGAACTGATGGCCACAGCAATAATCAGCTAGCAATGCAACAGAAATTACACAGAGCCTAAGCCACACTTGCACATAACCCACAATACACAAAGCTTTGTTAGTAAGATTATATTTTTAAATTAGAAAGTTGTCTAGATTTGTTTTTAGAAGGCATACACAACTATGCATGCCTCCCCCATGCCCATTGTCCACCACCAAGACTGTGAGCGAATGTTGTAGAAATGAATACTGTTCACCACACTGCTGCATGCAGACAGACAATCTCGAACCTACCTCTTCATGGTGAAAACAATAAACCAGCATGACACTATGAAGTGACTGTTCTCAGAACAAAGCCTGAGCACAGCTTCAGGGCTAAGGAATGCTGCCTGGAGGAGGCTGATGGAACAGAAGACTTTCCATTTTTCCCAACCTCATCTATTCACAAGAATACAGCAATTGCCTACATTTGCTCTGCACTGGAAAGCAGCATTTTGGTTTTATTTTTGGTTAGCCAAGTGCTAACTTACAAAATAGTGCCTTTACCTAAAAAACTAACAAAAAGTCCTTTACAGCCCCCTGGTGAGTAACTACCCAGTGTTTGTTGCTGGGGACACCAGGCTTCCTTTCTTTTAAAGGCACTAACAGCATTCAGCAGTAAGAGGAAGCTCACTTTTAAAGGTTCTTTCTCTGAGGCATCCCCTGTGTTATCGCTGGTCTTGTATTTGCGCTCCTTGTCCCGGTGATCGATGGTGGAGTACCCATCTGAGAAGAAATGAGAGAGTCAGGAAGGAAGCACAAATAAGAGCAGAAACAGAGCTGATGCAAGCAGAGTTCTTCAGTAAGAAAACAGAAAAATAAACCATCACAACCCAAAGATGCTGGCAGCCTCCTTTTCATGTATGCTCCCGCTCTGAAATTTCATTTTTACCAGCTTAAAACAGACCAGAAGAGTCTTCTTTTCCTCTTTTTATATCACTGCCAGATGCTGGCACTCATTAGCAAGCAGCACTGTTTTCATCCCAGCCTGCTGCAGCTTTTTAGTGTGCCCAAGGAAAGCAGCAAGTTGTCATCTCACGCCCTGTGGCTAATGAGCTCCGAATTCAGCCCAAATCTTATGTTCCTTGCTTAGCAGCCTGATTAATTGGCTGTGTTCATTCTCTGAATGCTCTGCAGCATGTTCCCAGTCTTCCTGAGCCTGACTACTAGCAGGACATGACAACGATTTGGAAGAGTCCCCTTCAGAGCACCGAGAGAAAGGGCCTGTTGAGTTGGAAGAAATTTTGCTGCAAATCCTGCTGTGCTTGGACTGTCTCATTACAAAGTAGCACCTATTGGTACTTTTTCTCTTGACAATTAAGTAACAATACGAAAGCATGATGAACCCAAGGAAGTGTGAGAAGGTTTTGTAAAGAAATGGCTCTCATTATTTTAAACCTTTGCTTTGAATCATTGTCAGCCAATGCAAATCTTATTTTCCCGATGCACCAAATTTCCCTCTTTATCAGTGACAAACAGACCCTCTCCTGCTCTGCTTTGACAGCGCTGTAATCTGGAGTAAATGACACTCAAATTTATAGCTCCCTGTAGGCTTTTGTTTTCCCCTATGTAGTTGAAGGATCATTAGCGTTTTCATGTCCTGACAAGCTGGGTTTTTAAAATACCCTAAAAAGGTTTTACGTAAACTATCAAAATGCTCCTTTCTTGATGTATTACTTGCCTGAAATAGGTAATTTTTAAAAAGTCAGTCATGTTTTTTGTGGTGTTCTGTGGCATAAGGAGTTACTGTTTACCCACAAGACAAAAGCCCTTGCAGCTGGAATGACTTCTATCAGATGCAGTTGAAGAGCAGGGCCCTAAATGGTGTTTATGCTTGGCCATAGCCAGCTTAGTTTTAAAAGAGCTGTAGTTTTCCCATGTATTT